>CM029596.1:14866116-16099450 GCA_017311375.1 Mytilus coruscus
GTTTTCTCTTGCATAATTTACTTCGATCAATTCAAAGGTACGTGTGATAAATCAATTTATAAATAAAAGGTAAAAAATCGAGATGCTAACATGCAGTTGTGTAAGCTCATTGCCGTGGACAAGTAATTATTGAACCCACAGTGGTCCAAAATTCATCTTGTTTTACCTTTGAAGACCTGTTCTAGGAGGCAAAAATTAAAAATCTTTCGTTAGATGACCACAATCACATCAATATTTGTTGGAACCATCATCATCCTCTATCCTTGTTTCAATAGGGCATAGACCTATCTATCTTGATCTATATTTGATGAAATTAATTGTAAATTCCCCTGAACGTTTTAAAAATCACAGAATTATCTTATTTTGATGAAACCCCATATCCCCTTGTTAGTCTATTGGCATGGAAGCAGAACTCTTTTATAAGGGGAAATTTAAAGCGTTCCAATGTACGAGAAAAAGGAGAAACTGGCAGAATAATCAGAAATGGTGGCGGCCACCAAACGGCAGAAGCAGAAGACCAAGGTTGTGGTATTGTGATTGGCATGCTCATAATAATTAGGGATGTGTAACTAATTCAACCACTTCCAGTCAAGCTAAATTGTTATAAATGCATTGCAGCTTTTAGGAGCAAAAAGAAAGTGTATTTTGCTGTCAGAATAATGCATGTGAATGTGGTGACAGGTATTTTAAGGGAATATTTTAATACATTGAGATCTACATGCAAAGCAATATAACTATCTTACTCAGGATGTTGTTTTAGTACAAAGCAAGAAATATTCACCTCACTCATTATGTTGATCCTGAATATGGATAAATAGTTCCAACTGGATGTCAACATCCAATAAACAATCATTATCATATAATGAAAACAACTGTATAAAAAAATATTTAATATCTATCAGGGGCATTAATTGGATACATACACATATTTTAATTTTATTCAACATATGTCAGTAACCGATCTAACATAATCCCTCTTGTAAAACTGCATCTGCTATGCTTCCTTAATATATATACATGTATGGTTTAAAATGAAAATTCATGCAAAGCTTATTTGATGAAAATAATCAAAATTAACTAAACCACAGTGAGACAAGAAAGTTGGGTATGGTACAGGCACCAATAAATCAAAATTATATACATTAGAGCATGTTTCTCCTCGTTTTTCTATGAAGGTAACCCAGTTATAACATGTACATAAATTCTAAATCGCAAAAAAAAAAAAAAAAAATTATACCACTCGCTTCACTTGTAGAGCACTCGCCTCATAAAAACTAATTTTCAAGAAAAAAATAGATTCAAAAAAATTTCGCTCGCCCCATATTTTTTGGAGCTATTGTCTGAAGAACTACAAATCAAGTTGGTGTGGCCTAATGATAACAGTCTACATTTCTTTTTTGTCAGATTTTTATGAAATCAACATCAAATTATTATTTTCATTTAATTTTTATCTCGCTTAACAACAAAATCATTTTGAGCTGTTGTCATCAACGATTCTTGTTGATTTGTTTGTATTTCTATTAACTTCTTTTCCTTTTTTTTGGTAACCACTGGGTGAATTTGAACCTAAATTGGTAGGAATTATAATAAGAGTGTTTGCTTACACATTTTTATGCCCCTGTCGCTAAATTTTACCCTTGTCTGTCTGTACGTCTGTTGTCCTGGAATTGGTTTCCGTTCTCTTACTTTAGTTTTTCTCAACCAAATGTAAAGAAACTTATACACAATGCTAATTACCAACAAGCACAGATGAAGATAGAATTTGAGTGTTGTCACTTTCATTGTTCTTGTGGTTATGCCCCTTTATTGTCGAGCCTGCAACATTTATGTCTTGAAAGCAAGACATAGTGTTCCTAGACTCCGTCGTCAGCGTTTTTATGAAATTTGGACAGAATCTTGTTTATGACCAATTACAGTATCTAGAGCAAAATTTGGAAAATATTTATTTTTATTTTCCCATATTTTACTGATAAATGGACTTAGTTTTTGTCAAGTCGCAGAAAGCTCGACATAGGTAAAATGAGCTGGCGGTGGCAGCGTTAACTAACTTCTTAAAAGCTAAATATTTCAGAAGGTAGAAGACCTGGATGCTTCATACTTTGTATATTGAAGCCTTATGATATGAAGTTTCCGTCTGTTATATGTCCATTGTCTTTGACGTTGACATCATTTTCACGGTTCATTGCTCAATGTTAAGTTTTTATGTTTTTGTCTGTTTTTCTAATACTGTATGCAGTAGGTCAACTATTTTTGGTGTATGGAAATATTTTACAATATGCATGTCAGTCTGGCAGGTTTTATTTGACCTTGACCTCATTTTCATGGTTCATTGCTCAATGTTAAGTTTTTGTGTTTTGGTCTGTTTTTCTTAAACTTTAAGCAATAGGTCAACTATATTTGGTGTATGGAATGATTTTAAGGTGTATATGTCTGTCTGGCAGGTATCATCTGACCTTCACCTCATTTTCATGGTTAATTGGTCAATGTTCAGTTTTCCTGGTTAACTTTGTTTCTTAGATACTATAAGCAATAGGTCAACTATATTTGATGCATGGAATGATTTTAAGGTGTACATGTCTGTCTGGCAGGGTTCATCTGACCTTGACTTCATTTTCATGGTTCATTGGTCAATATAGAATTTCCATGGTTTGATCCGTTTCTTTTATGCTATAAGCAATAGATCATCTATATTCTGTGTATGGAATGATTGTATTAAAGGTGTACATGTATTTCCGCCTTGGTTTATTTGACGTTGACCTCATTTTCTTGGATCATAAATGTTAATGTGATACTTGTAAAACTTTCTATGTAGGACTATCAACATAAAATCAATGATTAGTATAGTAGGCGAGACATTTCAGTGTGTGCACTCTTGTTTGTACAGTTAAAATTCAGATTCAGTCTGAGACTAAATTTTTTCAGTCATCAATAACTTTGTCAAACCTTCATGGAGTTTTATGAAATTTTGGACAGAAGCTTGTTTATGACCAAAATACAGTATCCAGAGCAAAATTTTGAAAATATTCATTTTCATTTTTCCGCATTTTACTGAGAAATGGACTTAGTTTATTTTACAGTTATCATTCAGATTCAGTCTGGGGTTCAAGTTTGTTACACATCAAATACTTTGTGAAACCTTCATAGAATTTTATGAAACTTTGGCAGTTTCATAAAATTCTATGAAGGTTTCATAGATAATGTCTGAAGCAAACTTTTGAAAATACACTTTTATTTTCAGTATTTTTCTGATAGATGGACTTAGTTTTTTACAGTTAACATTTACAGAAGTCTGGGACTCAATTATTTTGACATGATAAGTTTGTAAACCTTCATGGATTGTTATGAAACTTGGACAGAAGCTAATCTTCAAGACCAAGAAATAGCATCCAAAGAAAAAAATTGATTTTTTTTTTAAATTCTGTATTTTACTGATAAATGGACTCACTTTTTAAGTCATCATTACACTGACAGCAGCAATCATAGGTGAGACACATGGTTCTGCGTAACCCCTTATGAATTTTAAATTGAAAATTGCAAAATTATGCCTGTCATTTACTGTTCTAGAGTTATGCCCAGCCATTTTAACTTGGAAAATTGCAAAGCTTGAGCGGGGCCATTCCTATCCTCAGACACATTCTTCTTTTATTTTTAGCTCACCTGGCCCGAAGGGCCAAGTGAGCTTTTCTCATCACTTGGCGTCCGTCGTCCGTCGTCGTTAACTTTTACAAAAATCTTCTCCTCTGAAACTACTGGGCCAAATTTAACCAAACTTGGCCACAATCATCATTGGGGTATCTAGTTTAAAAATTGTGTCTGGTGACCTGCCAAACCAACCAAGATGGCCGCCATGGCTAAAAATAGAACATAGGGTAAAATGTATATTTTGGCTTATAACTCTGAAACCAAAGCATTTAGAGCAAATCTGACATGGGGTAAAATTGTTGATCAAGTCAAGATCTATCTGCCCTGAAATTTTCAGATGAATCGGACAATGGGTTGTTGGGTTGCCGCCCCTGAATTAGTAATTTTAAGAATTTTTTTCGGTTATTATCTTGAAAATTATTATAGATAGAGATAAACTGTAAACAGCAATAATGTTCAGCAAAGTAAGATCTACAAATAAGTCAACATGATCAAAATGGTCAGTTGACCCCTTAAGGAGTTATTGCCCTTTAAAGTAATTTTTACCAATTTTTGTAAATTTTTTATCTTTACAAAATCTTCTCCTCTCAAACTACTGGACCAAATTCAACCAAACTTAGCCACAATCATTATTAGGGTATTTAGTTTAAAAATGTGTGGTGACCCAGCCAACCAACCAAGATGGCTGCCATGGCTAAAAATAGAACATAGGGGTAAAATGTAGATTTTGGCTTGTAACTCTGAAACCAAAGCATTTCAAGCAAATCTTACAGGGATTAACTTGTTTATCAAGTAAATATCTATCTGCCCTCAAATTTTCAGATGAATTGGACAAGAGGTTGATGGGTTGCTGCCCCTGAATTGGTAATTTTTAAGGAAATTTTGCCGTTTTTGGTTATTATCTTGAAAATTATTACAGATAGAGATAAACTGTAAACAGCAATAATGTTCAGCAAAGTAAGATCTTCAAATAAGTCAACATGATCAAAATGGTCAGTTGACCCCTTAAGGAGTTATTGCCCTTTAAAGTAATTTTTACCAATTTTTGTAAATTTTGTAATCTTTACAAAATCTTCTCCTCTCAAACTACTGGACCAAATTCAACCAAACTTAGCCACAATTATTATTAGGGTATTTAGTTGTAAAGATATGTGCGGTGACCCAGCCAACCAACCAAGATGGCTGCCATGGCTAAAAATAGAACATAGAGGTAAAATGTAGATTTTGGCTTGTAACTCTGAAACCAAAGCATTTAAAGCAAATCTTACAGGGATTAACATGTTTATCAAGTTAATATCTATCTGCCCTCAAATTTTCAGATGAATTGGACAACTGGTTGTTGGGTTGCTGCCCCTGAATTGGTAATTTTTAAGGAAATTTTGCTGTTTTTATACGACCGCAAAAAATTTTTTGTGGTCGTATATTGGTATGACGTTGGCGTCGTCGTCGTCGTCGTCCTAAGACACATTGGTTTTCGCACTCTAACTTTAGTTTAAGTAAATGGATCTCTAGGAAATTTTACCATAAGGTTCAATACCACAAAAGGAAGGTTGGGATTGATTTTGGGGTTATGGTACCAACAGTTAAGGAATTAGGGGCCAAAAATAAGCATTTTTGTAACTTCCAGACAATAACTTGTGTGTAAGTGTATGGATCTCTCTGACATTGTACCACAAGGTTCCATATCACAAAGGGAATGCTGGGATTGATTTTGGGGGTAATTACCTCAAAATTTTAGGAATTAGGGGCCAAAAAAGGGGCAAAAAATAAGCATTTTTCTAGTTTCAGGACAATAACTTGTGTGTAAGTGTATGGATCTTTCTGAAATTGTACTACTACAAGATTCCATATCACAAAGGGAAAGCTGGAATTGAGTTTGGGGGTAATTGCCCTAAACGTTTAGGAATTAGGGGCCAAAAGGGGCCAAAATAAGAATTTTCTAGTTTCAGACAATAACTTGTGTTTAAGTGTATGGATCTCTGAAATTGTACTGCAAGGTACTATACCTCATTGAAGGCTGGGATTGAGTTTGGGGTGATGAATCATAAGGGGTTCAAAAATTGGGGGATTTTTTTCCCTTTTCTTCCTTTTTTCCCTTTTTTTTTTCTTTAAAATTTTCCATTTTAAGTTGGTTATTTCTGATTTATATTTAAAAGCAAATAATAATGATATGGCAGGAGATACACACCAAACAGGATGTGTAAATTATTATATAATAAGAAATTTTCAATTGCACAGTATTGCTAATAGCAAGAAATCTTCAATTGCACAGTATTGCGCAATAGCAAGAAATATCCAATAGCACAATATTGCACAATAGGAAGAAATTGTCAATTGTACAGTATTGCACAATAGCAAGAAATATTCAATTGCACAGTATTGCGCAATTGCAAGAAATATTTAATTGCACAGTATTGTGCAAAAGAAAATACTTTGTATAAATTGCTTATTTCTTGACCAATTTCAATGGGGTTTTCTTCTTGAATTCTTGGGGTTCTTTAATATGCTGAATCTAACCGTGTATTAAGTTTTTGGATTTTGGGCCCGTTTTAAATTGGTCCACATTGAGGTCCAAAGGGTCCAAAATTAAACTTTGTCTGATTTCATCAAAATTGAATTATTGGGGTTCTTTGATATGCCGAATCTAACCGTGTATTTAGATTCTTAATTTTGGTCCCGTTTTCAAATTGGTCTACATTAAGGTCCAAAGGGTCCAAAATTAAACTTAGTTTGATTTTAACAAAATTGAATTCTTAGGGTTCTTTGATATGGTGAATCTAATCATGTATTTAGATTTTTGATTATGGGCCCAGTTTTCAAGTTGGTCCAAATTGGGGTCCAAAATTAAACTTTGTTTGATTTCAACAAAATTGAATATATGGGGTTCTTTGATATGCTGAATCTAACCATGTATTTAGATTCTTAATTTTTGGTCCTGTTTTCAAATTGGTCTACATTAAGGTCCAAAGGGTCCAAAATTAAACTTAATTTGATTTTAACAAAATTGAATTCTTAGGGTTCTTTGATATGCTGAATCTAAACATGTCTTTAAATTTTGATTATGGGCCCAGTTTTCAAGTTGGTCCAAATCGGGTCCAAAATTAAACTTTGTTTGATTTCAACAAAATTGAATATATTGGGTTCTTTGATATGCTGAAATCTAACCATGTATTTAGATTTTTGATTTTGGGCCCCATTATCAACTTTGTCCACATTGAGGTCAAAGGGTCCAAAATTAAACTTTGTTTGATTTCAACAAAATTGAATATATGGGGTTCTTTGATATGCTGAATCTAACCGTGTATTTAGATTCTTTATTTTTGGTCCCGTTTTCAAATTGGTATACATTAAGGTCCAAAGGGTCCAAAATTAAACTAAGTTTGATTTTAACAAAAATTGAAATCTTAGGGTTCTTTGATATGCTGAATCTAATCATGTATTTAGATTTTTGATTATGGGCCCAGTTTTCAAGTTGGTCCAAATTGGGGTCCAAAATTAAACTTTGTTTGATTTCAACAAAATTGAATATATGGGGTTCTTTGATATGCTGAATCTAACCATGTATTTAGATTCTTAATTTTTGGTCCTGTTTTCAAATTGGTCTACATTAAGGTCCAAAGGGTCCAAAATTAAACTTAATTTGATTTTAACAAAATTGAATTATTAGGGTTCTTTGATATGCTGAGTCTAAACATGTCTTTAAATTTTTGATTATGGGCCCAGTTTTCAAGTTGGTCCAAATCGGGTCCAAAATTAAACTTTGTTTGATTTCAACAAAATTGAATATATGGGGTTCTTTGATATGCTGAATCTAACCATGTATTTAGATTTTTGATTTTTGGGCCCTGTTATCAACTTTGTCCACATTGAGGTCAAAAGGGTCCAAAATTAAACTTTGTTTGATTTCATCAAAATTGAACTCTTTGGGTTCTTTGATATGCTGAATCTAACCATGTATTTAGATTTTGGATATTGGACCATAATAGGTGAATGTCCAATTTAAAATTTTAAGTTCTTAGACCACATTCATTCTGTGTCAGAAACCTATGCTGTGTCAAATATTTAATCACAATCCAAATTCAGAGCTGTATCAAGCTTGAATGTTGTGTCCATACTTGCCCCAACTATTCAGGGTTCGACCTCTGCGGTCGTATCAAGCTGCGCCCTGGAGCATTTCATTGGTTATTATCTTGAAAATTATTACAGATAGAGATAAACTGTAAACAGCAATAATGTTCAGCAAAGTAAGATCTTCAAATAAGTCAACATGACCAAAATGGTCAGTTGACCCGTTAAGGAGTTATTGCCCTTTATAGTCAATTTTTAACAATTTTCATTAATTTGGTAAATTTTGGTAAGTTTTTACTAAATGTTTTCCTTTTGTAATCTTCTTTTCTGAAACTGCAGTAGAAAATCAATATAGAAAACAATCTACTAATGAACTGGCAATAAAAATAATTGATAATTCTATAACATGAAAAAAAACCCACATTAATACCTGATGATGGTGTTTCTTTCTTTACATTGAAAATGATGTCACAACTATAATCCCGAACAATAGGTCGAATGTCAGATATATCAGGTGAGCGACACAGGGTCCTTGGAGCCTCTAGTTATTCCTGCTGATTAACTATTATAAAATAGAACAAAAGGATAAGGTCAATACTCTGTCTGTCATACATGTATGTCCATTGTCTTGATCTCAGTTTTATTTCTCAATGACAATATGAAATGTTGTCAGTGTCTGTCATACTTGTATGTCCATTGTCTTGATCTCAGTTTTATTTCTCAATGACAATATGAAATGTTGTCAGTGTCTGTCATACTTGTATGTCCATTGCTTTGATCTCAGTTTTATTTCTCAATGACCATATGAAATGTTGTCAGTGTCTGTCATACTTGTATGTCCATTGTCTTGATCTCAGTTTTATTTCTCAATGACAATATGAAATGTTGTCAGTGTCTGTCATACTTGTATGTCCATTGCTTTGATCTCAGTTTTATTTCTCAATGACCATATGAAATGTTGTCAGTGTCTGTCATACATGTATGACCATTGCTTTGATCTCAGTTTTATTTCTCAATGACAATATGAAATGTTGTCAGTGTCTGTCATACTTGTATGTCCATTGCTTTGATCTCAGTTTTATTTCTCAATGACCATATGAAATGTTGTCAGTGTCTGTCATACTTGTATGTCCATTGTCTTGATCTCAGTTTTATTTCTCAATGACAAAATGAAATGTTGTCAGTGTCTGTCATACTTGTATGTCCATTGCTTTGATCTCAGTTTTATTTCTCAATGACCATATGAAATGTTGTCAGTGTCTGTCATACATGTATGACCATTGCTTTGATCTCAGTTTTATTTCTCAATGACCATATGAAATGTTTTCAGTGTCTGTCATACATGTATGACCATTGCTTTGATCTCAGTTTTATTTCTCAATGACCATATGAAATGTTGTCAGTGTCTGTCATACTTGTATGTCCATTGTCTTGATCTCAGTTTTATTTCTCAATGACAATATGAAATGTTGTCAGTGTCTGTCATACTTGTATGTCCATTGCTTTGATCTCAGTTTTATTTCTCAATGACCATATGAAATGTTGTCAGTGTCTGTCATACATGTATGACCATTGCTTTGATCTCAGTTTTATTACTCAATGACCATATGAAATGTTGTCAGTGTCTGTCATACATGTATGACCATTGCTTTGATCTCAGTTTTATTTCTCAATGACCATATGAAATGTTGTCAGTGTCTGTCATACTTGTATGTCCATTGTCTTGATCTCAGTTTTAATTCTCAATGACCATATGAAATATTGTCATGTTTCTTCATAAGGTATTTTTCTCACAAATTTGCAGAACTATTCTCAATACTGTAAATTCGGAAACTTTTGTGATGTTTTTGTTATTGCAAAAATTACAACAAAATAGATTTCACAATACAATAACTTGTATTTTGAATTTTGAAAGCATTATTTGCAATCAAATTTTTCTGAAATGGCAATAATTAATCTTGAATTTTTGTCCATTGTTCTACAATAGCAATAATAAATGCACAAAAAATTTCTGAATTTACAGGGGAATAATTTAAATTAAGTCATGTGAGTAATCCACCAAGGATTAGATTATACTGTAAATTCAGAAATTATTGCATACATTCATTATTGCGATTTTATAAGAATGGACGAAAATGTGCGATTAATTATTGTGATTTCAGGAAATCTGCATACAGATATCTGTATCAGATATAGGAATGAGAGTTATTATGGGGGGCACTTGCTAAGTCACATTATTCGCATTAATAACAACCTCGCAATAATTTCCAAATTTACAGTTATTTCACAACAAAAAAGTTCAAGAATGCCTTGTATATGTCCTTAAATCATAGTACATTTTTTTGTACTATATATTTCAACAAATAAGCTTTTAGGGTGTTCCAGTATTTATTTTCTTTACTGAAACATTTCTGATTATATTCAGCTGTATGTCTCAAAAACATTTCTTGATTTCTGGGAGTTTCACATATTAATTTTGTTTGTGTAACATCCTATTGAAAAGATTGGCAAAAAGAATTTGTATTCTAATAATGTATAAAGGTAAGGTACACATTCTCACTAAAATTTATTGATTTCCAATGGGCAATCAGGGCCACTATTGACCGTTTAAAAAGGTTCCATAGTCACTATTGACCATTTAAGAGATGGTAAAAGAGTATTTTTAATATCTGGAATTAGGATGAATATTTTATTGAGGACAGCTGCATAGATACAGAAAATGTTTGGATTTTTATCATGTTAAATTATGATCATTAGCTGACAGAAAAGTTAAACAGATTTTATATGTAATTAGTAAGCAGCTATAAATCAGTGTGAGAGTTGACAGATAGCTTGTGGCAACATGGGTGGTCTACATGGCCAAAACAGTGTTAATGGAACCACCCTCTTAGCAGTGTAAGTTGACACCCCTCAAGACAGTTGGCCCACACACAGCACTTTCTGTAAATTAAAACACACTGTTTCTATTAAAAAAAGAAACAATATGTTTGTTTACACTGCTGGGACAGTGATAGTTATTTATCTGTTTTGGTGTAGGTCTTGAAATGGGTATCTTTTCTGGCAGTATGGTCATGGAATGATAAGATTCAAACTTTATTTTCAATTGGGGGAAAAAAATAAAGTAATAAAATGGTTGGATACCATCAGATTGAAGATTCTATATTCAATTCATAATCTTATCATTAAAAGTGATCATTGTTAATACAGGACAGCTACATGCCAGAACCTTTCTGACACTTTCTGACATTTTTTCACCCCATACAATAAAGTTGAAGTTATCCATCATCCATCATCGGATATCCTTAAATTGTTGCCTTCATTTTTTTTGTTGAATCCTACATGAAGGAATACATGTCTGTTTGCCAAGTATAATTTGCTTTATAGGTATGAAAGCTTTTATACATAATTTCATGCTTGCATCACAGCTGAAGATTGACCAATCAGATAATTAGATTGTCTTTATCAATTTGAATATTGGAGTTGAAGCGGTGACAAATCCTCGGGTTTTACCATATATAAGTACACAAACTTAAAACTCAATTTATTTTTTGTTGAATCATTAAAATTTAATTTGAGATCGTTTTTTCAAATTTCCTTATCATATTAGACATGTGATTTAAAAATCTTAGTGATATCTTTTACCGTTTGGTTTTAAATTGGAATTAAAAATTGTATTTTCCCATAGAGTTTGAGGTAAAACCCCGAGAATCTCACCTCCTAGAAATTTCAAGTGCCAGGATGTTCGAAAATATGTATTGTTCTTATCAAGTTTCATATTACACAATTCTTCTTCTTCTTCAAAGTTGCATTACTATCAGTTTGAGGACTTTTTTGAGGCCCTGGTCATGGTTCAGTGACTTTGAATTAATTAGCAATTTTCAATGTTAAGTTTTCTGCTTAAGTAATTTGGTTAGGAACTACTTGTGATAGATCAATGATATTTTCTATGAAGTTGGATTACTATCTTCAAGGCCCTGCCCTCTAGTTCATGATCCAGTGACTTTGAATTAAAAAGCAATTTTCCATGTTAAGTTTTTGCTAAAATTAGTATGTTAGGAATTACTATTTTCTATAAAGTTACATTACTGTCAGTACATATCAGTTTGACAATTATTTCAAAGCCCTGTTCTCTAGGTCATGATCCAGTGACTTTGAATTAAAAAGCAATTTTCAATGTTAAGTTTTCTGCTAAAATTAGTATGTTAGGAATTACTATTTTCTATAAAGTTGCATTACTCTCAGTACATATCAGTTTGATGACAATTTCGAGGCCCTATCCCCTAGGTCATGGTCCAGCGACTTTGAATTAATTAGCAATGTTGCTGTCCATCATATTGTCTTTTTCTGAATTTTCTGCTGATAGGTGAGACATATCTGTTTGTTAACAGTTTATTTAGCTTACAAATCAATTTTTATTTCTCCCTCAGTTGAACTTTTTATAAAAGTACATTATTGTAAACAGAAACATCCTGTGTGGTTAATTGTAGGAGTATACAATGGGAAGTTTGAGCAATCTACCTGCTAATAATCAGCATGAGTAGAGAGTGGGAGGATATTATATAACATGTACAAGTCTTTGTCATTACATGGGAAAGGCAGACAATATTAAAACAGTGGAAATGCCTCATTGGATATTCCCATTATACATTAATTTGTTTCAAATACAAATTGTAGGAAGAACATTTTACATGTATTTTTTTAGTTTAAGGGTTTGGTAGGGGTATGTGTTGAACCTGATTATAAACTTAGTCAAACAATGGCATAAGGTAAATGCCATTGTTGTAGACACATTCTCATTCTCATTGTTGAAGGCTGTAGGGTTGTCTATAATTGCTTACATCTACTTTATTTGAAATCTAGTGGTTAATGACAACCTAGCTACTAGACCTTGTAAACACAACATAACACCCTTGTTACTAGACCCTGTAAACACAACATGACACCCTTGTTACTTAAACCTTGTAAACACAACATGACACCCTTGTTACTAGACCTTGTAAACACAACATAACACCCTTGTTACTTAAACCTTGTAAATACAACATGACACCCTTGTTACTTAAACCTTGTAAACACAACAAATCACCCTTGTTACTAGACCTTGTAAACACAACATGACACCCTTGTTACTTAAACCTTGTAAACACAACATGACACCCTTGAAACTCAAACCTTGTAAACACAACATGACATTCTAGTTACTTGGACATTGTAAACACAACATGACATTCTAGTTACTTTGATACTGAAGACACAACTAAATATCTTATTCTTAGCTACTTGGTTGTAGTAAACACAACATGACATTCTAGGCACTTGGACTTTGTAAACACATGACATTCTAGTTACTTGGACATTGTAAAAATCAACATGACATGCTAGTTACTTGAACATTATAAATACCATATGACACCCTTGTTACTTGGGCATTGTAAATACAACATGACACCCTAGTTGCTTGGACATTGTAGATACATGACACTCTAATTACCTGGATGTTGTAGATACAACATGACACCCTAGTTACTTTGACCTTGTAGACACATGACATCCTAGCTACTTGTACCTTGTAGACACAACAGGACTCTTAGTTACTTTAAAGGTGTAGACACATGACATCCTAGTGAATTCAAATTTGAAAATGCAATAAAACACCCTAGTTACTTGAATGTTGTAGACCCAACACGACATTCTGGTCACTTGGATATTGTAGACCCAAAATAACACCCTTTGTATCTTGAATGTTGTAGATAAGATATGACATCTTAGTAACTGTAAATTCAGGAATCTTTCTTTCATTTATTTATTGCATTTGTTGAATAATTGTAAAAAATAGGAGATTACTTATTGTGATTTCAGGAAATGTTGCATACAATAATGCTCTCAAAAAGTCAAATGTAAGTTTTTATTTTTTTTTGGCGAGACCTATCCTGTTGCATTTTTTGCAACATAAAAACATCACAAAAATTTCTAAATTATAGTTTCCTGGAAACATTAAGAACATAATGAAAAGTATTGTGTCTGACCTTATTTCCACTGTCATTAACAACTCTTATAAATAAGATATATTATCGTGTGTTAAAATGCATAAGCTGATAAAATTGTATACATAGTGATATGTTTGATCCAATAGAAAAATAACAAAAAAAGGATCTTGATTGAAAAAGTATATTCATCACATGAAAATTTTAAAGTAGTTTATTTTTTTTTAGTGAATCCCTCTTTTGTAAAATATCGTCAAATCAAAATTGCCTGCAAATTCACAACAAGTAAAACTTGAGTTGACGTTGATAGTGTGTCTTCGGACTAAAGAAAGAAATAAGGAATAACAGAACTGTAGTTGAAGATTTGCCAGTGTCAATTGGCGATGTGATGGTCACAAATGTAGTTTTACTGGCGATGTGTAGCAGAGTCGGTAAAATGGCCATCAAAATCCAATTGACAGATGCAACTCTTAAACTGCAGTTCTGTAATTCTGATTCTAATGCATTACAAACAGAAATGTTACGTTAAAACTTGAAAAAAAGCTAAACTTGAATTAAAATAAAATTCCTCGAAACTTCATAAATGATTTTGACACATAAACTTCATGGCTTCATAGTTAAGTCATACAAATGAAATCATTCAATTTTGGATTAGATTAAATCAAAACAGCGTTTTTGGTGTAGGAGTTGTTTTACTTTTGATTATACTGTAGCAGTCAAACATTTGTTGCTCCAAGCAATTCAATATTGCAGCTCATTCCTCAGTTACAACATGTCAACCGTGGATTTAATGGTAAATTTTAGCCAAAGAAAAAAAATTATTACATAAAAATTGCATCATAGAATGAAACAATTGCAAAAATATAAATAACAGATCAGGAATAGATATCAACTTACAAAAAAAAACAACATTAAAACAGAAACCACAGTCTGTATCATTTGATAAAACATAGATGTCATTGATTCCAGAAAGGTGCTGGTTATTTTCTATTGACCTAACTAGCCCATTGGACTCAGTGAATATCAGTTTTCAAAAAATAGATTACTGCACATTTTCCCCAATCAAAAGACAATAAAGACAATAATTGTACATTATTTCATATAAAGTGATATAATGAACTTGTTTTTAACTACTCATGCTACTTGTCCCAAAGCATTTGCTGTCAGAAATTCATAGATTTTTCTGTGATATTGAAGTATATTTATTTCATCTAAATGACAGAAGATTATCTGTTGCTGTTGAAATTCAATCTTTTTTATATCTAGATAAGTCAATAGATATATCCTTACTGGTGCAAATTTTCTTTATTGAGTGAAATAAGTTAAATGCTGCAAACAGCATAGCTGTCTTTTGGAGAAAACACCTGAAAATCTTGAAGTGGAATTTTTGGCAGCAACCTTGAAATCCATTGAGTCATCAGTGATAATTGTCTTAAAGAACATCTGTATGATAATTCCTACTGTTTATGAGTAGATACAATTAATATCATCCTATAAAACATGTCAAGTGCTAACGTTCTCTGGGAGAGGCATTCTGGTAAATGTTGACTTGGTTAACAAACTTCATGTTACAGGTGTCTGTTGAAGTAAAGGTGATGTTGACCAGTCCTTTAATAAGCATCTGAATTCTCAGATATGTTTTTTTAAAGTATTGTAATATATGTTCATAAATTTGCTATTTATTTTGTTTCGATGTCTTTCCTTCATCTTTTAAAGTTGATAAGGGAATACAGTATTGGGGTTTGTTCATAACAGGAATTAATTCTTTTATATGAACCTAATCAAAGAGATGATAAATGGTGGTTTGTTAGTGATTCCATTTTTAGTTGTCAGGGTTAATTGCTAGTTATTAGAAAGGGAAACAAAATTTTTCATCCTGTTTCTTTTACATCATCTTTGATGTTAACAAATAAAGTAGTGTTAGTGGTTCCAAATGATATGTCACAAATTTTAACATGATGAAAACAGAGGGTTAGTCAATCTTCAGGTATAGGCGGATAAAAAAGAATAAATGTTTTAGAGTGATGAAATAAAACAGGAGTTCCTTAACCATATGTTTAAGAGTGACCAAACAAAGCCAAGATTTCTTTTCCTCTGTTTTAGTGTGATCAAAGAAAGCAGTGGTTACTCAATCCTGTTTTAGTGTAATCAAAGAAAGCAGTGGTTACTCAATCCCGTTTTAGTGTGATCAAAGAAAGCACTGGTTACTCAATCCTCTGTTTTTAGTGTGATCATGGAAAGCAGTGGTTACTCAATCCTGTTTTAGTGTAATCAGAGAAAGCAGTGGTTACTCAATCCTCTGTTTTAGTGTGTTCAGAGAAGTAAGTGGTTGCTCAATCCTCTGTTTTAGTGTGATCAAAGAAAGCAGTGGTTACTCAATCCTCTATTTTAGTGTGATCAGAGAAATCACTGGTTACGTACTCAGTCCTCTATTTTAGTGTGATCAAAGAAAGCAGTGGTTACTCAATCCTCTTTTTTAGTGTGATCAGAGAATGCAGTGGTTACTCAATCCTCTGTTTTAGTGTGATCAGAATAAGCAGTGGTTACTAAATCCTCTGTTTAGTGTGATCAAAGATAGTAGTGGTTACTCAAACTTCTGTTTTAGTGTGATCAAAGAAAGTATTGGTTACTCAATAATCTTCTGTTTTAGTGTGATCAGAGAAAGCAATGGTTACTCAATCATCTATTTAATGTGATCAGAGAAAGCAGAGGTTACTCAATCATCTGTTTAGTGTGATCAAAGAAAGCAGTGGTTACTCAATCCTCTGTTTTAATGTGATCAGAGAAAGCAGAGGTTACTCAATCCTCTGTTTTAGTGTGATCAAAGAAAGCAGTGGTTACTCAATCCTCTGTTTTAATGTGATCAGAGAAAGCAATGGTTACTCAATCCTCTTTTTTAGTGTGATCATAGAAAGCAGTGGTTACTCAATCCTCTGTTTTAATGTGATCAGAGAAAGCAGTGGTTACTCAATCATCTGTTTTAGTGTAATCAGAGAAAGCAATGGTTACTCAATCCTCTTTTTTAGTGTGATCATAGAAAGTAGTGGTTTCTCAATCCTATGTTTTAGTGTGATCAGAGAAAATAATGGTTACTCAATCATCTGTTTTAGTGTGATCAAAGCAAGCAGTGGTTCCTCAGTCCTCTGTTTAGTATGATCATAGAAAGCAGTAGTTACTCAATCCTCTGTTTTAGTGTGATCAGAGAAAGCAATGGTTACCCAATCCTCTGTTTTAGTGTGATCAGAGAAAGCAGTGGTTACCCAATCCTCTGTTTTAGTGTGATCAGAGAAAAACATGTCCTTCAATCGTAACAAATATGTTGTCAATCAAGAAATCAAGCATTTTGATAATGATTAATGTCAGTTCCAGAGAATTTTTTGTTAGAATCAGAGTGTTTTTTTTTTTACCAAAGTACGATTTATCCCTCCCTAAGACAAGATACTTGTATTTATGTTGGCCATTCTTTTTTATGAAACAAAGCAGGACCAGTGGTTACTCAATCCTCTGTTTTAGTGTGAACAGAGAAAGCTGTGGTTACTCAATCCTCTGTTTTAGTGTGAACAGAGAAAGCTGTGGTTACTCAATCCTCTGTTTAAGTGTGAACAGAGAAAGCTGTGGTTACTCAATCCTCTGTTTTAGTGTGAACAGAGAAAGCTGTGGTTACTCAATCCTCTGTTTTAGTGTGAACAGAGAGAGCTGTGGTTACTCAATCCTCTGTTTTAGTGTGAACAGAGAAGATGTGGTTACTCAATCTTTCTATTTTAGTATGATCAAACAAAGCAGAGGTTACTCAATCATCTTTTTAAGAGTAACCACAGAAAATCAAGAGTACTCAATCCTATGTTTTACATTAATAAAGGAAATCAGAGCATTTTCAAAGAGATTGTGCAAATATATAGGGTTATTGTATGAATATTGGTGAATATTGTCCCAAGTAGAATTTTATATTGCATGGACTTGTGAGTGCAATATATATTATACAAGGATAATAATCACTAATATTAATGCAATAACCCTTTTATTGTACAGCAAAGCTTCAAAAAAATTTTAAATATATTTTTGTCACTGTTGATGTCACTCATTTGTAGTTTTATTTGCACTAATTTAATATCTTTAGATTCCACCACTGCATCGAGAGTGTAACGATATTTCTCAACTCAAACAGTAAAATTTTAATATTTAAAGAGCAAGGCTTGCCGAGCTTTTTAAATAATTAGAATTAACTGTTGAGAGTGGAGAAATGTCGAAACAAAGTTTATCCTTCCTTTTCAAAGATTTGCAGAAAGTTGTGTTCTTTATATGTGACGTCATCAGGCATGGTCACCTTTTTTCATGACGTCAATATGAATCGGAAATTCAGAGGAAACCAAGAAAATTTGATGTCATAATTAAATTTTGATCAATCATTTGCCAAGAACAAAGCTTTCTCTAGAGATGAGAAATATTTTTCTCTCACTGGTTGAGAAATATGAAAAAAGCATGAAAATTAGAGAAGATATATTATTGCACCTTATTTTTGGTTACCTTCTATAGGATATTTGTTGTTGCTACACAATAATGTAATTTGCATAGGAGTAACATAACAACATTTTTGAGCTTGCCGTCAATAGGTAACTTTCCCACGGTTCTCACTCTAGTTTCTCTCCATAGGTAAGCCTTGAGGTACCTTTACCTTATTCTGATGGGCATAACATCTACCTTAATCATCGATGTATGCATTTGACAAGTTCTTATCTCTGGTGAACATCAACTTTCTGTGGTTCTTTGTCTTTTTATATTACTTCCCAATAAACGCAGATTCACAGATGTGCAGAGTGATTTGTTTATTTTCACTTTTCACCTGGATTTTATCCAGGTACAGGGATTGATGGGGAAGCTAAAATCATGTTTCTCTTCATATTTTTTGTGTTAACAGATTTCATTATCTGAGATACAGGTTGTTTATTATATATCAATTAAAGTTGGCAGTGACAAATTTTTCATAATATAATCAGCAAAAACACCTTTAAATAAATCTGTTTTCTCAATGTAATATAATCCAGATCTATACCTTTATTAAGTGTGATTAACTAAATGTGAATATAATGGCTTCTGTTTCACTTGTATATTTGTCAATTTAGTTATTCTGGAATCAAACATATGTTTAATGAGAAATATTTCTCTTGTTTATCATCTGTGAAACTGACACAAGAACATGTTAATCTCATATTTGATTATTTTGATATTAGGCAACAATTCAAAACATTGAAAATAGGTTATTTGTAGTGTAGAAAAATGTATGAAATTTAAGTTATAATTGCTGTTGATCATCTGATTGGGGTGAAAACTATCTTGTAATATGATTGATCTTATAATTGACAGATTCTGATATTGAATATTTTTTGTCTTTATTTATGAACAAATGGTTTCCTAAATGACTGCTAGTTGATAAAAGCAAATAGAAGTGTTATAGGCATTGATGTTTACAAACATGTTAGAAATTAGAACAATTAAAAAACAATTAAAAATAAAAAATAATATAAAAGAAGTAATTTTTCAATAACAATTTTTTTCTCGTGAGCTCTTAAGTAATCTGTTTCATATTAGAAATGGACATGAGAGAAAGTTTATCAGCTATTAAATCATATCTAATACACAGATGGTAAAAAATTTGACTCTAACAATAATTATCATGGGATCACACTGCTACAAGTTTCTTGTGTGTTAAGAAACATTTTGAGTTCTCTTGCTAATGTTTGATACAGTATAATTTTATAGGGGAGTACTTGACTGAAACTGGTAAGAGTAATTTTAACTTTCTTAGCTTAATTGTTTTTTTTTGTTTTTACATGTTACCGTGAATAATACCCAATTGTTTCTGCTGTAATGAAGTTATGAAAGAGATGTCTTTTTAAAGAATAGATTTTAGTTGTATTTTATAAAATATATCCGTGATATAGCTTTCCGTGAGAGGTTTGTGACCTGAGAGAAGGTAATTTTCGTTTACTTTTGTTTTGTTTTTTATAAAATCTGGAAATACGTCCACTTTTCTATGGCTAAAATCTTGTCTTCATTGAGTTTTAATATTGAATCTCCAGACAGAGTCAGAATACTCTTTCAGCTGAGAAACATCAGTTATTTCTGAATGATCATAGACTGACAAACGTTATGTATATCTTTTGTACAAAATTTTGAGTACTGCTGATGATACAATCAAACCAAGACAAATATTTATCTGCAGACAAACAAACAATTAATGTCAAGGAAAACAATGATTATACAACCCATTCACAAAGACATGAGCTGTCAGGACTTCAAGTTTGAAGATTGATCATAGAACTAATACATCTCATCTCAGATCATTATGTTATCAAACATTTTGCAAAGGTGGTGAAAAATAGAGGATGTAATTGAGTATTTTTATTTTTAAAATGTGAGCAAATATTATCACTTTGACATTCAACACCAATATGACACCTGAAAATGTAGGACAAAAAGTCAGAACAAGAAATTACAGAAAAAACAAGTTATGGACAAAAAGTCACGTTTGAAATGATTAGGGGCCCACACTTTTCTCAGAAAATACTTCCTGTTTACCAATAATTTAAATTTCAATATGTTGAATGAACTTAAAATTTCAGTGACACTTTTCTGAGAAACTACTGAATCACTTTCTGCCGTACTCAGTTACAGGCAGTGTGAACAGAAATCATCTTGCCAGTGATTGGTTGTAACCTGTGTGCCCTTTTGGGATCAGTCAGACACCTACTTCCTGTTTTCGTATACTTTGAATTAGGAGTGGGGGAAATACTTAGTACAACAACCCATGTATTCTTGTTACTTATTCATGAAAATTTTAAAATGAACAGATTTTGAAAAATATTTTAAACACAAAATCTTCAATTTGGAACCCACTTTTGACGGTTGCTATGTTTCTCATAATAATTTGCACATTACATTGTTATGTGAAAAATGGGGACAAAAGGTTATATGGTTTATTGTGTATTGGTACAGATTTCTGACTTCATGAATTTAGGAAATTTTCCAAACCTGGAATACAAATGTCAGTTAATTGTTCTTGTAACTAAGACAGAATGACATAACAATAAAACTGATAGATCATTGTATCTGACTTGTTATCTGTTTGGGTGTGTTCACTCTGTCAGCTTCTCCACTTATTTACAAACACATGTCAACAAGATGCACAGTTTAGTAGATAATGGAAGACTGAGTTCCTGTCAACTATGCCTCTCAACATCAAAACAAATGTTGTCCTTATGAAATATAATGTCAAATTTTATGTACATTTTAAGACCAATACTCTTGATACAGCCAGTAAATATAAAGATATAGTTCTAGTTTTTATATATTTATGGAATTCACTACTGTTTGATACACAACAAAGATAATTTGTCTTTCAGTTGATGTGAGTATGATGTGAAACTTTACAAGCGAAAAAGTTACAATACTTTTGTATAGAATGATATGATTCATAGAAAATATAGAAAAATATTGAATAAAAAACAACCATTTAACATGTTTTGCTGATTTCAAACTTAAAAGATTTTTTATTTTGACTGAAGAATCAAGTTCTGTTCATGCTTTACATTTTACATTTGAATTTAAGCAACATGATTTGTCAAAAAATAATCCATGTTCAAATCACATTCTTGTGTTAAATATTTTTGTGTATTTTTATACCACTGCAACTGAAAGATTGGGGACATATTGTTTTACCCCTGTCCGTCCTTCCTTCCGTCATGTCATGTTCCTCCCCATTGCTTGTTATATATATCAAATATATCCAACCACTGAACCATATATAATGACAAGACCTTTTTAGATTAAATTATAGATTTTGTTTGGAAGGGAGTCATGCCCCACTCCCTCATATCATTAATTGTTAAACATATTGAAAACAGATAAGATTCCTACCCATTACCATATATGTATATAATCTTTTTTGCCATGATAACATTTTAGTATCAGAATGCGTTTGTTGACCTTTTCTTTACTTATACTGGAGTGATTTCTAAAGATGAAGTGGGGACATTAGTTTTAGCCCTCTAAAGCAGTTCTACCTAGTTCATTTTCTAATTCTATTAAATATGTCATGTTTTGTACTAGTATGTTGATTGCATCAGGGAAATCAATCAGACTTATTGATTAGTCTTTGTTTATTTGGCACTTATTGTATGTGTTGTCTATTTCATTCTTTATTAGCTAAAAGTTCACATATTACATTTAGAAGATTCTATGGAAGTGTCAGAAATGTCATTATGTCAGATTTTTTTGTTGGTCATTTTTTCTTGAATGTATTGACATTTTGATGTTTGCTTACTGAGATTGTGATTGATATACATTTCATTGCTTGTGAAATTGACAATACTAATAGAAATAGATATCAATTACCGTCCTTGATCAGATAGCGCTATTTTATAGCTATTCAACATACTGTCACATCTGGTTTTTTATGTTATTTTATGTTAGAAAAAAAATGATCATCCATACTTTAAAAATGTAACTGGTTATAGAATAACACAACAGAATCTAAATTAACATCCTGCCATCAGGTTTTCAGACACTGTGTAACAAAAATTAGAGCCACAATAACAGTTTTGGTTTGTATCATAAGATATTGTTCCAAGTTAACATTTCTTTCAACAATGTTCAAACAGAAACTAAAAAGGCTACATTCCCAATGTTGTAATAATTCAATTGGAGTTTATGGGGAACAAAACAATGAAAACCTTCAATGGCCCAAAATCTTTGAAATAATACTGGTAAAGAAGAGAGATAAACAAATAAAAAGACAGAAATAAAAATGATTAAAACAAAAAGACCAAACAAATTTATCCAAATAATGGGAAAATAATAATTAACACCCAGAGTAAAACTGGCAAAAGATGCTCAAAATCTTCCTTATTCCCAAACTATCATCACTTGGTTTTAGACATGGTAACCATTAATATTGGTTTTGGACATGGTGACATTGTGTTTGTTTTGGAAATAGTGACATTGTATTTGTTTTGGAAATGGTGATATTGTATTTGTTTTGGAAATGGTGACAATGTATTTGTTTTGGAAATGGTGATATTGTATTTGTTTTGGAAAAGGTGACATTGTATTTGTTTTGGACATGGTGACATTGTATTTGTTATGCTAATAGTTCCATTGTATTTGTTTTGGAAATGGTGACATTGTATTTGTTTAGGACATGGTGACAGTATTGGTTTTGGACATGGTGACATTGTATTTGCTTTGCAAATAGTTACATTGTATTTGTTTTGGACATTGTGACATTGTATTTGTTTTGGACATGATGACATTATATTTGTGTTGGACATGATGACATTGTATTTGATGTATATTTGTGTTGGACATGATGACATTATATTTGATGTTATGGACATGATGACATTATATTTGATGTTGATGACATGATGACATTATATTTGTGTTGGACATGATGACATTATATTTGTGTTGGACATGATGACATTATATTTGTGTTGGACATGATGACATTATATTTGTGTTGGACATGATGACATTATATTTGTGTTGATGACATTATATTTGTGTTGGACATGATGACATTATATTTGTGTTGGACATGATGACATTATATTTGTGTTGGACATGATGACATTATATTTGTGTTGGACATGATGACATTATATTTGTGTTGGACATGATGATGACATTATATTTGTGTTGGACATGATGACATTATATTTGTGTTGGACATGATGACATTATATTTGTGTTGGACATGATGACATTATATTTGTGTTGGACATGATGACATTATATTTGTGTTGGACATGATGACATTATATTTGTGTTGGACATGATGACATTATATTTGTGTTGGACATGATGACATTATATTTGTGTTGGACATGATGACATTATATTTGATGACATTTATTTGTGTTGACATGATGACATTATATTTGTGTTGGACATGATGACATTATATTTGTGTTGGACATGATGACATTATATTTGTGTTGGACATGATGACATTATATTTGTGTTGGACATGATGACATTATATTTGTGTTGGACATGATGACATTATATTTGTGTTGGACATGATGACATTATATTTGAGTTATGACATGATGACATTATATTTGTGTTGGACATGATGACATTATATTTGTGTTGGACATGATGACATTATATTTGTGTTGGACATGATGACATTATATTTGTGTTGGACATGATGACATTATATTTGAGTTATGACATGATGACATTATATTTGTGTTGGACATGATGACATTATATTTGTGTTGGACATGATGACATTATATTTGTGTTGGACATGATGACATTATATTTGTGTTGGACATGATGACATTATATTTGAGTTATGACATGATGACATTATATTTGTGTTGGACATGATGACATTATATTTGTGTTGGACATGATGACATTATATTTGTGTTGGACATGATGACATTATATTTGTGTTGGACATGATGACATTATATTTGAGTTATGACATGATGACATTATATTTGTGTTGGACATGATGACATTATATTTGTGTTGGACATGATGACATTATATTTGTGTTGGACATGATGACATTATATTTGTGTTGGACATGATGACATTATATTTGTGTTGGACATGATGACATTATATTTGTGTTGGACATGATGACATTATATTTGTGTTGGACATGATGACATTATATTTGTGTTGGACATGATGACATTATATTTGTGTTATGACATGATGACATTATATTTGTGTTGGACATGATGACATTATATTTGTGTTGGACATGATGACACTATATTTGTGTTGGACATGATGACATTATATTTGTGTTGGACATGATGACATTATATTTGTGTTGGACATGATGACATTATATTTGAGTTATGACATGATGACATTATATTTGTGTTGGACATGATGACATTATATTTGTGTTGGACATGATGACACTATATTTGTGTTGGACATGATGACATTATATTTGTGTTGGACATGATGACATTATATTTGTGTTGGACATGATGACATTATATTTGAGTTATGACATGATGACATTATATTTGTGTTGGACATGATGACATTGTATTTGTGTTGGACATGATGATGTTGGACATGATATTATATTTGTGTTGGACATGATGACATTATATTTGTGTTGGACATGATGACATTATATTTGTGTTGGACATGATGACATTATATTTGTGTTGGACATGATGACATTATATTTGTGTTGGACATGATGACATTATATTTGTGTTGGACATGATGACATTATATTTGTGTTGGACATGATGACATTATATTTGTGTTGGACATGATGACATTATATTTGTGTTGGACATGATGACATTATATTTGTGTTATGACATGATGACATTATATTTGAGTTATGACATGATGACACTATATTTGTTTAGGAGGAACTGACTATTGATGTCCCTTATGAGTCTAGACATGAGGTATATAGCTGCACCTAAACAACATGATATTACAACAGATGCTACAGGATTATCACACACCATATGTTTGATCAAGTCACAAGAAAGTGGTTCTCATGTCGTGTACTGTGTAATCCTCTCTAAAGTCTCGTGTATTTTGGCAAAGTTTAGTTTGGATACGCCCAAATTGAGTTTTGTTAATTAAGAATCAACATATTATGAATTTGTGTACCTTTTGACTGAGGTTCCTTTAATTAATGATAAAAGATCTCAGGAGTCATTGAATTATCAATAGGGAAATTTTGTAGCAAGCTTCAAGGAAAAATATTTATAATGTAATGGTAAAAATTAATATCATCATACAACGAAATGCAAATAAGTCAATCCAAATCTACTGCCCAACTTTCCAATAATATCCATTAGTCAACAATTGTCAACCATTGCAAAGCAGAGGGAGGGATATGGAAATGCTGTTGTTCATAGGGATTTGTTCTACAGTTCTCATCAGACTATGATCTTATTTATGTCAAAGATTAACATTAGCTATTTCTCACATATAAAAGTGAGGAGTACCAGGATGTAAACAACTTGAGGTCATTGTATGGCCTTCAACAATGAGTAATGTCCTTACCTACACTGAATAGTTAAATGAAATTTACATTAGCAATATCTCGCCTCGACATGTCTTCCTGTGGACTGTTACCTTGTGAACTAGAACATTTTAAATCAAGTTCAGTGTGCCGGCTTGTACAAAGCAGGGTTAACATTCATATTAAATTAACATGTTCTCTCCCTGAATGTTAAGCAGCCATCCATCATCATCATCATTAGCAGTATCTCTGACAATTTCGAATATCAGGCCTGATCAAATTATTTTAGGGGGAGTTATGCCTCTTTGAAATATAAAGGATATTGAAAATGTCTCGCACCTACATTCAGGTTTTGACAAAAGTCACATGTTCCGATATTTTTGTCAAAAGTTTTTTCAGCAATATCTCATGAATTTTAATTCAGTCAGATCATTAATGCCCCTTGGAAAAGTCTAGTGAAAAATTTCATATATTGACTAGGTTGGAAATATCATTTCCAAAGTCATTCAATTTTGATATAACTATGAATGAGTTTTTAAGTTAAGATAGTTGCCAAGTACACTTTTGTAAAAATGAATTAGCATTAATATCGTTTTGTAAACTTGTACTATTATAATATTACTTTATATTGCTGTGTCTTACATAAAATTTAAAAAATTATAAAATTAGAAGACTGCTTTTGAGTGAACAATTTAGAAAGCATATCTACACATTGAAATGAATGACGTTGAAAGCAAGCTAATCTAATCAGGAAAAATGTTGTTATTAAAATACTATCAACACTTTTTATATATTTGTATCAAAACCTATACATTGCTTGGTTCTGTACTATATTCATGACATTGTGCACCAGACAGACTTTTGGGGTCGATAAGTGTGTCATCACAGGTTGCTGATAATGCTTCATTACAAATTAATTATTTTTTTATTCTGATCTATGTGATTTACTGAATGTCTAATGGGAATAGGTATTACAGATATAAAGCAATTATGTTACATAAAACTTTGTCTGATAGCCGATAAATGATAAAAAGTATTTCTCTGGAATTTCCAATAAAGGTACCCTTTTGAATTTAATGAAATGCAATCTGGGATTACTGAGGGATAACTGATTTGTATTAAAAGAGCAATTTAGGTAGTATGTCTATGCCTAGATAATGAAACTAATTGTCTTTGAAATTGACATCATTAAATGATGTAGATTGATTTCCAGATAAAAGAAGGAATAACCATTACGCACCTGAAGATGAAAATAATATGATGCAACTATTAATCCACATTGATTATGGTAATAAATATCTCTTACAAAATTGTGTTTACAGATTAAAGAGAAAAAGACACTTTTCTCCACTATAGATGAAATTGACAATGACATTGACAGTTGTAAGGAAAATATTGAACCCTCACAGCAGCACGAAATTGACAAAAGTGAAATCAACAATAGCAGTGATGTAACTTACACATCTGATGGACAGAAGAGAGATGATTCATCGTTTGTCGCCACAGCCTCGCAGAATTCTGCTACTGCTGTAGTATGCTCCATGACTCATAGTAAACTATTGGAGCCAAGACAACAACCTTTGCTAAACTATAACACTACAGATACAACACCATGCAAAGTCCCATCCAATACCAGCAGTATTCAAAATGTCCACAACGGTACTTCTGGCAAGTCTTCGTTAGCCGCCCGGAGAATTCCTATTACTGCTGCTAAGCATGACTCGGATATTCCAAACTGTGTTAGTGTTACAGCATCAAAGAAATATAGGACATTTTGCAAAAATATCCAAAAGCCGTTTCATCAGTCAGGAATTTCATCATTACCCAAACAGGAAGGAACAGAAGATGGCACTACATTTAACCTTTCACTACCGCATTCTAACCTCAGAAGTGTAAAGGTGCCATTTGATGATGCCGTAAACCACAATTGTGATGACTTAGAATTACAGGTAGGGTATAATTAAGCTTAATTTTATTCTATATTAAGCATTGTTATATAAGTCTTCACAGTAAAAGGATGAAAGCAAACCTCTGACTTTTGGAATTTTTTTTATGAAGATATGTAAATTAAATGTTGGTTGGATTAGAGATCTGTAAAAACTTCAAACTTATAACCAAGGTTAAAATTATCACTTAATGAAATATTTTTCCCTTCATTTTTAAGCAAACATAAATTTTTATGGTCATACATTAAGAAGAAAAAGATGTTTGAAAATAATATGAAATGAATGAAAATTATATTGATAAAAAACTGTTCTTTTTCATAACAAATAAGTTTTTACTGCATCCAAAGACCACTTAATGCTTACAGATTGTTATATCAGCAGTTTGAAAATGATTTTGTGGTTAAAATTGTGGTTTTGATAAAAATGAACTTGATATTGTTAGATGATTTAATGTTAAAAGTAAAGAATTTTATAAAGTTCATCTATAGATTCTTGATCATTGTATTGTTTACATTATTGTGTGTCACTAAATCCCCCTAATCTATGCCAATTAATGATGTTAATTTGTATAATCTTTTATTTTAATGTCACTAAGTTTCAAGATAATTAGTGGAACATTTAATCCTGTTGAGGTCTTGAGGACATTATCTTTCGTTTTTATGTATAAGTTTATAAATAAGGTTTCGTACTTGAAGTACTCATATATGTTATATGAAGTACTTTCATTCCCTGGTTTGCACAAGTAAAGATTCCTGTTTCATAGAACAAATTAATTAAGTCTAAGGTTAATGTATTTTTGGTAAAGCAAACAACTGTTATTTAATATATTGTCAAATGGAAAGGGCAAGTTATACATTTACAACACCAAATAGCTATTCTTTCATTTTTAAAGCCATTTTGTGTTGTAAGTTTAATGCATTAATTATTCAGGGATTAAGATGTACAATTTAGCCATTAAAAAGAATCATATTTTTATTCCAACAATTTGTAAATTGATTGAAAATATTTGAAATTGCTATTAATAAAAGTTTGTATAACAAATAAATATATGAGACACCAGCTAATTCAATGCAAATCAGTGAGCATGAATGAAAAAAAAAGATTAACTGGAACATCTTCATTTTATATAATAAACTGATAATACATTCAAATTATAAACCATCCGTGGTGTATCAGTCAAGAAATATATTTGTATACATGACTTTAAATCCGATTTCTTTTGGAACAGAAAGGAAATAATGCATGAATTTATGTCACTGCTTTGCATTTATATAACACTACTGTGAAATCATAATAATCTTTATGATTTCATTGTTTTATTTATAATGAGTTTCCATCGCAAGGCTGACCCTATCAGTGGTTGTCTTATGTCATATCTTAAATTTTTTTGTTATTTTGAGAATTTGGTGTTGATGGCTGATCTTTGATTGTTTCTGTTCAATTTATTCTCCACTTTTTTAAAAAACTTTTGACGATTTAGACCTTGACATATTGTTAAGACATCTGTCTATTGTTGAAGACTTTCTGTTGCCCTCTAGATTTGTGTCGGATTTTGTTGTTGTTGAGTTGCTGTCTCAAAAGCATATACCCAAAACTCCTTTGACTCATGTTTTTAAATTTCCAAGTTGTTTTTTTATATTAGCTGTTATAGTATGGTAGCTATCTTTACAAGAAAATAATTCATGATAGAAAAGGATGTTATATAGTAAAAGTTTGTGGAAATTTACAATTCTAAAATAAACATCATTATACTGTTATGATGTTAGCCAGTTTTGCTAACATGCTCTTGAAAAAACAAGATTGAGAAGCATTTTTTTTTATATTTTCAACAACTTTTTAAATTAGTTTCTATAAATGACAGATTTTCAATTTTGAATTTATATGTTAATAAAAAGATTATGAAAAGCACAAAAAAGTTGATAAGCCTTGTTCGCAAAACTGCTTTCACTTTATTAGGTATTACAAAAATGTATATTATATTTCTTTATTTTTGGCTTTCAAGTTTAGTTTCTAAAACCATAATCTTCAAGTTCAACAATACTAAAGTGCTCAACACTTTTATATATCAGAAAAGTATGTAAAGGTAGGTGCAGCAGCTGATACCTGTATTAGAGTCTTAGAAACATCAAATATTTATCAGCATCAAACTTATCACAATAAATCAGTAGTACAATTTCAAATAATTTCAGAGTTATATCATACTTTTGAACTTACTTTTTATAACTCTGAAATGATTTGATTTGGTACTTGTTATTTATTGTTATATGTTAATCAATCCATAAATACTATGTAAGTACACATATTAAACAAGTCAAAATTTCATGGTTGGTTGAGGATTTTATATTTGAACTTTTTTTTAAGCAGGGTTGTCACTATCAAAGTTAACTTGTTCAAAGTTTTCTTTGACCAGGTAAACTTCATCCAAGTCATCAGTTCACTATTTAAAGTTTTTCATCAAAAATTTGGTCAAAGAAAAAAACTTCACTGTGATTGGATAATTCCTGTCCAAGTCCATCCAAGTTTCAAGAAAAATATGATGAGATTCTATTTCATCAAAGTCCGTCAAAGTTTTTGATCAAAGTTTTTTTTGACTGTTGTCACTATAAAAAAATCCATCAAAATTTGGACCAAGAAAACTTGTACAAGAAAACTTTGATAGTGACAACGGGCTTTTATGTTATACAAGCTCTGAAAATTTTTGTTAAATGTTTTGGTCACTTACCATAAGATCTTTAAAGTAAAAATATATTTTTAAATTAATCTTACAAAGAATTAGGTAGATTTTGCACCCCTGTGCCTATGTACAAAAATCATTCCAACTTTCTAATTTTAAAACCTTTGGAGCGACATTTAATGATTTAGGACAAGAATTTGTGGTGCATCAGTAAAATTTCAGCCTTCCATATGTTAAGCTGTGTTTACAATTTTAAATTGAATTACCCTGATTTCTTCACAGTTTACTTGAGGGGCATCTTTGTGATGGCTCCCATCAGTATCTTCTAGTTTACCATAAGAAAATTTAACAGACCTAATGGACAACTGGGAGTCAATATAGGTTTAGGAGAGATAAGTTACAATGAAAGTTCAATGTCCTGTTGCTATCATGTTCATTAGGGCCCAAAAAGGAAATTGTGGAAGCCTTTAGTTTTCACTTTGTTTCACTCAGTTTGTCTGACCATCAACAATTTTGTTAACACAAAAACTTTCAACCCATTGATTGGACACAAATGAAATTTTACACAGTTGTTGTTCATATAAAAGCATTTGATCATATAATTTTTTTCTGAAAATGGCCACTAAATTTTTGTTAAAAAAATTCCCAAATTGTGAAAAACGTCTTTTCTGCGGGATTTTAGCGAAAATTAAAATATATGTATAAAACCTTTTCCAAATTGAAGTGTTGAATCCTGATTACAAAAATTGATTTTTGTGAAATTGGATATAAATTGTGGTAAAAACTTGGTTTTTGTTTTAAAAATCACAAACTTTGAAAAACATCTTTCTTTTTTGGTTTGCAACAATAATTCATATATAGGTATATAAGGCCATTCCAAATTGATTCCCTGCTGTCAAATTTGCAGTAAAATAAAGTTTTTGTTGAAAAACACAAATTTTTTGAAGCAATTCTTTTTGTGCTAGTATTTCAAAGTGAAAAAAATATGATTAAAACCTATGATAAAGTGATTCCCCATGTGACAAAAATTATTTTTTGTGAAATTGGAAAAAAAAATGTGGAAAAACTTAATTTTTGTTATAAAATCACAAATTTTGAGAAACAGCTTATGCCTGCTCAATTTAATGTCAGAGCATGACATATAGAATTAATTAGATTCTGGAAATAGGAAAATTTAGAACTTTTGTAATAATAGCAGAGCTATTAGACACATAGAAAGGCATCAATTTTGATTTTACAAAGCAAAAATGGTTTAGAAAAACAACCTAATCCAAAATGACCTTGTGTCAAAAAATATCCATTGGCCACAATTTTAAAATGGCTGCCAATTTAATATATAAAAATTACCATAGTACTCAGATTTTATCAAAACTTGATATTTACACAGAATGTATTCTGAAATATTTCCCTATGTCAAAATTTTCAATAATTGATACCCCATGAAATTTATTGCTTATCAGTATCAATTATTGTAAATTTCGAAATATTGCAATGTATTTTTTTTATGTGAAAAATGTGGTAGTATCAGATTTGCAATAATGAAAACTTGAATTCATAATTCCTTTACACAATTTTTGAAATCCCATTAATTAGATCTTGCACTGTTACCAGTAATCAGTAATTCACAATAATAAATGCACACATTAATTTATGAAATTACAGTATTAATTTCTGTGTCTTACACAAAAATTGGAAAGCAGGGCCTGACATGTCACTTTTCCTGCACATTATGTTTGCACGAATTTGTCCTATGTTTGCATGAAAAAATTTCCATGTTTGCTCAAAAAACGCATTACATTTGCATGAAATTTATCTGTTAAATTTTTACGGATAAATTAAATTTTCTGTAAAAGTAAGTAATTGAAACAATCATGATTTCTGAAATACTACAAAATAGATTAAATACAAAAAAAAAATAAAGTGAAATGACAAGGTGAAAATCCATTCAAGATTTCTGAGACAAATAAAGGGTAGTTTTAACAACATAGATGTCAGGAGGATATTCTTTATGTGTAGATACAGAGTTGGAAATTAAAAAAAAATGGAGACATTTCCTGGAGATGAACCAAGAAAATAGGTGAATATCAGTTGAGAACTGATCATGAATGTTTTGATTAGGGGGAAAATTAGCACAATCTTGAAAGTGGTGAACGTAAATGAGAAAGAAAACAAACTATACTGATTGTGCTACAAGTTTAGGCAACGCCGTATGCTAAAATACGTGTTAGCAATATCCTAGCTTGTAAAACACAGACAATGACAAAATTCAGTTCAACAAATTAAGACTTCTCTGATTACTTATTTATCAGGTTTAAAACACAGGTAAAAACTCAGATATATTACAGGTAAGTTCACACAAACGTAAAACCATTTCTGCGCTCAAATGTAGGTCGCCCCAGTTTTCAGGGTCACAATAATCACAGGCCTAAGAATTTGAAAAATATAACACAAAGTTACCCATCAACCTACTAATGAAACAAAGTTACCCATCAACCAACTAATAACACAAAGTTACCCATCAACCAATTAATAACAAAGTTACTCATCAACCAATTAATAACACAAAGTTACCAATCAACCAACTAATAACACAAAGTTACCCATCAACCAATTGATAAAACAAAGTTACCCATCAACTAACTAATAACACAAAGTTACACATCAATCAATTGATAACACAAAGTTACCCATCAACCAACTGATAAAACTAAGGTTTTGTTGATTTCAATTGAAATTGATGCCTTCATTTAAAATGCATTTTTGAATTTGACGGGGATGGAAATAAAACTTTTCAGAATGGGTTAGAATTAAGTTTTTTCTATAAAATATGTGGAAAAAGTTTGGGGGAACATTTTCATGACCATATAAGCTATTTCCATCAATTGGTGCATGTCGTTTTTTCCTCTGAAGCCACAAAACAAATTCAAACCAATCTGACATGGCTGGCCCTATGGTTTGTTAATGATATTTCAATCCATAAACCAACATGGATGGTAAAACCTGATTTTTTCTCTGGTTACCTTTATATCCTATAGATTTTGGTATTCCCTTAAGCATTGTTTGATATCAATAGATGACTCAGATCCTCCAAGGTTGACATTGATTTTTCCTCTATCAATGAAGGCATCTTATGTTGAAGTATGCATGTTATTTTATTTACTACAACTTTTCCTTTATCATCACAGAATAGTTATTTATCTATCACTAATCACGATCAATGCATATATATTTGATGTTTTTATTTAATTTTGTTGTGGGAAAAAATCCTGCTGAAAAAGCATTGATACATTTGTTATATTGTAATTGCATGTGTTTTCTCTGAGGGGATTGCCTTATTGTTGCTTTAAAAATGACTTTTTAAATGGATACAAACATGCTATTGTATAGTACATTACAATGTAGTATGTTAAACAGTTTATATGGAAAAATTAGAGACAGTTTAAGCAATTGAATTTCTAAGAAAACGATTCTGTCAGTAAAATTTAAATTAAACAGATAATACTTTATAATATATTGAGCAGCATATAAAACTATGTCCTCCTGCTTTTAAAATATTGATGAATTGTTGTTCATGAATGATAATGAATAATTCATGAACTGTTAATGAACTATTCATAAACAGCAAATGGACAAAAATGTTCATGAACCAGTGAATGATGAATTATTCATGGACAGAAAGTGTTGTTGAACTTTTTTTGTTCATAAAAATTCTTTTACTCAATACCCGGTAGTTATATTATTCATTATATAAATAGAATTTTTTATGAATTATTGTGTTCATGAACTGTTCTTTAGTGATTAAGTTCATGAACATTGTTTGTCCACTTGTAGTTCATCAACTGTTCATATAAAGTTCATGAATTTATTAAGAATATTTGTTGGGGTAAATTTAGTTAAGACAACAGTAAGTATTTAATTCTGGTATATTATTATTTTCTTCTATTTGACATATATAAATAGGATTTAACATTTAATACTAATACATGATCTCCCAATTGGTGCTTTTTCCAGGGGGAAAAATGACTTCTTACAATTTGGTGACACGAACATCAAGAAATAATACAACAAACGTTCCATAATGTAGAATGATATTGTTCTTAATTATATCTGGTGGCCGTTGTGGGGGAGGGAATTTTATAATTTAATTCTCAGCAAAGATTTTTAAAAATGAAGCATAAATAAGTACTCCAAACAAATAAATAATAACTATTATCAAGGTTATTCTTGTTGATTGTGAAAGTTTTTTGGAAGGAAATGAAAATTATTTTACTGTAAGAGAGGGGAAATTACGTGACAATCTTCTGTATGTCTGTTACCTATAGTTCTAAGCTCAAACTGTACTTTGGCCACTTTGGTCACTTTGAGGTGGCATATATCTTGTTATCAAATATTTACCCCTGAGACATCTGGAACTTAGGTTAACATAAAAACGGGGTAATACCAAGAATGCAATGAAAAATAACACCTCAGCCAAAAGAAAAAGAAGAAACCACCGAAAACTAAAGATTGAGCAATATGTCAGAACCTCAACTTAAAAGGAGGAAGTGGGCCTTTAAGAAAGTTCTTCAGGTAGGAGGAGTTGGGCCTTTAAGAAAGTCCTACAGGTAGAGGAGGTTGGCCTTTAAGAAAGTCCTTCATGTAGGAGGAGGTGGGCCTTTAAGAAGTCCTTCAGGAAGGAGAAGGTGGGCCTTTAAGAAAGTCCTTCAGGTAGGAGGAGGTGGACCTTTAAGAAAGTCCTTCAGGTAGAAGGTGGGCCTTTAAGAAAGTCCTTCAGGTAGGAGGAGGTGGGCTTTTAAGAAAGTCCTTCAGGTAGGAAGAGGTGGGCCCTCAAGATAGTCCTTCAGGTAGGAGTAGGTGGGCCTTTAAGATGTCCTTCAGGTATTCCTGTTCAAATACAACATCCATGATGCTAAATAAAATATTGCTCTAGATAAAGACTATGCTGCTGTTTACAAACATTCAGTTCATTGGCATGCAGTTTTCAAATAAAGTATATTATTTTGATCTTATGATCTGGAAAAACATCTTAGAAGATTTTTCAAACATAAAGTACATAAATAAAAGCAATAAAGTTGTACTTTGGAACAAAATGAACATATTATGATGTTGTTTTATAACTTCAGTTACAAGAGAAAATTAAAAACACTTGTGAGGTTGACATTGATACTTAATAAAATGATTTATAATTTGTGTTGTATTAAGTTATAACATAAAATATTAAGAAAGAAATTAAAGTAAGAAATGATTTGTCTGTTAACAATTGTTGAAAGTGATAAAGAAAAAACAATTTTAACATAACAGTCATACAAGACAATAAGGTATTTATAGGTCTCATTACTGCTCTCTCAATAACCTTTTGTATTGAACTCTCCTTTATATAAATTTTAAGTTGAGCATTTGAACATTTTCAAATATGCTTACAAACTTTTCTTTATAAATGTTATAGTGCTTTTTAGTTATAGAATCCCATATAATACCAAGAGTTCATGGTTCTGATTTTGTAAATGGTCGTAAAATTTATCAGATAAAATTTTATTTTAGACTTTAAACTTTACAAAATCTGATGAGTCTTTCCAGTTATATAAATAAACATGGGACTTATGTGTTCATATATATATGTATTTATATTTTATCACAATTTTACTTTGTTCCTGCATGAAAAGAAAAAATGTTGCCAAATTTCACACATTTTTTTTAATCTCCTGTAAATTATTATCACTTGTTTTTGCTATTTTTGAAGTAGTCAAAGATCATTGTGTAAAAACCCTTCTATTTGGCAGTGCTTCACAAACAATATAGTGGTTGTTTTTATTACCTCTTGTAATCGACTGATAATCAAAGATCATAAATGACTACATTTGGCATGAAAACAAAAAAAAATCTTGTCTGGAAAAAAAGTTTAATGCTTCTTAATTAAATGCATGATAGTAAATTTGCTTGACTAGTTGTTTTAATAACTATACTACATTAACACAGTCAAATGGTTTTTCTTTGTTTGGGGAAGTTTTCGGTGACAAGTCTTGACTTGGATTGTCTGGAATATGTGTATGTGATACTCTCTTGGTGCCACTTGTTTGCCAGAAATAATAATCTGCATTGTTTGAATGCTTGTATGTCTGTATGTCTGGGGGATCACTGAATCACCATTTTTTTGGTAGTTCAATTAATATCTGTATTAATAAAACATTTACTTTATATCTGCAGGTCTTTGTTGAGGTGCCAGTTCTGAACATCTTTTAACTTCGTTAATGTTCATCGATACTCAAACTGTCTTAATAAGTTGGCCTCTGTACCTGGCACTGTATGGCTTTTTAATGTCAAAAATGTAATCAAGTACAGTTTTTCTTGGGATGTATCGCTTTTTTTTCTTTGTTTATAGTCATGGTTTTCTTTGACACCATTTATAAGAAGTGTCATGTAGAAACTGACTGAAATACCTAGAGGTTTGTTTAAATGTGTGCAACAAGTAACGAATAATATTATTTTGATAATTTTTACCTTAGTCAATTGATACTACAATGGTATGGAAAAAAAAACAATTTCTGATAGATTTTTTTAGTATGCTTAATGCCCTTCTTATGTGGCCTAAGAGTTGAGGAATAATAATATGAGTACTCTCAGTGTCCTTGTGCGAGTGCATGTCCACGTCCACAGCCATATCTCAGTAACTAGAAGGCCAATAATCTTTCAGTAACTTTATGTATAGTTACATTAAAGGAAGTAAAACATTGTGTAGCATGGTCATGTGACCCATATTTTATAGTTCACTGACTTAGGTTAAGGTTTATTACAAAGTTAATGTTGGTTAACTTTAAGGTTCAAGTTAACTAGTAATAGAATCATCTTAACTTGTTTAAATGTACATGAACATTATGGGGAGTAGGTGAACATATCAAGGCAAAAGTAGGTCACTGTGACCTAATTTTACTCACCATTAATTGGCTTAGTTTCATGTTTTATGAGTTCATATTTAAGTATCTATAAGTGATATGATCATCTATATTGTTATATATATACAGTTATGAGATTTCATGGTCCCTACATCTTGTTGATACTGTTTACTTATATTTTGGCACTGCACAAGGTCATGCTTCTCTCTGACTGTTTATGACATCTTCACACTAAATCTGTTGGATGTATAGTGCTTGATACGTTAATCTTTGAGAACATGAATTGGCTTTGAACTAGCTTTCAGTATCTGTGAGTACTCTTATATCGGTGCTTTATGTCTAGTGCTTTTATGTTGGTTCTTTTGTGCTTTATAAAGATCTTTTGAGTAAAGTCAATTGCATCCTTTATGTGCCTGTCCCAAGTGAGGAGCCTGTAGTTTAGTGGTTGTTGTTGGTTCATGTTTGTCATATTTGGTTTTTAAAAATTTGGCAGAAAATTTTTCCCGATTGAATTGTCATTTTTCATATCATGGCCTTTTATTGCCACAACAGTATCGTTTTTTTCTCATTGTCAAGGGCCGTATGGTGACCTTTTAATTCCTAACAATGTATATCCACTTCATATGAACTCTGGTGAATATTGGCAGACATACTGTGGACTAATTTTTATTCCTGTATACCAATTTAACTAAAATTGTTTATGGGAAATAACTGATAAAATCTTTAGAATACATGTAAGAAACCTTTAAATCAACTAAAATTGTTTATGGGAAATAACTGCAAGTTGTTAATTACTGTGTCACAAATGGTCATATAAAAATGCTGTAAATAATCAGATAAACTGGTGTAATAGAGTCATGAAAAAACTTAAAGATTGTAATTTTGAATTTTATGCTAGTCTTAATAGTGGGCTTCATAAAAAAATTATTTTACAGCTTGAAGATATTTTATTTAATAAATATATTGAAAAATGGCAAACAAAAATTTTGTCACAGAGTAATGGTAACAAGCTTTGTACTTATAAGCTATATAAATCACATATTTAAAACAAAATATGTCTATTAAATTTAGGTGTGGCATTGCACCACTCTAAATAGAAACAGTACAATATGAGAATAAACCAGTTAATAAAAGGTCTTGTTTTGTGTGTAAAAATAAAATTGAAGATGAGAAGCATGTATTTACTCTATGTCCTTTATATGCAGATTTCAAAATATGTTGTATAGTGAAACAGTTAAATATATTGATAAATTTAATAACTTGTCTAATGACGAAAAGTTTGTATTTTTATTCAGAAATGAAGAACTTTGTCAAGTAGTTGCTAAAACCTGCTTTAATATTTTATGTGGATTAACAAATTTCTTATTTATATATAGCTGATGATGTAATTTAAATCTTAAATATAAATATATTTATATAGTTTTTGTCAAGCCTGCGACTTTTGTTGCAGAAAGCTCGACATAGGGATAGTGATCCGGCTATGGCGGAGTTAGCGTTAGCTAACTTCTTAAAAGCTTTATATTTTAGAAGGTGGAAGACCTGGATGCTTCATACTTTGTATATGGATGCCTCATGTTACGAAGTTTACGTCAGTCACATGTCCAATGTCCTTGACCTCATTTTCATGGTTCAGTGACTACTTTTGTAATGTTAAAGTCTCTCTTATTATAAGTAGTAGGATTACTATATTTGGTATGTGCATACCTTGCAAGGTCCTCATGCCTGTCAGACAGTTTTCACTTGACCTGGACCTCATTTCATGGATCAGTGAACAAGGTTAAGTTTTGGTGGTCAAGTCCATATCTCAGATACTATAAGCAATAGATCAAGTATATTCGGTGTATGGAAGGACTGTAAGGTGTACATGTCCAACTGGCAGGTGTCATCTGACCTTGACCTCATTTTCATGGTTCAGTGGTTATAGTTAAAATTTTGTGTTCTGGTCTGTTTTTCTTAATACTGTATGCAATAGGTCTACTATATTTGGTGTATGGAATGATTGTAAGGTATACATGTCTAGCTGGCAGGTGTCATTTGACCTCGACCTCATTTTCATGGTTCAGTGGTCAAAGTTAAGATTTTGAGTTTTGGTCTTTTTTTCTAATACTATATGCAATAGGTCAACTATATTTGGTGTATGGAAATATTTTATGATCTATATGTCAGTTGCAGAGGTTTTATTTGACCTTGACCTCATTTTCACAGTTCATTGCTCAGTGTTAAGTTTTTGTGTTTTGGTCTGTTTTTCTAATACTATATGCAATAGGTCAACTATATTTGTTGTATGGAAGAATTGTTAGCTGTACATGCCTGCCTGGCATGGTTCATCTGACCTTGACCTCATTTTCATGGTTCATTGGTCAATGTTTAGTTTTCTTGGTTAATGTTAAGTTTATGTGACAGTTGTAATAAAGCTTTATATTTAGGACTATCAACATAATATCAATGATTAGTAAAGAAGGCGAGACATTTCAGCGTGTGCACTCTTGTTAGAATTATGTAAAATATTGAATGTTATAACTCATTTGATTGTATCTCATAATTTTTAATAGAATGGCACTTGTATATCATTTTTGTTTTTTGGTGATTAAAATGATGTGGATTAAGTAGGGGACATTGTCCATAGATAATATTGTATCTGACAGGAACATTATATTTCAAACCTTAACTTTGGTTAAGTTTCAGTGTGATTTCATGTCTCAGTAACTTTAAGTATTATGATCATCTAAACTGTGTAGATATGCATTTGGGGGAAAGTCATCATTTAGGCAAAAGCAGGTCACCATGGCCTATATTACATGCTTTCTAATATAAAGTTATTTAAACATATCAGTTAAAAATGTTTGAGAAAAATCCTGTACCTTTCATTCATATTTCTGAATTACCTGTACAGATCAATCCAATTGCAGATGTTGTCTTATGATTGGTTGTTAATGTTTTATGTCAGATTTGATTGGTGGATTTGTTAACATTCCAAATTTCTTAAAAGATAAAACATTAACATTAAAGCATTTATTCTTTGATAAAAAAATTGTTAAAAAGGTTTAAAATCACGGTTGAAGTAATGTTTTCAAAATTTTAAGTATGAAAAATGAAGAAGATATATGCACTATTATTTTTTTTTTTTACATCAAATCAAATCCAGATTTCTTTATACCTTAAGAAATAAAAATATATGAATAGTTTGCATTTTAAAATGTGTATAACTTGACTAAAATACAATACTGTGAATTTGAATACTATTATGATTAAGTGTTTTCAACAACTAATTTTTGCAACTTGATAATATCAATCAATTAATTTCAAATGACTTGCTTGAATTCATTAATAGTACTGTAGTTTTAACCCTGACTGAAATACATATGAAATAATGTTTGTTCAAATTTTTAAGTAGAATTATGTTTAAAAAAAATTTTTATTTTGCAGGTAAAAAGTGAAACTCTTTTGTCAAAGGAAGCTTATCCACAAGAAATGGCGATGCACACAGAGGAAAAGGAGGAAAGTGACGATTCAGATAATGTAAGAAGGGATCCTCATTCTCAGACTGGACCACAAAGTGCAAGATCTGACAATGAAAGTGTTGATAATTTTGTTGGTCGTGTGAAAAAGAGTCATAAACGTCAAAGTATTGTGGAGTTAAATGAAAGTATTGTTGAATCTCAGGTGCACATGCATAAACTACAAGCGGAAACAGAAAAACTGCAGGATGTCAAAGAGGTCGAAGGTTCACAGTCAAATTTAAACATTCTACAACAACTACAGCTTATTGCTGAGCAACAGGAACAGTTACAGTTTCTTCAGAAACAGCTTCAGGAAGAACTACAACAACAACATGACAGGACTGCATCATCAGCCATTGAAAGCAATAATAACTTTGCCACTAATTTGGACATTGGTGTGACGAGTAGTGACAACTTTAGGGTGTCCTGTACAGAGAATATTTTAAACAACAATGTGATATTAGTGAAAGATAATCAGACCATTGTATCTCAACCATTGTCCATCTTTGCATCTTCATCAGCAGCATTTAGTCAGACATTGTCACCAAGTAGAACATGGAGTCCTTGTAAAGATTTGACCTTGACTCCTAGCAAAAGACAGCCAAGGGTTGCTATAGATACACAATTTGACATTACACCTTATGTTACAAAAACATTTTCACAGAGGGATGAAAAATTAATCCAACAAAAAAACAAAAGTTTCCAGGAACAAATTGCACACCCAACTCCTATGAAAACAGAATTTAGTTATGTTAATGTATCCTCAACTTCTTCTGTGCCACCATTATGGACACCCTTAGCTTTGAGTGAAGCTTCACAAGACCAACAGAACATAAACTTGACCCCAAAAATCTGTGATAATGACATAAAAACATGCACTTCTCAGGTAGCCGCAATTGACCTCTCAGTAAAACGGCCAAAGGAAGATGATCATTCTGCAGCATTTTCACCATCTATTTCTGTAGGTGCTGGACCAGGCTCTCCACAGCCAAAACCAACACCTATATCAGCATTTACAAGGGTCCATAGTCCTAATTTAAATGATAATCAAAATGTTGGCTCATTGTCTCTCAGAGCAAATACACTCATGTCACCTGTGGATTTATCATCTAAAAAGAAAAGGTTGTCTATGAGGAGAAATATCATTGCTGTTTCAAGTGAGAGATACCAAGAAGCCTTGCTTGACGATGAATGTGCCCTGTATTCCTGTAGACTACAGACCCCTGGTTTTACAGGACGTAGTTATGTTAATCCAGTAGCGACAGTATTACAAGAGGGTGATGAAATGGTAAGTTGTTCAAGTTATTAGAAACAATAGCCATACAGCTTTCACTCTATTCATTGGCTTTTTCCAGTACTAGTAATGTTTATGTCCTGCCTACAATAGTGGCCTTTTTTCCAGTACTTGTAATGTTTATGCCCTGCCTACAATAGTGGCCTTTTTTCCAGTAATTGTAATGTTTATGCCCTGCCTACAATAGTGGCCTTTTTTCCAGTACTTATAATGTTTATGCCCTGCCTACAATAGTGGCCTGTCCATTGTGCTTTCCAGTCTGTGCCTCAGTCAGTCAATATCAGGTAAAAGTTTTTGTTTAAGGTAGGTTAAAACTTTGGTTTGAGGTAGTTTGAGGTAACTTCATCTTGATACTGAGTAAATGTGTTTAATATGAAGTGAACTGTTTAATATACTTAAATATGCTAAATTAGGGCTTTTACCAAAATTTCGTGGGGGTGTCTAAATTAAAATCCATAGAATTTTTTAATTATTTTCCAAAATGTTGTTTATCAAACTTTTTTTAGCTCACCTGGCCCGAAGGGCCAAGTGAGCTTTTCTCATCACTTGGCGTCCGTCGTCCGTCGTCGTTGTTAACTTTTTACATTTTGAACTTCTTCTAGAGAACCACTGAATGGAATGAAACCAAACATGGCATGAATGTTCCCTATGAGGCGCTGACCAAGTGTTGTTACTTTGTAGTCGATCCATCATCCAAAATGGCCGCCAGTGAAGGACTTAGTTTAACATAGGACCCTATGGGAAATGCATACAAATATCTTCTTTTAGAGAACCACTGAATGGAATGAAACAAACCATAGCATGAATGTTCATTAGGGGGTGCTGACCAAGTGTTGTTACTTTGTAGCCGATCCATCATCAAAAATGGCCACCAGCGAGGGACTAAGTTTAACATAGGACCCTATGGGAAATACATACAAATGTCTTCTTTTAGAGAACCACTAAATGGAATGAAATAAAACATGGCATGAATGTTCCTTATGAGGTGCTGACCAAGCGTTGTAACTTTGTAGGCGATCAATCATCCAAGATGGCCGCCAGTGGGGGGACTTCATTTAACATAGGACCCTATGGACAATGCATACAAATGTCTTCTTTCAGAGAACCACTTAATGGAATGAAACCAAACATGGCATGAATGTTCCTTTTGAATTGCTGACCAAGTGTTGGTATGAAGGAACCATCATCCAAGATGGCGCCATATAGGGACTTAGTTTAACATAGGACCCCTATGGGAAATAAATACAAATGTCTTCTTTCAGAGAACCACTAAATGGAATGAAATAAAACATGGCATGAATGTTCCTTATGAGGTGCTGACCAAGTGTTGTAACTTTTTAGGCCATCCATTATCCAAGATGGCCGCCAGCGGGGGACTTTGTTTAACATAGGACCCTATGGACAATACATACAAATGTCTTCTTTTAGAGAACCACTAAATGGAATGAAACCAAACATGGCATGAATGTTCCTTATGAAGTGCTGACCAAGTGTTGTTACTTTGAAGCTGATCCATCATCCAAGATGGCCGCCAGAGAGGGACTTAGTTTAACATAGGACCCTATGGAAAATACATACAAATGTCTTCTTTTAGAGAACCACTAAATGGAATGAAATAAAACATGGCATGAATGTTCCTTATGAGGTGCTGACCAAGTGTTGTTACTTTGTAGCAAATCCATCAACCAAGATGGCTGCCAAAGGGGGACTTAGTTTAACAAAGGACCCTATGGGAAATATATACAAATGTCTTCTTCTAGAAAACCGCTTAATGGATTGAAACCAAACATGGTATGAATGTTTCTGTTGAGGTGCTGACCAAGTGTTGTTACTTTGTAGCTGATTTGTCATTGTCCTTATAAAGTCATTTTCTACAATTTCAATGAATTTATTGGTAATTTCTGTAAACTTAAAAGTCTTCTGCTTTTGATTAAATTACGGGCAATATTAAACCAAATTTGGCCTTAATTATTATTAGGATATCTGTTATGATTTTTGTCTATTTTTACATGATTTCCAAAACTAAAGTAGAATCAGGTGAGCCACACAGGCTCTTGGGAGCCTCTAGTTTAAATATATATTTTTTTTAATGGGTCATAGAGCAGCCCTTTATAGATTATACATGGAAACCCAAATTTGTGTGATATAAAGAAAATATAAGATAGAACTTTAAGATAAAATATGAGAAGATAGTGCTTATAATGTGCTTTCTGTAAATAGAAACAAAAATTGAGGTTACATGACTCCAAGTTGAAAAATTGTATCAAACATAGAATAGGCTGTACTTGTAAAAAACAGTTGAAAAGTCTTACAAATGAAATACATTCTTTTGTACATTCTCCTCTCAAAATTTGCACATTTCATTAAAGATCTAGACCAATTGTTTTCTGCTATTATACAATCCAAGATGGCAGAAGACACCTGATAGATCTACCTTCAAGGCCTTAGTAAGGGGTTGAAATCCAAAGTACCAGAACAGGATGATTTCCATCTTATCTCATTTCAGACTCATAATTGATTACTTTCTCAGATACTATACATGTTTATTGTGATTGTGTCTAATTACAAGAATGTCATTGACAATCTCGCAAGAGAGACGAAAGATACCAAAGGGACATTCAAACTCATAAGTCAAAAAAAAGACAAACAGACAAACAACAGTACAGAAAACACAACATAGAAAACTGAAGATTGAGCAACACTAAACCCACCAAAAACTGACAAGTGTCACATCACAACCTTATATAAATAGTATTTGTATTTGAAATATAAAACATACAGGCTCTTCACAGCAAAGAAACAGATTTCAGTCCCTCCATCTGGTTCATTATTTTAGGCACAATATAGGTCCAGTCCTGATTTTAGGTATGAAGTTCAAGGTCACTTAATTGGATTTAAGAAAATAAGCATTGCAATTAAAATGGGATTGTGAGGGAATGCCTGACTTTACAATTCTAATGTTTATGTTCATTTATTGTAAATTAACAACAATGAAATAAGTGCATTAAGGCTTGATAGTTATTGCATCATGATTAGATATAAACAATGATAAAAGATCATCTTTTGACTTGTGAGGTCTGTTGAGTACATAATTATCTAAATCACCAGAAGTTTCAATTTCCCATAGCTGTAGATCATCTAAAATATATCCCCAGACAATATAAAGCCAATACGTGTTTGATCAGTTAAATATTCTCAAATAAAAACCTATTAGCCTTGTATGAGTGACTCACAAAATTTATCGCTGAGCTAGTGCAGCAGGTGTTTCATCACCATACCACTTGGTTATGTAAAAAGTGTAAAACTACAACTTGCGGTCAGCTTTTCTAAATAAATGGAGGTTTATAAGAGTGCAGTTGAACTTTTTTTTATTAACAGACGATGTTTGTTACAGACTTTTCCTGTCATAATCCCTTGACACTTATGATACTATGAGATATAGCATTTGTAATCCATTAGCCAATTTAAACATACATTATGTTGAAAGGGTCAATACATCTAGAGATTCCTTGTTTTTTCATCAGATGTATCAATTCATTAACAATAGATATACTGATTAATAGCCATTAAAAGTGTTAAAGGGAACTACAGATCTTGAAATTTTACCAGAAGCTCACCACTGTAGTTAACAATTCATAATTGACATTGCAAATGGCCATCCCTTTATTTAGTCCCCTACCGATGAAGTTGAAGGGGACTTTAGGTTTGCACTCCGTCCTTCTGTCCGTCTGTCCATCTGTCCGTCTGTCCATCTGTCAGTCCGGCAAATCAGCTTTCCACACTTTTTTTCTTCGTTCTTGAAGATATTGATTTGATATTTGGTATATAGTTTTATCATGACAAGTTATAGATCAAGTTCGAATTTTGTTCCGGTCTGATGATGTAGTCCATGTTCCATGGACCATAACTCTGGACCATATCTAATGTTAGAGTATGTTTAACCATATTTCTGTACAAAGGTAGATAACTCATTTTTTAAAAGACATTCTTTGTTAAATTATTTGAAGAATTTTTGACAGGTTTGTTTGTTATTTAGTATAACCTAATTTTCTGAATGCTATATATATAAAAAATTATGAAGAGAAATCCTTTAATTACATAATTAGATACATAATAATAATAATCTATTTTATTAATGTATATATTTCAATACATTACGTTGTGTAGATAAAAGTTGTTGACATTTTATAGATAAGTTACTAATCTATATTAGTTTGTGACAAATGAAAGAAAAAATATTTGGAACTATTAATTATATCTGATTATAATTTTTGAAAATAGATATACACTGTATTACATCATATTTAATTCTAGAGAACTATTAATCATATCTAATGTTTTTTCATCATGCTTATAAGATATTGATTGATAATTGGTATATAGTTTTATCATGACAAGTTACAGATCAAGTTCAAATTTTTGTTTTGGTCTAATAATTTTGTGCACAGTTATGGTCCTTAAGACTTGAAAAATTCACTCATATAATCAGTTTTCAACACTGTTTTTAGTCATGCTTGAAGATATTGACATGATATTTACTTTTTGTTTACACCATGACAAGTCATAGAACAAGTTAGCATTTTGTTCCAGTATAATGAATTTTTACCTGGTAGGGGACTATGTATTGCCATGCAATACTCTCAGAATGCTTGTTTAAAACAATGTTTATAATTGTCAAGAAGTCAATACATTGGAGGCAAAAACAATTGACAAAGGCTAATATACTGTTACCATAGCATGCGTCATTTGACTTTCTAACAGTACAAAAGTTATAGATGTGTGTTTTTATGTATAGAAGCTTTATGTTTTCCTGTCTGTGCATCTGTACATTGGTCCATTATCAGGTTAAATTTATGGTTTAAGATAGCTTGTGGTCATAATGATGTTAACTTTAAATAAAAAGAAAATGCCAAAATGGTGAAATGTAAAACATGGGATCTAATAGGAAGAACCATTTCTTTGACTTATTTGACCCACAAAAAAATTATTCTTATAGGGTAAAATGATGATTAAAATATTTATTTAATCTATGACATGATATCAAACAGACCCAGAAACATAATCATATACTATTGTGCTTGTTTATTATAACATCTGTCTATTTATATCTATATTTCTGTTTGTATGGGGTCAAATTACCATAGTTAGTCTTAGAACTTCATCTCAATGGGAAATTACCGGTAGATAACTTCTAGATCGAAAATCTGCACCAAATTCTGATACTGTATGATTTCATGCATTGTTTATTGTTTCTATGGAACCTTTTAATTCTGTTAAATAATTATTAGGAATCCTTTAGTATTCACTTTGTCCTTCTGTCTGTCAACAATTTTTGTAAACACAAAAGCTTCAAAGGATAGGTAGGAGGCCAATGAAATTTTGCACAGTTGTTGTGCATAATATGTAGGTGTATAAATAAGGAGATGTGGTATGCTTGCCAATGAGATAACTATCCACCAAAATTCAAATGAAGTGAATGTACGCAATTAGTAATAATAGCAGGGTTAGAAATTAGCAGGGGCCAACTCGCCAATGGCCCCTAAAATTTGGTGTGGGCTACTTAAATTTCTGCTTTTCTTGTATAGGACTATATATGTGGGCTACAAAATTTAAGCTGTGGGCTACCATTGCCAAAGTCTTAAGTTCAATCCCTGTATAGGCAACCGTACAGCCTTCAACAATGAGAAAAAATTTAAACATACATTATGTTGAAAGGGTCAATACATCTAGAGATTCCTTGTTTTTCATCAGATGTATCAATTCATTAACAATAGATATACTGATTAATAGCCATTAAAAGTGTTAAAGGAACTACAGATCTTGAAATTTTACCAGAAGCTCACCACTGTAGTTAACAATTCATAATTGACATTGCAAATGGCCTCCTTTATTTAGTCCCCTACCGATGAAGTTGAAGGGACTTTAGGTTTGCAGTCCGTCCTTCTGTCCGTCTGTCCATCTGTCCGTCTGTCCATCCGTCAGTCCGCAAATCAGCTTTCCACACTTTTTTCTTCGTTCTTGAAGATATTGATTTGATATTTGGTATATAGTTTTATCATGACAAGTTATAGATCAAGTTCGAATTTTGTTCCGGTCTGATGATGTAGTCCAGAGTTATGGACCATAACTCTGGACCATATCTAATGTTAGAGTACTATGTTAAACCATATTTCTGTACAAAGGTAGATAACTCATTTTTAAAAGACATTCTTTGTTAAATTATTTGAAGAATTTTTAACAGGTTTGTTTGTTATTTAGTATAACCTAATTTTCTGAATGCTATATATATAAAAAAATTATGAAGAGAATACTTTAATTAGATAATAATCTATTTTTATTAATGTATATATTTCAATACATTACGTTGTGTAGATAAAAGTTGTTGACATTTTATAGATAAGTTACAAATCTATATTAGTTTGTGACAAATGAAAGAAAAAATATTTGGAACTATTAATTATATCTGATTATAATTTTTGAAAATAGATATACACTGTATTACATCATATTTAATTCTAGAGAACTATTAATCATATCTAATGTTTTTTCATCATGCTTATAAGATATTGATTGATCATGTTGATAATTGGTATATAGTTTTATCATGACAAGTTACAGATTAAGTTCAAATTTTTGTTTTGGTCTAATAATTTTGTGCACAGTTATGGTCCTTAAGACTTGAAAAATTCACTCATATAATCAGTTTTCCACACTGTTTTTAGTCATGCTTGAAGATATTGACATGATATTTACTTTTTGTTTACACCATGACAAGTTATAGAACAAGTTAGCATTTTGTTCCAGTATAATGAATTTTTACTCGGTAGGGGACTATGTATTGCCATGCAATACTCTCAGAATGCTTGTTTAAAACAATGTTTATAATTGTCAAGAAGTCAATACATTGGAGGCAAAAACAATTGACAAAGGCTAATATACTGTTACCATAGCATGCGTCATTTGACTTTCTAACAGTACAAAAGTTATAAATGTGTATTTTTATGTATAGAAGCTTTATGTTTTCCTGTCTGTGCATCTGTACATTGGTCCATTATCAGGTTAAATTTATGGTTTAAGATAGCTTGTGGTCATAATGATGTTAACTAAAAAGAAAAGAATGCCAAAATGGTGAAATGTAAAACATGGGATCTAATAGGAAGAACCATTTCTTTGACTTATTTGACCCACTTAAAAATTATTCTTATAGGGTAAAATGATGATTAAATATTTATTTAATCTATGACATGATATCAAACAGACCCAGAAACATAATCATATACTATTGTGCTTGTTTATTATAACATCTGTCTATTTATATCTATATTTCTGTTTGTATGGGGTCAAATTACCATAGTTAGTCTTAGAACTTCATCTCAATGGGAAATTACCAGTAGATAACTTCTAGACCGAAAATCTGCACCAAATTCTGATACTGTATGATTTCATGCATTGTTTATTGTTTCTTATGGAACCTTTTAATTCTGTTAAATAATTATTAGGAGCCCTTTAGTATTCACTTTGTCCTTCTGTCTGTCAACAATTTTTGTAAACACAAAAGCTTCAAAGGATAGGTAGGAGGCCAATGAAATTTTGCACAGTTGTTGTGCATAATATGTAGGTGTAAAAATAAGGAGATGTGGTATGCTTGCCAATGAGATAACTATCCACCAAAATTCAAATGAAGTGAATGTACGCAATTAGTAATAATAGCAGGGTTAGAAATTAGCAGGGGCCAACTCGCCAATGGCCCCTAAAATTTGGTGTGGGCTACTTAAATTTCTGCTTTTCTTGTATAGGACTATATATGTGGGCTACAAAATTTAAGCTGTGGGCTACCATTGCCAAAGTCTTAAGTTCAATCCCTGTATAGGCAACCGTACAGCCTTCAACAATGAGAAAAACCCATACCGAATAATTGGCTATAAAAGGCCCCGACATGAAAAATATGAAACAATTCAATTGAGAAAACTAATGGCCTAATTTATAGATTACCTTAGCCCTATTTGGCACAACTGTTTGGAATTTTGGGTCCTCAATGCTCTTCAACTTTGTACTTGTTTGGCTTTATAACTATTTTGATCTGAGCATCACTGATGAGTCTTATGTAGACGAAATGCGCGTCTGGCGTATTAAATTATAATCCTGGTACCTTTCATAACTATTTACACCACTGGGTCGATGCCACTGCTGGTGGACGTTTCGTCCCCGAGGGTATCACCAGCCCAGTAGTCAGCACTTCGGTGTTGACATGAATATCAATTATATGGTCATTTTATAAATTTCCTGTTACAAAACTTTGAATAATTCGAAAAATTAAGGATTTTCTTATTCCAGGAATAGATTACCTTAGCGGTATTTGGCACAACTGTTTAGAATTTTGGGTCCTCAATGCTCTTCAACTTTGTACTTGTTTGGCTTTATAACTATTTTGATCTGAGCGTCACTGATGAGTCTTATGTAGACGAAACGCGCGTCTGGCGTATTAAATTATAATCCTGGTACCTTTCATAACTATTATAACAATACAATTTACGAAAAAAACAAATATGACAGACATGAACCAACTGCAACCACTGAACTACAGGCTCCTGACTTGGGACAGGCACATATAGAATGTGGCGGGGTTAAACTAGATTGCTGGCACCAAACCCTCCCTAACCACGGACAGTGGTTTAACAGTACAACATAAGAACAAACTATAAAAATCAGTTGAAAAGGGCTAACTCATACAAAGCAGAAAACATCTAACGAAAGCACAGACGGGAAGTGGCAGCGTATCTATACATCCCACAACAAAAAAGACACTAAGTAAAGATATGAGAGTACTCACAGTTACTGACAGCTAGTTAAAAGCTAATAACAACTAATAAAAAAATCATGTATTAAGACTAAAATATCAATCAGTACACTTCCCACATTAAATGGATTTAGGGTAAAAATGTCATTACCAGTCAGAGAAAAACATGTCCTTGTGCAATGACAAAATATAGGTATCGATAGATTGTAGTACAGTGAATGTGCATATGTGTATAACAATAATATTTAGTATGGTTTTAATTTACTGATAACAAAATCAATATTTATACCAATAAAACAATATTCAAAGATCTAATTACAGTGTTGAATTGGTAACCTTTTAGAATAAGTTTATTTAAAGGATTGATAAGTTTACCGGATCGTATCTAAATTTCCTTGCTCGGTAAACAACATTCCCGTAAAAATTAGGATATGCTATTCCTTTTGAAATATAGGTTAAGCCAAACTTGCAAACCAAATCTTTGTATTTATGGAAAAATTTGGTAAAGGTTTTAAGTAATTTGTGGTGACGAAATTCCTGACTTAATAATTTGCCAGTAAAACAAAGATTATGCTCATTGAAATCCAAAACGTCACTACAGACATGGGCAAAGCGAATGAGTTGTGATATATAAACACCGTAAGACAGTGCCATAGGAACATCACCATCCAAAATAGGAAAATTAACAATAGGGAAAGAAAAATCGTCGCTTTTGTCATAAATTATTGTAGAATTTCTCGTGTAAAATCAATGAGTGATAGATTTCTCTTAAAAGAAATTTAAAGGTCCCAACGAATAACCTACATAGAGAACAATAGCTATTGTATTTATTCAATGGACAATAGACAGGTTTTTCCAATTATCTGCCTTAGTTTGTGATGCGACTCCTAGGTGTTGGCTACGATGTGGTCGCCAATACAGTCATGAAAAAATTATAAACAAGCTACACTCTATTTCCCAGACCGCTTACAATTGCTTAACATAAATACAAGAATGAGAAAGCGTACTTGATCTTGGCAAAATTATAAATGCTTTAAATAATAAAGTAATTAGATAAGGAATGGACATTTAAATAATTCATATAAGTGTATTGCAGGCCAGGTGCCGTGCCCTAAAAATGAAACACACACGTTACACCCGGGACAAGTATACTAATCCCAGGTTGCATATTCATTATAAATTAATTACTTGGTAATTATAATTGATTATTATAGTAAATAAAAGTACATTGGGCTAGGGTACCTGATAAGGATTTGCGGCCTTGCCGGGTCGAATGTGATATCAGAAACACCAGGTGCAATTTTATCAAATGATAGAATTTTCTGTGGTCAGACCTATAATCAGACAGTATTAAAATTTGACAATCCCTCAAGTCTGACGTCCCTAAAATCGGACAGCCCGTTTGTCCCACCCGCAGTTACTTGTCTCTGAAATAAATATACTGTCTTACAGGCATGTAACGTTTGAATTTATTTTTTCACAGAGATGGAGATTTTTGAGCTTGTGGTTTGACGCACGTATACTGCTCATCATTGAGTGACTTTTTCACCTTATTTTTTGTCTCCACACACATGAATTGCACTATGCTATTGATGCATCGGGCCATATGTAGACCTAACTTTGCCATTAAAATGGGCTCAAGTTAAGAAGTTTTGAACTTTCCCATGCAATCATATAGTTATTAGGCGTTCACCTGACTCCAATTTCTTTTGCAGAAAGTTAGCTCCACCTCGACGCCTCCATAAGACAAAAGTACTAGTATAAAATTGAGAATGGAAATGGGAATATGTCAAAGAGACAACCAAAGAGCAGACAACAGCCGAAGTTGCATAGTTTAACATCATGCACCTGTGCTCAAAATAAATAATTGGCATTTAACCACCGTCTGAGTTGATGTTGTAAATAAAAAAAGCAGTGATTAGTTGTGTTTTAGTAGACATTTAGTGTTTTGCCAACCCTCCTCCCCGCAATTACAGTGTCGGATTATAGCTACATGTATGCTTCTGAAATTTATAGTAATTTAACTATTTGATAACCAAGACCTTTTAAAAATCCTTTCTAATAGATATTGTATAATCCATGCACAGAACAATCTACTGAAGAAGGTCAAATCAAATTTCAACAGAGATTACTGTTTACGTCGTATAAAGAAAGGAAAGTGAATATATACTTAAAGCAAAAAGGGCTACATATATGGACCATTATATCAAGGCATATAGGCAAGGGAAAAAGTAAAGTTTGCTGGGATTTGTCTAATGGATACAGCTGTTTGTAAAACCTTTAAGGTTTTCAACAAGAACTGGCATCCAAGAATAAAATAATTTACAAGCTTATCAAAATATGAAAGAGACGCCCAAAATAACCAAATATCAAACTAAGTGTTAACCATATCAGTATGAGCAACAGCTGATCTGCAATATCGAGTTGAATATTAAATTCGTGTATTAATTCCTCTTTAGTAAATAAAACTTCCTTAGTTACACAAGTAAACAATAAGGCGTCACTGTCAATCATAATATTTCTATACCCTGATGTCATCCCCCCTTTTTATTTAATTTTGAACTCCTTTCTCCTTTGGTAACAATATTTTTGTCTTGAGTTGATGTTGTTTGAATGTCTGTCCATTAGTCGTCATGAATTAAAAAGTTTGTATCTTCATACTGGGTTGATTTGCTTACAATTACAGGACAAGATACGTTAAATCTGCATTAAGCTTTGGGATAGGTTTCATTTTCATTATCCAAAGAAATGTGTACAACTTCTTGACAAAAGAGGTAGATGCACTGTCGTAATCGGATTCATTCATAGATTATAAAGATCTAATTACAGTGTTGAATTGGTAACCTTTTAGAATAAGTTTATTTAAAGGATTGATAAGTTTACTCGGATCGTATCTAAATTTCCTTGCTCGGTAAACAACATTCCGTAAAAATTAGGATATGCTATTCCTTTTGAAATATAGGTTAAGCCAAACTTGCAAACCAAATCTTTGTATTTATGGAAAAATTTGGTAAAGGTTTAAAGTAATTTGTGGTGATGAAATTCCTGACTTAATAATTTGCCAGTAAAACAAAGATTACGCTCATTGAAATCCAAAACATCACTACAGACATGGGCAAAGCGAATGAGTTGTGATATATAAACACCGTAAGACATGTAAGACAGTGCCATAGGAACATCACCATCCAAAATAGGAAAATTAACAATAGGGAAAGAAAAATCGTCGCTTTTGTCATAAATTATTGTGTAGAATTTCTCGTGTAAATCAATGAGTGATGGATTTCTCTTAAAAGAAATTTAAAGGTCCCAACGAATAAACTACATAGAGAACAATAGCTATTGTATTTATTCAATGGACAATAGACAGGTTTTTCCAATTATCTGCCTTAGTTTGTGATGCGACTCCTAGGTGTTGGCTATGATGTGGTCGCCAATACAGTCATGAAAAAATTATAAACAAGCTACACTCTATTTCCCAGACCGCTTACAATTGCTTAACATAAATACAAGAATGAGAAAGCGTACTTGATCTTGGCAAAATTATAAATGGATAAGGAATGGACAATCAAATAATTCATATAAGTGTATTGCAGGCCAGGTGCCGTGCCCTAAAAATGAAACACACACGTTACACCCGGGACAAGTATACTAATCCCAGGTTGCATATCCATTATAAATTAATTACATGGTAATTATAATTGATTATTATAGTAAATAAAAGTACATTGGGATAGGGTACCTGATAAGGATTTGCGGCCTTGCCGGGTCTTAATGTGATATCAGAAACACCAGGAGCAATTTTATCAAATGATAGAATTTTCTGTGATCAGACCTATAATCAGACAGTATTAAAATTTGACAATCCCTCAAGTCTGACGTCCCTAAAATCGGACAGCCGTTTGTCCCACCCATGATTACTTGTCTCTGAGTAAATATACTGTCTTACAGGCATGTAACGTTTGAATATATTTTTCACAGAGATGGAGATTTTTGAGCTTGTGGTTTGGCGCGTATACTGCTCATCATTGAGTGACTTTTCACCTCATTTTTGTCTCCACATGAATTGCACTATGCTATTGATTGATGCGGGCCATATGTAGACCTAACTTTGCCATTAAAATGGGCTCAAGTTAAGAAGTTTTGAACTTTCCCATGCAATCATATAGTTATTAGGCGTTCACCTGACTCCAATTTCTTTTGCAGAAAGTTAGCTCCACCTCGAACACCCTCCATAAGACAAAAGTACTAGTATAAAATTGAGAATGGAAATGGGGAATATGTCAAAGAGACAACCAAAGAGCAGACAACAGCCGAAGTTGCATAGTTTAACATCATGCACCTGTGCTCAAAATAAATAATTGGCATTTAACCACCGTCTGAGTTGATGTTGTAAATAAAAAAAGCAGTGATTAGTTGTGTTTTAGTAGACATTTAGTGTTTTGCCAACCCTCCTCCCCGCAATTTCAGTGTCGGATTATAGCTACATGTATGCTTCTGAAATTTATAGTAATTTAACTATTTGATAACCAAGACCTTTGAAAAATCCTTTCTAATAGATATTGTATAATCCATGCACAGAACAATCTACTGAAGAAGGTCAAATCAAATTTCAACAGAGATTACTGTTTACGTCATATAAAGAAAGTAAAGTGAATATATACTTAAAGCAAAAAGGGCTACATATATGGACCATTATATCAAGGCATATAGGCAAGGGAAAAAGTAAAGTTTGCTGGGATTTGTCTAATGGATACAGCTGTTTGTAAAACCTTTAAGGTTTTCAACAAGAACTGGCATCCAAGAATAAAATAATTTACAAGCTTATCAAAATATGAAAGAGAGCCCAAAATAACCAAATATCAAACTAAGTGTTAACCATATCAGTATGAGCAACAGCTGATCTGCAATATCGAGTTGAATATTAAATTAGTATATTAATTCCTCTTTAGTAAATAAAAACTTCCTTAGTTACACAAGTAAACAATAAGGCGTCACTGTCAATCATAATATTTCTATACCCTGATGTCATCCCCCCTTTTTATTTAATTTTGAACTCCTTTCTCCTTTGGTAACAATATTTTTGTCTTGAGTTGATGTTGTTTGAATGTCTGTCCATTAGTCGTCATGAATTAAAAAGTTTGTATCTTCATACTGGGTTGATTTGCTTACAATTACAGGACAAGATACGTTAAATCTGCATTAAGCTTTGGGATAGGTTTCATTTTCATTATCCAAAGAAATGTGTACAGCTTCTTGACAAAAAAAGGTAGATGCACTGTCGTAATCGGATTCATTCATAGATTAATTAATTTTTTTTCATAGTCGTTTCACAACGTGTCAACATTCGTCTGCCAGGTGTAACTTTACTTTCATAAGTTTTTTTTTAGAAATCCGATTTTGTGCAGTCGGAACAATCCAGAAAAAATGTTCCGAACATACAAAAACCTGTTTATAGCTTTGGTTATACTCAAGTTTTGTTGGCTCGTCAGAAGGCTTCAAATGAAACTTATATGGAATCATAAAAGGACAGTCATTGCATATGCAACTCGTTGTGTAATTCACGTATTGATTTTCTCCACAACTGGAGTTTTCTACGATTATTTGTACAACAATTATCTGCACAAGAAGTGTCTCCACCTTTTTTTTATAACTACCAACACTATCCATAACAAAATAAATCAGAAAATGAAAGAAATGCAGATGTAAACAAATAATTGATAATGTTTTGATTATACAGGTCTTTTATTTTGTCCGGTCGTAATGGCGGATCGGTCACATGAGAGGTTAATGGATGCGCCCATGTTTTCTTTGCTTGTTATAGATAAAACTGTCTACAGGACTGACAAAAGTTTAAATAGATTGACCAGTAGGAGATGACTCTGTGAAAGAGTTTCATTTGGTTAATAAATAGGAAAACTTTTGTTTGATAAGATTGTGTGGAAGTTTAGTATAAAGATTGGAAAAGTCATTGAACTGTCAACCAAATCAATAGGACCATCAAAAGCATGTAATTTATCTAAAACATCCAAAGAATGTTTTACACTCCAATAATAGTTATTTCCACTATTTTCATATGTTTTATTTCAAAAGTTAATGATAAGCTCTTTGATAGAAGTTAAGGAACTTGTTAAAAGCACTGAAAGATTAGTAGTAGAACACTTACTAGAGGCCAAGATGAAACTGTATTTTACAGGTTTTTTGTGTAGTTGAGGTAACCAATACATAGTGGGAACCTTCAAATGTTCAGATGGGGCCTTAAGCTGATCTGTGGTAGTGACATGATTATTTACTATTTGACTCTTTGTGGAGCATATGGCCTTGAATGTAGTTGAGCATGTTGAGTGTGCATATATTATTTTGGTGAAATTCTGCTCAAATCACAAATTTTGATAAATGTCTTATAATTGGATTTTAACAAAAACTGATATGTAGGTGTATTTAGTTATTTCAAAGTGAGTGACAAATTAAAAAAAAAAAGGTAAAATCTTACTTTTTGTAAAAAAAAATCACAAATTTTGAGAAGCATCTTCTTGCGGTAGGATGTCATGAAAAATTTATGAAAATTATCAACTTATGAATATTTCCTATGTATGCATATCAGTCTCTTTGCCTTACATGAAAAAGTAGTTTAGTATGTTAGAAATCAAATTAAAAGAATTTCGGTCAATTCAGTGGTAATGATATTAGCCTTATATATTTCATCTCCATTCAACACCCTTATTATATATAAAAAGTTTAGTAATTCCAACACCGCTTCCCCCAGACTACTTTTACCCAGCATAATGAAGGCAGGGATTTTCTCACTGAAGTTTAAAGCTTAAATGGTTGTATGGGAACCAATTCAATTACTATGTATACTTAAAGCAAAGGTAATGGGCATTTGTGAATTCAAATAAGTGAAAAAAATCTGCTCAAATGTAAAATAAAGTCATTTCCGAAGAATATCCCAGTTAATTTAAGGTAGTTCAGGTTCTTCCGCCATCTTGAATTATTAAACAGTAATATTTTAATTGAATATGCAAATTTATAGATGGGAATGCAATTCATTTGTTGGAATTTTTATATAAATGTTGAAAATAATGTGCTTTTGTTGTTGTTGTGACTGTTTTTACAAAGACATAATATTCAATTGTTTGATTAATTTTTAAGGGACTCTGCCATATAAGGGGAGATAACTCCGATAATATAATTTTATAAAGGAATGTATATGAATTTTACTGATTTTGTGTTTTAGCAAAAAAAAATGAGTCTGTATCAATATTTATCTTTAATTTTTATGCCCCACCTACGATAGTAGTAAGGGCTTTATGTTTTCTGGTCTGTGTGTCTGTTCGTTTGTCCATCCATTCGTCCCTCCATCCATCTGTCCTGCTTCAGGTTAAAGTTTTTGGTCAAGGTAGTTTTTGATGAAGTTGAAGTCCAATCAACTTGAAACTTAGTACACATGTTCCCTATGTTATGATCTTTCAAATTTTAATGCCAAATTAGAGTTTTGTCCCCAATTTCACGGTCCACTGAACATAGAAAATGATAGTACGAGTGTGGCATCTGTGTACTTTGGACACATTCTTGTTCTATATATTTCACAATATATATATATGAGAGCTATCTTCTCATATTTCATTTTAAAATTCTGTTGTTTGTTTTTTTCTCCCTTTTCACATAAAACTTGTTTTGAGTTTGGGGTAATTGCCCAAAACGTTTAGGAATTAGGGGCCAAAATAAGCATTTTCTAGTTTCAGACAATAACTTGTGTTCAAGTGTATGGATCTCTGAAATTGTACTGCAAGGTACCATACCTCAAAGGAAGGCTGGGATTGAGTTTGGGGTGATGAATCATAAGGGGTTCAAAAATTTGGGGGATTTTTTCCTTTTTTTCTTTAAAATTTTCCAATTTAAGTTGGTTATTTCTGATTTATATTTAAAAGCAAATAATAATGATATGGAAGGAGATACACACCAAACAGGATGTGTAAATTATTATATAATAAGTATTGTGCAATAGCAAGAAATTTTCAATTGCACAGTATTGTGCAATAGCAAGAAATCTTCAATTGCACAGTATTTGCAATAGCAAGAAATATCCAATAGCACAATATTGCACAATAGCAAGAAATTGTCAATTGTACAGTATTGCGCAATATTGCATAGCAAGAAATATTCAATTGACCGCAATAGCAAGAAATATTCAATTGCACAGTAAAATTGCAAGAAATATTCAATTGCACAGTATTGTGCAAAAGAAGATACTTTGTATAAATTGCTTATTTCTTGACCAATTTCAATGGGGTTTTATTCTTGAACTCTTAGGGTTCTTTAATATGCTGAATCTAACCTTGTATTAAGTTTTTGGATTTTGGGCCCCTGCTTTTAAATTGGTCCACATTGAGGTCCAAAGGGTCCAAAATTAAACTTTGTTTGATTTCATCAAAATTGATTATTATTGGGGTTCTTTGATATGTCGAATCTAACCGTGTATTTAGATTCTTAATTTTGGTCCCGTTTCAAATTGGTCTACATTAAGGTCCAAAGGGTCCAAAATTAAACTTAGTTTGATTTTAACAAAATTGAATTCTTAGGGCTTTTGATATGCTGAATCTAAACATGTATTTAGATTTTGATTATGGGCCCAGTTTTCAAGTCGGTCCAAATCGGGGTCCAAAATTAAACTTTGATTGATTTCAACAAAAATTGAATATAAGGAGTTCTTTGATATGCTGAATCTAACCATGTATTAAGATTTTTGATTTTGGGCCCTGTTATTAAATTTGTTCACATTGAGGCCCAAAGGGTCCAAAATTAACGTTTGTTTGATTTCATCAAAATTGAACTCTTGGGGTTCTTTGATATGCTGAATCCAACAATGTATTTATATTTTGGATATTGGACCATAATAGGTAAATGTCTAATTCAATTATTTTAGTTCTTAGACCACATTCATCCTGTGTCAGAAACCTATGTTGTGTCAAATATTTAATCACAATCCAAATTCAGAGCTGTATCAAGCTTGAATGTTGTGTCCATACTTGCCCCAACTATTCAGGGTTCAACGCCTGCGGTCGTATTCAAGCTGCCTATGCTGTGTCAAATATTTAATCACAATCCAAATTCAGAGCTGTATCAATTTGAATGTTGTGTCCATACTTGCCCCAACTATTCAGGGTTCAACGCCTGCGTTCCATGTATAATCTTTACAAAATCAAACAATTTATTTTACAACTTGTAGCTTAAAAAAAACTCTTTAACCTGTTATATCATGTGTCCTGAAAATTAAGAAATATGATTCACATTTCATGGTAAAGAGGTTTGGTATTGGGGTATAAACAAGATACAAAAGTGATAAAAAAGAATTTGAATTTTGCTTTAATGTAGTTTATACTTTGCTTTATTTTTAAATATAATAAAAATGACATTGGGCTTGTTTTCAAGCTTGTTTGTACTAGATAATGACATATTTTGTTTGGATTATACTGGGAAAAGTGTAACTTTGTAAATAGAAAGAAAACTAAATGATAGAATTTTAAAATAAAAGATGAAAAGCCATAGCTCTCTTATAAACTGCTGTCAGGGAAAAAAACAATTGAGTCACCATACTAGTTTTCTTGCTACTTTACAAAATAGATAATTTTACGTTACTAAACTAAATTATCTGAGTTATCTTTCCCTTGTTAAGCAAAATTTAAAAATTTTTGGAATCAATCAAAAATTTTCTGTATTTTGTTTTGTAAAAAAGGTTGTTTAATGAATATCACATAATGTACTTTTATATAGATGGGAAGTTTTAAAAACAGATTGCTTTAAACAATATGCTTATTTTATGAAGAAAAAATCTTGACCAATAATGTGCTGTCATTTGGAATTCAAAATGGTGAAAGACTCCATATCATTTTAAGTTTTTTGCCAGAGATTACTTTTTGGTTGTACATCTGAGTTGAGTTTCTCTGATACTATGTGCTATTCTGTTAACTTTAGTTGTATGGTATTGCATTGATGAGTCTTGAGAGTTCTAAGATCACTATTAACCTCCATTAAGGACATCTTTGATCTTGGTTTAGTTTTTATGCCCCCGCCGTAGCAGAGGGGGTATTCAGTTTTACCCTTGTCCTTCTGTACATCCGTCTGTACGTCCCAAAATTGGTTTCCATTCTCTAACTTTAGTTTGCTTCAACCAAATGTTATGATCTTATATACAATACTTATTACCACAAAACACAGAGCAAGTTTAAATTTTGGTGGCGTCACTTTTACCTTTCTAGATTTATGTCCCTTTACAAATGGAAAAATTGCTGAATTTATTTTTCGTTTCTGTTCTCTCACTTTAGTTTGCCTCAACCAAATGTTATGAATCTGATACACAATGCTTATAACCACAAAACACAGATCAGTTTTGAATTTTGGTGGCGTCACTTGTACCGTTCTAGAGTTATGCCCCTTTACAAATGAAAAAAATGCTGAATTTTTCGTTTCCATTCTCTAACTTAAGTTTGCCTCAACCAAATGTTATGAAACTTTTACACAATGCTTATTACCACAAAAGTCAGATCAAGTATGAATTTTGGTAGCTTCATTTTACTGTTCTTGAGTTATATCCCTTTATAACGTTATATGCAAGCGGCATCATCTGTGTCCCATGGACACATTCCTATTTATTATTTTCATGTTTAGTTGTGAGACAGTTCGTCATCTAACTAGGTGGTATAGAAATGTTCAACTGTTGTAACCCGTAATTGATTAAACTTCATTTAAGGGGTTAATATTATCCCAATGTCACATGATTAAAAGGTAGAAAGACCTTTTTAATTATGTTTAATGAATTATAAGGAGCTTAACTTTATTGTAATAACAAAGTTTTTCATCATTGTGAAGCTTGTGTGAATTGATGAAGTTAATTTATTTATTCTTTCACTTCATGAGGAGTATTATATATATATCAAAAGATTTCTTGCTGTCTCTAAAACAAACACATTTTTACAAAACTCACAAAAAATTAAAAGCATGGAAGATAAAATATGTTATAAGTTAATTATAGTCAGATTCAATTTCCCATCAAATCATTTTTTTTACTATCAAAACATTTGGTAGACTGTGCTATGTTGATTTCAGAGTATAATTGGCAGCTGTCCAGTGGCGAAATTGACAACCAACATCTTTTTTGGGGCAACAGGTTTTCATTTGATACTAAACACAAGCAGCTTTTGTAAACAAACCCCTGACTGTATTGAAGAAGATTTTAAACATTTCTAGTGAGAGATAGTGTCAGTGAAAAGACAGTGGCAAATGTTTGAAATAATAGGAAAATTTATTGGCAAATAATGAAAGGCAGATGTGAAGATGATGATAAAATGATTTGTATGTTCTGTTATTTGGCTTATCATTTTCCTTATTAAACTTCTTGCAATTTAATTTGATTGATGGAAATATGTTTATATGCTAATATAATTATAGTTTTAAGTTCCGTGAAGATAGTGATGTATCATATGGTTAACCTGTACTTTTTATTATATACTAGTATTTGAAAAATAGCATGATATAAACTAAATTTTGGCAAAGTATTAAAAATCTCTTGTTTTTTTACATTTTGACCCCCCTTTTTTTTTTTTTTTTTTAGGTTTTTGGTGAATTTTGAGAGGTCACCAACATTCCAGCATGCACAAAAACTATCCAAATATAAAAAAATGGACAATAGTTATTTCATTGTTAAGTCCATTTTTACATGATTTTACTTTTCATGTGAATATTTAATAAGAAAATATTAGTATCAACATGTATAAACTGGTAGACATACTTTACTGTCTCGTGTCTCTCAATAACCACCTTGGTAAGCATTTGTTACGTACTACAGATACAAGTTCTACTAATGAAACATCTCACTAACTATAGCTTTGATCAGGACTGGATTGATACAAACAAAACAATAAAGATACAACATGTTTCTCTTCTGTTTTAAAGCCAGATTATTCAGAGAGAAAATCAAATGTAAAGCTTTAGAAAATAGGAAAAACTTTCTGAACTTGATTTTAATTATTTAAAGCTCAACATTGGTGAAGAGACAATTGAAGTACTGTGTTGGTTTACTGGTTTATCTGTAAAAACTATATCATGTGTCCTGAAAATTAAGAAATATGATTCACATTTCATGGTAAAGAGGTTTGGTATTGGGGTATAAACAAGATACAAAAAGTGATAAAAAAAAGAATTTGAATTTTGCTTTAATGTAGTTTATACTTTGCTTTATTTTTAAATATAATAAAAATGACATTGGGCTTGTTTTCAAGCTTGTTTGTACTAGATAATGACATATTTTGTTTGGATTATACTGGGAAAAGTGTAACTTTGTAAATAGAAAGAAAACTAAATGATAGAATTTTAAAATGAAAGATGAAAAGCCATAGCTCTCTTATAAACTGCTGTCAGGGAAAAAAACAATTGAGTCACCATACTAGTTTTCTTGCTACTTTACAAAATAGATAATTTTACGTTACTAAACTAAATTATCTGAGTTATCTTTCCTTGTTAAGCAAAATTTAAAATTTTTGGAATCAATCAAAATTTTCTGTATTTTGTTTTGTAAAAAGGTTGTTTAATGAATATCACATAATGTACTTTTATATAGATGGGAAGTTTTAAAACAGATTGCTTTAAACAATATGCTTATTTTATGAAGAAAAAATCTTGACCAATAATGTGCTGTCATTTGGAATTCAAAATGGTGAAAGACTCCATATCATTTTAAGTTTTTGCCAGAGATTACTTTTGGTTGTACATCTGAGTTGAGTTTCTCTGATACTATGTGCTATTCTGTTAACTTTAGTTGTATGGTATTGCATTGACGAGTCTTGAGAGTTCTAAGATCACTATTAACCTCCATAAAGGACATCTTTGATCTTGGTTTAGTTTTTATGCCCCCGCCGTAGCGGAGGGGGCATTCAGTTTTACCCTTGTCCTTCTGTACATTCGTCTGTACATCCCAAAATTGGTTTCCATTCTCTAACTTTAGTTTGCCTCAACCAAATGTTATGATCTTATATACAATACTTATTACCACAAAACACAGAGCAAGTTTAAATTTTGGTGGCGTCACTTTTACCTTTCTAGATTTATGTCCCTTTACAAATGGAAAAATTGATGAATTTATTTTTCGTTTCTGTTCTCTCACTTTAGTTTGCCTCAACCAAATTTTATGAATCTTATACACAATGCTTATAACTACAAAACACAGATCAGTTTTGAATTTGGTGGCATCACTTGTACCGTTCTAGAGTTATGCCCCTTTACAAATGAAAAAAATGCTGAATTTTTCGTTTCCATTCTCTAACTTAAGTTTGCCTCAACCAAATGTTATGAAACTTTTACACAATGCTTATTACCACAAAAGTCAGATCAAGTATGAATTTTGGTAGCTTCATTTTTACTGTTCTTGAGTTATATCCCTTTATAACGTTATATGCAAGCGGGGGCATCATCTGTGTCCCATGGACACATTCCCTATTTATTATTTTCATGTTTAGTTGTGAGACAGTTCGTCATCTAACTAGGTGGTATAGAAATGTTCAACTGTTGTAACCCCGTAATTGATTAAACTTCATTTAAGGGGTTAATATTATCCCAATGTCACATGATTAAAAGGTAGAAAGACCTTTTTTTTTAATTATGTTTAATGAATTATAAGGAGCTTAACTTTATTGTAATAACAAAGTTTTTCATCATTGTGAATGTTGTGTGAATTGATGAAGTTTATTTATTCTTTCACTTCATGAGGAGTATTATATATATATCAAAAGATTTCTTGCTGTCTCTAAAACAAACACATTTTTACAAAACTCACAAAAATTAAAAGCATGGAAGATAAAATATGTTATAAGTTAATTATAGTCAGATTCAATTTCCCATCAAATCATTTTTTTACTATCAAAACATTTGGTAGACTGTGCTATGTTGATTTCAGAGTATAATTGGCAGCTGTCCAGTGGCGAAATTGACAACCAACATCTTTTTTGGGGCAACAGGTTTTCATTTGATACTAAACACAAGCAGCTTTTGTAAACAAACCCCTGACTGTATTGAAGAAGATTTTAAACATTTCTAGTGAGAGATAGTGTCAGTGAAAAGACAGTGGCAAATGTTTGAAATAATAGGAAAATTTATTGGCAAATAATGAAAGGCAGATGTGAAGATGATGATAAAATGATTTGTATGTTCTGTTATTTGGCTTATCATTTTCCTTATTAAACTTCTTGCAATTTAATTTGATTGATGGAAATATGTTTATATGCTAATATAATTATAGTTTTAAGTTCCGTGAAGATAGTGATGTATCATATGGTTTGTCAGTTTTTGGGAAGTAAAGTATTTGTGTTTTTTTTTTTTTTCAGCATTTTATACCTATCCGAGAAGACAGTCCTGTTCGTCATTATATACGGGAAGGATCAGCGTTCAGTTGTTATTCCCCTTAGAGATGAGATGTGGACCAACACTGAACTGACAGTTAGTGTTAAACAGAATCAAAAGACATGTACCATTCATTTAAAATGTATTTGGTTGTTATTTATATAATTTTCCACTATGAGTTTGAGTTTTTAATAGATTTGTATACTGGCCATCAGTTAACTAGTGCTCTACTGGTAAAGAAAAATGGTGTAGAGGAATATTTAAGAACCACATAACAAATGTGAATATATCTTGTAGATATTTAAAGATTAGGAGTGAAATTAGATTAAAGTGTTTACTGGATGTATGTCCTTTCCAACCTACAGAACAAATTTACCTTTATCAAATATTTCATTTCCACTTTAAGAGTTCAACTCAGTTCTATTCAATTCTTGGTAAGACAAATTGTTTGATTTTGCTTACCTACCTACCTGTTATTCAAAAATTGGGTTGGAAAAAGACAAGCCAAGTGGATTTTAATTTTGGTCTTACTAACATGAGTTTTTTGGCCTGCCATAATATCGGTTTGATAAATATTGATAATATTGAGTTATGTTATGGAATTACATTGTACTTATTTCATCATTTAATCTTCATAATGTAAAAACTAACATTTTATAATAGCAGCATCTTATCCATATATGCAAGTATATAATTAGCACTTATATTAAAAGTTTAAAGGTCAGTGTGGATTCTTTTCATCAGGATGACTGTGTACAATGTCAAAACAAAATGTGTATGTATGTTTATTGTGGAATAATTTTACTATTCCTATAAAACATATTTCATATGTATGTATTGCTTAAATTTTTGGATTCATCAACCATTCATTTTTATTGTACCACTTGTGGTAACATTTATATATACCAAGGCATTTGTGGAATTTTTTGATGGGTAGATTGAGTCTGGATTGACTGTGCAGTGTTTTTGGTGACATTGTTTCCACATTGCATGGTATATACCACCAAAGCAATACATATTACCAAGATGTGGCGAACATCAAAAATAATACATGTAATTCATTTAAAATAATTCATTTAAAATGAGTAGTAGTCTGATTTTAATATGAGTTATCTACCATTTACCATGTATACATTAATGTATATGTAAATATTTGAGCATGAAAGATATTATATAATTTTATTTAAATTGAAATATTTCTTTTCCTTTGATCAGTCGGTGACTATGTGTGTTTTGTTCTCAGATTAATGTATCACAAATTTATTTTTTTATTTTTCAAAAATTGAATTCCAAAGGGTTGTTATGATTTGATGATAACTAAAAAGGTATTTATTTTCCTCTGTTGTGTACATGTGTATATGTGTTAGTTATGTGTATATAGAATTTATATCTAGTCTCTTCATTTTGTTTTTTTATTGACTCATGTAAAACTTTCCCAACTGTGTTTAATAATTTGATTTTTTTATCTGGTGCTAAATTTTAGTTATATTGTGTGTTGATGATACTTTCAGAAGAAGTAGATTTCTGATTCCTTGTCATTGAGGTAGTAATTAGTAGGACTTTTCTCAATCAACCTTCTTTCTTAGAGGAACTGTGGTGCTTTGAAATATTTTGACCTTTTGAGCCTTTTATTGATGAAAAATGAAAAAAGTATACAAATTTTTCATAGTTATGGTATAATGTTTTGTGTCCTAATTTTATAATAAAAACAAGGTTGACTTAACAAATAGAGCCATTGGTTATATATTTTCAAAGCATGTCTAGTTAAAACTTTGGTGAGAAAAATATTGTTCTTGAAATGTTTTGAAAGAACTTTACTCACTGTAAATTTGAGGAGAAATAATGTTTCATTTACTCCATAAAAATATTTACTTGAATGCTCTCAAATTGGGACAGCAAAATGTTTCATTGTCACTAAAAAAGTAAATAATGTAAAATATGGGTTCATCCTTATCATTATTTTTCGATGATTTTCAATTCTGTCTTAATCAGATAATTTGGTATTATATCTATTTAAAGAAAGACAGTAGGGAATTTTTGGCTGTAATAGTTTTTCTCAAGATTCTGGTGTATCACTTGCAACACATGTACTATTTATATTTTCATTAGTTGGTCAGCTGTTTTCATTGTTAAGACAGTCAAATGGCAATTACTTGTGATCTTAAAATTTGTACCAGTTTTGTCCACATGGTCATATTTAAATAAATAAAAGCCACTGGATGTTAAAGCAAGCAACAATCAGTTAAATATAGAAAACAAGCTTGGTGTAGCAACTAAATCCACAAGATATGCTTGTGTTGTAAGATAGCACTATCAAATTTAAGTGGAAATCACAAGAGAGATACCAACATTACAAAATTGTTTTGATAGGTAAATCATATTTACAGATCAAATGCCTTATTCAAATTGTTTAAAGATAGTTGTGTTTTAGCCAAAATGTATATTCACTCATTTTAATATTGTGTGAAAGGGTATAGAATAACTGTGATACTGTTAATATTCATGACCAAACTGTATTCACAGTTATTTCCCTTGTTTTTGTTACTTCCCTTTGTAGTTGCAAGGTATATTTGAGGGTTTGTCTATTTAGTGAATGTGCTTAAAACAGGACTATTGTAAAATCTCAATGTACTTATTTTTCTGGCCTCGTCCTCATTAAATTGTAAAAACGTATATACAAGTTAAATGTTCACAGCCTGTCTTAACAAAGCACTTGTGCAATTTTTGTTTATCAATTTTGGAAAAATTATATACTTTATCCTGCAGAGAAAAAATGTACTCTAGTTATAGAAAAATGAGTGGAAATGTATATTTCTGGGGTAGGAAAGCACCATAAATCCATATTTTTTTTTGTCTCCTTGAATTCAAAAATAAAATATATAATTTTTGGTACAATGTCAAAATCCAAAAACATAGATGGTACATTTACAACAGGACAACAAAAAAAGAATGTATACCTTGCAATTGGATAGGAGTAAACATTGATACTTGTAAATATTTGTACTATTGTAATTCAGGGTCTTGGTTGCAGTACATTAAGTGTACTATAGATAACCACTCAGAAATGTTGTTTATTCATATGAAGCAATATGTTTTTTTATTAGCTTTTTCCTAATAATAGATATGGGAAGGAACATTAACATCTGCAGATTCAAAATAAAGCTGCAAGTGGCAAATAAACTTTATTATCTCATCAGACTGTTAGCCAAGCAGATGCAAATTTTGTTAAGATAGAGCTGCCAGCCCTTTAACAATAAAATCAGAATAATTGCACTAAGCATTAGTTTAGCATGTTCATCATCAATATTCTGTGTGTGTGAGTCATCAGGTATTGATCAGAGTGACATAAGAGCTAATACTAGGATAAAACTGTTACAAGGCCAGTCAAAGTCAGTTCCTTGTTTCAATTAATCAAACTTAGAAGCATCTTCTTCAATTTTCAGCTCACTTTCCAAAGCATCTTCTAAGCTTGCATCCATCACTTTGTGTCTATCGTCTGTTGTTTTAATTTGGTCCAAAAAATTTTTATATCAGTATTTACTCCCCACATGACAAGTCTATACTAATGGATGTCTAATGACTTGGTCAAATTTTTTTTTTTGGTGTCAATGAAAAATCAAAGATGGCCATAAGGGCAAGAAACTGCATCAGAAATCCAGGAAATTATCTTTTAAGTACAATTTTACAGTTGATTAAATTTCTTTATTAACTCATGTTTCCTTTAAAAATTGAAAACAGTGATGGCAGCTAGTGCAGGTTATACTTTTAACAAACACTGGAAAAATATTTGCAAAAAATTAGATTCTTGAAAATAGATCCCAATAATCATAAGGTATTAGTTTAAAAAAGTAGGTTATAAAAATTGATGACTTTAGAGTATGATAATTTTTTTGAAAGATTTACATTAAGGTGAAGGTTATTTTGAGCCAGAGTTTGTCATGTCATACTATATATTCGTTTTGCTTATTGTGTAGATGATTGACCATAAGGTATAAATCATTACTGCATGTAATTGAAATTCAATGATACCTTTGAAATCAATCTGCCATAATAGAATTTACTTTGAGTAGATGCCCCACCCCCTGCATAGTCCAAATACTTTCAGATTTCTACTTCATGTCCTGTTATTGTTTATACTTATAAGGACAGTTTTTCATTTTACAAGATATTTCCAAATTTCAAAGAAATTCAGAAATTACATCAGTGTAAAAGGCTTTCAAGCCAATCAAGTGTTATAACTAGAAGATAAAGGGCAATGAGATTTGGTGAAAATAACAAACTCAGACTTTTATATGGTTTCCATTAGCTGACAGTGCATTCTGGGAAGTGTTAGAGCATCAGTGCACACCTTAAACAAAACTACTACTATAGTTTGACAATAGAACAGCCATTTATCCATCAATTACATAGCAAAAGAATTATGTAAGATTTTTGTAAAGTTCACATTTGTGTTAACTTAATTACCTAATCAACTTTCAGGAAACTTTTGTTTTCACTTCAGATTAACAGTAATTTTTTCCACAAGATAGTCCTATATAAAACTATATTATTTTTATTTCATTCAAGAAAGTTGTCCACTATATATTGTTACAATTTGTTTCATTTTTATGCTTTAATCATGTGTTGTAACAATGTTTTATTTCTCAGTTTTCCAATGATCTCAGACCATTTATGTAGTATAATGGTTACTATGACAACATCTCCCTACATTCCAACAATAAAACTCTTTTTTTAAGGAATGCCACAAAGAGGTACAAGTTCATAATAGCTTGTATTCAAAATAATACTTGAAAAAAAAAACAGACTTTTTAATGTCAGAAATACAACATCGAGATGACTATTTCACGTCTTTAGATTTTTTTTGGAAAACAGAATATCAGAATTTCTTCAAATCAAATTATTATAGTTCTGTATTGTAAGATATATTTGTCTTCAATTTTGTTTATCCCATGGTTTCATTTTAAAAAATCTTTTTTTTTTCTTTTGTCTCTTCTATCATTCCTTATGTAGAAGTTAAAGAAATATGCAAAAATTTCTAAATATAAATTGTAGTCCAGCTCTATCTGAAACAATTGAGGACATTATATTAAATGAATTTAGATGATGATTGATAAAAAATCTTTCTCTTCTGTTTCTTCTTGAAGTCTTTCTTTCTGAACTTTACCACTTTCTTTCTTAACCCCTCGCATTTAGTTATAAATGTCTTTAAATCAAAACCATAGCATTACTTTAATAATAGACTTGAAATTCTTTTTTTTTTTTATGAATTAATTACTCACTATCCTACTGGGGAAATTCTACTTTGCATAATTATAGTAAACAATCTTATATTTTATTAGCATATTATATTTCATAACTTGCATCAAGATTACAAATTAAGATGTGGTGTTATATGTTTTCATGATAACTGGATCAAATATCATTGGTTGATGGAGTTAAATGGGAGAAGGCTATGTAGTGGAGTGTTTTTGAAGATTGTTTATGTTGTTCTATTTTATAAAAATTTGTGTTTTTTGTTGCATTGGTGACATATTGTCCAATTAATTTGATTTGTAAAATTATTGTTATGGACGATTTTTTACCATAGAACAAACACTTTAATATGTGAGGTATGCCCATTGATACCATTTCCTGTAAGAATGTGTTTACAGATAAATTTGTGTTAGTGTATAAATCAGTCAAGTCCACTCAGCATGCCTATAGAAGGTCTTTTAATTAATTTAAAGCGGTTAATGGTATTTCACTAATATTTGCTAAATGTTCATACTTTTTCAGATAATCAGTCTGCATAAACTAATTTACTGAAAGTAAATAACTTCAACAGAGACATTCATGACAAGTAAAAGAACATATGCAACAGTTTTTGAGTAGCCTTTAATTTATTTTCTTAAAAATGTAACTCGAAAAAAAAAAGAAAACAAATATTTGGCCCTGAATGTCCATTGTAATCTAATAAAAATGTTTCAAGTTGATGAAAAGACGTGTAAGAATGTAAGAAAGTGAAATAGAATTTTTTCTTATAAAACATTGAAAACAGGCTTTGACAAACTAAATATTCAAATCATTTGTAAGTTAAAACAAACATATTAAAAGAGCTTTTTAGTTGACGTATATGCTATATGTTTCTGTTCCTTAAAATAAATGGTAATTGATCTGTTTTCCTTGAAATTTTGTGGAAATCTAAATTTGTGCTGTTAGTGACGTCATGAAAAAAATGCTAATACATAAATTTTCAAAAAAATACCTATTTCTTATCAAGTCATTGTTTAAGCTACGATTTGATTTGATATTGGTCAATAAATCCTAATTTTAAACTTGAGTTAAAAAAAGAGGCCATATTAGGGCTTTATCCAATCTACTCCTTTATTCACTACCTTTCTTGACGGGGGCAATCAAGCTTGACATATTATAAAGACACCAGTTTATTGTTGAACTCTAGATTTCTTTTGAATTTTTTGTATTGTTGGATATGGTCAGTGATAATTTGAAACCAGACACAGAAAATATTTCATTCTCATCTACTACAGTATCTCTGATTTAAGGTTTGATGCCTATTTTGTTTGTCAACATGTATAGCTAAATGTTTGGTGCTTTTGCAAGAAAACTAAACCTACCGTCTATCATCATTGTGGTTTTAAAGTACTTCTCACTTCTCTAAAGGAGAAAAAATTGTTTTGTTTGTAATTTTGGTTGAAGAGCACTCAAATGGTGTCGTTCAAAAAGAGTGATTTTAGGTGACATAATTTTTCAACCATGATACTTTTCATTAGTTAAACCAAGGAAATTTAATTTACAATTGTAAAACTATTTTAACAAAGTACTCTTTGAAATAAGTAAATAAATGTATATAGAAAAATGGTTGCATATGACCTTTAAGCTTATTCTAAAATTAGATGTAATACAGACCAGGAGGTCCCAAGCCTTAGTTTATTGTTCCATCATCCAAAAATACATCTCTACCTATTTATAAAGTTACTTATCCAAATTATTCACATTTCTAGAATATAACTAGATTTTTTTTTCTCTTGTGTTCCGTATTGATAGTTTGGAGGTTGTAGTAGAGTGGGAAAGTTGTGAAGGTAAATTTTCTTACTGGAATTTGTAGTACAATAGAGGGTGGAAATCCCCTGTTAGTCACATGACAATAGTTTTAAATGGATTTATTTAATTACTGACAATTTTTCCTAGCAAAAGTAAAACAAGATTGTTGGATAGTTGTCTCATTGGCAATCATACCACATCATGTTATTTTTATATATAGAAAGTTAATCTCTACTTTTTTCAGGAATTTCAAAATTAATGTTTATACTGGATGAGACTTTTTTTCTACTGTTAAAACAATTATTTATTGGTAGTTCATATTACACCAACAAAACAGTCTTTCATACAATGTATAATAAATATTTGACAATTTACAACAGTGTTTCTTCATTAATTTGCCATAATAACGTCCATCACTTCTCCAAATTAGAGAAAGAAAATTATTTATAAAAGTTATCACAGATGTAGCACAAACTGGTCAATATGGTCAGTAATCCCTCTCTAGTAACGAGAAATCTGAAATACAATTACAATTCACCATTAAAAAGGCCAAAACAAAGCAGAAAACATAAAATCTTAGAATGCTCCAATGATCATTAAGTAAATTGAATATGTAAGTAAAGTCTTGTCAGTTACTTTAGCAGGTAGTGTGTAGAACGAATGCTGCCCAATCAGGATACAACATAATAAACTGTAGTAAGCTTTGAATAGTGCTAGACTACAGATACATACAGATGAACTATGGTCTGATGATTCATTGTGGTTTTTGTCTCGCCTTGACGGAGTCGAAAAGCAAGACATAGGTATGCTGTAGGCGGAGGCATCAACAATGTATTAGTTTGTGATTAGGTCCAGTTTATGGTGAACCACTAGTGGTAGGTCAATGATATTTGGTATGCAGTTGTATTAGTATTGGCACATCTCATTTCCATGGAGATTATTTGGCCCTACCCCCTCAGTCATGGTCTATTGACTTTGAAACCTTTGCATAGTTTATGTATTAGTTTGTGATTAGGTCAGTTTATGGGGAACCACTTGTGGTAGGTCAATGATATCTAGTATGCAGTTGTATAAGCATTGGCACATATCATTTCCATGGAGATTATTTGTCCCCCCTTTTTTTTGCCCGTCAGTCATGGTCTATTGACTTTGGAACTTTTGCTTAGTTTACATGTATTAGTTTGTGATTAGATCAGTTTAAGATGAACCACTAATGTTAAGTCAATAATATTTGGTATGCAAATGTATTAGCATTTGCAAGTCTTGTTTACATGGAGATCATATAGACCCACCCCCTCATCATGGTTCACTGACTTTGAAACTTTTACATAGTTTAAAAGTTTATGTTTGTGTTTAGTTTTGTTTAAAGGGAATGATTTATGATAAGTCAATATTATTTGGTATGCAGTAATTGCAGTTGTATTAGCATTGGCACATCTCATTTTCATAGATTGCTTAGCCATGTACCTTCAGTCATGGTTCATTGACTTTGAATATTTGCATAACTTACATGCTAAAGTATTGCTATTTTAATTTCAACATTTGCATTTTCAAAATTACAAAAAAGATGAGACATATCTTTGTGTTAACAGTTTATTTATGATTCCATCAGTTTCTCAAAGACTTTATGTTATAGTGTATATATTTGTCAAAGGTTCATTCTTGTGTGTGCATGCCTGTATGAACCTTTGTTTCTATTGTTCATGCATTTCTGTTTAGTTTTCATCAGATAAAGATTTCAGTTACTGTAAGTAAAACATTAACAAGTCTCTTGACTAATTCTTAGTTGTACATGGCTAGGTAACAGTGGTCACTTCAATATATATATAAATAAATAGAGATGTGTGGTATACTTTAATGAGACAACAGCCTGGCAACACAAAAAACATAATGACAGCTAAAGGTTAAAAATGACATCTTTATGTTGAATGATTTAAAAAGTCTTGTTTCTAATTTTTTTCAGAGATATCATTACCTAGGTCCCTATTCTGTAATTAACCCTGGTAAATCTTTGCTGATCATGCTGTCATATTAACTAGATGTATAACTTTGATCCATCAAAATATCAAATAGGTTGGTGTCAACAAAAGTTTCCATACTTACACTACTGAGATTACTGGGTGCCTTCATAGCTTTCCTGTCCCTCAGGGTTCCAGTTTTGGGATCATAATTTGCAAATGGGCCACCAGTCAGATTATGTGAAGTACTTTCTACGTCAACAGATTTTCCACAGAAAGTCTAAAATAAAAGAAAACTGCATTATTCAACAGTCTTGTAGAATAGAAAGTCTAAAATAAAAGAAAACTGATTTCTTCAACAGTCTTGTAGAATATTGAAAGATCACTGACTGTTTTATTCAACAGTCTTGTAGAATAGAAAGTCTACAATGAAAGAACACTGCCTGTTTTATTCAACAGTCTTGTAGAATAGAAAGTCTACAATGAAAGAACACTGCCTGTTTTATTCAACAGTCTTGTAAAATAGAAAGTCTACAAAGAAAGAACACTTCTACATCTTTGATAATATATCAATCTTGATATTTAAATTTTTATATCTTAAAATAAATATCATCAGTGGGTTAATATGGTATAATCTATTTTAAATAAACTTTGATTCACAAATTATAGCTTGGTGTTAGCCTTACTCTGTTATTCATTCTTAATTCTTCACAAAAGTGCATTGATCTTACTTTTCTTGGACTTTTTCAAAAACTGTCAGAATGAACACATTAACTAAATGTTTGAATTTGAATAAGAATGGAAACTTGCCATTACTAGAAACTAAAAAGATAAATCAATTGGTGAAATACAACTGATGAGTCAGCACAAATCAAATCTTGATGCCAAATAAGCATCAAAGTCAAATGCAGATCTATAGCTAAGTAAAACAGTGGTGATTTATAATCATGAAATCGTTGAAACATAATATAAATGTAAAACTTGTGCTCCCAAATACATGTATAAATAAGATTGATTACTATTAATGCTAGTGAGTCATCAGCATGTAGGATAGGAAATACTTACACAGAATATACAGTCTTGATTTTAGTTTTTTTTTATATTGTCTTAAAAACTATAGATATTTGGTGAAATGCTGTAAGGATCTAATGTTGCTTTATTTTTAATTCTATGAGTGTCCTATATGCAAAATACATATTACAAATTATTAATATCAAAACTATTAGGAGGAGCATACAATGTCATCATTATGAATTAAACAAAATCTGGGGTAGATGTCAATCTGAAAGCAGGCAAACATTGCAAAAAATCTATGTTTATCAGTCATCCATAGAAAATATAATTTTAAAAGAAAAAAAATTTTCCTTTTTTTTTTTGCTGTCAGTAAAAACAAATTTGGCATTAGAACAACTGAAAACTAGAGGAATGTGATGGGAGCCATCATATAGGGCCCTGTTACATGTAATTAACCTGTGATGTAATTCTAAAAGTGATCAGGTTCTCAGAGGATTTGAGTTCACATGAAAAGAGGCATAAGATACCAAAGGGAAATTCAAGTCATAATAAGAGACTGACAAAATCATGGCAAAAATGGAAAATAATAAAGATAAAAAACTACATAAAAAACTGGGCAACACAAACCACATCAAAGATCAGGGTAAGGATATCCTGCTCCACATCTACAATATAGTAAACTATACATGATAACAATCATACCAAGAATGAAAGCTTTCTGTCAAATGGTCTCAGATGAGTTGCGTTTAAAAGGGTCCTTGGGGTACAATAGTAAAAAATATGATAAATGTCACCTAAGTCCTATAAAATGATGAAAACAATATGGTCTGTCTATGGAGCTTTTTGTCAAACAGTCTCAGAGGAGTTGGGTTGGCAAGGTGTCATTGTGATTTGTGACCAATGGACGCATGCAAGAACAGACAGACAAGCTAATTATTATATGCCTTCTGCTGATTGTTCTGCAGGGCCCTAATAAAATATGTCTCCCTAAATTTTGTGACTGCTATCATTCCTTTTGTAAACATGAACATGCCTTAATTGTGTAATGTACCCTGTCATGGTGATGTGATCATCCACCATTTCTATTCTATTTTATCTCACTAGTATGACAATTCTTGAATGGCTCTCTTTAAAGAAAATATTAGGAAAATTAATTACCAAAATTTTTTTAGTGGACATCTACCTTAAAAACAAATAAAAGAAGAAAATGCCCCCGCTCAAGCTTTGCAACAAAAATGGGACGGATGGAAAGCCAGAAAGCTGGAAGGATGGACAGTTAAGGATAACATTCAATGACCCCGTTGCCTACGGCGGGGGCATAAAAATCGGCAAAATTTATGGTCCTTAAACTCTTATTTTAGAGACTAATGAAGCTTAGTCAAGTTGAAATTTCAAATATCAGCTTTAAATTCAGTAGAAATGAAAACAGGACCTTGAAGTAATTTTTTCATTTTTTTTTATTTACTTACAAAATATCAGTGGTTCAGTTTTAAATAAAACTTTGATGTAGATATGTCAACATATTACTGTAGACAGATACTTACTGTTGTATGTAAATCTTTCAGCTCAGTATCATGATAGGACTCGCTATAAAACAAATTATTATGTGATCAGTACTAACATTGTCATCTTTTTTATATACTTGATATGGTTTTACATCAACAATCACAATTAGTTTCTTGAATAGTAATACAATGGCTATTAACCTGAATAAAAGAAAATCATTTTTCAAAACCAATATAACTACTAATACAAAATTATTTCAATATAAATTACATAATTGAAAATATCGCTTTACTTTTCTTTTGTTATAAATGACTGAAAATGAGTCCAATCACATTAATTTCCCAGTTCAAAGGAATTAAATTATCTTTTATTCTTGAACCAGCATGACAAACAATGATGTAAATCATTTTACGATAAATTACACCAAATCAATTACCAACTACAAAGCTTTCTAACAGTCAAACCTACTACAAAAATATCTTCTTTATTTTTATTGAAAATAATATCTCTTTTACAACAAAGTGAAACAAAAAAACCTGTTAATTACAAAAAGGACATTGCCCTATGAATACCAGAAGCACTTATATTGAGTTTAATCATCAAATGATTAAAAATAAGACTGCATCCAAATTATACCGTTTTCTTTATGCTGAAGTGCATAAAAAGCTGTTAATTTAAGGAAAAATGATCTGTTTGTGACCTACCATTATAGAATATGGTTATTTATTGAAGGTTTTACAAACTTTACGTAATGGATGAGACGGAAGTCCTGTCAGTTTTTCAATCCACAAGAGATTACGTTGATTAATGACGGGAAATAGACACGATACTTGTGGTATCAGTTTTCCCATTGTTTAGGTTTTTTATGACATCGTTGATTTCCTTCGGTTGTAATCATTTTTTATCAATCTGCTATGGGTCTCTCGTACCAGTAGATTACCATATTAATATCTAACATTAATAAGAGCTGTAACATCATCATCTGTCATTTCTAACCTTTTATTCTTATTTAATGACTAAATGAGTCACACCTTAATATGTAATTAATAAAAAAAACTTTTCTTTTATTTTCGTATTGTGGGACAACAAATAAGCCACAAAAATAAACAAAACTTATAATATAATAGGAACTGACTTCTTAGAAATACTAAAAAAAATATTTTGGAGTACTTTTTTTTTTTCTTTGAACATGAAACTTTTTGAGCTTTGATTCTGATCCTCTCTGATTATTTTTGGCGAAAAGTTGATAATTCCCAGAAATTCATATATTGCAGCACTCAGTTAATAAAATTTGTTTCCAGAGCGTTAAATAAAATGCATTCATAGTTAAAAAAAGGTGGAGTAGTTATTAAATACAGAGACTGAAACACTGCCTTCATGGACTATATACTTACAGTTCCCTATAATTATTCTGTACTCTTGAAGCGTCAATGGACAACTTCTGTCTTTCTTTAGCAGCCTGAAAATAAATATTTACAAATTAGCAATACTAAGGAAAGTTAGTCTCCATGAAAATTTATACTAAAATTAAAAAAAAATCCTGAAATATATACACATACAGGGCTACACAGATTCAGCATCATTCTACATATGTACAAACATTCTAAAAAGATAGAGTTGTGTGGTTGAAATTTGAAGGAGATATTTCATAATACAAAATGGCTTCCACATACAATATGTATGAAAACTGACTACAGGTAAGCTTCATACATCTAAATCTGTGAATTTGAGAAAAATTTCTTAAAATGCTTACACAAGATAAATTGCATATCTTTAATGTATTATCAATTATTCCAAAAAGTTTGATGGATGTGATCAAAACTGTAGGACAAGTTGTTTTCACAAAATGGGGATTGAGAATGTAGCTGATAACTGACTAGGTTCACAATTTAGACAATCTGCAATAATTTTCCAAATTGGAACACAATGAAAGGTGTACATGTTCAATGTATTTACATAAGAAGTCGTTAAATGAAATTGGATACCCTGCATTTATCATGCTTACCAATAACATATGGTCAAATCACCAAAAGGAAATTATTGAAAACTATCATTCTGCATTGACAATAATATTTTGGTGTAAATTAGATACATTTGTACATCCATTCAGGCTAAAGATCTCAAGTTGTATCTGATACATACACACATTCTAAGGATTGAAAACAGTAGGAGGAGCTGATTAGACAAAAAACAGGAACCCTTTTGTCATACCAGATGTTATTCACCATACAATGTGACAATTTGCACCATGTTACCCAGTCATAAAATAAGTAATCAAATAATCATTGAAGAACAGGTTAAAATCCAGCTAAAGGAAGGACGAAGACAACCTGCTAATCTGTAAAGGATTCTATCTACATGCCCCCATACTTCTTCTGTATTACAGACCTATTTCAAGCTAACAAGGAAAAGTCCTCAATCGACCAACAAAAATTCATTTATAACCTAGTGGTATTCTGAAATTACAATGTTTACGCAGAAGTCTGCAGTCATTTTCACAAAAAAACTTACGACTAAGATTGATCGTAAGTCATGAACAATTCAGTATACTTATGATCAATCTTAGTCATAATTTTTTTTGTGAAACCGACTCCTGGGTTCTAATCTTGCTGATTGTTCTGCAGGGCCCTAATAAAATATGTCTCCCTAAATTTTGTGACTGCTATCATTCCTTTTGTAAACATGAACATGCCTTAATTGTGTAATGTACCCTGTCATGGTGATGTGATCATCCACCATTTCTATTCTATTTTATCTCACTAGTATGACAATTCTTGAATGGCTCTCTTTAAAGAAAATATTAGGAAAATTAATTACCAAAATTTTTTTAGTGGACATCTACCTTAAAAACAAATAAAAGAAGAAAATGCCCCCGCTCAAGCTTTGCAACAAAAATGGGACGGATGGAAAGCCAGAAAGCTGGAAGGATGGACAGTTAAGGATAACATTCAATGACCCGTTGGGCGGGGCATAAAATCGACAAAATTTATGGTCCTTAAACTCTTATTTTAGAGACTAATGAAGCTTAGTCAAGTTGAAATTTCAAATATCAGCTTTAAATTCAGTAGAAATGAAAACAGGACCTTGAAGTTATTTTTCATTTTTTATTTACTTACAAAATATCAGTGGTTCAGTTTTAAATAAAACTTTGATGTAGATATGTCAACATATTACTGTAGACAGATACTTACTGTTGTATGTAAATCTTTCAGCTCAGTATCATGATAGGACTCGCTATAAAACAAATTATTATGTGATCAGTACTAACATTGTCATCTTTTTTATATACTTGATATGGTTTTACATCAACAATCACAATTAGTTTCTTGAATAGTAATACAATGGCTATTAACCTGAATAAAAGAAAATCATTTTTCAAAACCAATATAACTACTAATACAAAATTATTTCAATATAAATTACATAATTGAAAATATCGCTTTACTTTTCTTTTGTTATAAATGACTGAAAATGAGTCCAATCACATTAATTTCCCAGTTCAAAGGAATTAAATTATCTTTTTATTCTTGAACCAGCATGACAAACAATGATGTAAATCATTTTACGATAAATTACACCAAATCAATTACCAACTACAAAGCTTTCTAACAGTCAAAACAACCTACTACAAAAAATATCTTCTTTATTTTTATTGAAAATAATATCTCTTTTACAACAAAGTGAAACAAAAACCTGTTAATTACAAAAGGACATTGCCCTATGAATACCAGAAGCACTTATATTGAGTTTAATCATCAAATGATTAAAAATAAGACTGCATCAAATTATACCGTTTTCTTTATGCTGAAGTGCATAAAAGCTGTTAATTTAAGGAAAAATGATCTGTTTGTGACCTACCATTATAGAATATGGTTATTTATTGAAGGTTTTACAAACTTTACGTAATGGATGAGACGGAAGTCCTGTCAGTTTTTCAATCCACAAGAGATTACGTTGATTAATGACGGGAAATAGACACGATACTTGTGGTATCAGTTTTCCCATTGTTTAGGTTTTTTATGACATCGTTGATTTCCTTCGGTTGTAATCATTTTTTATCAATCTGCTATGGGTCTCTCGTACCAGTAGATTACCATATTAATATCTAACATTAATAAGAGCTGTAACATCATCATCTGTCATTTCTAACCTTTTATTCTTATTTAATGACTAAATGAGTCACACCTTAATATGTAATTAATAAAAATCTTTTCTTTTATTTTCGTATTGTGGGACAACAAATAAGCCACAAAATAAACAAAACTTATAATATAATAGGAACTGACTTCTTAGAAATACTAAAAAAATATTTTGGAGTACTTTTTTTTCTTTGAACATGAAACTTTTGAGCTTTGATTCTGATCCTCTCTGATTATTTTTGGCGAAAAGTTGATAATTCCCAGAAATTCATATATTGCAGCACTCAGTTAATAAAATTTGTTTCCAGAGCGTTAAATAAAATGCATTCATAGTTAAAAAAAGGTGGAGTAGTTATTAAATACAGAGACTGAAACACTGCCTTCATGGACTATATACTTACAGTTCCCTATAATTATTCTGTACTCTTGAAGCGTCAATGGACAACTTCTGTCTTTCTTTAGCAGCCTGAAAATAAATATTTACAAATTAGCAATACTAAGGAAAGTTAGTCTCCATGAAAATTTATACTAAAATTAAAAAAAAAAAATCCTGAAATATATACACATACAGGGCTACACAGATTCAGCATCATTCTACATATGTACAAACATTCTAAAAAGATAGAGTTGTGTGGTTGAAATTTGAAGGAGATATTTCATAATACAAAATGGCTTCCACATACAATATGTATGAAAACTGACTACAGGTAAGCTTCATACATCTAAATCTGTGAATTTGAGAAAAATTTCTTAAAATGCTTACACAAGATAAATTGCATATCTTTAATGTATTATCAATTATTCCAAAAAGTTTGATGGATGTGATCAAAACTGTAGGACAAGTTGTTTTCACAAAATGGGGATTGAGAATGTAGCTGATAACTGACTAGGTTCACAATTTAGACAATCTGCAATAATTTTCCAAATTGGAACACAATGAAAGGTGTACATGTTCAATGTATTTACACCAAGAAGTCGTTAAATGAAATTGGATACCCTGCATTTATCATGCTTACCAATAACATATGGTCAAATCACCAAAAGGAAATTATTGAAAACTATCATTCTGCATTGACAATAATATTTTGGTGTAAATTAGATACATTTGTACATCCATTCAGGCTAAAGATCTCAAGTTGTATCTGATACATACACACATTCTAAGGATTGAAAACAGTAGGAGGAGCTGATTAGACAAAAACAGGAACCCTTTTGTCATACCAGATGCTATTCACCATACAATGTGACAATTTGCACCATGTTACCCAGTCATAAAATAAGTAATCAAATAATCATTGAAGAACAGGTTAAAATCCAGCTAAAGGAAGGACGAAGACAACCTGCTAATCTGTAAAGGATTCTATCTACATGCCCCCATACTTCTTCTGTATTACAGACCTATTTCAAGCTAACAAGGAAAAGTCCTCAATCGACCAACAAAAATTCATTTATAACCTAGTGGTATTCTGAAATTACAATGTTTACGCAGAAGTCTGCAGTCATTTTCACAAAAAAACTTACGACTAAGATTGATCGTAAGTCATGAACAATTCAGTATACTTATGATCAATCTTAGTCATAATTTTTTTTGTGAAACCGACTCCTGGGTTCTAATCTTGCTGACGAAAAATTTGCCACCACAAATTTGCATATCTAACATTGTTGGGCTAAATTTCAGACAATGTACATGTATATATTTATACAGACCTGCTTTTAATTTTTTCTGGGAGAAAATCATTTTTTCTGACAGTTGTGAGACAAATTAAGAAAAATCCATGTAGGAATTAAAAGAACATTGAATGCATATAAAATATATAGTACTGAAAAACTGTTTTAACATGCAGAACATTCTACAATTCTGTCACATGTCAAAGAAGCAGTGCAAACTGAGGTCTGGGGTTCATTGCTTTGCTGTCTACAACAAGTGCCAAATGCCATAAGTAATTGAGGTAGAAATCATTATCTAATTAAGTTAATCCCCTCAAAACACATATAAATTAGCGTGAATTGGACAGAAATGATATATTAATGGAAATGACATGACATTTGCCAAGTTTTTTCTAGTACAAGTTTTGCACAAAAGTTGACTTGAAAATTTTTTAGGCTATAAAAAAAGAGAGGCGAAAGATACCAAAAGGACATTCAAACTCATAAGTTAAAAATAAACTGACAACGTCATGGCTAAAAAAGAAAAAGATAAACAACAGTACACAAAACATAGAAAACTAAAGACTGAGCAACACAAACCCCACCAAAAACTGGGGGGTGCTCTTAGGTGCTCCGGAAGGGTAAAACATCAATGAGACAGCAACCAAACACTTCAAACAAACCAAAATAGACATCTACAGATAAAATGCAATCCTCAGTAAAAAGCCTCCATTTTAATAGGCCAATATTGCAATAGTCCAAATAAGTATTACTTTGAAAACAAAAAACTTGTAAAAACTTTGGAAGTCTGAATACTAGTACAGTAAAAAAATTGTTAAATGTCAAGGTTCAACCAACTGTCTATTCATGGTGTTGTTGGTGTTATGTTTTAATTTCTGTATTTATAAATTACTGCTACATAAAAATGATGCAATTTGATTGGTGTAGTACATTATATTTCAAGTTTTTTTGTACTTGCTTCATGTAAATGTATTTCTAAACATATATCCCTAGAAATTCATGAAAATATCAAGCACCCTAAAGGCAATTTTTTGGTTTCTCACATTGTTTAATTATTCTCACTATGATCTATTGAGGACACTGAACAATAGAGGGAGCAGTAATTATTCTCACTATGATCTATTGAGGACACTGAACAATAGAGGGAGCAGTAATTATTCTCACTATGATCTATTGAGGACACTGAACAATAGAGGGAGCAGTTATTATTCCATTTTTCTTCAATAACCCTAGAAAGCACAACCTAGATAACATCAGAGCAAAATCATAAGAGATGCTGAAAGTGAAGGAAATTGAGAAACCAAACATGAATGAAAACAAGAAGTTCCATGCTTTGTCGTGCTTGGCATCCTCCCACTCGTAATTCAAAATATTGGAAAACCAGAAGTACATGTTGGTCAAATTAAAAAAGTCCTCACACATTACAACTCATCACTGTCATGCCACTGATCAATTATGAAGACATTCTGTTCAAAAAAAATTATTTTTGATTTCATTCAACATTTTGAAAATTTAAAGTATCAGTAAGCAGGAACTTAGTTTCTGTCAGATCAAAAAGGCCCTCACAGATACAAACCATCACTGTCAAGCTGCTGACAAAATATGAAGTCATTCTGTTCAGTAGTTCCTATAGTTTCCACTGATTATGACATAAAAACAGATTCCAACCTGGGCATAAAAAGATTCACCTCAAAACACAAAGATGCAGCCTCCCAACAAAAAAAAAATAATCACAGATTTCTAGTGGTCACCTAGATTCAATGATGGATAAGTACTCAAATTATTTTACCATCCCTAAATTCCTATTGGTCTAGTCAAGTTTTGATTGAAGTAAAAAGAAATGACCTTCTCTTTCAAAATTAAAACAGTTACCAAATGTATAGCCTTCATAATAAAATGTACAGTAACTGTTTATCTTTATAAAGTACCATCCATCATCATCTGATATCTTGACAAGGTTTAGGTTATTCCCTTTAAAGTATCATAAATATAAACATAAGACAGTAATAAAAAAAAAAGAAGCTTTGTAAAAAAATTAGAAGATATGGTATGATTAGCAATGAGACAACTATCCACCAGAGACCAAAAAGGGTGTAGATGTAAGTAACTATGGGTCACTATACAGCCGTCAATAATGAGTAAAACCAATACCATATTATACAGGCTTTAAAATTGAAAATTAAATATTTTATCTGACATCATCATTGTGATATACGATTTGTTCCATGAAGATCTAAAAAAACTTCTTTTAGGGTCCAGATCAATGACCTTTGGTGCTCAACAACTCTACTCTGCACTGGTCATTCAATCTTCTCTGTTTTCCTCTTTGACATTAGTAAATAATGATAACCTACCCCTAATTTTGGAATATTGTTTTTTCAAAAAAGTATACATATCTTATGTCCAAATTATGGTAAATGGAATTTACAGTCAGAATGGTTTGATATACTCTGATCAGAGTTTTTCACTTGATAAATCTTTAGCTAGATTACTAGATAATACCTAAGTTCCTATGTGTAGACAATTAACATGGTTAATGAGAAAAGCCCATTATATAATAATTATATAAGAAAAAAATCACAGATAGCTGTCAAAACAGCTTATTCATGATTATGAAATATTTTTTTGTAGCATGAAACATGTCGACATTATTTGTTGTGAGTATTTGCAAGATTATATCATTCAATGATCTGGATAAATAGGACACCAATGCCCAACTCACACTATCACAGTTACATGTTCAAACAAATCTGGGTCAAACCCTAATTTGCCATATAATTTTCAAAAGTCCAGAACAAAATGAACATGTTCTTTTGTTTCAAGTTGATGTAACCACAACTTCATACTAAACTATCTTGAACCAAAACTTAGCCTTATATTGGATAGCCACAGGGACAAAAGGGTGGAGGGACAAACAGAATAAAGAACAGACAAACTAACGGATGGACAGACACATACATTAGAAAACAAATCTCCCCACACTGATGTAGAAAGGATTCAAAAATTATTCAACAGACCAAATTATTGAAAAATCACATATACTATAATTAAAAATTAGTATAATTTTCATGAAACAAAAGGCATCATGTGACACATTCTAGACCAGATGTTTCAAGCTATCAAAATGAGAATAGACCTTCAGTCTCCTCTAGAAGATATTTACTAAACTGGAAATTAACATGCTTCCTTTGTAAAAACAAGGAACAAACCTTTAACAATTGAAAGTTTGAAGTCCTGGCCACAAAATCTGTCCAGTCACTCAACTGTTTCTCCTTCTGTCTGTAATTTTCTCTTATCTGAAATAAAATTCACTCTATTATAATAAACTCCTTGTTAAAAAAGTAATAATATAGAGAACAAAATATGATACTATAATTCCTTCATTTAAAACACATGGTACTATATCAAGAACTGACCACAAATGTTATACATGAAATAAATCCATTTTATGTAGGGTGAGAAATTAGTGATTCTCTCAAGAGTAATTAGTCTAATAAATTTAACTTGAAGTAACAATCTTACCTCTGCATAGAATTCCTGTTCATCAAGGACATCTTGATTTTGTTGTGCTTCTAGTAACTCTATCTGAGTACCACAGACAATCTGAGCTCTCTCCTCTATACCTCTAGATATTGCCTCTATAGCCTCCATGTCTGGGGTGACTGGACGTACACCTTCCATCTGTAGTTCTGATATCACCTCAGTCCATACCTCACCAAGCTGAAATATTAAGATAGTTATACATTTTATTTAACTCATTTTTGCTGAATACCTGTCCAATGGCATACCAGTAAGCAAATAGATGTTAAATGGAAATATCATGTACTATGATTGTTACAGCTTTAGGGGAACATTGACCCCATTTTTTGTGTTAATAGTCTGCAATCATATAAGTTCTCCATTTAAATGAAATCTTCTGCCTTACTCCACTGGTCAAGGAACAGTTACCATCACCTAGCATTTTATGTAATAACAGGCACCTTGTGAAAATAAGGTATACTGCTGTTATCTTAAGATAAATATTTCTATTTCATTTGAAAAAAAAACCTGTTTTTTTTAATCTAATCGAGCCAGTAAAATGCCTAGTTTTGTAGATGCCAATGAGTTCCGTGTGATCACAATTACTGCTCACATGGCTGTGTTTAAACCATGTGAACCAGAAATTAATTTTTTAAGAGAGCAGATATTTTATGTCTTGACGTAAATTCCATGCATACAATGACAAAAACTTTATTTATTGGTCACAAATTTTTACAATATATTTTTTGCAGTGAGTTCCTTGTATAGAAAGTCTAAGTTGACAAGTGTTGTAAATAAGAAAGATATTTCATTGTGCCATGTACATGAAGGTATTTTCCATGTAGAGATGTACTGTAAAACAGATTCAACTGCATACCTTCAAATCCATGAATTTTTCTATGACAACCAAAGTCACATGATCTTCAACGGTCAACCCAGGTAAATCTGTGAAACCTAAAATAGAAGGTTTTAAATAAAATCAAAAGAACTTCATGAGAGTGAAATAAAGTGGTTCCATAACTTCTGGAGACTAAATGTCTCTAAATTGTGTTACATTCTCATGCATTCAAAAAGCATTCATATAAAGGGAGAAGGTATAATAAAAGTCACTATCTGGTTCCTGAAATTGCTAAAATTTCAATTATTCAATCCTTTCAAAATGATGGTAATTTTGTTGATAAATGAATAGGATTGTAAAGTCTTTTCCCTTTTGTACATTAATGTCATTTGTGATATAGCTGTGATATCTGTAACTTGTCTTAACTGACAATGAGCAAATATTATCATTAAACAAAGAGTTTTTTTGAAAACTAAATATAAGCAACAGCCTTAATTCATACAATGCAGTTTTTCCATAATTTAAAGAGGTTTAAAGGCCTAAAGAAAATATGTGAATCAAAGTTCAAATATACAATTACTGATATCTGACAAACGTTTGTTGTTGCTTTTTTTTTATATTTAAAAATCTTTGGCTTCAACCTGTCCATAATGTTAGATGCACAACTTCAATATGAAACAATGCTGTGAACTTTAAAGGATCCAGAATAACAAGGGAAGGTGGAAATATTTACACAAATCAGCTTTTGCATTTTTCATGTCCACTTAACTATGGTATTAAAATCCATATTACAAAATAAGAACTACTAAATGTTAAAGGCTAACTGAAATTCATGTAGTGTTACTACAAGATGAGATATCGACTGATTTTGAGTCCTCTTAAAAGTGTTGGCTTTATTTACTTACACAATTCATCTTATATAAATATGAATAAAAAGAGATATATGTACATATCAGTGAGTCAGCAATCTGACAACATAATAAAACCTAATAAAATATCTTCAAATTTGAACTGAACCATATATATATACCTACCAATTTTACAGAAAATGGAGTAGAGTTTTGCCCTCATGTTTTCTGACACATCTACTATTGATTGACTTGGGATTGTAGCAGGTAATGACACAATTCCTTGTTGTTCCTGCAGTATTCCCATCAATGGTCTGCTAATGTTCTTAATGGAGCCATCTGATGCTCTCTGAACACCCATGTCTTTCTCCTCATTTCTCCAGATTTCACAAAACAGATGAGCAGCAGTACAATTTCCTTTTCCTCTCCATGACAGAACATGATGTTGTGTTTTAGGGTTCTCACACAAGTCTAGCAGACAGCCCAAGATGATGTTATGCATGTTTTTAGGACATACCTTTAAAAAAATAATATCCTTTAGAATGATGAGATCTTTGCTTGTTTGTCCAAATATTGGTCAGTATATACATATATAGATATTGATTTTTTACTGTAATTACATAGTTTTTTCTTATGTTGTACTATTACACCACTGTCCCAGATAAGGGGAAGGGTTGGCGCCTTCAAACTAGTGTAACCCCGCTACATTCTGTGTGTGCCTGTCCCAAGTCAGGAGCCTGTAATTCAGTGGTTGTCGTTTGTTGCTGTGTATCATAATTGTTTTTTGTTCATTATTTTGTACGTAAATTAGGTCGTTAGTTTTCTCGTTTGAATTGTTTTATTTTTGTCATTTCGTGGTCTTTAATAACTGACTATGTGGTATGGGTTTTGAAATCCATACGGTGACCTATAGTTGTTATTTTTGTGTCATTTGGTCTGTTGTGGAGTTGTCTCATTGGCAATCATACCACATCTTCTTATTTTTATATAGATGTTTTAAACATTTATTTTTTATTCTTTGCCTTCCACAGCCTATAACTGCTTATACGTAAATGTAGACAAATAATGGTCAATACTTTAATTATTTCCTTTTTAAATGTGATAAGTAATTTTTCAACTTCACTGCAAGATATTATCAAGTTTTTTGCATATTTTTTCACAAATTTCAAGGAATTATCATCATAAGATTTTTTTTATAATTTCCTATGCCCTTAAGGAACAGTTGAAACTTCTCTCGAGTAAAATGTTAGTGTCAAACCAGTCTTTTTTCTATATGCATAAAATTGACATATTTTGGTACAAAACCAATAAAAGATCAAAAGTATCAATAATATTTACATACCTCTAATAAGTCAATCAGTAAAAATACACCTTCTAATTCCATGAAAAATTCTTCTGTTGTGTAACAGCCAATTATTGAACACCTGTTCAGGTAAAATTATAACATTTGAATAAGTCCCAAAAATTTATCCTGTAAACAAACTCCTTAAAAAAAAGCCAATGCCAAAGTTTTTCTTTGAAAATAAAATGAAAGTCAGACATTCAACACTTTATATAAAAATAAGAAGATGTGGTATGATTGCCAATGTTAAGTTTATTTCTTGACTTTTTTCCCTAACAACTTCAAAATCCATAGATGTGAAAGTTTTATTTAGAGGGTTCAATCCCTGTTTTCGTCAAACCAAAGACTTTACATATTAAGTGTTTTATGATTCTATGCCAATATAATATATGATACTATTTCTAACAATGTTAATTCAAGTATTTCAGTTTAAACTGATGGAATTGTTCTATGCAATGCATATTTTCTCTCAAATAATGATAAATATAATTTCCCCTCAACTCTAAATAAACATCATTTTCATTTTGTTAGAATTAAGAGGTAGGGGAGATCACTCCCAACTAAAATGTTGATAAGTAAAATATAACAGTCCATGCTTACCATACACAATCCACAGCAGCTAACAACAGTCGATGGTGACCTAATCCACTGTTTAACTGTCGACTGTCTGTTCTCAGATAATGTATACAAACCTCCACACCTTGTGTACCTAGAAGTTCCTGTTGAAGTACAAAAGTAAATATATAACTCATATTGAAACATTCAAACCAGATAATCTAAACTTACTTATCATGATAAGCCCCATTTCTCTGTGCCAGTAAACATTTGAGTGATGTTTGTATGCTATAAGATGTATGTGTTGTAGCAGTCAATGTATCACAGCCTACAAAGTCATGCCATATCAAAGTTCATTTTGGTATCAATCTCCATAGTTTATCAAAATTTACCAGAAAGTCTCCCTGTTCCCTGTACATATAATACAAATACAGACTTTTCTCTTGTAGTTATTGATTTTAATATACATACAAATCAATTATAAATTTCCCGTCAGATTATGAAAGTTGCAATTTGGGGGTAGAGAATTTTCAATATAGACAATCAATATTTAATACATCTTTTCTGCTAGTTGAATGAAAAGACAACACACCATCAACCTCAAGACTATTGATTGTTTAATGTATATTGGAAGAATATTTATAACAATTTTATAAACATTTGACATACCTTTCGGTGCATATCACCTTCACACAAACAAGATAAAATAAACAACATGTCTGACTGCATCTCAATATCTATAGCATCATCACTATCTTTACTTTGTGTGGCATTGTGGAGTATGGCTGAAATAGAATGGAATGCATGTTACTTTGTAACATATTTAAAAGGTAGTATATCATTTTCTTTTTCATTCTTATTTAGACACACTCATATGGCAAAACGTTTTATTTCATTAATAGTTTTTTTCTTAGAATAATAGATTTTACATCAAATTTCTTGAGCTATTATTATGAATTCAATGGTCTTTAGAAAAAATGTAAGAACATATTTTAATTCAGTTCCTTTATTGCACTATGTTTTTTCCTATAATTCAATAACAGTAATCACTTTGGGGTGATGCTGAAATTAAGTGGTAAGTTAATACTTACAAATATTTTGTATTATATATATACCTATTGCTATGTATGCATTTATTTTCTTGTCCTACATTTTTTTACAACATGAAAAGATCAAATATGATATATTCATGATTTTTGGTCAATCACAAATTCTAACTCTAAAAATGAAATAAAGTGAATAGTTACATACTGGAAATCTGATTAATGGCTCCTTGGTCAGCCAGATCTTGGAGAACTGTTTCTTGTCCGGTAGAAACAATACTTCTGATCAGACGTAAACAATATCTCATCTGAGCTCTTTTGTTACCACGACCACCAGTTCCATGGTAACTGTTACCATGACCACCAAAATCCTCTGGTATATCAAATAAGATAATTTAAATAATATAACTTTTAAAAAAAGAAAAACAGAACTATGTCATCTGTAAACCGTATATTAGAAACTGTCTGTGTGTGTCTAATTTTATCTATTATTGTGATGGACATTTTACCCTGAAAATTATCCTAAACAAACATTTCACTTTAAATGCATTACACAAGGCTGTGAATGTGAATAAAAAACACAGGGAATATTTAACTCCCTAATCTGTGAATCGGAATAAAGAACACAGGTAATATTTAACTCCCAAATCTGTGAATGTAAATAAAAACACAGGAATATTTAACTCCCTAATCTGTGAATCGGAATAAAGAACACAGGTAATATTTAACTCCCAAATCTGTGAATCTGAATTAAGAACACAGGTAATATTTAACTCCCCAATCTGTGAACCTGAATAAAGAACACAGGGAATATTTAACTCCCCAATCTGTGAATCTGAATAAAGAATGCAGGGAATATTTAACTCCCCAATCTGTGAATCTGAAGAAAGAACACAGGGAATATTTAACTCCCCAATCTGTGAACCTGAATAAAGAACACAGGGAATATTTAACTCCCCAATCTGTGAATCTGAATAAAGAACACAGGTAATATTTAACTCCCCAATCTGTGAATCTGAATAAAGAACACAGGAATATTTAACTCCCAATCTGTGAACCTGAAGAAAGAATACAGGAATATTTAACTCCCAATCTGTGAACCTGAATAAAGAATGCAGGAATATTTAACTCCCCAATCTGTGAATCTGAAGAAAGAATGCAGGAATATTTAACTCCCCAATCTGTGAATCTGAAGAAAGAACACAGGAATATTTAACTCCCAATCTATGAATCTGAAGAAAGAACACAGGAATATTTAACTCCCCAATCTGTGAATCTGAAGAAAGAACACAGGGAATATTTAACTCCCCAATCTGTGAACCTGAATAAAGAACACAGGGAATATTTAACTCCCCAATCTGTGAACCTGAATAAAGAACACAGGGAATATTTAACTCCCCAATCTGTGAATCTGAAGAAAGAACACAGGAATATTTAACTCCCAATCTGTGAACCTGAATAAAGAACACAGGGAATATTTAACTCCCAATCTGTGAATCTGAATAAAGAACACAGGAATATTTAACTCCCAATCTGTGAATCTGAAGAAAGAACACAGGAATATTTAACTCCCAATCTGTGAATCTGAAGAAAGAACACAGGAATATTTAACTCCCAATCTGTGAACCTGAATAAAGAATGCAGGAATATTTAACTCCCCAATCTGTGAATCTGAATAAAGAACACAGGGAATATTTAACTCCCCTATCTGTGAACCTGAAGAAAGAACACAGGGAATATTTAACTCCCCAATCTGTGAATCTGAAGAAAGAACACAGGGAATATTTAACTCCCCAATCTGTGAATCTGAAGAAAGAACACAGGGAATATTTAACTCCCCAATCTGTGAACCTGAATAAAGAACACAGGAATATTTAACTCCCAATCTGTGAATCTTAATAAAGAACACAGGAATATTTAACTCCCCAATCTGTGAATCTGAAGAAAGAACACAGGGAATATTTAACTCCCCAATCTAAATCTAAAGACACAAAAAATAAAGTGATAAACAGTATTTTATTTTATACATATCAAAAGTGTATACAGTTCTGTTAAAGTGCCACACCTAAGGCTTTGAATTATATAGCATGATGATGGAATCAATTGTCTCCTAATGTCTTCAGGGTTCATTAATGATAAACATATAATTTTTTGAATGTTATGTACCTTTTCATAAATAATAATATTAAAATTAATAAATTGTACTAAATCATGACTCATCCCCCTTTTTATGCAAAGTCAAATATGTTCTGAATAAACTACATCTACAAAATGTTGTCCAATTACATGTATTGATAAATAATGCAAAGGGCTCTGTGGGGAAATTTTAATGGGCATCTTAATTGCAAATGAAATCTCTTGCCAAAGACCAGACAAAAAAATTTTCATTCGATTTTCACCAAGTTAAAGGTTTATGCCAAATGAAGTATTCCCACCTCGTCACATTTGCAGGTGCATCTAGATAGTCTACGTAGCTGTTTTATTATTGTATGCAGAAGTGCAAATGTTAGTTAAAGTCTATTTTTTTTAGTATGTATATCAAACGTTTTCAATAAATCCTGACTCTATTTTTTTAATATTGGGTATAATTTCACAATTTGGAAACATTTGAGATGAACATCAATTATGTAAACCTATAATGTGAGGAATATTACACAATAGCTAAATTTCATTGTAAAAATAATATGTGGTAATATGTTTGTTTGTTGGTGTTAAATTTCCAATTTCAGCACTCTTTGCAATATCCTGGCATTCAGTTTTTTATTGGTGGAGGAAGCCAGGGTACCCAGGGAGGACAACCAACCTCTGGCTGGTTAACTGGTAATCCTTGTCAATTAGATGAGAGTCAAAGGCACCTACCCACAAGCTTCTGTTAGCATATACTTTTTAAATTTTTTTGGTTCTCTATTTTCTCTCATGTATTAATATGTTGTCTTACCTGGTCCAGTACACCATTCTAATAATAACAGCAATCTAGTGCTCCCTTGACAAATCATATAATCTTCCAACATCAGTGGACACAGTGAACAGAGGGTTCCTAAAGCATGAAGCTGTATCTCCTCAAACTGTGCTTGAGACCAATCTCTTGGACCAGAAGTTTTCTCATTGGCCCGTACATAAGACATCAAAGCCAACATCAGATGTCCTTCTGATAAAACCTAGGTGTATAATAGACAATGTCTTAAAATATTTCTTAAATTCTGGGTCAACAAACCATGCACATCTAATACAAAAATTATCTAATTTATTTTATTCAGTGTGTTAATAATCATACAGTTAGAAAAATCAGCCATATGCCTAAATGAGGAGAAACATTATTCTTTCAATACTTTTTTACAGGCATTTCTTGGGTTGGAGGTAATTTAAATATAGACATTGCCTTGTAGACTCCAAATAAATTTCTGTAAACTTTGTAAAGTAATCTGTAAAATATTTTCCTTTAAATATTTTCACTTTTCAAAAAAAACAAGTGAAACTGCGAGCTACAGCTCACTGATGATACCCCCGCCCAAATACTTGACGGTAAACAGGAAGTTGTTGAGTGATGAATCTGAAAGCGCATCACATGGTATACCTGACTTATATAAACCCTGAAACCAAATTTCAGAAATCCTTGTAATGTAGTTCCTGAGAAAAATGTGATGAAAATTTTCAACTAGAATGTCATGTGAAAAATGATGTAAGTGTTCGGTAAACAAGAAGTTGTTGAGTGATGAATCTGAAAACGCATCACACGGTATAGCTGACTTATATAAACCCTGAAAGCAAATTTCAGAAATCCTTGTTCTGTAGTTTCTGAGGAAAATGCAACAAAAATTTTCAACTTGTCTATCATGTGTAAAATGATACAAGTGTTTGGTAAACAGGATGTTGTTGAGTGATGAATCTGAAAATGCATCACACGGTATAGCAGACTTATATAAACCCTGAAAGCAAATTTCGGAAATCCTCATCATGTAGTTCCTGAGAAAGATGCGACGAAGAAAATATTCATGGGACGGAGCGACGGACAGACGGACTGATGGATGGATGAATGAATGAATGGATGGATGGACAGACTGACAGACAGAGGTAAAACAGTATACCCCACTTTTTTGAAGCGGGTATAATAAACTACATATTAAAATAATATTTTATCAGAATTAAGATGTACTTGCATACTTATAAGAACTAGTATTTATCTTTTTGTTTATTTTGTGTGGAAGCTATATCATTTTGAGGAAATAGCTTCTGTGCAGAGGTACATAGACTGCTTGATTTTGTCCAAAGCTATACAGAAATGGCTGTATATAAACTCTGCGAAGAGATTGTTTGTCCACTGTCATAGAACTAGCTGTAAACAGAACCTGCATAGAGATTGATTGTCCACTGTTATAGAACTAGCTGTAAACAGACTCTGTATAGAGATTGTTTGTCCACTGTTATAGAACTAGCTGTAAACAGACTCTGTATAGAGATTGTTTGTCCACTGTTATAGAACTAGCTGTAAACAGACTCTGTATAGAGATTGTTTGTCCACTGTTATAGAACTAGCTGTAAACAGACTCTGTATAGAGATTGATTGTCCACTGTTATAGAACTAGCTGTAAACAGACTCTGTATAGAGATTGTTTGTCCACTGTTATAGAACTAGCTGTAAACAGACTCTGTATAGAGATTGTTTGTCCACTGTTATAGAACTAGCTGTAAACAGACTCTGTATAGAGATTGTTTGTCCACTGTTATAGAACTAGCTGTAAACAGACTCTGTATAGAGATTGTTTGTCCACTGTTATAGAACTAGCTGTAAACAGACTCTGTATCGAGATTGTTTGTCCACTAAACTAACTGTAAACACACTCTTTACAGAGACTTTTAGTGTGCTGTTACTTACTGGAATGGCTGTTGTGTCTTTACTGAGAGATATCAAGATGTTAAACAATAACTTCTTCAATTCAAAGTCTTCATGGTTCTGCATCAACTTCAAATGCTTTACCAGAGCATTGTGGCTCTTCACTGAAATAAGATAAAAAAAACGCTTTACCAGAGTATTGTGGCATCACTAAAATAAAATAATCGGATGTTTTACCAGAACATTGTGGCTCTTAATTGAAATTATATAAACCAAGTTTGACCAGAGCAGTGTGGCTTGTTGCTTAAATTATATAAACAAAGGCTATACCAGAACATTATGGCATCACTAAAATTAGATAAACAGATCTTTTACCAGAGCATTGTGGCTCTACTTTAAAATTAAATAAACAAATGATACCACCAAAAAATGATAAAACATTTGTATCAAAGTTTTTATTTGAAGTTCAAGTGTATCAACCACTTGTGAACACAAGACTCCTATCTAAATCTGAAGTATGTTTTCTTTTTATAAGAGTATAGTGTCATCAACAAGATTTGTTTTTAAATGGTGATTGAAAGATTGAAAACAAATGTATTTTCCCTTATCACCATTAATACAATAGCATCAACAATTAAACTATATGATAATACCTTCTTGAAATGTTGCAAATAAAGTAAGTTGTTTGGCAAATCCAGTCTCTATAAATGGAGCATTAGGGCAGTGTGTGGCTACCAGGGAAGATAGAACTAGTAAATCATTTCTCAGCTGTCTGTCATAATGGCTGTAGCCTTGTGTCAGCTGGTAGATAAATGCATCTCTTAATTGGCTGTAATACAAAGAAGAAAAATAAATCATTAATATTTTAGCAATTAAAGGACTGCATTGTTTAAGTGAAAATATTGGTATCAGGTGAGAGTTGACATCTCACAAAAGGAAAATGAATGCCTTGAAACCCATATCAGTTTGATTCTTAAATAATTATTTAAGGTCAATATTTGAACAAACAAGTTGCATGCAATAATCATAGTGTGATTATCATTATATTAGTGACACCGTCCCTATGCAAGGTAAAATTCTACTAGATGAATGTGGTCTCAGTGACATAAACTTTTATTTATATGACAAAAAAGTACCTGTATATATATAAGAAAAGAATATCGAACATATAAACATTCCTTAAGTATGTACTTGTATAATTTTGCTCAATTCATCAAGAATAAGGAAACAATTGTTTCTTATGAATAAAATATAGGTCGTCTATAAGATATAAGATTAAACTAATAAGACTTATATGCATGCAAAAGATCATTATCAAAAATGGTTCTGGAGATATGCATCTAGGTTTTGTATGCATGACATGGTAATTTGAAAAGTCCATCCCAACATCAATAAGGTGAACTCTAAATGGTGTACAAGGTCTGAATTATTTCCAGGGTTCACCACAGAATGAAATTCAAGGGTGGGGGAGAAAATTCATCAAATGTGTTGCGTTATCGAATCGTTTCCAGTTGCGCACAAATTGTTAATTATATGCCTTACAAGTATTTGTCATATAAAGCTAATTTGGAAAGGGGTCTCACATACATTTTGTAGTTGGTCCTATTAGTGGTCACCACACTTGTAGGAACATATTAAACAGGGAGAAGTAAACACCTAATGTGGCTTCCCAGATTGCAGGGATATTAAAGTGAGGGATCCACATATAATATTGCTTTTCATGTAATAAAGTATGCATTATATAATTTTATTATTTTAAATAGATTTTCTGACCAATTTAGATTTAACTTAAATTGTCTTATGGAAAACCACATGGTAAAAGATAAAGAAATTAATAATAATAAAAATATATTTAGTCACAGAATTTCAGTCATTTCAACCAAATTAATCCTATTTAGCAGTTTGATCATATTTGTTATGTAGAATTTTATTAAATTAACTCCTCTTTTCCAATACAAATATGTAAAGGAATTATATATATCCAGTTTTACTCTTTTCATACTTTAAATGAGTTTTAAGATAACGACACTCCTATCCTTCATGTCCTAGTTGTTGATCTAACTGTCTATTAATAACCAGACAATGTTGTCTGTTATTTAGGTAATCCCCAATATTTTCCCGCCAAAAGAGCACATGTGACATGACTGTCAACAAAAGGAACATGTGGTCAGGCAATTCATTTGTTTTCTGGATTACTGCTTTTATTAATTTAGTTAGGATATAACATTCCATTTAAGGTACAGTCATGCATTTGCATTTATAGAATACCGGTAGTTTGCAAACAATTTTACTTTTCAAATTGAAGAAACTGGGTCATGATCGTTCATTGGTTGTTACCTTGTTCAACCACGAGACCATGTAAATAATATAATCAGTTGTCAGTGTACATCCCCTGACTGCTTGAGGCAATGTTCACACCAATTAAATATAATTAGATTTGACATGATAATTGGATTAGGGATAATTATCGGAAATTTAACCTCAATCAATTGAATTTTCAAGTGTGGCGGACAACGAAATAAGCGTGGCGTTGGGAATTTTAGCGTGGCGCTAGAAATTTAAGTGTGGTGCACCGCCACCCTTAAATAGGTCATGGTGATCCCTGTTTTCCTAAAATGTCAATAAAATATGTAACCAATAAACCTAAAAGTAGTATATGCAATTAGCCATACCTGATACAAACAAAATTATTCAGTTGTGCCGACAATGGCGCTGGATCCCCAGTTTCCAATAGATTCCATAAAATATTGACAGATCTAAACAATAATTGTCCTGAGGGATCTGGATCCATCATACGTGAACAGATACGGTTTGCTGCACCTGCTCGTAACATCTGATCACAATTTTTTGCTGAAAAATTAATACATATGAAATTTACAATGCAATGTGTAATCTAAATATTGTAGATGTAAGACCCTATATGAATTACATTCAAAATTTTAATCTTTTGTTATTTTCAGAAATTCCTTGCACATAGTATTGAAACTTTTTGGATTTGATAAATTGATGTTTATATAACACAGTTAAACTTATAAATATCTCTAAATTATTTTTCAATCTTGATTGTAGTATTAATTTGTCAAATCTTAGATTATTATTTGATGTGTTAAAACAGTGACAAGGGACCACCATTTTTGTTCTTATAATGCTATTTCTTGCTAAAAACCATATAATATTTTTTATACATAAACCTAATTTATCTATATCATCACTCAATTTAAAGGTCCGTTAAATTTAGAATGTGTTAGAACAAATTACCTGATTTGTTTGAAAATTTCTGGAGTACAGTAAGAATACCAAGCTTCATGTCCAACTCATTCTCTATTAAAGCCAGAGACTGTAAATATACAAATTTTTATATTGCAAAATTTTGAACATGGATGGTTTCACCATCATATATTCAGTTCTAAAAACAAATGAGTTAATATTGTTATGGTGTACTTTAGAAATTAACCCAAAACATGGTAGAAATTTACATTCATGATTAAATGTCCAGCTATAATTAAATCTATTGCTTAGGGCAACATTTTTTTTATTAGAAATAAGGTGTTACAGCTGGTGTAAATGTATAATAGAAACCAGAACAACTAAACTGTAAAGTAGAGTTGCTGGTCAAGCTACAAATACCAGTCAAAGGATCTTAATGTTAGTTTTTACCTGGCAGACTTAAAGTAAAATATACCTTTACTAATGTTTCTGATACATCACTGTTCTCTATAATGTTCTGATTGTAAGTTAGAGAAGTAGCCTTGTGTTCTGTAAAATAAAGAGTAAACCAGTATTCAAAGGGAGATAACTGAATGCATTATCAATAGATATAAGAAGATGTGGTATGAGTGCCAATGAGACAACTCTCCATCCAAGTCAAAATTTATAAAAGTAAACCATTATAGGTCAAAGTACGGTCTTCAACACGGAGCCTTGGCTCACACCGAACAGTAAGCTATAAAGGGCCCCAAAAATTACTAGTGTAAAACCATTCAAACGGGAAAACCAACGGTCTAATCTATATAAAAAACAAGAAACGAGAAACACTTATGAACCACATCAACAAACGACAACTACTGAACATCAGATTCCTGACTTAGGACAGGTGCAAACAAATGCAGCGGGTTTAAACATTTTAATGGTACCAAACCTTCACCCTTTTTCTGAAACAATAGTGTAACATCACAACATAGAAAGACACACTATAAAATATCAACTGAAATAGCTTAACTCAATCAAAGGACATATTAACACCATTGAACATACACTGAACAAATAAATTTGACCTATGATACAATATGTAAATACAAAATAAATAAACTAAGGAAGAATAATAAAAGTAACATGTTATATCGGAATGAAATGTTAAACAATTTAAGAAAACAATATGCTCGAACAAAAATATCAGCCATTTGCAATAACTTTAGACACAGGTAAATGAAAATAATTTTGTTGTTAGGTATACGTGTACAGTTACAATAGAGAAAGGAAATATTTTACAAAATAAATAATTTTGATGTTCATAGTACGAAGTGGAAATTTATATTAGTACCAAACACTTATCAAAGCTGGTATATAGACCAGATATAACCCGAATAACATTAAATAACAAAAAGCATTACAATTAGTATCAACAGGTCAAATAAACAAGAAAGTACAATTTGAGAGTACTGCAGTTACTGACAGCTAGTTAAAAGCCAAAACAATTAATAATAAAAATCATGCATCAGAGACTAAAATCAACTAAAACACATCCCAGGGATTTAGTATTTTAACGTCATGGACAGTCAAAGAAGACATGACTTGTGCAATGCCAAAAATAAATGTATCGACAGACAGTAGGATAGTTAGAGTTTAACCTCTTTATAGATCAAAATGAACGTGGGTGTGTCTTTAAACATCCCGTTTGAAAAGAATACAAATTTAGTTATGTTTTAATTTGCTGATGACAAAATCGATATTAGTGCCAATGTAAACTATATTCAAAGATCTAATTACAACATTGGTAAGATAACCTGAACTAATAAGTTTATTTAAAGATTCGATGAGTTTACACGGATCACATAGTGATTTCCGCTTTAAGTACAATATTACCGTAAAATTTAGGATGTGAAATACCGTTTTAATCAGTTTTCTACAGGTACAGCCAAATTTACTAATCAAATCTTTGTATCTATGAAAGAACTTAGCAAAAGTTTTACGTAATTTATGGTAACGAAATCCCTGACTTAATAATTTACCAGTGATGCATTGATTACGTTCGTTAAAATTTATGACATCACTACACACACGGGCATAACGAACGAGTTGGGATATATACACACCGTATGATGGAGCCAAAGGAACATCGCCGTCTAAAAAGGAAAATTAACAATAGGGAATGAAAATCGTCTCTTTTGTCGTAAATTTTCGTATGGAGTTTTCCTTTAGAGATTGAAATGTCCAAGTCCAGAAAAGGACAACTACTGCTGTTTATGTTAGATTTCGTTAAAGTAAGTTCTGTTGGGTAAATTTCGTAGTATATTTAGAGAACTCTGGATTATTTAACGAAAAATATCATCTAGATAACGGAAGGTATTGTTGAATGTATCAACCAAATGTAACAATGACGTGTCTTTACTGAGTTTGGTCATAAACTGAGATTCATAGCAATACAGGAATAAATCTGCTATTAAAGGCGCAGTTAGTGCCCATAGGAATACCTACTACTTGTCGATACACTTTATCGCGAAACGTACATATATGTTGTCCAGGAGAAAATTTAAAGCTTCAATCATATCTTCACATTTCCAGTAAGTGTATCTAGCATACTTTCCTTTTCGTTACAGAAAAAGGCTTTAAACGAGTTACAGCAAATAAATTTGTAATGAGATTTTCAAAAGACCATTTAATTAAATGTGAAAACTTTTTCTTGATAAGATTGTGTGGAAGTGTAGTATAGAGTAGAAAAATCATAACTGTCAACAGAAGTAAAAGGACCATCAAAAGCATGTATTTTATCTAAAATCTCTAAAGAATTTTTAACACTCCAAAATAATTAATACCATTATTTTCATAAGCTTTATTACAAAAGTTAATAACAAGTTCTTTGATAGTAGTAAGGAGGTAGTTAGAAGAACTGATAGATTGGTAGTAGAACACTTACTAGATGCGGAGATGAAACGGAATTTAAATGGTTTTTGTGCAATTTAGGTAACCAGTACATAGTAGGGACTTTCAAATGTTCGGAAGAGGCTTTAAGCTGGGTAGTGGCAGTGATATGCTTGTTTACAATTTGACTCTCTGTGGAGTGTACGGACCTGAATGTAGATGAATTTGTAATTTCGTTTTGGAGAACTTCCGTGTAGTATATCGCCACACCACCACTACATTATTTGCTGCTTTGTCTGCCGGTACGAACACAAACCACTTTTGTAGTACTTGGAGTTTATTTTTATTCTGGAAATGGAATATCATGGACCCTATTACTAATTTCAGAATTGTTTTCAAAATGAGATATACGAATATTAACAGTATTCATAATTTTATTCAAATAACTGTCTAGAGATTTTTTATCAGATTTTTCACGTTTACGCCCATTTTTACAGTAGACAGACAAAGCGTCTTTAATGACCTGACGACACTGTTTCCAATCTATTTTAGATGGAGGACGATATTTCGGTCCTTTCTTAAGAAAAGTTATGACCTCATGGTCTTCGACGATGTTGAGGTCTCCTGTAAGGACATGACCATAGGGAACATATCTAAAACTAGATGTTTCACAATCTCAAGTGGAAGGAACATTATTTACTATATTGACGTCTGATGTAACTGACGTATAATTAAAAATCAAACTTCTGCTGGGTTTTTTATAAGAATACGAAATAATAGGTGGTTCTACATTATCAAAATATGGAGGTATTTGACTTAGAATAGAATAAAGTGCATCATGATGACCTACAACATTCAATGTGCTAATAAAAAGTTAGATTACCAAGTTTCCCTTATTAAATTATTCATTTACACCTCACAGATTTATGCTAATATACTATAACACAACCACTTCCAATCAACAAATACACGGCTTGGTTTTACTAAATGTATATGTAAAATGTAATACATCATTTCGTAGTATTTGGACCATGCCACTGTATAAAACTCAGTTTAATTTTCCATCCTACTTTCTAACTGAATGTGCTCACATGTTTTCGTATAATTTAAAACTTACTCTGAACATTCTGATTCTTTGGTTTTTCACTGTAGAAATTTAATAATGTAGAACAAATCTGTTTCCTGATATCTCGACTGGATACTCTCATCATATAACCTGTTAATATAGATTTACGTATGTCCTACATCAATACACTATAAAATAACAATACTCTGTTATCACAGAAATATGTCTCATCTGTATGTTAATTTGATAGTAAAATGCAAATGTTAAAATAAAAATAGGAATTCCTTTACATGTGAATTATACCAAATATTTAAAGTCAATGAACCATGACTGAAGGCAGAGGGCCAAAAAACTACTATGGAAATAAGACATGCCAATGCTATATTTGTAATACAACTGCTTACTAAATATCATTTTCTTATCTTAACCCTTAAACTGTCCTAATCACAAACTTTAACACGTTAACTATGCAAAAGTTTCAAAGTTAATAGACCATGTTAGAATTAAAATGTGACTATTTGTACATATAATGCAAAACATTCAAAGTCAATGAACCATGACTTAGGGGGCAGGGCCAACTAATCTCCATGGAAATGAGATGTGCCAATGCTTATACAACTCCATACAAAATATCATTGACTTACCATAAGTGGTTCCACTTAAACCGACCTAATCCCTAACATCAACATTTGAATTATGAAAATGTTTTAAAGTCAATAGACCATGACTGAGGGGGCAGGGCATAATAATCACCACGGAAATGGGATGTGCCAATGTTTATACAACTGCATACCAAATTTCACTGACTTATTATAAATTGTTCCCCTTAAATTGACCTAATATCAAGCTTTAACATAAACTATGCAGTCATTTAAAAAATTGGAACTTACAGTTTATAAAGAGCAGATCTTTACGAAGATAACATTTTTCTTTCCAATACACAAGTTGATGTATGTTATGTAAATGCAAGTGCAAGTGCAAGAGTGTGTGTGATTGTTCTTTTCCCCTTTTTATTATAATGTTGATATTCATATAATATATATTCACAGTAGAAGAAAAAAATGTAGTCAATTATTTAAATTTTGTTTTATTCATCAAAACTTTTAACACCATAGTCAGCTGGTGCTGTACAGAGATTGTAAAAGCCTGAATACTGAACAACAAATAAAAAAAAATAGTTTCAAAGTCAATAGACCATGACTGAGGGGACAGGGCCAAATAATCTCCATGGAATGAGATTTGCCAATGCTGCTTCAAATGCATACCAAGTATCATTGATATACCATTAATGGTTCTCCTCAAACTGACCTAGTCACAAACCTTAACAAATTGTTGACACTGCCGCTGCTGGAAATTAAACAACATACCTGTCTTGCTTTTTGACTTGTCAAGGCAAGACAAAAATCATTTTAGATCCTTGACTATGAAAAGCAGGCATCATTATCATACAAAATACAAAACAATAATATGTTCTTTTATAGCTAACACAGATGCATATATATGTTCACAAATAAACAGATGCTAGACATCAGTAATTGAGATTGATACCTTATTAATACCCATATTTTAATTCACTTTAGTCACGAGCATCTCATTTCAAAGGAAATCAACGGATTTTAATTTCCTTGATGAAATTATCATTGAAGATGTGATACATATATAGTTATTAGAAAAACTTAACCTTTATCTTTCAAAAGTGTCTTTAACAAGACATTATTTTTTTAAAGAAAACACTGTTACTGTGACAACTTTTTTCAATATTTTTTATTGTAAATGATTTGAAATAGAATAAAACAATGGTAAACGTGTAGGATGTAAATATATTTTGCCCACCTAATTGTGATACAGATTCTGTAACTATTTGTTCATACACCAACTCATCTGATGATTTCTCCTTTAGGAAGGGGTAACTACAAATCTTTAATATATCCACAATCAACTGTTCATATAATGGTTGGTCAGGCATTCTGTCAGCACAAGTATTCAATATCTTACAAACCTGTACCAAGTCCTTCATAGGCTGTTAGGAAGTTAAGGACTGATACAAAATACAAAAAATGCACAGAAAATCTACATTCCAAAAAATGTATACCACCAGACCAAAGAATTTTGAATTTTACTTTCTTTTTTGTTAAAATGGAAACATAGTGAATATAACCCTATAATGTTCCAAGATATATCAACAAGTAACACTTATCACTACTTTCATGTGTGCTATTCTATATCTTGACCTTTTGATTCAACATGTGTATGTTATTCATTATTTGAATATATATTTTTCTTGTTTTAGGGCCTCGGAGGCTGAGTGGTCTAAGTAGTAGAACTACTACCAGTATATCACTAGCCTGTCAACACTAAGGTTGTGAGTTTGAATACTGCATGTGTCAGGTGTGCTCAACTCCAATCTTAATTGACTAGGCTTGTCCTACCTCCAGGCATTCTGGTTTCCTCCACCAAAAAAACTGAATGTCATGAAATACCACAATAGTGCTGAAAGTGGTGTTAAACACCAATCAATCAATCTTCTTGTTTTATCTTTATAAAATAAGGAAATGGGGTATGATTGCCAATGAGACAACTTTCCAACAGAGTTCAATTGGAGCAGATTTAAGCAAATTATCATTGAAAATGTGATACATATAGTTATAAGAAAAACTAAAACTTTTATCTTTCAAAAAAGTGTTTAATAAAACCTCATTTTTTTAAGAGTCTGTCTATCTACATTGTTTGTACGAATCGATTCCAAAAAGGATACAAATCCCTTCTGATAGTGTCTGACTAATCTCTGTAATGCATTGACATGTCGGTCATACAGCATAACCTACAAATAAAAAGGATATGTTACAGTGTTATATGTGTATGTACCGGTATTCAATAACAATACAAAAGGTAATCTTATGAAAAAAGAAAAAAATATATGGGCAAAGTCAAAATAAATGGTCCAAATTTTATTTTTTTTGCCAAATTTCAACATTGTTTTAGTGCTCTTTCTTTTGTTGCATCTTGATACATATACATTTAAGTTAATAAATCCAAAAGGATATAAAAAAGTATAAAGAAATAAAAAGTTCTAAAACTTTATTGACATAAACCAATAAAACAAATTTAAATCAAGTATACCTTTTGGGAATATGATTTCAGACAAACACTATCAAATATTTATATTTTTTTCACCCCAGTTGATTGCAGAGATCCAAACAATACTTTTAATGCAAAGATTAATAATCTCATCTTTGATTATCATATTTTTTATGTTTTTGGCTATTTTTGTATCAATTCATTTAAAGTTGATTGAAAAGTTTTGATTAAAAATAATTCATCAATTAGTTGATAAAAAACTTCTCCTTATTAAAATTAAACCTTTTCAAATTCACTGAGGAAAAAAAATTGATAGGTAAATCTTTTAATAAAAAGATATATCAAATAGAAAATACATCCAATTTCCCTGTTTTTGTTGCACTCCTGACATATACACCAAACTAAAATACAGAAACTAGAACAAAATATATACTCATGATTTTTTAAAATTTGTAATCATTGCTGATTTATAAAGACCTAAATCTGTCATTTGAATGTTATTTCTATTTTAACTTATGCATCTTAAGCACTTCAGATCATATTTAAATTGATTTTTCAGACACATTATTATAATAATTAGTTTAAGTTACCAAACTATGAACTAAATTCTATTAAATATTCAGCAGAATTGTTGTTTGACAACTTAAAAGAGATCTGCAATCTTCAAAGTTTTTCTGAACTATTATTATTTTTAAAATTATTACCTATATAAGGTACTTTATTTCTCCTATCTTGTTGCACTCCTGACATTCAATATATATCATATCAAAACAGTTATACATCATCAAAAAAGACTATGATTTCTTGATTAAGTGTATATACCTTTCAGATTTAACATTTTAATTTCATTTAAACAATATTTTTGAACTATATCATACATATCACTTATTGTATACATAAGTTCACGTCTCATCACATTTCGCTACTATTTTTTTTGTAAATGGCAGTCATTGCAATGTTAAAATGGGCTGAATTTTGTGACTTGATGTGTAGAATAATCCTGCAAAATATCTTTGGAAAATTTCAAGTATTAGAAAAATTACGTTAAAAAAAGATGCCAAAATTGTCAGGAGTGCAACACTTTTTCTTGACATTTTGAAAAAAAAAAAATTTTGAAAGACACAGCAACTTGTAATAAGATGATATGTGCCATAGATTCTTATGTATATTACAACTTTTATGTCTTAGTAATGATTTTAGCTACAAATGAAGCTTGTCCATTGAACCGTTTTGATACAGATGTGTTTTGAAAAAGTTGTGCCATGTCAGGTGTGCAACACAAAAATTAGTATTACTGAGAAATAGAATGATTTTTGCTTAAATGACTCACACCTAAACATAAACAAAAGTCAATCCTGTAAAACAAATATGTCCTTTCTAGAATAAATAGTTCATTTACCTGATTATTGATATATATAATGTGTGAGTCTAGTAAATAAGGCCTCCATATAAGTGTCAGGAGTGCAACTTTGAAGTTTAAAGACTCACATTGAAAAAATACAAAAGCCAATATATGGTTCTGATTTATTTTTCAAAATATGCTATACTAGATACAAGATTGCACCCAAAGAGTAGCCTGATAGACAAGGAATTTTTCTTTTAGAACCATTTCTTTGATGTCAGGAGTGCAACAGTTTTAAAATGACATTTTCTTGGACTTACATTTTAAGATAATCTCAGCTCCTAGTGACTTATTTGCATCTAAAAATGTTTTCTAACTATTTAGGTTACATGTATGAGTTAAAATAAATTCTTAAAGGTAAATTTCAAAGCAGGACTTTGATCCAAGAATCATTGTTTGTCATAAGCAAAAATATTTGAATGATGAATTTTTATATAATTTTAGAACTTAGGAAGCTAATTGTCATAAACTGTGTATTTTGTTTAGGAAATAACCATATTTCAATTTAAAAGTTTTATAATGGTTTCATGTAATACTAATTAAATTATTATAACTGTAATAACAAACAATTTTGTTGAACTCCTGACATGAATTTACCATAACAAGAAGTTTTGCACAGATTCAATATTTTTATTTTAAAAAGTCTCACAAATTTGGAGTTCATCTTGCAGATCCAACCTTAAAATGAATGAAAGATGGGAAAGATAGTTGATGAAGGGAACACACCATCAAAGTCAACGTCGACTCTAACTTTGATGAGCAGAAAATTGAGAAAAACTCTGAAAGAAGATCCACCTCAAGGACACACTAGACAAATATAACCAAAGAAAGAACAAAGAAAAAAAAATGTAAAACTTAATTGCAAAGACTTAGACCTGAAGACAAAAACAGAGATCTAAAAAATGAAAAAAAAAAACAAAACAGAGAGATTGGCAACAGAAGAGAAGAAGAAAATTGACACAAGCCAAAAAAATTGCAAACCCACAGAAAAATGTCCAGTCGAGAAGTAAAAGTACAGGTGCAGATACACTATCTAGAAAAAATCAGAAAAAGAAGACAAAATATAGGGAAAATTCTTCCTGACCAACCCAAACCTTGCCCTAAAACAATTGAATACATCATATCCACAGCTACACAAAGGTAATTGTAAGAACTAATCAGTACTGATGGAAAAGTGCTAGAAATTGATGGGTGCTGAAGTGGAAACAAAGTTGAGAGACCCTTAATAGATCTGGAAACTGTTGAAAAGAAACTGGCATTTTCAAAAAGAATAGAGGCTACCTAAAAAACTTAGACTAAGAACTAAGGGACTCTTTGAAAATGCCATTTTCTTGTCGACAGTTTTCAGATCTTTAAGGGGTGCCTCAACTTTGTTTATACTTCAACATGTTCAAGACTCATCAATTTGTTGCACACAGCTGCCATCAGTTCTCATTAACTCTGACAACCACCTTGGTGTAGCAGTGGATATGATGTGCTCAATTGTTTTAGCCCAAGTTTTGGATTGGTCAGGCAGAAAATGTCTTATTCTTTGACTTCTCTTTCTGATTTCTCTAGGTATTGTAAGTGCATCTGTACTTTTGCTTCTTGAATGGACAATTTTCTGCTGGTTTGCAACTTTTTTTAGCTTGTGTCAATTTTCTTCTTCTCTTCTGTTGCCACTTTCTCTGTTTTGTTTTCATTTTCTCATATGTGTTTTAATTCTGGTCTGAGTCTTTTGAATTTAGTGTTACATTGTTTTGTTTTCTTTGTTTATATTTGTCTAGTTTGTCCTTCAGATTTGAATCTTATTTCAGTGTTTTTCTCAATTTCTACTCCTCAAAGTTGAAGTTGTTGTTGACTTTGATGTTGTGTTTGTATGCACTTAGCTTGTCAGATTTACTCTAAAGTTTAGTTTCACAACCATCTTTCCCATCTTTCATTCATTCAAAGGTTGGGTCTTAAATTGAACTCAAAATGTGCAAAACGGCTTGTTATGGTAAATTCATGTCAGAGTGCAACACAATTAATTGTTTGTTATAACAATTATAATAATTTAATAAGTATTACATGAAACCATTATAAAGCTTTTAAATTGAAATATGGTTATTTCCTAATCAAATGACAAAGTTTAAGACATTTAGCTTCCATAATTTGAAAATAATATGAAAATTTAGCATTCAAATATGTTTGCTTGTGACAAACAATGATTCTTGAATCTAAGTCCTGCTTTGAAATTTACCTTTAAGAATTTATTATAACTCATACATGTAACCTAAATAGTTAGAAAACATGTTTAGATGCAAATAAGTCACTAGGAGCTGAGATTATCTTAAAATGTAAGTCCAAGAAAATGTCATTTTAAAAATGTTGCATTCCTGACATCAAAGAAATGGTTCTAAAAGAAAAAATCCTTGTCTATCAGGCTTCTCTTTGGGTGCAATCTTGTATCTAGTATAGTATCTTTTGAAAAATAAAACAGAACCATATATTGGCTTTTGTATTTTTTCAGTGTGAGTCTTTAAACTTCAAAGTTGCACTCCTGACACTTATAAGGAGGCCTTATTTACTAGACTCTCACACATTATATATATCAATAATCAGGTAAATGAACTATCTATTCTAGAAAGGACATATTTGTTTTACAGGATTGACTTTTGTTTATGTTTAGGTGTGAGTCATTTAAGCAAAAATCATTCTATTTCTCAGTAATACTAATTTTTGTGTTGCACTCCTGACATGGCACAACTTTTTTTCAAAACACATCTGTATGAATACAGTTCAATGGAAAAGCTTCATTCTGAGCTGAAATCATCACTAAGATATAATAGTTGTAAAACAAATAAGAATTTAAGGCATATTCCTCCATACAACAATTTGCTGTGTCTTAAAAAAAAAGTATTTTTTCAAAATGTCACAAAAAAGTGTTGCACTCCTGACAATTTTGGCATCTTTTTTTAACATAATTTTTTTAATACTTGAGATTTTCCAAAGATGTTTTGCAGGAATATTCTACACATCAAGCCACATCATTTGAAATCAATTTATCCAATCAAATGATCAGCATGGTTGATAAATATTGCTTTATATGCAAGGAACCATTTATTTTGACTTTGCCCATATGACAAAGCACCAGTATAATTCAATGTGTCAAAAAATCATCAAACTGTTAAGAGAAATACAGAAAAATTTGGTTCAGAGAGAAGAACTAGCTACAAACAAATGTATATTTGTAATAAACAGTGAATATAAGTAGCAAAAAAATAGTCCATTATCTGTTTAACAGATCATCTTAAGGAATGCATTTCAAAAACAATGTGTTATCATTAAAAATGATGTGGAATAGATCTAGCAATATTTAAGTCATACGAGACAGATTGACAAATGTAAAGATTTCAATAAATAAGTTGAAAATCATTAAAATTCGGACTAAACCTACAGAATGTGGATCTGTGAGAAGTTTCACCACTCTGTTCAAATTGATAGGCTGTAGTTTAGCACCCTGAAATAAAAAATTATCAGATTACATTAAACTATGCTTAAAGAACATGTTACTTGTACATTGTATTTATTCAATATGAACATTTAATATTTCAATTCAATGTAAAAATATTTATAGTTTTTTTTCAAAATCATAGTGTATTGTTTTGTGTGAATAAATGTCATGCTACCCATCAAGGGCCCTTAATTGGACCAAAAATATTCTTATTCCTATTCTTATGATTAAAATCACCAGAAAAAAATCAGAAAGCATTTAAAATGAAATTTGTCAAAGATTACTAATTCAGTCTGCTCAGAAAACCCATATATAGCTTCAAAATAAAAGCAACAGTTTAAATGTTACCATTAAAATACTTTTCACTTTATAGACTAGAAGACTTCCATAAAAGTGTGGACATGTGAATTAGATTATCATGATATCTTTTCAAAATTCATACTGTTACAAAGAAACCGATTGACCTGTTATACACAGGATTCTCCCCATGACCTTTGGAAAGCATCATGTGGCAAAAATAAGAGGTTCTAGTACAAGTCGAACATCACATTTCCTAATTCCTCAACCCTTATGGACAGTACCCATGGAGTTTCTTTTTTCGTTTTGTTGTTTGAGTGCCATTCAGCACCATTTACATAAGAAGAAATTTGTCACTGGGAAGTCAATCATAAAAAAAAGAACTTGCATGGTGCAGAGAAAAAAGGTGATGGCAGTTACTGGCAACTGGAAAAAGGTTACTTTCTCAGATGAGAGTAAATTCATGATTATCAACTTCTTTATGAATGGCTTTAATTTATGTATGGCTTTATCTATGGCAAAAAATGGACAAGAGGTGAATGCCAGACCTTGTTCAATCGTTGACATCACAAAAAAAGTCATGATTAGGGGATGTATTTGTGTCAATGGTGTCAGTACACTTGTTCCTGTAGAGAGCATTATTATTAGATGCTGTTACATTTGTAAATCTCAAGAAATACTTGAAGAACATTTGTGGCAAGAGATAAGTTCACATTTTTCTGGAGGTAATTTTTTTTCAAAGATGGCAATTTGCCTGTCCATTGTGCATGGTCCACCCAAAATTTTGTAGCCCAGAACAGAATAGTACATAGCAGGGTTTCCGCTGGCTGTCGCCATTTTTGCATTTTGTGAAAAAATAAAAATTGTGGCGATTAAAATTCATCATATGCAAAAGAATTTGGCGAAAGAAATATAACGGTTCAATTTCATCCATCTTGTTTACTCTTTTCAGGTTTCTCAGACTTAACCTGATCAGACAATACTGGGAATTCACCTTGAACTCTTTAAGATTTTGACAGAAAATCAATAATCAGCTGATTGCATTTGATAGCAATAGGCAATAAAAGACTAATTAATAAAGGTGTTGATTGTATTGTTTAATGAAATGGTGTGGTTAAATGGCGTCACGTCACCTAAAGGTTTTATTTACAACTTTGATAAAAATAATTGTTTTGAAGTGGGTACTTCACAATCGTTTTAGCGACGCACGTGTTTGAAGCATCGTTTTACGTCTCTTCTTTTTCTTTTATCAATGGTTCAGAAAAGAAAACTGTTGTTTTGACCAAAAATGTTCAAAAGTAAGAACAATCTCTGACTTTAGTCTTTATCCTTAAACTAGACAGGAAGTACATGTATATAACCGATAAACTTAATTGAAGATGAATTGTGTGTTCCAAGAGGTCAAAAATATGACATTTTCATGAGATTTATTGCAATTTTACAGTATCTTTTCAAAAGTGAATGTTTAGTGTTTTTTTATTACAATGTAGATTAATATATAGATTTGTAGAATTATCATAGACATAATAGACAACAATGTGGCAACTTGATTTTTTTTTGTAAGAAAGAAGGAAAATTTTAAATGAAAAATATGTTAAGGAATGACTGTAATATTTTTTCTGTCTATGAAGAAATAACATCAAAAATGTGGTGCACACTGAATTACCCGCGTAGCGGGTTATTTTAAAGTGTGCACCACATTTTTTATGTTATTTCGAATAGATAGAAAAAATATTACAGTCATTTCTTATAATTTAATTATAAATTCCATTTTTAACCGGAGTAAACCATGAAAAAACGTTGATGATGTCACGGTCACATGACAAAATTATGTCTAAGCTGATAAACAAAACAACGTCAGCCAATCAGAAGAAGCGTTACATCCAAAATTATATTATTGATAGTTGGCGAAAAAAAAAAAAAATGGCGAAAAAATATATTGTTTTGGCAAAAGAGGTTGCAAAAAGAAAATTTCCCTAGTGGAAATCCAGGTCCATAGTGTCCAGACCTTAATGTGATAGAAAATGTTTGGTTATTTATCAAACCCTTACTGGGATGATTTAATCTAAAAATTACCAAGCCTTTAGAACAATGTCATGTATCATATAAAAGTAAAACGAACTCAATCTACATTGTAAACAAACTTTATTTTTCTATATTTATCTTATCTATTTATAACTCTTTATTGCTACTTTCACTTTTCATTGTTTCTCTCACCTTGACAACGTCAAATTCAATGTACCACTTTGAGTACTTCAGTAATTAATTTCTGTATGAAAATTGTCCTGATGACGCCTGCTTTGCAGGCGAAACATGTAGACCATAGCAAATAAAATTGCAGACCATTTGAAGTGTTGTTGTCAATTCTGAGTATTATCTAAAAATTATTTGTTCCAAGAAATCTACCGTATTTGGGTCAGTATTAACCCCTGCCTGCATTCAGTGTATTTACAAATTTCAATTCCAAAAAGGATATTAAATGTAATCAAGCTAAAAAGACACCTTACAAAATATTAAAGGTAAGCTTTTATTTTTGTTGTATTTTGTTGGTTTATTTAGTTACAGCACTTTGAACTTTGCAACTTTCTTTTTCATATGTAAACATGCTGCCATTGTGACCGAATACTTTCAGCACGGTATCAGGTCCGTTCGCTCCCAATACACGTTCACTCCCGGGTCCGTTCGCACCCTATTTTTATTCAAAAACAGATTGAATTATTAGATGTTTTTTTACATGTATAGATCAAATTATTTATATTTTCATTAATAAAAATTCAGGAATTTCAAAATGAAATATTTTTGGGGATTTGATTTGATGAATAAAATTGAGAATGGAAATGGGGAATATGTCAAAGAGACAACAACCCGACCAAAGAGCACACAACAGCCGAAGACTGTATGGACCATCAGACAAACAAGTTGACGATTTCCGCCACAGTAGACTTTGAACTTTGATTACAATTGTGACTCTTATTTGAATTGATACATTAATTCTTAAATAAAACTGTTTTATATTAGTGCATATAAGATAGTATTGGTGTGAAACAATAAAAACAACTTATTTATAGCAATACGATAACTAAAACACCATTAAAAAATTATTCAACACAAAACCAATAAAGGGTGCAAACATGTGGGATGCGAACGTGAAAGGGGTGAACGTGAATGGGAGCGAACATGATTTTGGGGGAATGGACCTGGATTCTTTCAGCACGTCTCTGTAAGTTCACAAAACACAGTAAATTTGTATATACCTGGAGTAATCCAATATCATCATCAGTGATTACATGGGCAACTAATGGAATACGTGGCTTATCCACAATGTTTTCAGTCATCATAATATTTGATTTGGGTGTTAGCCCACTTCTTTGCATGTGTGATGTCGCCATTGTTGTTCTAAGTTGCACTGTGCACAAGCAAATTAATTTCAAATGTATTCTTTGAGTTTTTCTTTTAAATGATTTAATGCACTGATTTGATCCACGATATTTTGTTCATCTATTTAACTATCCGTCTGAAAACATTGTCATTGTCCAAATTCTCTTCGCCATATTGAAGGTTGCTAAGTAAACAGGAAGTTTTGTAAAACGCAAAGGGGTTCCTAAAAATAATAGTTATTTTGGCGGGCAAATTTGAATGAAGGGGAATGGGAAATGATGGTATTAACCTAAGCAATTGTTAAAAACCCTCGTATTCATTTCTTTAAATATAAATCATATTTTGTTTGCTTTAATTTAATAGCGTACCCATTACTACTCTCATCAAGTTACTTGTTAAGTCAAAATAACAAAACGTTTTCCCAATATTTCCTCAATTCATTCGGAATATCTCTAAATTTTCTGTAGCTTCTTCGGAGGCTACATAAAATGTATATTCATCAGGCGGATTTCAGTCCAACGAGTGTATACAGAACATTGAAGGTAGAAGAGTAAATAAAGTTTATATCAGGTAACGAAATTAAGTCCATCTTGACTAGAAAATCCCCATCATAAACATTACAAAAGCCCTATCGGATTTTTAGGTTGACAGTGACCGATCATGCCTTATTTTCATGAACATTATTTTATTGTTGATTAATGCATTACATTGGATAAAACATATATCAACGCGGAGTTCGTAATGTGATGAATTGTTTTATCAATGCCGAGAAAAGTGTCGTTGGTGTTATGTATCATGTTATAGTTTCAATTTTCAAAAACAATGATAAAATATTTTTCAAAATGGCTGCTTCACTATCAGGTGATCATGACCTGATGACCCCTCAGGGAAATTCCCAATGGGAATACCCATGAAAGCCCAACCCAGGAGAGAAGTATTCTAAAGTTGAAAAAATTTTATGCGTTTTAGTTAATCATTGTAAGTAAATACACAATATTTTCATTTTTTTGGTAATTTTGTTAATGGGAAGGTTTATAGATTAATGTATATGAAATTGAACAAAGATATTGCACAACTTTACATTAGATAGAAACTTCCTGGTTGCTGGAGAAAATTTGTTTGTAAATTTCTTGGTATTGCTATCCTTGCAAAGTTTGCTGATGAAATTCAGTCATTCACTCAGGGTAAAAATAAAAGACTAGCTAATTCCCAATTTTTTTTCCTTAAAAAAAAACAGGTTGGGGATTTATTACTGAAATCTGTGTTCATTCACCATACTTCCTGTAACAAAATTCAAAAAGCTTTATTTAATGTCAGACATAACTATAGCCTAGGCAAACATGTTCTGCTGATATTTTATTCCATGGGGTCTACCAGAATATGCATGTGCATGCATATTTTTTTGCTGCAGGATGTTAATCAGCAATCAATCATTCTTATTTTCCTTTTATACATGGAGTATGGCTCACAATCAAGTAAGAGCTCAAGTTGCGTTCTGAGTTACTGTTTGAGGAATTTCAAGTTCTTATTTCACTAAAATTCACTCACAAATAAAATGGAGCAGAGGGGTCAGCTCAAAATTAGGGGACCTGCAACCAAGAATGAGAAACAAGGTTGGGCGGTAAATACTGCCTCTGGTATTAACTGCCCGTTCAATACTCCTTTAGTGACAATACTAGAAAATACTAGTCGATTGAAATTTTCAGGGTTCTTTAGTCAGACTTGCCTATCAATTCTAGTAAAACATTGGTTGCTGGAGGAAATTATTTTAATTTTATTCCTTTGGCATGATTCAGTATATAAAAATGAATAACATAGGTATGTTTTATTAACTATTAACATGAATAAGAATAATTTAGTTCTTGTATATACGTTAGGCCTAAAAAAAAAAATCTGTGTTTCCGGTAACATCATTTTGAAAAATAGGGTCGGTAGGTCGGATTTTTTTTTTTTTTTTTTGACATTGTAAACGAAATCCGGAAAATTATCATGGTTTTTCCAAGTCCGGGTCCGTAATTAGTTTCAAATACCGGAAGTGTGGTCATTTGCAATGTTTTTGAAGCACCTGCTGTGCAAATTTCTTGGATTTTAACCTATTTGGAATACCTTTTGACATAAATAAAATGTTTTACTGGCTTTCTGTGCCAGTAGAAGCAAGTTAGATAAATAATTATGTCGATTAACAGAAGCCTGTGTCAAAAACAGGGTCGGTTGATACCAATTTTTTTTTTTTTTTTGAAGATCCAATAAAAAAAATTAGGGTCGGGGTTAAAAAACAGGGTCGGTCAGGTTACCGGAAACACAGATTTTTTTTTTCTCGGCCTTAGGTATATAAAAAAAATTGCCATTAATTATTTTAACATGTATAAATCGAGATATTTTTTCTTGAAAAAGATTGAATTTTAAATAGAATTATAGGTTACTAGATGATGAGAGCATTACAAAGTTTTAAGTACTGTAACAACTGCCCCTAATATAAGACATTTTTTGTAAAATGTTGACATACATGTAACAAGAAAAAAGTAATAAAATTTATTTTTGGAAGACTTATTAAAGCAATAAATTAATTATTGGCTATTCAGTAGCAGGACAGAAATATATCTTCTAAATGCTGCAAAGACTTGCCCTTATTTAAAACCCTGACCATATTGTTTTTAGAAATTATACCATCACATCCATAACAGAATCTATCAGAAAATCATTTCACATACATTTTTTTGTGTGGAGAAGACGTTGAAGTCTTCTGAAATCCAATACTACTGGCTATTCAAGTTTAAACTTAGAACTGTTTCCAGGAGTGTTTCTGTATCCCTTTCTGTGTTTTACAAATTTGTAACTTCCATGCCTCATCTAGCCCTTGTTTAAACTGTTGATTTCTTTGAAAATTCAGAGACAGCTTTTTGTATTTAAACAACTGAAGCTTCACGTGCCGGGTGTAAATTACAGGATAAAAACAATATATATGTACATTGTCGGATATATAAAATGTATTTGTTCTCGCTTCAAAACAAGAGAAAAGTTCGCCAAGCATTGCTTTTTCATCCTTTTTCTAAAGCTTGTACAAATAAATTTTATATTATCAGACAATGTACATATATTGTTTATATATCATCACAGTACCATGAGTGTAAAGGCTTAGGGGAAAACACATACTGCATATGTGTCTGTTTTATTTCAAATCAAAGGTGCTACATTAGGCCACAATTAAAAATATTTCAGTTTGCCCAAACCTGACCCATGATGACTGGGTGTGGGTAGGTAGGTAGGCAAATTCTTTTTTTTTTTATCAGAATTTGCATGAAAATATTAAAACAGTATATCTTTTTTTTCCGTCAAACCTTTGTAGAGACAATCAAAAGCCATGAATTTAAAATCTCTATAAATTAGTCTACTATATACGATTTGTATCCTGAGATGTTTATAACCCTGACAATTGCTAAATGTGTGAAAGGCCTGGAGGAATAATGAAGTGATTTTCAACAGTTACATCAAAATGATGTTTGTTTAAAAATTATCAGCTGATTATGTAATGATTAAATTTGTTTGCAGTTTTAAATCCTATATCTATTAAAATAGATTAAATGTCCTAAAATATTTATATGAATTATTATCTACCATCCATAGTTTGTCTTGTTTTGTTTTGAAAACAAATTTATATTTTACACTATCACACAGGTAAACTAATTTGGCTATAAATAGATCAAAGCATATTCTGTAGAATCTCCAAACTAAAATCGTATTTGTTATAATTTTATTTTGAAAATAATCATTATTGATAAAATATAATTGCATAAAGTTAACGTTTTCTGAAGACTATTTATTTTTAGGTCATGGTTCTAGAGGCTTCCTCGCTAATTTGTATTAAATCCAATATGGCGTCCATAACATGCGTTTACCTTTGCACATGTGAAAAAAATATTTCTGACAAAAGTCAGATTTCTCTTGTCAAAAGGGATTTATATTTATATTGCAATAAATTATTCAGAAGTAGTTACATTCAGTTAACATTATATTTCTGATTCTGTGAGCAATTATATATAGTAATTTTATCAAATTCTCCCAAACAGCAACGTACTGATCTTGTCAACTGAGACTTGTAAATTTGAACTATTTGAATAAAAGGGCATCTAATTCACATGATAAAGGAAGATTATAATTAAAGACAACAATTTATCAAGAAATAGTTGCTTTTTTTTCAGTAAAAACAAAATCTTCTTGCAAGATTTTAAATTCGCAACTTCCGGATCCATTTCCTGTCAGAATAACATTGAAAACATTCGATTGCACATGGTTTTGAACAAGTCTACCTGAATATTCTTATCAGATTTGCTGATATATTCTTTATCCGATATTCGATTACACGATGAAATTAACATTGAGCATATAGGTAAGCGTTTGGTAGTACAAACAACGACAGCGTAAAAAAACTGTGCCATTTCACATGTTTTACTTCTTTACGTTCGTTAAATCAGAAGATAAAAACAGAGAACATCGAATATCGATTAACTGCGTCTCTTACATGCTTTCTTAAAATCTTATTCACAGTTACTTTCAAACGCAAAGACGACAAACATTAATTTGTTTACGATGACGGAGCGGACACAAAAAATATCCGAAAAAAAAAAAATCTTCAAAAAAACGGCCAAAAAAGAATTTGAGTCGGCGGGTTTTTTTTTTGGGTCGGTCGTTTGGGCAAACATACAATCTTTTTATTTTGGCCTTACATGTAGTAGTGAAAAAGTACATATACATATTAAAAAGAAGATGATTGCCAATGAGACAACTGTCCACAAGAGACCAAAGACCAAGAGGCCTTCAACAATGAGCAAAGCCCATACCGCATAGTCAGCTATAAAAGGCCCAGAAATGACAATGTAAAACAATTCAAACGAGAAAACTAACGGCCTCATTTATGTACAAAAAATGAACGAAAAACAAATATGTAACACATAAACAAACGACAACCACTAACTACAGGCTCCTGACTTGGGACAGGCACATACATACATAATGTGGCGGGGTTAAACATGTTAGCGGGATCCCAACCCTCCCCCTAACCTGGGACAGTGATATAACAGTACAACATAAGAACAAACTATAAAAATCAGTTGAAAAAGGCTTAATAACATAAACGGTACCAATTTTTCTGCACCAGATGCGCATTTCGACAATCAATGTCTCTTCAGTGATGCTCGAGGCCAAAATATTTGAAAATCCAAAGCTTAATAAAAAGATGAAGAGCTGTAAACCAAAACTCATCAGATGGACAAAAATACAAGTGGACGTGGCAGGGTACTTGTACATGTATGTATGATATCAGGCAATTAAAAAAAAACAGTTTGTGTTAGTAAAATTTGGTGTCTTTTTTGAAGGGGAAGTGACATGGATCTTGCTGTACAAGGTTCTAAAGGAAAAACACTAATGGTGGTTGATAATGGCAACACATCAAATGTTCATGATGACGACAGAAATGTCCGAACTACAGGTAAATTATTTACAAAACTATAAATATATCTAACATATTGTAATATATATATATTATAATGCAATTACAGAAAACTTTTTGTTTTAATTTTTGGACTGAAATATTTGCAATACTGCAGATGATTCTTAAATTATTTTTTTTTACTTTAAATTGAATTTAAACCAAAAAACTAAACAACATAAACTTATGCATGTATGTCTGCAAAAGAATAACATTTTCTAACATTTCTACAAATGAATATATATATTATATAAAGTTGCATGTTTTTTCATTTACTTTCAGAACTTGATGTCTTGACTCATAGGAATCACTTTTCTGGTGGAAAATCCCTACAGTTATCCTGTGCAGAAGCTCGTGTAGTTGCTCCCGAGATGATGACGATGTGCAGAGACTCGAAAGAGATTTTGCAAATCTGAATCCAAAAAGCCCACTTAGTCCTCCTAATCTAGATGTCCAAAAGGAGGTTTCTAATCCATTTCAAGTCCCAGACCAGCTTGATGGGAAACCTATGAACGATGCAAGGTGTGACCCAAGATACATTCCACAGACTACAACAAAAGCTTATCAGCCAACAGACTCTCAACCAAGATTTCTACAGCCTAGTGATGCCCGCCAATCACATGGTATGGTGGCACAAGCTTCTGGTGGTTTCAGACAACCATCAAAAGTCCAGGTGGTAGCCAATCAGACAGAACTCAGTCAGAAAAATGTTGCTGCTCAAATACAGCAGCTGGCACAGAGCCACCATGAGCCATGGAAGGTAGATCTGATTAAAAAGATTGTCAGACAATATCAGAAAGCAAAACGATGTGTCCCTGTTTCACCAGACACAGATATAGAGAATACTTTTGAAGCCCCAAAAGAGAAACAGTTCCAAGTGCATGTTATTCCTGATGAAATACCAGAAGAGGATATGACCATCACAATCAGTGATGACAGTTCATATCACGACATCCGCCCAGAAAGCAAACCATCTATTGGAAATGTACAACCACAACCAGAGTTGAGAACCTTAAGTTGTCAGCCCTCGAGTGCTGATACAAATGACATTCACCCTAGCAAAATGGCCATAGAACTATTGAATGGTTCTAATTACTTCAGAAAGCATGAATTCATGAAAGGGTATGTAATTGTGTTAAAAATTACAGTGCCATCTTTTTCTTACAGCATTATTCAAAGTGATGAACTGGCACAATTTCTTTAATACTTTAAATTTGTATTAAATCCATATTATAAAAAAAAAATTGAAAAAAAACTCCTTGACAATTAACAAAAGTTGTGAATACATATCATACAAGAAAACAACAAAAAAATTACCGTATCATACATCTCCTTTCACTTTCAGTCAATTTAGTCCGTTTAGATTTCACTATCAATTTGTTCATTATATTTCCAGCACCATTCTGTGATATAGTATTAAAAAGCATTTCTGAATTTGAATCAACAATTGATAGTGGTCAGGCCAAAAAAAATCAATGCTTGTTTCCTGTCCCCCAACTGACGCTTAGTTTTATCCCTAAAATATTTTATTGCCTATCAAAAGATTTATTCTAGAATAAGCATTGAGATCCTTCTTATCTGACTACAAATTCAATATCAGCTGGATTATTCACTCAAATTTACAATAAGATCAACGCACATCAAGACTTGACAAGAGTAGAACTTGTTAAACCATTGAAAATTATCAATGTATCAACACGCATGCGCAAATTACCGGATTCATAAGTGTAAAACAGGATCAGACTGGGAGAAAACATGAAATTTTTCTGGATTTTGTTAACATGCAAAAAATGAAATAATAGGAAAAAATAAAATAAAATCCAGACCGACCAACCCTATTTTATAATGTTTGGAGACCGGAAACAAACATATATTATTTTTGTTTTGCCTCACTAGTAAACATGGTAAAATTGATAAATAAATCAGAAATTTGTAAATGAGAAAAAAATCAAAGATGTGAAATTTCAATCTGATTTAAACACAATTAATTTGTTTGGATATTGTAATGGCAATTGGTTATCCCCTTGAACTTGTGAAAGCAATATCTTTGGTCACATATATTCAGTTTTAGATCACATGACAGTAACATGAAATTGACTTTCAATTGTTAGGCATATTTATTCCAAAGACTCATTTAAATTGAAGCTGGTATGCCTGAATTTCCACATTACACAACAAAATTTTATCAGCTTCTTTGGCATAAAAAATACAACAAAAATATAAATGATTATTGTGTTATCAGTCTTTTTTCGTTTGATTTTTGGTGTATCTATCAGTTATAATTAGTAAACAATCAATTAAAATAAAGCACTTTCTACAAAGTTACGGTTGTTTTTACTTCAAAGGTTTCCATTGGTTAATAATTTCCTGGTTATAGTTAACCACAATAAAATAAGTACAAGATGAAAATAGCCAATATATATACAAGCCAGGATAACAAAAAGTCGTGCACAGACAACTTCTAACATCAAAAAGAAAAATTTTTGTTGACCTCCAACAATATACTCAAGAAAAAAGTGTAATAACAAGAATATGTGTCCATAGGACATCATGCCCTTCTCTCGCTGTCATCTATCCTTGTTAAGTGTACTGTGAAAACAGTGATCATTCAATTTTGAAATGCAAGGACACCAGAAAGGAGACATTTATGGTTAATTCTGTAAAGAGTAAGACTAATAGCTGCAGATATTAAATAGGTTAAGTAGGGTTAAGGAGTTGACGTCAGGCATGCATATAAGTATAGGTTAGATATACAGGCTCTGGAATTTATAAAATTTTCACCAACCTTACAAACTAAATATATATTATATTTTTATTTATAGGTATGTATTACCAGGTACACAGCAATCCTTGTCACACCTGTTGAGAGTTTATACAACACAGCCTGCAGAGTTAGCTATTGGTTGTCATGGTATTCTGACAACTCGAGTAAGACTTTTGTTTTATACCAGTGACTGAGTGTAACATGCCACACAGTGCTTTACCTCTACTTCTGGACATGCTTTAAATGAAAATATCACTTAAAAATTATTTGCATCTGAAGCACTTTTCAAAATTTACCTTCATCAGAACACTTGAAATGTAACATTGAAAACCAGGGATGTATAAATAAGTAGAAACGTTAGGAGCTGTATGTTCATAAGAAACCAAAAAGGAATGGCCAAATTAATCTACGGTCAACTTTGCCTGAGAGAGTTTGAATAATGATATAAAAGTGTAAGTGATAATAGTAATTAACCTTTAGAAGTATAACATTAAACTGAAATTTCCATTGATTACTAATCATATAGTTTCTGTATTGCCAAAAATGTTTATTGAACTAAGATGGGGGTTATTAGTCAGTGTCCATTGAAGATGATTTCTGCACATAATTTATGCAAATAAAAATAAATAATATTGTCAAGTTTTCAAATATCTTGTTATATATTTTGACTTTCAAATTGTTTAAGTTTACATATCTATAACAGTCATAATATTGTGTTTATTCTATTTATAGAACAACCAGCCAACTGAGTTAGGAGAATATGAAGAATTAGAGGGTCCTGGCAATGGTCATAAGTTTATCAAAATTGCTGGTCGTGGATCATATGGCTGTGTCAAACTTTTTCAAGACAACATGACCAGAAAGGAATTTGTTAAGAAAGAGGTCAGTAAAATACTAATAATAAATATCTTCTTTATATAAAGCTCACCTGGTTTAAAAATCCATTACTTGAGATATTTTGAACATTCTGCATAGTCTGTCACTCACTTCCAAAACAACTTTATCAAGATCAGACGATGTAAAAAACATTCCTTAGCTTTCTAGTTTAAAAATAATATGTAATATGGAAGTAGGACAGGAGCCAAAGATCAATATTTTTTTATGCAAGGATGTACATGTAGCATGTTAGTAAATATTGTTGCAGAAATAATTCTATAGTTGTAGACTTTTGAAAAAAAAATATTAAAGTTTTGTGCATTGAAACTGATGAGATATATAAATGTAGGAAAAAGATTATATCCTAAAGAAAAAGAAATATTTTTGCATAACAAATGACTTGTCTGGTATGGGTCTTCTTTCACATCATATATATAGTCACAAATATGGATCATTTTACAGATATTCAAGCAAGATAATATCTTTCTGTATGAAGTAAGAATACTCAGTGAGATCCACCACATGAACATTGCTGAATTGTATGGCTTTGTCTTGAGAGATGGTGTACCAGAAATACTAATGGAATATGCAGGTATGTTATCTACAGTTAAAATTAAAAAGACTTTCTCTATACATATCATTCATTCTAGTTCAACAGATCAAATTCCATATTTTACTGATTAATTTTTATCAACGTATTATGCCATGATCCTTTTAAAATCTTACCTAGGGTGGTGTTCTTCCCATACTTTATCAGAAAGAAGCGTTTAGTCAAAACTTGTAAATGCTTGTAAAGTTTCAGGAAAAAGTGTTTTTGCTGAAATGGAAATTTAAGAAATTCCAGATCCAATGTACATATGTGTGTTTCAAGTATGAATTTAATTTGATAAAAGATACTTGTTAAAAAAACAAGTTGGTGTGTGAATTTTTACACCTGTAAGATAAATAAGGTCTTAAAAAGATCTCTGTTAGAAAAAATAGTAAAACAAATTCATGTCTTTATTACCTTTCCTTGGTTTCTATATAGTAAGATCATAATTCTGGCCAAAAGATGTAAGGAATACAGGGTATGTTCATAGAAACATTGACTACTTGAAATTCATACAATATTTTGTCAAATCTTGTGTGTTTTGATCTTTTCCTAAAGTTAAGTGCCAAATATAAACCAGGCGTGTGTTCCTGTAGAATAACAGTTTAAATGTATTTCAGGAATTAGCCTGATTGAGTACACCACAACAGCAGACTCGTCTTCTGATGATCTGAAAGAAGACAAGATCATTGATATGTTATACCAAGGATTATCTGCCCTTGAGTATCTAGACAGCAAGGGGGTCATTCATTATGATATTAAACGTAAGTTTAAAAATAGATTAAATCAATATGAGAAATATGATCGCCACTTTTTGTCTTTCAGTCCATTAAAAAAAAAAACAGATTGAATATGATGATAAATGTTCCCTGTGGAGTAGAACCTTATAATGTTGTTACATAGCTACTCCCATTGAATTCCAGTTTATGTTTGATTTTCACATTTACCCCCATCTACCAAACCAAGGCATCTTATCTAAAAATCGAAGGGAAAAAAAGTGTTTTGACGAGCTAGGATATTAAAAAATTTTGTAATATTGCCATTAACTAAGAATTAACTTACGTAAGTATAAAATGTAAAATGTAGCGTTATAGAAATTATAGCCATTTGTATACAACAGTGTCCAGATGATAACTGTAGCATGCTTTTAAAACCAACTAAGAGTTTACGTCTTAAAACAGACTCCTTGTGTTATCCTTACCATTACACCAAAAATCAGGCTTTTTCGCCTGGTTGTATTTGGGTTTTTTGAGGAGAGCAACCTGACATTTACTTGTCTTTGCATTATGGAGCTTGTATTATTAAATGTCTGCATGGTGTTAATGGAGTTGTCAGGGGAAGCCTGGCACACATAGAGAAAGACAAAAGTTATATGTTTACTTATCAGTTAATCTAGGTTAAGAATGAAAAATCAGCAACAGTTATTATCTAGGACAATTTTTGGAAAGAAACCTTGATTTGATTTATTTGAAATGTTTTGTTTCCTCATATAAATTTGTATGATTTCAATCAAGTTTATTGTTTTTAATATCTATTTCAGCCGAGAATATCTGCATTCTTAAGAGAGAGAGTGACATCTGTCTTAAAATAACAGATTTTGGATCTGCCAAGAAAGTGACAGAACCACCCGACTTCATGGGATGTACAGTGGAGTACCTGTCTCCAGAACTAGGAATCCAGTTAATTGCCTCCAAGTACCAGTCCGGAGTAATGAATCTATTCAACTTTGATACAGCAGATTTTGTTATGTCTACCAAGTCAGATATTTTCTCCTTGGCATTGTCAATTATGTTTGTCTACAGAAGGGGACATGTGGTTATCTCCCTTTTCAACAATGGGAAGATGTCCTACAATGGCCTGGATGCTGCCACTATTAATAAACTCAGACAGACCATACTTGTTTCTGTAAGTTTAGTATATGTATTATTAGAATTACCTGCTTTATTTTGTTTATAAATTTGTAATTCATCTCAATAAAGTTTTTTTGGGGGGAGGAGCTGTATCCTGGAATCCATCCTGCAGCATCTGTGTCTACATTCCACAACAAGTTCCCAGAAACTTAGACATACAGCCATACATTTTGTGTACAAATGTATCTTAGAGAAACTGACATCATGCCATAAGATGAAGGAAGCATGAACTTTATTTCAGAGTTCAGTTGCTCTTAAGTTTTTTATTTGTTACATTGTATTTATTGCAACATTTAAATTTTCTTTGACCAGTTTTCCTGTCTCCCCATCCTCCTTCTTTTGGAGGGGGTGATTCAAATGTCTGTCTGCAACACTATGGTTTTGTATGATAAATAGAAAACCACTTTATGAAAGTGATTGGAATTTTATTTAACATTTTGGATCACATGTTAAGTTTGAATTTAGTCATCGTTATGTTTACTGCTCTAGAGCTATAGTCCTTAATCCTTTGAAATTTTTTTATTGTTTCTGTATAAAATGTAGAGAGTCACTACATGAAATGAATTACAATTTTAATTACTGTTTTGGACCACTATACAGAGATTATGTTCAATTTTGTCATTTTAGCATATACCATCCCAGAAAATGTTTGCAAAATTCAAAGTTATGTGGTTTTTGTCTCGCCTTGACGGAGTCAAAAAGCGAGACATAGGTATGCTGTTTACGGCGGCAGCGGCGTCAACAATGTATTAGTTTGTGATTAGGTCTAGTTCATGGTGAACCACTAGTGGTAGGTCAATGATATTTGGTATGCAGTTGTATTAGCATTGGCACATCTCATTACCATGGAGATTATTTGACCCCGCCCCCTCAGTCAAGGTCTATTGACTTTGAAACTTTTCATAGTTAACATGTATTAGTTTGTGATTAGGTCAATTTATGGGGAACCACTAGTGGTAGGTCAATGATATTTGGTATGCAGTTGTATAAGCATGGGCATATCTCATTTCCATGGAGATTATTTGGCTCCGCCCCCTTAGTCATGGTCTATAGACTTTGAAAATTTTGCTAAGTTTACATGTATTAGTTTGTGATTAGGTCAGTTCAAGGGGAACCATTAGTGGTAGGCCAATGTTAATTGGTGTTCAGTTGTATAAGCATTAGCACATCTCATTTCCATGGAGAATATTTGGCCCGCCCCTCAGTCATGGTCTTCTTACTTTGAAACTTTTGCTTAGTTTACATGTATTAGTTTGTGATTAGATCAGTTTAAGATGAACTGCTAATGTTAAGTCATTGATATTTGGTATGCAAATTTATTGGCATTTGCAAGTATCGTTTCCATGGAGATTATATAGCCCCACCCCTGATCATGGTTCATTGACTTTGAAACTTTTACATAGTTTACAAGTTAATGTTTGTGTTTAGGTTTGTTTAAAGGGAACGATTTATAATAAGTCAATGGTATTTGGTATGCAGTTGTATAAGCATGGGCACATCTCATTCCATGGAGATTGTACATATTTAGCCATGTACCTTCAGTCATGGTTCATTGACTTTGAATATTTGCATTACTTACATGTTAAAGTAATGCAATTTTAATTTCAACATTTGCATTATCAAAATTACAAAAAGGCGAGACATATCTCTGTGATAACAGTTTATTGAATGATAGTACGATTGGATTTAATGCCTGTCCTTGACCTTGGGGAACATTTGTATGCCCCACAGCGGCGGAGGGGGCATTAAGTTTCACCCTTCTCCATCTGTATGTCCATACATCCCAAAATTTGTTTCTGTTCTCTAACTAAAGTTTGCCTCAACCAAATGTTATGAAACTTGGACACAATGCTTATTACCACCAAACACAGATCAAGTTTGAATTTGGGTGGCGTCACTTTCACTGTTCTCGAGTAATGTCCCATTATAAATTGAAAAATTGCAGAATTTGCTGTATATCCCTTGAACATTCTTTTTAAATTGTTTCTGTGTGATAAGAAGAGCGCTACATTTTATGGTTCCCAATTGTAATCTATATTTGAAATCAGTATGAAATTTATTTCATTTCAGTTGGCAAAAAATCCATCATTAGTAAAGACTTGTTTGATACCTGATGTTTGCTGCAGTGAAATGAAATGCATCCTTAAAGATATGGTGGAAGAAATCCCACAACGAAGACCTACAGCTACACAACTTAAAAACACCATGGATGGTAAGTCATGTAATGCGTTTATCATTTTTAGTCCCCTACCGACGAAGTCGAAGGGGACTTTAGGTTTGCACTCTGTCCGTCTGTCCATCCGTCAGTCTGGCAAATCAGCTATTCACACTTTTTTCTTCGTTCTTGAAGATATTGATTTGATATTTGATATATAGTTTTATCATGACAAGTTATAGATCAAGTTCGAATTTTGTTCCGGTCTGATGATTTAGTCCAGAGTTATGGACCATAACTCTGGACCATATCTAATGTTAGAGTACTATGTTAAACCATATTTCTGTACAAAGGGAGATAACTCATTTTTTAAAAGACATTCTTTGTTAAGAATTTTTTGACAGGTTTGTTTGTTATTTAGTATAAACTAATTTTCTGAATGCTATATATATATAAAAAAATTATGAAGAGAAATCCTTTAATTAAATAATAATCTATTTTTATACGACTGCAAAATTGGTCGTATATTGGTATGACGTTGGCGTCGTCGTCGTCCGAAGACGCATTGGTTTTCGCACTCTAACTGTAGTTTAAGTGAATGGATCTCTATGAAATTTTACCATAATGTTCAATATCACAAAAGGAAGGTTGGGATTGATTTTGGGGGTTATGGTACCATCAGTTAAGGAATTAGGGGCCAAAAATAAGCATTTTTGTAACTTCCAGACATAACTTGTGTGTTAGTGTATGGATCTCTCTGACATTGTACCACAAGGTTCCATATCACAAAGGGAATGCTGGGATTGATTTTTGGGGGTAATTGCCTCAAAATTTTAGGAATTAGGGGCCAAAAAGGGCAAAAACAAGCATTTTCTAGTTTCATGACAATAACTTGTATGTAAGTGTATGGATCTTTCTGAAATTGTACTACAAGGTTCCATATCACAAAGGAAAGCTGGAATTGAGTTTGGGGTAATTGCCTGAAACGTTTAGGAATTAGGGGCCAAAAATAAGCATTTTCTAGTTTCAGACAATAACTTGTGTTCAGGTGTATGGATCTCTCTGAAATTGTACTGCAAGGTACCATACCTCAAAGGGAAGGCTGGGATTGAGTTTGGGGGTGATGAATCATAAGGGGTTCAAAAATTTGGGGGGATTTTTTTTTTTTTTTCCTTTTTTTTTTTTTTTCTTTAAATTTTCCATTTTAAGTTGGTTATTTCTGATTTATATTTAAAAGCAAATAATAATGATATGGCAGGAGATACACACCAAACAGGATGTGTAAATTATTATATAATAAGTATAGTGCAATAGCAAGAAATTTTCAATTGCACAGTAGCAATAGCAAGAAATCTTTAATTGCACAGTATTGTGCAATAGCTAGAAATATCCAATAGCACAGTATTGCGCAATAGCTAGAAATATCCAATAGCACAATATTGCGCAATAGCAAGAAATTGTCAATTGTACAGTATTGCGCAATAGCAAGAAATATTCAATTGCACAGTATTGCGCAAGTGCAAGAAATATTCAATTGCACAGTATTGTGCAAAAGAAGATACTTTGTATAAATTGCTTATTTCTTGACCAATTTCAATGGGGTTTTATTCTTGAACTCTTGGGGTTCTTTAATATGCTGAATCTAATCATGTATTAAGTGTTTGGATTTTGGGCCCCATTTTTAAATTGGTCCACATTGAGGTCCAAAGGGTCCAAAATTAAACTTTGTTTGATTTCATCAAAATTGAATTATTGGGGTTCTTTGATATGCCGAATCTAACCGTGTATTTAGATTCTTAATTTTTGGTCCCGTTTTCAAATTGGTCTACATTAAGGTCCAAAGGGTCCAAAATTAAACTTAGTTTGATTTTAACAAAATTGAATTCTTAGGGTTCTTTGATATGCTGAATCTAAACATGTATTTAGATTTTGATTATGGGCCCAGTTTTCAAGTTGGTCCAAATCGGGTCCAAAATTAAACTTTGTTTGATTTCAACAAAATTGAATATATGGGGTTCTTTGATATGCTGAATCTAACCATTGTATTTAGATTTTTATTTTTGGGCCCGTTATCAACTTTGTCCACATTGAGGTCAAAAGGGTCCAAAATTAAACTTTTGTTTGATTTCATCAAAATTGAACTCTTGGGGTTCTTTGATATGCTGAATCTAACCATGTATTTAGATTTTGGATATTGGACCATTATAGGTGAATGTCCAATTTAAAATTTTTAAGTTCTTAGACCACATTCATTCTGTGTCAGAAACCTATGCTGTGTCAAATATTTAATCACAATCCAAATTCAGAGCTGTATCAAGCTTGAATGTTGTGTCCATACTTGCCCCAACTGTTCAGGGTTCGACCTCTGCGGTTGTATCAAGCTGCGCCCTGCGGAGCATTTTATTATTAATGTATATATTTCAATACATTACATTATGTAGATAAAAGTTGCTGACATTTTATAGATAAGTTACAAATCTATATTAGTTTGTGACAAACGAAAGAAAAAATATTTGGAACTATTAATTATATCTGATTATAATCTGAAAATAGATTTACACTGTATTACATCATATCTAATTTTAGAGAACTGTTAATCATATCTATAATGTTTTTTTCATCATGCTTATAAGATATTGATTAATAATTAGTATATAGTTATCATGACAAGTTACAGATCAAGTTCAAATTTTTGTTTCGGTCTAATAATTTTGTGCAGAGTTATGGTCCTTGGACTTGAAAAATTCACTCATATAATCAGTTTTCCACACTGTTTTTAGTCATGCTTGAAGATATTGACATGATATTTACTTTTTGTTTACACCATGACAAGTTATAGAACAAGTTAGCATTTTGTTCCAGTATAATGAATTTTTACTCGGTAGGGGACTATGTATTGCCATGCAATACTCTCAGAATGCTTGTTGTACTATTGGGTTTGCTGTCTCATTGATGATCTTTTATTTAAGTCAAAAATGAGGAATAAAATAAATTTTGAAATATCATTGATATCAGTAACTTGATGTTAGTATGTACCAAACATGGCAATAGTTAAGATTTATTTAAACATATCACTTTAAACTACAGGTTTCATAGATGCCACAACCATTGTATATGTATGAATTAACATACTTATAGTATAGAAAGTTACAAAAAAAACACTATAAACAACCATGTTTAATAATACTGTACATAACATTGTCAGTGTTCTTCCCATTATAATATGCATCCATGCTATAACTTTAAGCTTAAATTTAGGTAAGATGTGAACTAGAGTTTTTATTTTGACATTTTTATACATATCTACAAGTACTGTGGATTCCTTTATGGTTGTAGGTACTAAAGTCTGTATACAAGGCTATAGAAAGTCTGCATACAAGGCTATAGAAAGTCTGCATACAAGTCTATAGAAAGTCTGCATACAAGGCTATAGAAAGTCTGCATACAAGTCTATAGAAAGTCTGCATACAAGTCTATGGAAAGTCTGCATACAAGGCTATAGAAAGTCTGCATACAAGTTTATAGAAAGTCTGCATACAAGTCTATGGAAAGTCTGCATACAAGGCTATAGAAAGTCTGCATACAAGTTTATGGAAAGTCTGCATACAAGGCTATAGAAAGTCTGCATACAAGTCTATAAAAAGTCTATAGAAAGTCTGCATACAAGTCTATAAAAAGTCTATATAAAGTCTGCATACAAGTCTATAAAAAGTCTGCATACAAGTTTATGGAAAGTCTGCATACAAGGCTATAGAAAGTCTGCATACAACGCTATAGAAAGTCTGCATACAAGGCTATAGAAAGTCTGCATACAAGTCTATGGAAAGTCTGCATACAAGGCTATAGAAAGTCTGCATACAAGTCTATAAAAAGTCTGCATACAAGGCTATGGAAAGTCTGCATACAAGGCTATAGAAAGTCTACATACAAGGCTATGGAAAGTCTGCATACAAGGCTATGGAAAGTCTGCATACAAGGCTATAGAAAGTCTGCATACAAGTCTATAGAAAGTCTGCATACAAGTCTATAGAAAATCTGCATACAAGGCTGTAGAAAATTTATGTTTGTAGGTACCAAATCCTGCATACAAGGCTTTAGAAAATTTATGTTTGTAGGTACCAAAGTCTGCATACAAGGCTATAGAAAATTTATTCTTCATTGAACATGGTTCACTTATACCCATGAATTCCCTAAAAACTGGTATCCCAGGAAAAATATTGAAACCACAGTATTTAATTGTCCATAGTTTGAATATAACATTAATTCTATTGTTGAATCATTTAGAATAGAGGAACATAATTACCGAATTGAATAATTTCTGATTTCAGATGTACTAAACAGGAAGAAGACCCCAACAGACATGCCATTTTTCATAAGTTATGGATCTTTTAATGAAGACAGACATCTGAGCCTCACAAGACAACTTAGTTCTAAGAGTGCAGTAGGACAGAATACCAGTTACACAGGAGCTATTAGAGGAAACAGCATGACTTTCAAAAGGAGAATATCCCGAGATCAGAGTTCTCTCCCTTATGGCTATTCTACACCACAGAAAATGGAGACGAATGATGTGGAAGTTTTGTCCTATCTTCAGGAAGTTGTTCCTAAGTTTACACAGATTTGAATGAAATGATTTTTCACGAGATGATTGGTTTTTTAAATAGTAATTAAGCATAAACTTTGTTAATGAATTTTTACCAAAAAATATAAAATTAAGAAGAATTCATAAAAAGTATAAAGAATGAAATTAAAAAAAGGAATGGGAATTATAGAGTTGTATTAAATTTTTATATATAAACAAGACCAATACCAGGTCTGGACCTGCATTGCTGCATGCAATTGATTGAGGTTTCATTGTATTCTGGAGCATAACTGATCATTCCCTTTCACTGAAGCCAAGAAAACTTTAACCAAAATTTGTCCATGTACAATGAGTGTTGTAAAATTTCAAGCTATCTGCAAACAGACAGAGTCAAGTGGTTATTAGACCTGCTTTCACCTGTGGCGACGCAGTTAAAAAAAAATTAAATACATATTTAAATCTGTTGACTTTTTTACTTTTTGAGAAATTTTTCATCTTGTGATAAAAGAAGGGGAGACAATCAGTAGAAGATTATAATATGATAGTTTTTTAGTGGAAACATTATGTGACACAGAATTGAATATGTGAAATGTAAATACAGATTTTCATACCAATTTCATATTTTCGGCAACACAAGTTTGGAGACGAATAGTTTGATGGGCTTCTTTCTGTTTGTCTTGACTTGTGCTTGCTTTGAGATAATGATTATTGGTATATATTTACCATTATTTTTTGTATTCATATGAAAGACCATTCAAAAATGTCAAATAGTTTAAAGGGTTAACAAATATAATAAATCTAGAATGAAGAACAAAATTTGTTTAAATTGTGATTTTTGTCAGTATTTTTGAATAGTTTTCCTTTAGTATATGTTAATCATGTCATCACATTATAATAATACATTGTCATAGTTGTTATTCAAACATTGTCTTTTTCTTTGGTCTCACAGTATCATGTTTAAACCTGTTGATAATCACAAAGTTAAGTTTGCTTACAAAGGAAACAATCTTAGATATGTATGGGCAGTGGCAGTTTCCAACAACAAAAAATTAATGTAACCAGAGGGATCCAGAATTTTAGACCAATTAATTGTATCTTAATATTTGTTACCATGCATTAATATTTCATCAATAAAAATCATTGAATCCAGAATCTCATACATATTAGTATTCCAGGAAATATGTTAATTACGAAACATTAGCCCTTGGTTATCCATATGGACAGATACAGAACACCTGTTCATCTTAAAAACTAGCAACTTGACAGGGTTAGACATTAATGATTACCTGGAACAATCGAAAGTCACATTCAGACAACCAAAAGCAATACACTATTAGAATAATACTCAAACCTCAAATCAAATAGGAATAAAAAATCTCTCATAAACACTTTGTCTCTAATCAATGATTAATATTGGTCTTCATTGGCCACATTCATAAATTCACTTTATTATATGAGTAGTTTGCATATTTACTCTGCTAATACATGATCTTCCAATCACAAAGCAAATATCTTAACTTCACAATGTCCTATGACACGTTCCACCCCCCTCCCACCCCCATCCTCCCCAATAACCCCAGGTCAAATGGGGTAGTTATTCATTGAATCAAAATAAGAATCTCATGTATTATAGATCATATAACAATATTGGTAAATGACTGAACAACAACAGCATAATTTTAACCTTTATAATATTTAATGGCTCCGTTCTAGCCTGAAGACACTGGATATGTTGCTCCCTTTGCTCTTGCTGCTCGAGGAGAGAAGTGCAAGTGACCATTGTTCAACCATTGGGTTCAGTACCTAAAGAAAAAAAAAACTTGTCAGTTAATAACTGATAAGGTATTTTGTGAAATTGAGTAAATAATTTCTTGATTTTAAGAATAGTTATGATCTAAACCTGACCTCGACCTTATGTCTTGATCAGTGATTCAGGTTAAAATTACATGGTCAATATAAATAAGAAGATCCGGTTTCATCTGACATTACCTGAATTTCATGGTTCATTAGACAATGTTTAGTGTTTGTAGTTGGATCTATTTCTCAGGTACTATAAGCAATGGGGCCACTATATTTGGTGAATGGTGTACAATTCGGGCTGGCAGATTTCAACTGACCTTGACTTTATTTTCATGGTTCATTATAAAATGTTGAGTGGTCTTATTTTTCAGATACTATAAGAAATAGATCAATTAGATTTTGAGTATGGAATTATTGTAAGGTGTACATGTCTGTCTGGCAGGTTTCATATGACCTTGACCTCATTTTCATGGTTCATTGGTCAATAAGAAGTTTTTTGCGGTTTTGTCATCAGATACTATAAGCAATAGGTCAACTATATTTGGTGTATGGAATGATTGTAAGGTGTACATGTCTGTCTGATAGGGTTCATACTACCTTGACCTAATTTTCATGGTTCATTGGTCAATTTTAAAATTTTATGGTTTTATCTTTTTCTTAGGTACTTTAAGCGAAATGACCACTATATTTGGTGTTTGGAATGATTGTAAGGTTTATCTCACCGTGACCCCGTTGTCATACAACATTGATAATGTTAAGTTTATGTGATACTTGTAGTAAACCTTCATATTACAGACTTTCAACATAAACTCAATCATAAGTAAAGCAGGCAAGACATTTCAGCGTGTGCACTCTCGTCTTTACAAAAATTGAGAATCAGAATAAAATACTATGAAATGTCCCTTTATTGAAGCGATAATTTAACAGAACTCATTATTTGTGTCTAAAAGTTAAACTGCGCGTTATATACATCTTCTGTAACTAGTATTTCAATCTAATAAATGGAGAAATGGATTGTTTCGCCCCAAACCTTTAAATAATATTTACGATGGAAAATTGTTTTAACAACCTGTAGTTTGCACTTTAACCGGGGTAAATAATGACCTTACGCAAGTCATTATTTTATGCCTTGAAGCACATTTTATTGAAACTTAATATCGTCCGGTTTGTTTCTTCAAAAGAATGACCTACCGTTCTGAAAGGAAATAACTCCATAAAGGTATATATAATAATAATACTGTGGATTCATTATTATTCGTTGGATATCAATTTTCGTGGATTTCGTTGGTACTAGTGAACCACGAATTAAAATGTTCAACGAATAACAAATTTTTCATAGGCTTTGTATGCAGAGTTTGATAAAACCACGAAATCAAATATCCACGAAATGCAAGTTTTACTCAATCCACGAAAATTGATACCAACGAAAATAAATGAATCCACAGTAGTAACTTAATTTGCACATTACACCCAAATGGGTCACGCAAAACAACTAAATATATAACACAATTTAGAATTAACACAAGAATTACAAGAATAAGCATTAAACAACAAACAATGTCATAATAATACAACTTTTGATGGACGTCGACCTCACTTTCGCAACTCTAAAGATTGCTTTATAAAGTCACCAAAAGTTCAAATTCATGATTAGCTTGATAGGTGGTTGATGGTTTGTACAACCAGCCTTGGTGTTTTTATTATTAATTTTTTTTTTAAATAAGTGATCTCTTAAATAAAAGTTGAATTCAGTTAATCAGCTCTATTATACTGTGGACTACAAGTAGCTTTTAGCTGAAAATGTTCATGTCAGTGTCTTCCACATAAACAGTCCTTCCTAAAATCAAAAAGGAATCTTGCAGGGATGGTCAGATTACGTTGATGAGTTGTGTAACAATACAATACATGGAAACTAATTTCTGGGGAAAACCATTGATCAACTCGTAGTACGGTTACATGTCTGGGTCTGCTAAACTAAAGGTTATATAGGAAATACGTATGAGAAAACCATAACGCAACGTATGATAATATCAAAGTTTGTGGTATTGGTAAATATTTTGAATAATAGGTTGCTAATAATAAGAAAATTTATTGTTTAAATTAAGAACCATTGATGGGCAGCGTAACATTCACATGTTAGTACACAAACATTACACTACGATTTCGTAAACATTCACATTGAAATGAAATATTAAATGTTCATATAATTATAAAACTTACAACCAGAACGACCTCTAACATGAATAAGGTAATACAAAAGGGCACATAATTGGAAAGCAGTGTCAACATGATCTTTCTGCTATAGGAAGATACCTTAGGTACATACAGCTGTTTGCTGGATACTGCCATCATAGAAAGAAAAAATCAGAAACAACACGCTTAAAAGGTTACATCAAGTCTTATAACATTTGTAAAGTAAATCGGCAACAAAGTAGCAACACTTCATGCACCTCATAAGGAACATTTATGCCATGTTTTGTTTCATTCCATTTAGTCACAGCTTCTCTAGAAGAAGCATTTGTATGCATTTCCCATAGGGTCTTATGTTAAACTAAGTCCCCTGCTGGCGACCATCTTGGATGATGGTTCGGCTACAAAGTAAAAACACTTGGTCAGCACCTCATTAGGAACATTCATGCCATGTTTTTCATTCTATTCAGTGGTTCTCTAAAAGAAAACATTTGTATGTATTTGGTTCTCTAAAAGAAAACATTTGTATGTATTTGGTTCTCTAAAAGAAAACATGTATGTATTACCAATAGGGTCCTATGTTAAACTTACTCCCCCTGCTGGCAGCCATCTTGGATGACAAATCAGCTACAAAGTAACAACACTTGGTTAGTACCTCAAAAGAAACATTCATACTATGTTCGGTTTCAATTTATTTAGCGGTTTTCTAGAAGAAGACATTTGTATATATTTCCCATAGGGTCCTTTGTTAAACTAAGTCCCCCGTTGGCAGCCATTTTGGTTAATGGATTTGCTACAAAGTAACAACACTTGGTCAGCACCTCATAAGGAACATTCATGTCATGTTTGGTTTCATTCCATTCAGTGGTTCTTCAAAAGAAGACTTTTGTATGTATTTCCCATTAGGGTTCTTTGTTAAACTAAGTTCCCGGCTGGCAGCTATCTTGGAAGATTGATTGGCTTCAAAGTAGCAACACTTGGTCAGCACCTCATAAGGAACATTCATGCCATGTTTTATTTCATTCCATTTAGTGGTTCTCTAAAAGAAGACATTTGTATGTATTTCCCATAGGGTCCTATGTTAAACTAAGTCCCTCTCTGGCGGCCATCTTGGATGATTGATGGCCTACAAAGTTACAACACTTGGTCAGCACCTCATAACGAACATTCATGTCATGTTTGGTTTCATTCCATTCAGTGGTTCTTCAAAAGAAGACTTTTGTATGTATTTCCCATTAGGGTTCTTTGTTAAACTAAGTTCCCGGCTGGCAGCTATCTTGGAAGATTGATTGGCTTCAAAGTACCAACACTTGGTCAGCACCTCATAAGGAACATTCTTGCCATGTTTTATTTCATTCCATTTAGTGGTTCTCTAAAAGAAGACATTTGTATGTATTTCCCGTAGGGTCCTATGTTAAACTAAGTCCCTCTCTGGCGGCCATCTTGGATGATTGATGGCCTACAAAGTTACAACACTTGGTCAGCACCACATAACGAACATTCATGCTATGTTTTATTTCATTCCATTTAGTGGTTCTTCAAAAGAAGACTTTTGTATGTATTTCCCATAGGGTCATATGTTTAACTTGGTCCCTCTCTGGCGGCCATCTTGGATGATGGATCGGCTTCAAAGTTTCAACACTTGGTCAGCACCTCATAAGGAACATTCATGCCATGTTTGGTTTCATTCCATTCGGTAGTTCTCTAGAAGAAGTTCAAAATGTAAAAAAGTTAACGACGACGGACGCCAAGTGATGAGAAAATCTTACTTGGGCCTTGGGGCAAGGTGAGCTAAAAATGAACATAGCACAATAACACAATGGCGGGATGTATAAATACCGAGCCACGCCAAAAATGGAATAAACAGTAAAGGTAAAAAAATATGCAAAGCCAATAAAAAGAACACTATAACACGTAATTAAGATGATAAACAACGTCAGTACCTACAATCTATACTTCAAGACATTCCAGTATTGTTTGTGAAGTTGATACGGAATATTTATCAACAAGGTCTTGGTAATTTCCGATGAACTGTTTTATAAAAAGGACGAGACGTTCTTTGACATAACCCTGGTCGGAGACATATATACACATATATGTATGTATGTATATATGTCTCTGCCCTGGTTCATCAACTTTCTGCTCAGACACTGGTGACGTTTTATAAAGTCTGAGTAGCATTCTATGACTAGTAAAATTGATAGTACTTTATACGTTTATCAACTATGTATATACATTACTCTATTCTTGAATTTATTTAATGAGGAGTCTGTTTGTTGCCATGTCTTTTATCTTTTTATTTTTGGCGTTGGGTTGATATCTCATTGACATACACTCAACATCTCTTTTCATTCATAAACACAGATTAGAAACCAAGACCTTTATGAAGTAGAGTCAAAGAAATAAAACCGAACCAGTACAAAATATGACGTTTGCATGATAATTGAAATGTAGGATACTCAAGATTTTTTTAAGATAATTTGATAAAAAAAGAATCTTTTCATTATAACGCAGAACTGTCGGTTGTGATGTCACAATTTTTCTCTCAGTTTTTGCAGTTTTTCTCAAATGCTAGAAGTTCGAAGGCCTAAAGTAACCATATGCAACACGGAAGTCAAAAATGTTAATATTAGTAGTTTGCACACATAATGTGATAGATTGATAATACATTTTGTTTTTCGAAAAAAACATAATTTCAGGGACTACAATGTGGCCTTTTCATACCATTTTCGTTTAGACACATTCTGCAAATTTTGAGGAGGAGTTGATATATTAAAAGAAATATGTGACTGGTACAGTTTTAGTGGACGATCATTTGATATTCTAGAGGGGGGATTGGTAATCTGGTATTATAAGATATGAAAATAAATAACATAATGATATGATTGTATACACACACACACAAATCAGATATTTTGTGGAGAGAAAATTAATCTTCTATTAATAAAGCTGTTCATGCAATTTCGATTTAAAAAAAACTCAATTTCGTAAAGTTTTTTTGCTGCTTTAAATTATTTTCTTCCAGTGACACATGATTATTGTTAAAGTTATTTAAATACACTTATTTATGATAATTTATACTAGTTTAAAGTTATTTAAATACTCTTACTTATGATAATTTATACTAGTTAAAAGTTATTCAAATACTCTTATTTATGATGTTCTAGTTGAAAATCATTTAAATTCACTTATTTAAAATATAACAGTAAGTCCGTCTTTTCGACATGTTCATTCTGGTGTCCTACTCAAAGGCCAAAGTGTCCGTCTTTTATAGGGTTAATTCAGAACAGCAACTCAAATACGCTATAAGATTAACTCAGGGAACTAGTTGGTATCTGGGACATTTATTTACTTCTGATGGTAGTATCCGAGGAATTTCGAACTTGTGAAAGTGCTCTTACGGTCCAGTTAAGTTACAACGAGCGATGCAGAGTAAAAGGTGTCCAACTTAAGGGTAAGTTATAATATACAACCATTTCCTTCTTTTTATTTGAGTTGGATTACAGGAGTGTAAGATACAAACCTAATATTCCATGGGAAGAAAAAGGGGAATAAGCCTTGGGAATCAAATAATCAAATTTTAAAGTAAATTTGGATTTTATTAGATAAATACTTACCATCATAAATTCTGAGTGTACCCCAACTGCGTCATAGGTCAGATGCAATATCCCCGACAAAAAAATAAACATACTATCACTGGTCCGGACATATACCCCTGTGTACCCATATTCTCCCATTCAATTTTCTCAAGACAGAAACGTAAGGAAAGGTGAATCCCCTGTAACAAAAGAAACAGGAGGAAAGTTCAATCTTTGTGCTGAAACTATAGGTCCAAGAGAGTATAAACTCTCGGCAAAGTAGCCATAGATTGGAGGTAATGAGAGATAAAAGAGTTCTCATTTCTCCAGAAACCTGCAGACAGTACCTCTTTTAAAGATGCACTGTTAAACAGAGCCCAGGATGTAGAGATACCCCTAACATCATGAGCTTTAACATTAAAACTATCCAAAAGTTCTGCCTTAGAACCATAAGCTAAAGATATGCAATGCATATCCAAGCAGAAATAGTTTTAACAGAAAGATCTGAGATTCCTTTTAATAGGAATAAAGAGTCTTGAGTTAGAAACAGAACGTAAACTCTTCGTTCTATCCAGATAAATAGAAAGGATTCTTACTGGACATAAAAGTACAGGAATAGAATCGCTAGGGAGTGCAGGAATCACGACTGGTACTGCACCGTTATCTGGAATCTGATTCTTTCCAAAAAAAGCAGGATCAGTTAAAAGAGTAACAGAAGATTTATCCCTGTTAAATCGAAGGCAAGCATCAGAAATAGAGAAGGCATGGATTTCACTCCTTCTCCGTCCAGAAGCCAAAGCTAAAAGAAAACAGCATTTATAGGAAAGAAACCTTAAATCTATTTTTTCTGCTGGTTCAAAAGGAGAAAGTTTTAAAAAAGACAAAACTAGTCCAAGGTCCCACTTAGGAACTAAAGTTTTTTGTCTTGGTCTTTCAAGACTAAAACTACGAACCAAAAGAGAAATATGCTCATTGTTTCCAAAATCTGGACCACCAGAAATATGAATAGTTCTTGAAAAAAGCTGATCTATATCCCTTAATAGTGGAGGGACATAATCCTTTGGATTCAAAAAGAAAAACTAAAAAGTCTGCTAATTGTTGTACAGTGACTTGGAAAGGATCGATTTCCCGCTCACTACACCAATCTGAGAAGATTGACCATTTTGCATCATAGACTAGTGGAGTCTCTGACAGACTTTGTGAGATGCTTGGTTGCTCCTTCAGAAAAACCTCTCTTTCTGAGGCTAACCCTGAAAGAAGCCAGGCGTGTAGATGAAGTTTTTATGGATTTTGATAAAGAGCCTTGCCCTTGATTTGAGACAGAAGGTTTGATCTCAGAGGAAGGACTAGAGGACAAGCACATGATAGGCGCAGAAGGTCTGGAAACCAAGACTGTTTGAGCCATGCTGGAGCAATAATTATGATCTTGCAATTCTCCCCTGCTATTTTCTGAAGTACTGGGGAGAGAAATCTGAAAGGAGGGAAGGCGTACCCGAACATTCCTTTCCAAAATAGGCTCATTGCGTCTACCGCAAAAGATTTCGGATCTAGAACCGGAGACACAAATGTGGGAAGTTTGTGATTGAGACTGGTCGTAAACAGATCTATCTGAGGTGACGCCAATGAAGAGTTACAGCTTTGAAAACTACTTGAGGTAGTTCCCACTCCGTGTTCACTGGAGCAAGGGATCTGGATAGAGTGTCGGCTAGAATATTGAGGTGCCCTCCAATATGTCTCACCACTAGATGAACCTGGAGTTGAAAACACAGAAGGAGAATGTCTCTGGCTATCTGATAAAGAGAAGGCGAGTGAGTTCCTCCCTGATTCTTGAGATAAGCTACAACTGTTGTGTTGTCGGTGGCCAGAATGACAGACCGATTCTTAAGAGATAGTTGGAAATGATTCAGTGCAAACAGAACTGCTTTCATTTCCAATACATTGACATGCTCTTCCAAAAGATCTAGATTCCAGACTCCCGAGATTGTAAGCCCCTCCAGATATGCTCCCCAACCGAGGGTGGAGGCATCTGTGAATAAAGTTAGACTGGGAACTTGAGGGGACAGATATAGGCCCCTCATTTCATTTTCTCGTACTAACCACCATTGAAGATGTGAAAATAGAGGCTGAGTGATTGGAATCAATGCTTCCCATTCTTGTGAAACTGGAATCCAAAACTTGTGCAGATAAAACTGAAGCGGACGAATGTGAAGGCGTCCCAATGGAATTACATCTGCCAGAGAATTCAATAGACCCAGAAGTTGCAAGAATTGACGTGTTGTGACTGATTGAACAGTCAGGAATAAATGTATTTTCTGACATAGTTTAGTTTTGTAAATTAGTCCTCTGGGGGGAGAACTAGGCCTAGATTTGTTAGGAAATGTTCTCCCATGAAAACAAAGTCTTAAGAAGGAACTATCTCTGACTTTTTCCAAGAAATTAGGAAGCCTAGGGACAGAAAGCAATTGATGACCAAATCTGTTTGAACCCTCAATTTGATTGGACAAAATTCCTTGAGAAGGGAATCGTCCAGGTAGGAATGAATCTGAATAGACAGGGAATGTAGGTGAGCTATAGCTGCCTGCATGATTTTGGTAAAAGCCAAAGGGGCTGTAGATAGGCCGAAAGGGAGAGCCTTGAACTGAAAGAACGTTGTTGTTCCAAACGAAACAAAGGTATTTCCTGTAAGTATGGGAAATGGGAATGTGGAAGTAAGCATCTGAAAGATCCAGAGAGGTAGTCCATATTCCTGGAAGGATTGAAGCCCTGATTGATCTGTTGGTTTCCATTTTGAAATAAAGAACAATAAGAAAGTTGTTCAGAATAGATAGGTTATGACCGGCCTCATTATTCCCGTCTTCTTTGGAACCAGAAAAAGACGAGAATAAAATCCGAAGACAGAGTTAAGAGCGACACCTCCTCTATTGCAGATTTCTGTAACATAGTTTCTACTTCTACTGACAGAAGCTGATACTTGACTGGGTCTTGAGTATGAGACAAACTTATCCGAACTGCAGACAGAGGAGGTGGGTTCTTGACCTGAAGTGTTAATCCCCTCGAATTATTGACAGCACATAACAGTCTGAGGTAATTTTCTTCCACTGATTTAGGAAAAAACTTAACCTCCCCCCTACTGGTATTGATTTTTGAAGAATTTGTTGTAAATTTTCCCCTGGGGAAGCTGTCAATAACGTACGAGGGGGCAAGAACCTAGGTACTAGACCCAGATTTCTTGGGGCCCTTAAAACCACCAGAAGGCTTACCTGAGCTTTTACCAGAGTTATGGGATTTGTTCTGAGGTTTACCGTAGTTATTCTTCCTTTTCTTAGCAGAAGAAGGAGGACCACCAGAAGCAGAAGTACTAGTAGAACTAGATGTAGCATTAACCGACCTCTTGCCATTGTTAACTTGTACATTAACTTTGACGGTAGGAGGGTTTTGCTGAGTTCCTCTTGAACCCGCTGTAAGAGTACACCAAACATCTTGTCAGAAAGTGAAGATTTCAGTAAAGAATCTTTCAAAGACTCAGCAACAGAAGTTTTTCCAAGAAACACTGCTCTTTTAGATAGGGTGCAATTAGCAATATAACCCATTAAAAGCAACTGAGATGAACCTAGAGCTTTATCCAGTTGAAGTAAGAAAGATCGTACTTTTGCTGGAACAACCGAATCTTCGCTGTTAAGCAAATGTCCGGTTGCAGCTAGAAAACGTTCGGCTGTGCCAAGAACTTGAGAAGCACTACGAAGGAGATTCTCAGTCTTTGTCCAAACAGTTTGAGTGAGACGAAGACCATCTACTGGCTTTGTTCCCAATAAAGATGAAAAAGATTTGTCACAAATGGGAACAAGTCTACCCAGCGAAGAATCGAAGATATCAAAATCTTTGTACTTGAAGTGATCAGAAAAGGAAGACATACCAAATCCAGATATATTGTTATTAGCAACTTTTCACTAGCCGAATTAGCAATACCTTCATTGATAATTGGTAAATTTAAAGCAAATGCCATATGGCCAGATTCAGGAAAAGAATTTTGAGAAGTCACAGTATCCTGAGAAATACTACAGGAAGCTTCAAAGTTGAAGGTCTCTTCGGCTTGGAAGGAGAGGCAAAAGGGATATGTGCTTCATCCCTCATCAGGGTATACACCTTATCCCTAAAATCCTTCAAGGATGAAGTCGGATCCTCAGTCTACTTGGTAGAAGGTTGGTGAGCTGACTTAGAAGTAAGCTCAGGGCCCGTCTTCGATACCTTGAGAGAAGAAGAACTATCAACATCCTCATCAGTGAGGAAAGCCCTTTTTGAATCCCAAGGGAAACAGAAAGCTCGTCATCCTCCCTCTCATCATTTTCTACAGACTTAGCTGGAGAAGGTTGATGAGAAGAAACTCTATTCTCTAGTAGAGACATACGACTGGATAGAGTACTAAACTCAGCCTTGAAAGACTCACCAAAGTCCAAAAGTAACTTCTGAAAACCATCTAAGGATGGTGCAGACTCAGAACCCTGATTACCATGAGAAGAGCTAGAAGACTGAGCTCGAGAGTCAGGTACAGGGTTAGAAGGAGCTACTGCAGGAGTCAAAGATACTGCTACTGGTGGAGCAGTAGCTACCCAAGAAGGGGACCATGGATATTGTCCCTATAAGGCCAAAAACCAGGTTGGGTTGGTTTGGCATAAACCCATCATAAGGGTAAGACTGTGGCCAAGGTGGCTGAGACCATGAGGGTAAATGTTGGGTGCCCGAGTTGGGAAGCATATACCCACAATAGGATACTGGGGGTCTAGAACCTGACAAGTTCAAGCCCAAAGCAGTACCTGGGACAGAACGAATAGTACCTGATGAATTAACAGGCCTAGATATGAGTCACCGAAATTGACGTAGGGACCCCCCTAAAAAAAATGCATGGCCGAACCTTGTGAAAGGGTCGGATAGGTAGCATTACCAGACACCATTGTGGAATCTCCGGTTAATGTACTGGTAGTTAGGGGGGACTTAAAGGTAGTGACCCATCCAGGAGATAGTCCGAACCAGGAATAGTGACGAAAGGACTATTCAAATTATAGTCCATAATTAAATTTAGTCAAAAAATAAAACAAATAATTTTGTCTAGAAATTAATACTAAACAAGGGAATAATTTTCCAATAATACACAATATAAATTTGAAAAGCAATTAAGCAATTCAAAAAACTTTACAACAACAAAAAACTTCTCTGTTAAATCTGTAAAAACACGTGTGACCAATGTCGCAGATGGAAATTGAATGGGAGAATATGGGTACGCTGGGGTATATGTCCGGACCAGTGATAGTACGTTTATTTTTAGTCGGGAATTTTCCATCTGACCTATGACGCAGTTGGGGTACACTCAGAATTTATGATGGTAACGTATTTATAGCTATAAAATCAGATAAACAGACGCGATTACTCCTGTTACACAATAATGGCTGATCGACTATGACCATGTGACAATTTCAATATTGTATATTATCAAAGCCATAACAGCGTGGACATGACTATTCATTAGCTCGGTCAGATCAGGTAAACGTTCATCAGTACGCCCACCTATTACGTTGTTTTCACAATGGACATTCTAAGACGAATACTTTACATTTTTCCAAGATTTGACTCTTTGTAGATAACTTATATCTACAAATTTGGATAGGATAGACAGTTTCGTTTTTTTTTTATATATTACCTTTCTTCTCTCTCTCTCTCTCTCTCTCTCTCTCTCTCTCTCTCTCTCTCTCTCTCTCTCTCTAGTTTTGTTATTATACGTTCATATACTAGCGGGAGAACAAAACTCTGCATTTCTCAATAAATGGCATTGCAAATAAGAGAATTGGTTAAAGTTTATGTTCTTTGATTGTTGGAAGGTAATGGAATTCCTCCTTTTAAATCTTGTCATAGATCATGAGCACACGCTTCTGGGACTGTTTTCATAAAAAATTCGTAAGGGTTCCGCGGAACCCAGTGTCTCGCCTACTTTTTCTGTTAATCGTAAGCTCAACAAAAATGAGGAAGTAAATCAATAAAAATATTCCTCTTGATACTATCTTTTGATTGTAAGAAGCTTCTGTCCAAGTTTGGTAAAAATCCAGGATAGTTTATGTATCTAATAAATGTTTAAAAACTTTAACTGCAGACTGAATGTAATCTTAACTGGAAGAAAACAAAATTTCCTTCTAGATACTAGCATTTGATCATAAACAAGCTTCTGTCCAAGTTTGGTACAAATCCAAAATAGTATAAGAAAGTTATTAAAATTTTTAAAAGTTTAACCACAGAGTGAACGTGTTGTTTCCTGGCAGAAAATCTAAGTCCATTTAAAAGTAAAATACGGAAAAAATGGATTTATTTTTTTACAAAATTTCCTTCTAGATACTAGCTTTTGATCATAAACAAGCTTCTGTCCAAGTTTGGTACACACCCAGGATAGTTTGAGAAAGTTATTAAAATTTTAAAAACTTTAACCACAGAATGAATGTGTTGTTTCCTGGCAGAAAATCTAAGTCCATTTAAAAGTAAAATAAGGAAAAAATGGATTTATTTTTTTACAAATTTACTCTGGATACTATCTTATGATCATAAACAAGCTTCTGTCCAAGTTTGGTACAAACCCAGGATAGTTTAAGAAAGTTATTAAATTTTAAAACTTTAACCACAGAGTGAATGTAATATTTCGGCAGAAAACTAAGTCTATTTACAAGTAAAATACGGAAAAATGGAATTTTATTTTTACAAAATTTACTTCTGGATACTATCTTATGATCATAAACAAGCTTCTGTCCAAGTTTGGTAGAAATCCAGGATGGTTTAAGAAAGTTATTAAAATCTCAAAAACTTTAACCACAGAGTGAATATTTGTGGACGCCGCCGACGACGACGACGCCGACGCCGACGGAATGTAGGATCGCTATGTCTCGCTTTTTCGACTAAAGTCGAAGGCTCGACAAAAATCTTATGACAAAAATGATCGTAATTTGAAATGTTCATGACTTGCGAGTATTTTTTTCTCGGAAAATTTGTTGCGAAAATGAGTGGCGGTACCGTTAGGGTTACATCATGTTACCGCTTGAATAACAGTTCAGGAGCATTTTTCATTCTTTCCGACATATGTTTTGATTTATGGAACACATTTTTTAATTCAATAAATTTTAATTCAAGTGTTATCTTTTCTTTCGAAATTTCAACCGGAAATGCATTATTTTGAATCCTGGTTAGATTTGGATGTCTTGATTTTTGGGCGTCACAAGAATATGCCATTAAAATGAACCTATGTGCGATGTAACCAAATTTTTTAGGTGCACAACAAAAGAAGGACAGAATATTGTTTTGTTATGTCTGCAGTGTCCGTAAGCAAAACTTCTGTGCAACACTATAACGTTCATCTCTGTGATCACAGGATCGCCGGCTTCTTTTCGTTTGTTCGTGGTTGCGCCAACATGTGTCTCTCATTGAAACAAAATGTTTACCCCTTATTTCACAAAATACTTACACATAACAATTTCGTGCGCATGAAAATTAAAAGAATGAGCATGTGCTCAAGATTTATACAACATCCGGTCTTGCGGGTTGAGTACCCCGGATATCTTCTAAAGCATTATGTTAACAAGATCGTGAAACATTATAACTTGAAACTTTAGGTTTGCAAATTTAAGACAGTTTGTTAGGATGCATATATAGTATTTTTTCCGCTAGTATATGATAAAACGTAACATTACATCTGAAATGTAACATTACATCTGAAATGTAACATTACATCTGAAATGTAGCATTACATCATATTGTTTATCGTTTTCATTGCAAGGACGTTAATAATATGTATAAATAGCCCTAATTAACCGAACAATATACAGTCTATATTGACTTGTGAAATATCACAATTGTATGTTCACATGGCCATGGCATTAATTGTGTAACAGGATTAATAGTTCCGTTTATGAGTAATATGTGGTAATTATATAACTTGTATATCTTAAAAATCGTTGAAATGTAAATATCTAAATAACACATAAAAGAAAAAAAAGATAAATGTGATTTGTTTCATTTTGTTCGTCGTTATATAATTAAAGCTATACATTAAAAGAATCTCATTGGAAATAAGCAATTTCATGGGTAATCCCTGGAAAGATATCAATCTAAAAGTGCATTTGAAATTAAGGCTTGTATGCATAATTTCAACTATTTTATGTTTCATATTTTTAATAACACTTGTAAATATTTGTTATCAATCCCAAACGAATTTTATCTTTTAAGCTTTAATCCTTTTCAGAAAGAGGATGTATACCTCTTTACATCTTCCACTCCGTTTGTCATTCAGTCCATCCCATGAAATTTTCGTCGCATTTTTCTACAAATCAGAGCTTCCTGGAATTTGCTTTATCGTGTTTAATGTGAGCATGCTTTACCGTGTTATGTGAGCATGCTTTACCGTGTTATGCGATTTCTGGCCCATCGCTCATCAACTCACTGTTTAATAATTACATTTGTTGTACTTTTGTATATTCTTACTTATAATGGCCATGTGTGCAATTTTCTTCGTATTTTTTCCTAAAACTGCAAAAAGCGCTGACTGAAAGGACCAACTAACAACGAGGGTAATTAACGACCATGTGACTAATCAAGAGGGTCTCGCACGGTCGGCCACTTTTTTCATCCCTTAAACTTGAAAATCAAAAAGTATTATATATAATTGAATACCACTCTTCAGATGTTCACAAGACAATTTTCTGTCAGATATCAGTTTCTTTTTCTCTTTCTCACGTATTTGCTTTACGGGATCAACTTTTGCATTTCTTGCGAACTGCAAAATCTGCCGAAAAAGTCTCGTTTTATGATCTTGTCATTTATATTTAGGTTTGAAACAAAGCTTACCTCTAAACGATATTTTGCTTTAAGATTTCTGAAACGAAGGTGTTAATTTTTGAAACTGCCTTTATTGGCTAAGGTCTCGTAACTGATTTTACCAAAAACAAATGTAAAACGTCGGCATTTATAAGTCAAATACGTAATTGTTCAAGTTGTTTTTGACGCTAAAATGACATTACCACTGACTTTTTTTTAACTCAAGTGTCTATATTATATTATTCCATTCATATAAACATGTATATATCATTAAAATAAACATAATTTTGAAAGGATTGAAATTTTTTACTATATTTGCAATTTCATGGGCCAAATAATATAGCGCTTATCATACCTCCTACTTTTGTATTAAGCGAGATTTCAGCGAGATGTACTGTGTGGGCCGTTTTCACAACCATATACTTTTAAAGGGACATCTTAATAGTGAGAAATAGCTCATAGTTCATCTTGTTCGATATTTTATCCTGCAATCGAAAATTAAAATACAGGTGTACAGATGTTTATTGTCTCCAGGGCCCGTATGCATGAAGCTACTGAAGTTAAGATTTTCTTTAGTAAACGATTGGTATGCATAAAAAATCTTAAACTAAGTATTTCCTTAGTAAAATCTTAGTTGTTTTAAATCACACTCACAAGACTTAAGTGGTATGCATAAAACGCCTATGATTATACTTAAGTGTAAGGTACCTATAGAGCTACCTTAGATTTTTCCAAAATTGATAAAATCAGTCGAAAGTATGCGCTTTTTTGCAGAACATGGATAGATTAACTACCATTTAATTGATTGATAATTATATCAGTAATATTTCGTTTGTTTATTGCTAAATATTAACGACCATTATACTTTTCTTAAAATCACGTATAATCAACAAAATCAAGAGATAACAGAGGATAGTTATTTGTAAGACTTTGCTTCCAGCAAAGCTATAAAAAACAGTACACATTAACGGGTGTTACATCCCAGCTCCTTTGTTCTACCAGGGGTGATCTGAGCCTGATCTTCCCTACCAGATCACCCCAGCTTGAGTTTGTTTGTTTTGCATGCTTTCCTTTGTTTTGTAACACTTTGGCGGGAATGCCTAATCCACAATAAAACTTAGAATTATTTATTGAGAAAAGACACACTTTCAAAATGTATGTAGAAAAAATCCATTGTCTATACTGGGATTCGACTCAAGACCTTTAACATATCAACCCACGACACATACCCCTACACCAGGACGACTGGATACCAACTTGCAGTAATTTAACATATTTAAAGGAAGCAAGATATGTTCATAAGTGGGACGAGTTGGCAGACCTTTATTCAGTGGGATTTTAACCCTTTTCATAAATAAGGCGAGTTGTCAGACTGATGTTCAATGGGATTTTACCCTTTTTCATAAGTGGGGCGAGTTGGTAAACAAGAGTGGGGCGATTTTTAGAAAGTGGCGATTTAGTGTGGGCCGATTGGCCAGTGGGGCGAGTTGACATGGTTTCATATTTAAACATGGTGTTCGGGGGTCATAAAGGGTAAATATTATATACTAATATATAAAGTATATTATAATGGTTGTGTGGCGTTCTAAACTAGATTTTATGAATTGTAAATGGTTTTTCGTCTAATCTAAAACAGCTGGGATGTAAAATAGTTATCCCATTCGGACTTGGTGTGTCAGTGTAAGATCACCCTCTGGCCTCCGGCCATCGGGGTGATCTTACACTGACACACCGCGTCCTCATGGGATAACTATTACTTACACGGACACTTTTTATGAAGTTACACGGACACTTTTTTATGAATAGAGTCACTCGTGCATTCAATGAGTTCATATGCACTTTATCGTACACCTTGTGATCTAATTACCTGGTTTTATAAATATAATTTATATGAAAAGTTACCAGCCTGTTTTTTGTTACCTTTGTTCTGTATCTAATACATAATTTCATTCTACCCTTATTTCTCAATCTCGTTATTGTGAATACCGAAAAGTACTGTTTTATACGCATGTAATTCATGCTATTATTTTTCTCTTGATTCCTCTGTTCGTGCATGCTTATCATCGAACGTTATATTGTTAAAAATATACCGCTTTGTATCAATTGTAACTCTTAGTACAAAACAGTATAAAGGAAGGAAGCGATGAGAATCTGTAGGCATGCAAAATCCTGTTTTTTTTTGGAGGGGGGGAGGGGTCATCGGTTTAATTTTCAATTATATAGATTTATTCTACAGATATAGGGCAAATGTGATAGCGATAAGTTACACAATAAGTGTCATTATATTTTCACAAAGACGGAAATTTGTTTCAAGGTATTACTTTTGATAATTAGAATATAGCAAAGTGCTCTCGGCACTGCAAAATAAGAAAAAAGTTTTAAAATAAAAAAAATAACCTAAATCTTTAGCTTTCCAAAAGTCTGATTACTGGCCCAGCGGTTGGGAAGAAAAGTCATTTCCAATATTCCGATAAAATAAAGTAAAACAGGAATTTAATATAAGTTTTGAATATATTTAAAAGTTTTAAAGTCATTTTATTTGAACATTCCCCTGACATAATGAAATAGTATTTAATTAAAAAGCCGGACCAAAATATTGGCTGTGAAATTAAAATTAGTTGTAACTCATATGTATTTATTGATTTAAATTGTAAATGAAAAAAAAGATAATTTCCCACTAAAATATTACATGATTTACATTCATACTCACAATTAGGAAACATACACAATTCCTACCTTTTCTTTGTACTGTTGTGTCACCTAATGTCTACAAGGCATTTTTTTTAACATTTCCCAAATTATAAGAAAGTCCTGACATCACTAAAACCAATCCATAAATGAAATGCCCCAAAAGGCAGTCGTGCTTTAATTATAAACATTGTACTGACAATGAAACTAATTCTTGAATACAACCAATCAAGAGATCATTTGAGCCTTGAGCACTTTACAATATTCTAAGTTTGTAAGAGAATGATAACCCCTTACTTCATGATAAGTACTCGCTAACGCTCGTACATAGTCATGAAGAAAGAGGTTATCATTCTCTTACATATACTTAACTCAATGTAAATAATCAAAACAAACTTTTACACGGATGAGTACATGCGATGAGCTAACATATATCATACGGTATTTAGAGAAAGGTTCCTTAATTAAGTGAAGACTTAAATAATTTTATGCATACGACTTATGAAATTTACTTAACTAAAGTAATTCATAGTGAAATCTAAGTTTAAGGAACACTTAAATTAACATGTGTTATGCATACGGGCCTTGATATCCTGCTTCGGTTGTGATCGTACGGTATTATCAAAATTACTGTTTACGTCACCGTTCAATTTGGGGACCTCATCGCGGTCCTCGTTGACGTCATGTTGATTTCAATAAAACAAAAACAAAAAACAAATTCAACAGTTGGGAAGTAAAGGGCTAGTTAATTTGTAAAAGAACAATATTCTATTTGTACATTGTAGGAAACATAAAATGTATTTGTAATAGCTACGAAACAAGAGAATAGTTCGAAGAGCCTCGCTTTTCTCTCTGTTTCTACTCGCTGGAATTACATTTCAAGGAAACAAGAACTTTAAAACAACGAAATTTTGGCTTGAAAGCTGACAATAAGTCCTTTATTATGACACGAATTCATTTCTATCGAAAGAAGTAACTTAAACCAGAGGAGGAGTGTCACGTTAAGAAAACGGAGTACTAGAAGTGAAATAATTGATCGTACATTCCGTTACATACTGTATTTGTTACTAACAATTCTCAAAAAAGAAAAGTCTACACTTCTATTTACCTCGATCATTTTTTAACTTCTAAGCCGCCACCCAACATGTTGCGTTCTACATAGTAAGTACTTATAACAAAAAATTGTAAATGTAATAGTAATATTTTTTTTTTCATCTTTTTTTTTTTCTGGTAGCTCAAAGGCTTTTTCAATAATGTTAAAGAGTTCAATACCTTATTTTTTAAATTATTGTACAACTTAGATTTACAAATGAATCTAGTGACTTCTTTTAATGCACTCGTTCGCTGATAAGAGCATTGCCAAACTTACCCTTGGCATGAGGACACATTCAGATATATTTAAGATTATTTAAGTACAGTACTGAAATTTTCACCTCACGAGCCTCAACTACTTTATGTATCATAAGTGAAACAGGTGATTATCGTATCCACTCATTCATACATACATATATATAGGTGTTATATTTACTTGTATACACTTACAGACTGATATGTCCGTCAATATATATAAATATATATATATACTAGGTCAAGCTGGATTATACAACCAATAAATAATATTGTTGTGTGTTTGTTTAGTTGACAATATTGATTTACTGTTACAAGAAGATTAACATTCATGACTGCAGCGAATCGTGGGTAGATAACTCTTGTTGACAAATGGAACCATTTTTCGCAGAAGAATGTGAACAAAAGGTCGCCTGCTATGCATTCCAGCATCAAGTTGGTGGACACAAATGTGTACTGCAAATTACTGATAATTTGATTTGCAAGCCTTGTGAAGAAGCCGAAAGAATTTTTTACAACAGCACCCCTGAGGAGCTTAAACCATATGTTCCTGGCTATCGAGGTTGGTTCATTTTAATAATTATTATGTTATCATTTAAGTTATTATATATCGAAAAAAAAATGCTTTACTCATTGTAGGGCATTTATCTATTCATTATATTATATAGTATTGCAGAAATATATTTGGAACACAAAGATCTCACTTCGCCCTCGGCTTCAGTACCATCTCCAAAATCATAAAAAATGCCACTGAATAATATAAATAATTAGTTTGGAAGATTTTAGAGTCAAAATGAATTGAACAGTACTCAATTGATAGGTTGTGAGGTTATAAAACAGTCGTATTTACGACGATTATGTACAAAACATGTCAAAGTATTGAAGTTAGTAATTAATGTACATTTATTTCATAATTGATGTGTTCGCCGATGGGTAAACAGATCAAAACATTTTTTTTATGTGAAGTATCCGTATTCGTCATTAAGAATGATAATTGGGTGACGAAAGAATGATAATTGGGTGACGAAAGAATGATAATTGGGTGACGAAAGAATTTTTAAGGTTCATGTGGACCCTTTGGATAAAATGGCTGCGTTTTCTCCTCAAAATTTACTCTGAGTACAGACAAACCTGTGCATCTAGAAAGTTTTAATGCATAGCATGCCTAGATAAATAAAATCCAAATACAATGTATGTTTTAGAAAATTTTATACTTAACTGGATTTTGCAGTGCACTTTTTCGTCCCTGCAGAAGATGATAAAATTAACAAACAGTGGAGTTTCACTTGATATGGTCCACTCAAGTACACAGTTTAAATCCCCAATTATTGTCAGGTATCTATTGTCCATGTCAATCAATACTGTTCACTTCAATTATTACCTGTGGGAAGTTCTCAAACCTCTTTCCCAACTTGTTTATTTTGGCACTTTCTGGAGGAATGAAAAAAAAGTGCACTGCAAAATCCTGTTAATTTCTTAATTTTCTGAAACATAGAATATATTTTGAATTTTATTTATCTAGGGCATGCTATGCCTTAAAAATTTTCCAGATACACAGGTTTGTCTGTACTCAGAGTAAATTTTGAGGTGAAAATGCAGCCATTTTAGTCAAAGGGTCCACATGAACCTTAAGGCAGTTTAACATTTCGATAACTTAAAAGCACGATAAGTAACTTGAACGGCACGAGGGGACAAAAGTGACTTGTAAAGTGCGTGAACTGAAATGACTTAAATTGTGTCCGCATTAATTTTACGACAAAGCGGAAGTAGGAAAGGATTTTCCCGGTGTTAATATGTTTGTCTTGTTGATACTAAATAAACAAAAATGTTAAAACGCACTTTCATAAGCCCTTTTATAAGAAAGGAATTGTTCCTTGTAATAACTTACAACTTATTTCTGTGATATAGACGTCATATTCTATTCATTTAGTCGTGATCTTATTTTCTTAACAAAGATGACATTATAAACAATCTGCTTCCTTATAAAGTTTTAATATTTCTTATTAGTATAATCTTGCTTATTCTAATATGTATTATTTAATTTCAGTTGTCGCGGTTGTGATTAATAGAATACAAAAATGTTCGCCAGTCTCCTGGTTTAGCATTTATGCTGCTTATGTTTTAACAGACAGGCTTTTCATTATGTACACTCAATTCTGTTTAAAAAATCAAACAAGCTATATTAAATGCAAATAAAGTAAAACCGACTGAAAGTTACATCTCAAATACATCTGACACTCATTTTTTGCAGTTAGCCGACAGTATTTATTAGTTTTTTTTGTCATTGAAAAGTATCCGTCAACATAAAAAAAAAAAACAATCACCTTATACAGTAAAAAAAAAAACAATCACCTTATATAATATTTTTTTTATCTTATACAGGAAAAAGCTATCACTTATACAGTCAAAAAATGCATGCTGGATATATATGTTAAGAATCCAGGGCGTAGCTAGGTATCCAATAAACTGTAGGCACAAATTGCGGCAGGGGGTCTGGGGGCCACTTTAGGTCCCCAGCAGGTCCAGGGCAGAGCCCTGTTAGGGGGTTCAGGGGGGCAAAGCCCCCCGACGGAAAACGGTTTTCAGCATTTTAGTTGCAATTAGTGTACAAAAACATGAAAACTTGTCATTTTATCATGATAATAAACATGAAAAAAATTTCGAAGAAATTATAAAAAACATAATTTTACAATTTTATTTGACTGATCATGAATTAACCGGCAGTACAATCAGAAATATATAAAAAAAAATATTTTACAATATGCATTGCCCAGCGTGGATCAGCGTAGCCCTTTCTTAAGCAGAACAACCTGTTTAGTATTTTCATATCTATTCCTTTCTGATTGAGGATAATTGATATATACGTCAATTGAAAGTACATATTGACGATACTACATTTAAAAGAAACCTTCACCGTCCCCTGGCTACACAAACACATACATACACAGTCGATGCCTCATGCAGAAGTTCTGTTCTGTTCATACTATCGAACAAAATTCAAGAAATTCATATTTCCTTATATCCTGTACTGTAAAATCCCTACCTGCTTAGGAGATCTGAGAGTACTTGAAGTTACTGAAAGCTAGTTGATTGACTGATTGATTGCTAAACGTCCAGTGGCAAATAGCTCATGCATGTTCAGGATAAAAACAAATTTACAATAAATACAACAGGTAGCTAGGTCCTGTAATAGGGGTCGGCCAGGGCGAAGGTCCGGAATTTAGGAACGCCATGCATTGGAAAATGAGGGTTTATTTGATAGGAACAGAAATTTTGCCTTTCAGTACACCACCTACGAACCCCTCAAAGAGTTGTTGCAAGTTTCTACACGTGCAGAGAGCGTGGCATTCTCTCTACACTAGGCATCGGATTAAACCTCCCCATTCTGACCAGACGTGACTGCGTATTTATGCATCCTGCACAGCCAAACTTTGGCAAGGGTTTTATTATAGGTCGGGTAAAGACCAAGTGGAAAGCTAGTTGAAAGCCAACAACAACTAATTAAAAAAATCATGTGTCTAAGTCGAGATTCATTCAAGTATTTGTTGATAGAAGTGAAATGAATTGAACCAAAGTTTTAGTTTATAGTTTCTATATAAGGGGGAATATAATGACATACAATTCTATCCAATACTCCATTAACTAAGGATGATAGACTAGCGTACACATGACATTCGATAATTAAAGAGTTTTGACAAATTCACTGGCGTGGATCTACAGATGACGTTGTTTATTATTTTTAAAAAAAAAATTGGGAAAAAATTATATGTAGGCACGTGCCTAAAGGACGGCAGCTACGCCCCTGGAATCATTGCTTGGCTTCAAGTCATGAATTAATTTTCTTTACAGGAGAAATTTTCGTTCATTGTGAGGGAGAAGAAAGTAAGCACACTCTTTATGCCAAAGTTCCAAGATCTATTTTAAGAAATCAGCGACTTAATGCTGGTAAAGACAGGTATGACCAAATATATGATTAAACCAAAACGTCATATGACCGTGGCCTCATTTCCATAAATCTTTTTATTTGGTATCAGTAGTAAAACCAGTATCTTAGATCGAAGTTGATTTATACAATGTTATGTAATATAGGAGGTTAATGTGAAATATATATTTCACAGTCTCTCATAATTCTTAATAGAATAGCACTTATAATTTTATATATCTTAGTAGATTGTTTATTTTATATTGTGTATATTCTTTGCACAGAATATGTTCTAGGGTAGAACTGTCAGAATCTGTCTAGGATAAAGCTCTTGTCAGAAACTGCAACTAAAGAAGAAGGTCAACGCCTCTCGTTGGGGAAATCCAGCCAAAATCGTAAAAGTTTTCAAGTTTGGTTGTTTGTCTATTCATCTGTTTCTTTTGACTATGATATGATGTTGTCTGTCTTTCTTTTGACCATAATGGTGTCTGTCTTCCTTTTGACCATGATGGTGTCTGTTTTTTACCATTATGGTGTCTGTCTTCTGTTGACAATGATGCTGTCTGTCTTTCTTTTGATCATGATGTTGTCTTTCTTCTTTTGACCATGAGGGTGTCCGTCTTTCTTTTGACCATGATGTTGTCTGTTTTTCTTTTGACCATGATGGTGTCTGTCTTTCTTTTGACCATGAAGGTATCTGTTTTTCTTTTGACCATGATGGTGTCTGTCTTTCCTTTGACCATGTTGTTGTTTGTCTTTCTTTTGACTATGATGGTGTCTGTCTTCCTTTTGACCATGATGTTGTCTGTCTTTCTTTTGACTATGATGTTGTCTGTCTTTCTTTTTACCATGATGTTGTCTGTTTTTCTATTGACCATGGTGGTATCGTCTTTCTTTTGACCATGAAGGTGTCTTGTTTTTCTTTTGACTATGATGTTGTATGTCTTTCTTTTGACCATGGTGGTGTCTGTCTTTCCTTTGACCATGAAGGTGTCTGTTTTTCTTTTGACCATGATGTTGTATGTCTTTCTTTTGACCATGGTGGTGTCTGTCTTTCCTTTGACCATGAAGGTGTCTGTTTTTCTTTTGACCATGATGTTGAATGTCTTTCTTTTGACTATGATGGTGTCTGTCTTTCTCTTGACCATGATGTTGGCTGTCTTTCTTTTGACCATGGTATTGTCTGTCTTTCTTTTGACTATGATGGTGTCTGTCTTTCTCTTGACCATGATGTTGGCTGTCTTTCTTTTGACCATGATGGTGTCTTTCTTGACTATGACTTAGATTGCCCCTTTGTATACCTTTCTTGTTTTACACAATATGTAGAAAACATTATTCAATCCCGTAGCTGTTTAAAAAAATCCAAACTACCAAATGTATAATTTTAATGTTTTAAGTTACAACGAATCTCTATAAAGTCGACATTGTAGGAACAAAGATCGATCTTTCTTTATGAGTCAGTCCTTCGGATTTTGCTGTAAATAAAATTGTCAGTAATATAACTATGACATTTTATTTTATTCAGTGGCATTGGTGAAGAAAGTTGGAGTCAGTCACGTCTGAATCATTGTATTGAAGGAGGGGCTTTATGGAAGGATAACAAAAATGAAAGTATCCTTTAGTATGATTTAAGAAAGGTATATCTGTACTTAGTGTTGATGTATAGCTGGATCTACCAAAATAACATGCACCTGAACATCATTGTAAGTAATAGAGCCAGTTGCACAAACTGAGAAAAAAACTTTCTTTGTGATTGACCAAATTTTTGGAAGCAAGATATATAAAATGTCTGTAAGTAATTTATATACTAAAGATCAGTATATTTGATGAAATGTTTTTCTCCGGGATATAAATACCATATCCCATCTGTATATATTAAAAGGACACTAGCTACAAAATATATAAACAATCTAAAGAATGATTTTTTTTTTGCTCAATCATTAATGAAAGTGAAACAGTGAAATAATAATTCGCTTTTAGCAGCCAGTATGGTTCAATTATGTCCAAATAAGCTAAGAAATATTGATGATGAATTATTCGCTTGCAAGTGAATAAATCGACCTCACTGAATCCGTATTCGTGCGAACTTCAATTTAACCCCTTAGCTAGAGATGGATAACGCATGCATTGTGCGTGTCAAGTTATTTAAAGAAAAAGGATGTCAACATTGAAAGTGAAACAAAGGTAAATCATTTGATTTACTTATTCGATCCACAAAAAATCATTCTTATACAGGTAAAAACGATGATTAACATATATTTTTATTCTATAATATGAAATTAAACAGACCTAGAAAAATCAAATTACACTAGTTCACTTTCTATTTATATCTATATTTGTGTTCATATACAATTATGGCCCGCTGAGGAGGTGTATATCCAAAATTGTCAACCCGAGTAAGGGTTATTCCACGAGGGCTTTAGCCCGAGGGGAATAACCCTTACTCGGGTTGACAATTTTGGATATTCATCGACTCAATGGGCTATAATTGTTTTATTATACCGAACGAACAAATTACAATTAAAAGTAAAATATTGTAACAGATTGTCAAAACTATTTTGTGTCTATTGACATTTCGCGCATGTACAACAAAGGTAGACTCTTTCCCGTAAAATATAGATGGCCCTGAAAAGGGCCGTTTACAAGAGATATATCGTCTTCACTAGATGATTTCCAAGCCTTGTTTGATCTTGTTTCTTCGTCACTTGATGATCCTTGATGGACTTCTAACCTGGCCGTTGCCATATTTGTTTTTGTTTATCTGACGTTAAGTGACGTCATACTTTAAAGGGAGTTAACTCGTGATCATTGAGGTACAAAGGCTTTAGCCGAGGGAATAACCCTTACTATATAGGGTTGACAATTTTGGATATTCACCGACTCAATGGGCCATAATTGTTTTATTATACCGAACGAACAAATAACAATAAAATATTGTAACAGATTGTCAAAACACTTACGTAAGAAAACTACTTTGTGAAATTTCGCGTATGTACAACAAAGGTAGACTCTTTCTGTAAATATAGATGGCCCTGAAAGGGCCGTTTACAAGATATATCGTCGACACTAGATGAATTTCCAAGTCTTGTTTGGTCTTGTTTCTTCGTCATTTGATGGACTTCTAACCTGGCCGTTGCCATATTTGTTTTTGTTTATCTGACGTTAAGTGACGTCATACTTTAAAGGGAGTTAACTCGTGATCATTGAGGTACGACAAAGGTTATTCACCGGGGAATAATAGGGTTGTTCGATGGAGGCTTCGATTTTCGGGGTTATTCACCGGGAATAATAGGGTTGTTCGATGGAGGCTTCAATTTGATGTGGTTATTCATCGCTCCTGCCAAATTTTGGAAAAACATCGAAATTAAACTATGACACGTGATCCCGTATTAGCCAATCAATTAATTACTACATTATGTAAGGTATAATAACAAGGGTTATTCACCGGGGAATAATAGGGTTGTTCGATGGAGGCTTCAATTTGTCGGGGTTATTCACCGGGGAATAATAGGGTTGTTCGATGGAGGCTTCAATTTGTTGGGGTTATTCATCGCTCCTGCCATTTTTGGAAAAAACATCGAAATTAAACTATGACACGTGATTCCGTATTAGCCAATCAAATAATTACTATATAATGTAAGGTATAATAATATCGCTTATACAACCATTGGATGTATTCGGAAGTCAACTCGATAGTTAATTAGATGGCGTCAAGCCTAAAATACACACGAAACGAAGCTACATATTATCGAGTCCATGCCCTGTAAATAGTTTATTTTAGACTTTTTATAATTTGGATAAATGTTTTACATTGTTTGAATCAAATATGAGAATTTGAGTCAAATCGGTGAACATGAATTTGACAGCTAGTGCCCCTTTAACGATTAGTATATTTGCTGACATGTTTTTCCCTGGGATATAAATACCATATCCCATCTGAATACACTAACGATTAGTATATTTGCTTAAATGTTTTTCTCCGAGATATAAATACCATATCCCCATCTGAATACAACTAGTTCTCTTTACAAACTAACTTCACTACATCGCAGTGTGCTGTGCATCAGTGCGAGATCATGTCACAAGAAATACAAAATTCACCGACAAATAAAACTCTAATTATTATCACTTCCTTCTCTGGCGTACATTTTTATTGTCGTAATTATTAAAAACGAGAAGAATTTTAAGAAATGGAAATTAGTATCTTATTCGGAAGCCATTTAAAAATTACAATGTAAAAAAAATTACAAACTGCTTCTCATCAGCTGTAAACATATAAGTCAATTTCTGTTTTCAATGTTAGGATAACAATTGTAAGAACAGTGGACTTAGATGAAAAATACAAAAAATGGGACTTGAATGAAGTGGATGTCCCCAATTCAGAACCTTATTAAACCAGTTCATTTTATATGAAACAAAAAATACATTATAAAACAAGAAATAGTTTTCATTTAGGCCGTAATCTATGCTTTGACTTGACTTTTGATTGAATTGCGGTCCATCATTGACTCTTTATTCAGACAAGATCTAGAAAGGTCCGGGTAGAGTTACTCAAAAGTTAACATTTTTTAGCAAGCAAGTTTTTCTATTTTGACAAAAATTAAATCATTTTTTTCTACACACGCATTATGAAACATGAAAACCCTCCAAACACCCACATTATAAAACATGAACCCCTCAAAACCCACATTATAAATCATAACCCCACACACACACACACACACATATTCCAGTTTATCTCTTGTATTTAGAAACGTTGGCAACTATCACACAAACAATTTTGCGGTTGTTTAATAAGTTGAAGTTCGTGTGAAGTTTGCATGTTTGTAATTAAAAGTGGTCTTGGTCCTTAAGGATGACTAACAACATAACAATCAGTCAGAAAATAAACGGATAGCACAATGACTAAAGAAAAAAAAAACACTTCCAACTGACCAAAAAACACTAGCAGAAAAATTATATTCGGCATCATCATGAAACCCCATTAGAATAGTTAAATATCGTACAATTGAAATAATAAGTCGAAAATGTATGGAGAGGACATTGATTTTAGAATAAGTAAAACCATGAATATGTATCCGTAGAACACTATCACATTCCCATGTTATCTGAACGGTGAAATCTTTGTCCAAACCCTGATTTGATATATATTTTTTTAAAAGTTCATTTCATAATGAAAGAGAGGCGAAAGATGCGAAATGGACATTCAAACTCATAAGTCAAAAAAAAAAACTGACAACGCCATGGCTCAAAAAGAAAAAGACAAACAGACAAACAACAGTACACAAAACACAACATAGACAACTAAAGATTGAGCAACACGAACCCCACCAAAAACTGGAGGTGATCTCAGGTGCTCCGGAAGGGTAAGCAAATCCTGCTCCACATGTGGCACCCGTCATGTGTACTAAGTTTCAAGCTGCCACAACTTCGCGGTAAACTACCCCAAACCAAAACTTTAACCTACCTTAAACCAGCATTTACTTGATACAGAAAGAACGGAAGGAGGGAAGCACAGACAAGAAAAACATAATGCTCCTTTCTATTCGTATAGGCGGGACATACAATCCCTTTTAGCTGAGGCAGTGTTATAATTTATTTTTATTTATTTCAATCGTGGATATGAAACACTAAATGCTTTCCTCTTTGTTCATTTAGTTTTTCATTGACATAAATCGTACTTTCATTAGTTTCCTTAACGTTAAGAATTTCTTATGTTCGATAACCTGGTGGCAGATTTTGAACGACCTTGTGCCTTAGACATTAAATTGTGTAGATATTATCACGGACAATGCGAAGATGAACATAAAAGAAAGAAACTGGAACAAAAGAGCAACAACTCAACAAGTTTGAGTTTGGGTTTTCGGATCTGTGGAATGCAGGTATACATGTTTATTTATGTCTGTCATGCTTATATTTATATCCATGCATTAGTAACTTTTAACATATTTTATTCCGAATTACACAAAAAGATTCGGACACAAATTGATCCAACTTACAAACATCCTCCTCATTTAATAAACAAACATTATAATAAATACTCGTACATCAGCAATAAATTTAAAAAGAAATAGCTTAAATAAAACAAGAAAAATCAGTTGTATGAATTGAAAAGGAAATGCTTGACGGAGTTGTCTAATGAAGTATACTCCAGAAAAGGAGAGAAAAAAAATGACAATCAAAATGGTAAAGATCTAACAGAGAGAAGGGGACATAATTAGGATTTTAAAAAATAAAGAATTGAAACCATTCGCCTGTTTCATGTGCAGAAATGGCAAACCCAGAAGTGGTTGCTTGGTGTACACGAACCGATAAAATGCCTAATTAGTGTTCCGTTATGTTATGCTCCTTAAAAAAATAACCATTTATTGAGTTCGTATATATCTGTCAACGTGTTTGTTCTTTCCGTATGTATTTATGCAAGATAATTGTGCACTCTTTGTGATTATGTAAGAAATTCCTGCAGAGATGCTCGAGTCCAAAATGTGAATGTTTTTTTTTTCTAATGTAGTATTTTAAAATACAAAATATGAAAATAAAAAGATCAATATATATTGTCTGACTTTTAAGTGATATCTGGGACCAGTAGATACATGTATTAGTCCCAGGTGACGTATCCATTAGAACTGTCAAATGAAACATAAATTTTATTTATTATTATCTCGTGCGGATTCCAATACATCGAAAAAAAGCCTGTTTGCCATTTCTTTGAACAAAAAGATCCTTTTCATTTATGAATTTTGATACACGAGTACTCATACAACAGTTACAGTTTGCTGTGTTTATGGCTGCATAAGTAAGCACATGATATAACGAAAGGGACATTTGGTAATATCATATGGAAGCTTCATCGTTCATCAAAAATAAAATAGGCTTCCATACAGGAAATGGAATAATCAAGCTCACGCTTAAGACCATTTCCGAACTAGACCAAACTATATACTCTCCCGTTCTCTTTAACCTTTACACACTAACTCACACTAAATGTTCACCTAAAAGCTGTACTGATCACAGAAGAAAAGAAAACGTAGATAACGTTAAATACAATTATTTTGTTTCAGGTGTATCACCCGGAAACCGGAAAACTGGAGAAATACAACAAGTACTTTGGGATGTCCATCAATGACAATCAGGCAGTTGAAGTACTAAGAACTTTCTTCGGAAATAGTTCCAACACAAACCTACACAATATATCTAACACAGTTAGAAATATACATACTGCAATTTTAAATCAAACAGACTTCGTGTTTCTTTCCATTTCACTTTTTTTCTTTTACGACTGTAAGAAAACAGACGTCACGCCATCAATACAGAAGACGGATATAGACGACCAGAATGTTCAAGCAGGTTTTAAAGTACGTTTAATAGATTTCGAAAAAGCGATCGCAAGTTCAGACAACAAAATCCACCAGCTTCCGCAACGTATCAAAGACAATATTAACTATGGAATGGTAAACTTGGCTAACATTATTGACAGTTTTGTGATAGAAAAGTGAGAATAAGTGAACTTTTACTAAAATTTTAAATTATGCAATAACTATAAAATGGCAAATTATGCTTTTAGTATAGGAAATTTTATACATGGATCAGTAAATTGAAATCAATAGACATTGGCTCCTTTTTTCTGTGAGTGGTATACCCTTGAAAAAGTTGCAAATATATCGGAGCCTGGTATGTTAGTTTTCAAGGTAACTTCGATAGCAGAATAAGCACGGAGTTATGCACGTATTTTTTCCGTCAAGACATTTGTAAAATTGACGTCTATGTCAGTTCCTAGAATGTTCTGTTCAACTGATCGACCCCCTTACATGAGGAAGAAAATCTAATCTTTGTCTTTACAAGACTTGTATCATCGATTGAAGACATTTGTTTTTACTATGGTGGATGACGTTTGCGAGCGTATGATACGTTTACAAAATGGACACAACAGACATCATCCTATGACGAATTTTTAATCCTAAAAATCACATTGCTTATGAGCGTTACAGTGATAATAAACTAAATCTTTTGAATATGAATAAAATTTGGCATACGGATATTTGTCGGCGGAAATTGTGTTGTTTTATTCTGTAGCAAGTGCCCCTCCAAAGAAGCTCAATGGACACCTGTTTCAAAAGCAACATAACTTTCGTTTCATAGATATAAGAAGATGTGGTATGAGTGCCAATGAGACAACTCTCCATCCAAGTCAAAATTTATAAAAGTAAACCATTATAGGTCATGTATATTTAAATTTGATGTTATGAGATTTCTTGCAAGTCAAATATGTTGATCATTATTGCTATTGTAATACAAGTATTACATATTGATTAAACTGAACTTAAAAGAAACTATGGACTAACATAAACTATATTGCAACCCTTGAACAGCAGACTTGATCCTGTATTGTTATGAATCACAGTGTATGACCAAAGTCAGTAAAGACCCGTCCAAACTCCATTTAAATGATGATAAATTGAACAACATCTTTCGTTATCTTAATGATATTTTTTGTCAAATAATCAAGATTTCTTTCAAAATACTGCCGAAATTTAACCACAGTAACTTACCTTAAATAAATCAAATATTAACAGCAATAACTGTCCTTTCCTAGACTTAGGTATTTCAGTTTCACACGAGAAACTCTATACAAAACTTTACAACAAAAGGGACGGTTTTTGTTCCCTTTTTCCTTCTAACGGTATGTATATACCAATTGGTTCGCTATACTCGTGTCTGTAGTGAAGTTATAGATATCAATGAACATAATCTACGAACAAGTTTTAGCTTTCTAAAAAGCTTTGGAGTGCTTCGCTGTATCATAATTTCAAGTAAGATGTGGCTTATGTGATTGCTTAAGTAAGAGAAAGGTGTTATTTATCCTCTTTGCATATTCTCATAAGTGTTGTCTTATAAACCCGTCTTAGATAGGTGTATTGTGGTATACTGTAGTTTGTACTTGAATACTTCCTACAAAAGCTTTAATTTGATTTAACCAATTCCCACAAAACTAAAACGGAACATTAGGATTGATAGACGCAAACTTCCTTTTGATTTTATAATTCTTTATTTTGAAAATTTAGGATTTGTCATTCGACAGTTATGGGACTTATGGTAATATTCTACATGGCATACTCTTAGATCTAGAATGATTGGATTATCTACAAACTTTACACTGTTGTTGGTATTTGACGAATCTAGACTCGCTTTGGATTTAAAAATTTTATAGTTTGTCGTTTCATAAAGTAATGCGACTTTAAACAATCAATTTTGACGCAATATTTATTTGCATATGGATATTCTCATGCATGTTTTCTTTCACAGCAATGTTACTTAGTTGTTATTAGGTGCATACATATTTCAGAACTTCTCACAATAATTCTAATGCACAATTCGGGGATATCATGTGGTTTAGATGTAGCTGTTTTTAAAATTTTTATATATCATTTTGTTTGATAACATGGAGTACACGTTTTCTGACAATTTTCTTGAAGATTACTGGCGGTTATATGTATTTTGGGTGTTGGTGTATGTGCATATATAGTCAGATGAGCACTCATAAACTTGTTTATCTTTGTCCCTCTTCTTATTTATCAATACGAGTTGACCCGACATTATATAGCAAGATAAACCAATAAAGGCAAAATTATTCATTTATCGGGTATCTTTCTACAGGTATGAATCGCCGTTCTAGATCGGCGCACTCCTACATAGTAGGATGGCTAATGCGCTATATACAAATATACACCCGCACCCACTAAAAACTCATATTACACACAAAGGAACGTGCCACTAATCCACCAATTCATGCATATATATATATATTACGATAACGGTAAAGCGTGCTGCACAAATACTGTGTTGTTATTTACACATTATATACATCGTATATTACAGTGAAGTTACGATTAAGACGGATGTGATCATCTTCACTGCTCCAAGCTTAAAATACTAGTTGCTAATTTATGTTAGGTGTGCGAATATATACATTAGCTTTATAGCTGTCTATAGGTAAGCACTACATGTTAATGTCTTATATTTTGGACATACTGTTAATATTGGATATATGCGTTCATCTGCAGAATATGTAGATATATTTAGAATTTTGGTGCACTAAAGCACTATGCGGTAAATATGCAGGAAAGAAGAGAATGTTAAAGCACTATGCTGTGAAATGGCCAAATAAACAGTACATGTAGGTAAATAGCCAACCGGATTGTCGTTATTTTTGATAAACAATATGCTTCTACATAAACTGTCACTACACCTCGCCCCTACCCTGCCATCTGCCTCATTCTACTGGTATGCATGTCGTAGCAGAACAGTCGTGTGAGGTTTTCTAGCTCTATGTATTGTTGATGTTTCATATGGAATCCATAGTTAATGCTTTTGTGAGTACAGTCCATCAGAATTTGTACAAGCATGTTACAGTTAACTAAGTTCTGATAGAGACCATTCTTTAAGTTGTCCAGGTATAATTTTATTTTCTGGAGGTGCCTTTCACGTGTATGCGTATGCCTATTGCATGAGAGTATGAAGTGTTCTAGGTCTTCATTTGCTGTATTACACAATATACATATTGGGGATATATTCTTATTGTGTCTAGACCTAACTGTCTGTAGCATACACGTTTGCGTTACTAGCCTGCCCTTTATTTCTCCTGTTTTCACATTTGTAGGGTTGTTTCCTGTACACTGCCAGATATTATGCGGCATAAATGATGGGTTTTCCTGTATTTGAAGATATGCCAATGTCTTTTATTGGATTGGTCTTCAAGGCATATTTCATGCCAGTATTTATTTTGATGATATCTAACTATCCTTTTCCATTTTCTTTTGATTTTGGGTGTTTCATAAGATTCTCAACCGGTTCCATCCTGTACTTTGTCAGAGCTTCCTCTACTCTATTTATAAATATGTTGCTTTTTCATTTTCATTGCAACTTGACGTTCCAGGATTTGAAATTCTAATGAGTTATTGTTTCTTATTATGTTCATCAACAAGGATAGCATATTTCTGTCTATCACCATACGGATTGGTACTGCTCCAATTAATGTGTAGACTGCTGTGTTGGCTACCTGATTGGGAAGGCCCTGTAACTGCTTTAAGATTTTCCGCTGCATTGTTTCCATTTGGTCCATTTCTTTCTTCTTAATTGGCATGACCTCCAACCCATATGTCATTTTGGAACAGAATATACCTTCCACAGATTGTGGGATACAAGAGGAGAAAACCTTTCCTTATATGGAGACCAGCTCCTAACATACCATAAATAGTGGCCCTTCCTACTTTCAGTTTTCATCAATATCAATTGTATTCTTTTCATTTCTGGTTATACCTAGGTGTTTTGCAGTTTCACTCCTACCTATCTGAGAGTTGCCAATGTTTACTACTCTGTCCTGTTTGGTATTATAGCATACAAGATCCGATTTCTGTGGGTTGATTTTGACCAGGTCCTCTGTGTATGGTGGTATACAATGTCCATAATGCCTTGTAGTTCACATTCAGAGTTTGCTAGTACTAAAATGTCATCTGCACATGTAGGTGTAGCAATGCCTATTGTCCCCATATGGCATCCTAATCCACTTTCTGTAACACTATCTAGAATGGCATTATTATAGCATTTGTATAAGGAAGTCGATAGTTTTGCTCCTTGCTGAATTCCTTGGTTGACAGATATTTTGTCAGAAACAAGATCGTCCCATTTAATTCTAATGCTCATTTCTATACATATTACGGAGTAGGATCCACATGTCACCGTCAATGCCATAGTGGTAGACCTTGTTGAATAGAATCTCATGTTCCAATTTGTCAAAAGCCTTTTCTGCATCTAAGGTTAGTAATAGGACTTCCTGGTCGTCTTCACTAGATTGTATTATAGCTTCTGATGCCAGGAATGCGGCAAATATCATGGGTATTGCTTCTGTAAATCCTCGTTGTAGCTGGTTTTGGATTTGGTGGATCTTTATATCTATTCTTGATTTGAGTACACACTGAAGGATTTTAGTGAAGATTTTGGTCACTGTTATTCCTCTATAGTTTGCCGGGTTTTGACGGTCCTTATTTTTCTTCAATACTGGTGTCATTATTCCTCCTTTCAGCATCTGTGGGATATCAAGTTGTTGTGTTACTGTATTGAGGATATGCAATATGAGCGGTAGAAGCTCAGTCTCAGCGTTTTTGTAGTGTTCGGCTGAGATTCCATCGATATCTGAGGATTTTCCGTTTTTAAGTCTTTTTACAGCATCATGTATTTCCTCCTCTCTAATTGGTTCAATTTTAGCTTTCCCCTTTTCTATCTTTTCAATTATTGTATTTTGCAGAGTAGAGAGCTCATATTTTTCATAATCAAAATCCTGCTTATAGTCTGGATTTGATAGCTCGTAGAAATAGTCTGTCCACATATGAAGAATGTCCTCGTTCGTTTCAGCCATCTGATTATCTCTTCGTAGCGTCTTTGTAAATCGGTTTCCATCTGACCTTTGCGTTCTCAGTAATTTGTGGAAGAGTTTATTGTCTGAGGAAGATGCTGTCATTATCTGGTTTGCCAATTTTTCTCTTTGCGAGGCATATGCTTGTCTGTGAGCCTTTCGTAATAACCTTTTGGCTGTTGTTAGCTGTGATTTTAGAGGATTATTTTGTCTTTGGTGCTCCTCCATTTTTCCATAAGGCATGTTTTCCTTAGTAATCTTTGATGCTTCTGATATATTTTTATTCCAAAGGATTTCCCAGTGCTTTTTGTTGTTATTGATTTGTTGTAGTTCGGTATAGCCTCATTGCATGCATTATGCATTACTTTTCTATAGATGTGATGTCCTCCTCTATATTTTTGTTACTAGCTTGAAGTATTTTTTCACTCCATCAGATATGGTCAGTTGATATTTTGTAGATTACATTTTCCCATTTTGTTCTTACGATGACTGATTTTGGTTTGTTGGATTTTCTAATCAGTTTTCTCTTGATTGTAGCTATGACAGGTACATGGTCGGATGTGTTTTCTGCTTCCATATCTAAGATCTGTACATATTGTGTTAGGTCTTTACTTGCTGAGAAAAATAATCAATTTGTCCAGAAGTATCAGATCGGATCTTTAATACACACACTGTAACTATGGCCGTATTTAATATCTTCTACTGTCCGTGACATGTTCCCAATTCTATATCTCATTCTAGCCACTAGAATCTTTCCCTCATCATCAAGCAATCAATGAGAACCGATATTTGTTACGTAATAATTTCAAGATGGCGTGAATATCGAATGAAAAATAGATTCGTATTGTGATGCGAAGCAAATAGTGGTAAATTGTTAAGGCGGGGATTTCGTAACCAAATAGTAATTAAAACTTTTACTAAATGCTTTCATAGATACAAAGATTTGGTTAGGGAGTTTAGCTGACCTGTAGAATTCTTATTAAAACAGGATATTTTTTTACGGTGGCGTTCTTTTATAGAGCCCGTACATTTAGATACTATCCATCTAGACTCGTTGATCCTTTGAATAAACTTATTCTTAAAGGTTTTCAATTTAGCACCGTAGTAAAATCTTTAAATAATGTTTTATTGGTGCTTATATTGCTTTTGTCTTTGAAAAATTAAAACATTAATAAATATATATTGTTTTATATGTATAGTTATGAGTACTCATGATCCTACATCCTGTCGATACTTATATATTCTGTTTACTTATATTTTGGCATTACACCAGGTCATGCGTTTCTCAGACTGATTAAGACGTCTTTACACTAAATCCGTGTTAGTGTACTGATTGATACTTTAGTCTGTGAGACATTTGTTTATTTATTAGTTATAATTAGCTTTGAACTAGCTTCCAGTTACTACTGCGATTACTGTTATATCGGTGATTAGTGTCTATGGTTTTTATAATTTTTATGCTTCGTCCCGATCAATTGAGCCATCTGAAACGTATTTTACAGTTTGTTCTTATGTTGTTCTGCTACATCACTGTCGCAGGTTAGTGAGAGGACTGAGCGCTCACAGAACATTGTTTGTGTGCATGTTCCAAGTCAGGAGCCTGTAAATCAATGGTTGTCGTTGGTTTATGTCTATCATATTTGTTTTTCTTAAATTGTATTGTAATTGCCCGTTAGTTTTCTCGTTTGAATTTGTTTCACATTTTTTCATGTCTAAGCCTTTTACAACTGACTATACGGTATGGGTTTTTTCATTGTTGAAGGCCGTACGGTAACCTATAGGTACTAATATCGACGTCATTTGAACTCTTGTTGATAGTTGTATCATTGGCAATCATACAATATCTCATTATTTTTAGACCAATTAAAAAAAAATGTAACTGAATACTTTTTAGTTGTTGCAGAAAATTGCTTTTTGGGGGTAAAGGTTACGTCAATTCTACCAAAACCATTATGTGGTTGGATAGATAGTTAACAATTTTCCCGGCTTTATCACTACTTTTGAGATTTAAAAGACATAGTTCATTGAGCACAACATTCTATGTTTGTTGGCGTTTGTTTTTGTTGCACTTAGTGTTCCTGTTGTTCCTTTGTTTTCCTCTTATAGTTGATGTGTTTCCCTCGGGTTTAGTTTGTAACCCGGATTTGTTTTCCTTCAATCGATTTATGACTTTTGAACACCGGTATACTACTGTTGCCTCCTATCTTTGAACATTTCAAGAAATTTATTAATATGTTCTCAGATATTAAAGTTATACAATTACGTGTATGTCTTAAACCGTTCTTATCAAGAAACTACGATAAGTTGTGCATAGTGCATGAATCTTGTGTCTGATCTTAATAACATTAACGGTACCAATTTTACTGCACCTAAAAATATCAATGATGTCTTTGTTAAAGTAATATTTAAAATTGGATTTATCTTCCTATGTCCATAATTATAGTTGAACCAATTCCAAGATATCCCCAACTCATAGTATTGCCTTCAAATGCTTAATGCACTGTTAAATTGTTAGTTCCTATGGTAAAGTAAATGAAATCTTTACCCTTCAGTGCTCACATACTCTTTGATTTACGACCTAAATTAAGTCAAATTTTAATGAAAAATATTCCTCCCTTTCCTTTGTAGATTCCTTTTTCCATCCATATCAAAATCATTTGATTAGAAAATGTTTTTTTTACAAAAAATGTAATAACGAGTGCACTTTATAGAACCTGAAATAATAAAAGAATTTGCATCAATATTGAGAAATTTTCCATATTGGACAATAGAATAAAGCTTCATGCAAGATTAGGGAAATGAAAATTACCCTATGTCATCCTTCAACCATTCATCTTCAGTGTCGAATATTTTTTTAATAACAAATCAGTAGCAACTCCAAGAGGAGTTATACAAATAGTACCTAAATTTTAACAACTATTTAGAGGTGAATTTAGCTCATTTTATCAACTAAAAATGATTATCTTTATAACTTTAATGCAATAGTGTTATAATATATTTTAACAAATGAAAACAACACGTTATAAATTTCATGCATCTGAAACGTTTTTCTGGATTTACCTTCATCAAGAACGCTCAAAGCCGAATATTTGAAAGCCAGGGATGTATAAGAACCGAAACATTTGAAGAGCTATATGACAAAAAAACCCTAAAAAATAGCCAAATCCATCTACGGTCAACTTTGCCTGAGGTAGTTAAAACTCTAGTTTCTTTATAATTTCAAAATTTATCAACGGACAATTTTAGAAAGGATTGATATAAATCATGTCAGTACCAAAGTACTGACTACTGAGCTGATGATACTCTCGGGGACTGATAGTCCATCAGCAGAAGTATCGACCCAGTGCTGTAAAAAATGAAAACAACACGTTATAAATTTCATGCGTCCGAAGCGCTTTCCTGGATTTACCTTCACCAGGAACGCTCAAAGCCGAAAATTTGAAAATAAAGGATATATAACAACCGAAACATTTGGAGAGCTATATGACCAAAAAGAACCTAAAAAATAGCCAAATCTATCTAAGGTCAACTTTGCCTGAGGGAATTAAAACCTTAGTTTCTTTATAATTTAAAAATTATCGACGGACAATTTTAGTAAGTCATCCTCTATCCAGACTATATCAAGTTTTTTGGACCATCACCATACCTGGGAATATGATTTAAAATAATGCACACAACTCTACAAACTTCATACAGTTTTTTCGATCACTTTGATTGTCGGAAGTACCTCAGAAGACGTTTACTTTTTGTTCCAGAATTTCGAGCGCTGAAAGCAGAAAGGGGTGATTTTGAAAATGAAAATAATTCTGGTATTTTTTTTCAATGTCAATGAAATGGACTTCAAGTTTATACTATTGGTGTTCTACGTTTCTACTCAACGGTATCCATCTGAAATATGTCAGGAATTTCCGCCTACAATTTACAAATCTACCAATGTTGAAAGAATGCGATCGATAAAGTCGGAAACTTTTACGTATAGATCATTATAATAATAAGGAAATCTGGTATGGTTGTCAATGTGAAAACTATCCACCAGACACTGAAATCCTGAAAACACAAGATATTGAATATCATATCAACTGTGAGATGTAATATCACATATGCAGGCGCTTCTCTGTGCTACTATATAAGAATGAAGAGTTCACAATAGGAAAATTGAAATAATATCTTTTTTGTTGTAAACTTGCACTCACTGTCCATATCTAATTGTAGGTCACAATATGAAGAAGACATTACTTTGTCTGTGGTATCCTTTATTTCATTTTCAATGTGATAGATGCGATTACAAAAGCCACCAATTCAGTGACAGGGGATCATCTTTATATGCGGAACGTAATGTGATATTATTAGCTTCAAAACTTTCCACTAGAAAAAAAAAACGCTGTCCGAAGTCTACCTCAAATTGATAAATGAACAAGTCGACGACGAGGAGAGGAGCACAGTTGGTTCCACCAGGAATGCCGACTGTCTGTTGAACCATACGTCCACCAAAAGTCACAAAATAATTACCCTTGTATTTGCGAAATTTGAATTTCATCTTTATTGTGTAAATATCCGTATCTAATATTTCCTGTTCCAGTTCTCCAACCTCTGTCATGTCTTTGATCTGGATGTGTATTCTGTAAAACATTCATACTCCTTTGGAGTGTTCTCGAAAATGACACATAGTTCCTGATCCGAAATACCAATTTTATCATCTATCTTGTTGAATTTTGTAACGGCGCTTCTGTATAAAAATGAGGAGAAGTGGAATGATTGCCGACGAGACAACTATCCAACTGAGTTAAAATGAAGTGGTAGTAAGCAATTATAGGCAACCGTACGGCCTTCAACAATGAGAAAAACCCATACCGTATAGTTGTCTATTCCCGACATGAAAAAATGTATAACAATTAAAACGAGAAAACTAACGACCTAATCTATAACAAAACAATTTTCGAAAAACAAATATGAAAGACATGATCCAACGACAACTTCTGTTCTACAGGCTCCTAACTTGGGACAGGCACATATAGAATGTGGCGGTGTTAAACATTTTTGTGACCGCTCAACCCTCCCCTAACCTGATACAGTGGTGTAACAGCACAATATAAGAACTAACTGTAATAATCAGTTGCATTTGGCTTAACTCAAACGATCGGTACGAGGAACAAAAACCACTAACATAAAAACAATAGACACAAAGCACGGAAATAAGACTACTCGCAGTTACTGAAAGCTAGTTCAAAGCCAATTACAACTAATAAATAAATCATGTTTTCCCAGACGAAAGTATCTATCACTACACATCCAACGGACTAAGTGTAAAGACGTCACAATCATTCTGGAAACGCATGACCTTGTGCAATGCCAAAATATAAGTAAACCGTATCGATAGGATGTAGGATTTTCAAAAACAAAATCAATGTTAAAACAATATTTAATGATTTTAGTACTGTGTTAAATTGGCAACCTTTAAGAATAAGTTTATTCAATGGATCAATTGATTGAAATGGATCGTGTCTAAGTTTAAGGGCTTTAAAAACAATATCCCGTAAACATAATGATGTGATATCTATGAAAGATTCGGTAAAGGTTTTAATTAACTTGTGAACATCCCTGACTTAATAATTTACCATTTATACATAAGTTACGTTTATTGAAATCTAAAACGAGACTACAGACACTGGCGTAGGGAACACGTTGTGAAATGTATACACCGTAAGAAGGGACCAAAGAAAAATCACCGTCCAAAAATGGAAAATTAACAATCGGGAACGAAAATCGTCTCTTTTGTCATAATTATAAATTTTAGTATAGAGTTTCCCGTGTGTCCATTATGCATAGCATTAACTTCTCAATAAGGCAATGCATCTCTGTGTGGACTTCATTGGTTAATACTTCGCTATTTATATGAATAGATAGACATGTGTACATTCAAACGTTTACTAAATGACTAGAAATTTTTTGACGTTACAATATGTAACTGAATGGTGGTTTATCCGTGTTAATGTTGTCGATTTAAAGTAGACTTTTGATTTCCCCTATGGTATCAGTGTTTTATTTTTTTTCATCCGATCATGGAGTCGGTTTATCGTAGACTTTTGATATCCCCTATGGTATCAGTGTATTATTTTTTTCATCCAATCATGGAGTCGGTTTATCGTAGACTTTTGATATCCCCTATGGTATCAGTGTATTATTTTTTTCATCCGATAATGGAGTCGGTTTATCGTAGACTTTTGATATCCCCTATGGTATCAGTGTATTATTTTTTTCATCCGATGACGGAGTCGGTTTTTTCGTAGAATTTTGATTTCCCCTATGGTATCAGTGTATTATGTTTTCATCCGATGACGGAGTCGGTTTATCGTAGACTTTTGATTTCCTCTATGGTATCAGTGTAATACTTTTTTCATCCGATCATGGAACAGACAGACTTAAAGAAAAACGAATGGATTTCCCATATATCATTTCTAAAATTCTAAAGTCTTGAAGTGTTGCAAATTTATTTTCAAAAAAAATGTATCAAAGATCTTCGTTCAGCATAAACTCCTTACAAAAAAAAAAAAAAAAAAAAATGAGCACAAAAAACAAAAGCTTAATATCTATACACCTTCTTCATCTTCATGCAAACCAGCTAGTTTAAGAAGTTTAAGTTTAGAAATATTTAAACGGGTTTACTCTAAGTTCGTGCTTACTTAGGTTTGTTATCTCAGTAAAATATTTAGTATGCCCTCGGAATATACCAGACGAGTGCTTACCACAATTCGAATTTGGACCTGATTTACATTGATTTGATTTAAAAAAAAATGCAGTGTAATATTCATGCATTTATTGAAGCTATGCAAGGATATTTATTATTTTCTCAGAATGAACACACACAGACATTCAAATTACATACTGAGTTGGTATTCTGCAAGTTAATTTTGTTCAAAGTCGACACCTTGATACAAACCCAAATTAACAGCGATAACTGTTCAGAGTTCATACTTGTAAATCCGATAATTAAAACCCCCTGAGTCTTAATATTAATTTATGCCAATTGTGTAAAAGTCAGTGTTTTTCTAATTGATGCTTGAAATGATATTTCCAGTACTATGCAATTTGGATTTCGTAGATAATATGTTTTATGATATGATTCAACTAGAATTAGGTTCAAAGAACTAAGAACCACTTGCTAAGAACGTACTGCATAACATTTCAGATTGAAGTTAATAAGTATTGACTCGTACTAAGTTAATACATTGACATACCATTGTTTGATATAGCAATCATTAATCTTGTTTTAAACATTGTTGGATATGGTTTCTTAATGAACAATGTAGTTTGAGAAAATGTTTTTCTTATTTGTTAATGATTAAAAAGCATTAGAAAGGTAATAAATAGCTCCAACATGTCTTGTTGCCTTTAATATACCAATGAACGATTGCATGTATATTTTAGCTAACCTCTGGGAGAATAAGTCTGCGTTTGCCAGTTGCGAAACATTAATAAATACTGAACCAACAATTTTATTTAAAATCATATTCAAGTTTGTTGTTCCGTTGTTTTCCTCTTATAGTTGATGTGTTTCCCTCGGTTTTAGTTTGTTACCCAGATTTGATTTCGCTTAATCGAATTATGACTATTGAACAGCGGTATACTACTGTTGCCTTTATTTATATCATCAAATTAATCATTTTCTTATATTCCTACTATAGCCGAAGTATTGAGCTACTGGCCTGTTGATACCTACAGGCACTTACAGTCCACCAGTAGAGGTATCGACCCAGTGGTTGAAAAAACATTACTGTTACTGTTTTTAAAGCACCACAGGCGCATTTCAACGATTCATGATTTAATAATACCCATTATGGCATGAAACAAAACTAACGGAGCAAAGTGAATGATTTGATTTTAATGAGAATGAAAGTTCCCAAAACGCACTGTATTACATTTGAGGCTGAATTTCAAGTAATACTAGATTAGCATAGTATGACATAATGACCATTAAAATCTCATACTGACCATTGATTTCTCTCAAACTGTCAAACACTCAACGAGCAATGCCTCACACGACTGGACAACATTTTTCTATTTTTCTATTGTTTGGAAGCTTAAAAAAGCCTTTAAAATATTTATTAAATACATTTCACAGATTAAGTGCATATGTGGATATGTTTTCTGATAAACATTTGTGATTATGATATGTAAAGGCATTTGAAAAATGTTTCTTAACAGTAACAATTGGTTAAATTGACACTGAACCCATAGGTCGGCATAACATTAGATTAAGATTTTGACATACCATCATAAGTCGGATTAACATTGAATACTGATTTTTACATTGAAATGATATCACTATCATATGTCGGATTAATATTATATACTGATTTTGACATTGGAATGGCATTAGTATCACAAGTTGGATTAATATTGGATACATTTTTTGACATTGAAATGATATCACCATCATATGTCCGATTAACATGAAATACAGATTTTGACATTAAAATGGTATCACCATCATATGTCGGATTAACATTAGATACTGATTTTTACATTGAAATGGCATAAGTGTCGTAAATCGGATTAATATTGGATACAAATTTTTTACATTGCAATGGCATAAGTATCATAATTCAGAATAACATTGGATTCAGATTTTGACAATTAAATGGCATAAGTGTCATAAGTCGGATTAACATTGGAACTGATTTTGACTGGTGTGGCTATACAGAAAGTCTTACATCTTGATAAAAATAAAGAAGTTACCAAATGGGCAATGAAAATGAAAAGTGAAAGAATTACAGACAATACAATAGCAAAGAGAAAAAAAAAGACATTACTGAAAACTCTTCCGCCACTAAAAAACCGTAAGGGATAAACAACATGACCCCGACAAAAAAACGAGGGTAGGGGAACTCAAATTATCTGGAGTGTAGGTAGATCTGCTGCACTAGTGGCGCCTGTCGTATTGCTGATGATAAGTTGAAATCCGGATATATGTCATAAACGAGGTAAATATCGTATCAACTGCTACACTCCATATACAAATGTTGTTGAAACAGTGTCCTAAAATTCGACAGTTAAGAAATTTTGAAAGTTTAGATTCCAATCGATCCTCACTGTCGATTCAAGGTGTTAAGGTTTGAAGCATTTCTAGAATATACCCAATATATCTGACATTAAGAACTGCATTCAGCAGTTTGCTCAATAAACAATTATAAATCGATGATAATATGTTAATATTTATTTACACATACATTGATTGGTGTAAGCAAACATAACGTTCCATTAGCGTAGATATTTATTTTGATAAAGAAGAATTTCTTGTAATTACAAAGCTTTATTATTTAGGAAACGTATATATTAAGTGAATAGAACATACAACATACAACATAAGCTAGAACATACAACACAGACTACAACATACAACATAGACTACAACTTATTTCAAACGGGATAGCACATCCTCATTTTTACGGAGATGTTGTTTACCGAGCCCGGAAATTTAGAAACGATCCGAGTAAACTTATCGATCCTTTAAATAAACTGATGCTAAAAGGTTACCAATTCAACACTGTAATTAGATCTTTGAATTTTTGTTTTTATTTGTATTAATATTGATTTTGTTATCAGTAAAGTAAAATCAAACTAAATATTATTTCAATATATACATAAGCACATTCATGCTCTACAACCTGACGATACCTGTATCTTGGCATTGCACAATGTCATGTTTTTCTCTGACTGTTTTGACGTCTTTACACTAAATCCATTGGATGTTGGATGTGTACTGATTGATATTTTAGTTTTAGATGCATGATTTTTTTATTAGTTGTTATTGGCTTTGAACTAGCTATCAGTAACTGCGAGTACTCTCAGATCTGTACTTAGTGTCTTTTTTGTCATGGGGATGTATAAGTACCCGTCCACGTCCACTCTGTGTTTTTGTTCGATGTATTTCTATTTGTATCCATCTGATGAGTTAATCCTTCTTCAACTGATTTTTATAGTTTGTTCTTATGTTGTACTGTTACACCACTGTCCCAGGTTAGGGGAGGGTTGACGCCTTCAAACGAGTTTAACCCCGCCACATTCTGTATGTGCCTGTTTCAAGTGAGGAGCCTGTATTTCAGTGGTTGTCGTTTGTTGCTGTGTATTATATTTGTTTTTCTTTCATTATTTTGTACATAAATTAGGCCGTTAGTTTTCTCGTTTGAATTGTTTTACATTTTTTATTCGGGGCCTTTTATAGCTGACTATAAGGTATGGGCTTTGTTCATTGTTGAAGGCCGTACGGTGACCTATAGTTGTTAATTTCTGTGTCATTTGGTCTCTTATGGAGAGTTGTCTCATTGGCAATCATACCACATCTTCTTATTTTTATATAGAACATACAACATGGACTAGAACATTCAACATACAAAATACAACATAGACTAGAACATACAACATAGACAAGAACATACAACATAGACTAGAACATACAACATACAACATGGACTATAACATACAACATATAACATGGACTAGAACATACAACATAAAACATACAACATAAACTAGAACAGAGAACTACAAAAGGTTTAGTAGCCATGCTGATGCACAGGAACCAAAAGAACATGGGCGTTAACAAATGAGACATACATGAAGTAAATTTGAGTTTAATAACGCAAAGTAATACGACAATAATACACATTTTGTTAAATTGACATACATCATTCCTATTTTATCTACTTGATTTATATGTTCAAAATGAATTTATGAAACTTTAACATGTGTAAACTACTGTTTCCTCTTGTTCAAAGTAATACTTGTAAAAGTATATGTCAATTGCTTTTAGTGAAAAGTTTTGTAAAATTATCAATTTTGGTTGTCGGTTGATAAACCAACAATATACAAAACTATATATTGCAAATTCTGATATGACGTTCTGCAAACGCTTTGAGTACACACCCGTAGTAAAATATGAATATATTGTATGTCAGCTCACCGTGCTGTTCCAATCACACTCCTACGTCGTATGCTTTTTATGAATGAGTTACCCGAGGTCAATCGGTGTAATTGACGTCATTGAACGATCAACTCTATCTGTGACGTAAGAATCTAGGCATTTTACGGGAAAATGAACGAATATGAAAGTCTTCAAAACATGGAAACATAAACAAACGAAGATACGAATTTGTTGGATGCACACTTTCTTAAATTTTCATAATAGTTTAATTTTATCCTAACCTATTTAAGTATGTTATTAAGCATATCAATTATTCAGTTTTCTTCGTTCTTTACGTCTATATTATTAGTGTGTTCAATTACAGGAACAGCATATAATTGCCTTCACCCAGAACGCTTTGATCCAAAAGAATTACAAACCTTGTCCTATTAGAGTAGAAGTAATTCATGGGGGCTTGAATTTATATTGATTTTACCACGAGTTGGCCCTTTATGCTGATATTTTGCCCCTTGCTCTATGTTAAATATTTAGCATAAAGGGCCAACACGTGGTAAAATCAGTATAAATTCAAGACCCCATGAATAATCTCTTAATTATTATTATTCATACTAACATACAAACAACACAACAATTATGAAATGGAAACACTATATATATATATATGTATATTGCGTACTGTTATTCAAACTACTAAACAATAACACTATATAGATATTGAATGTAAATGGAATAAGTATCGAATTGAAACGCAAAATTAGAAAGTTGATTTTAATCATCAAACCCGTTGCTACTTCTAGTGGTTTGAGTAGATAGATCCATATTTCCTACACTTGATATGTCCAAGGGGCAAGGGTGCTTGCTTTTACGAATACCAATGCAACAAAATATACGCGCGAACAAATTACGGTTAGACTTCCGAATAATAATGTAAACAAAGGGGTCAGTCGAGTAGTTGAATCCACCAAGCAAGTGAATCTTTGAAACGGTCTTGTACTCCATTGGTATGTTTAACAGCTTATATAGGACCCATACCTGAAGATAAAATTATAGATTTATATTTTTAATATACTTTTTATTTTCAACAATGTAATAATGTGAGCTTTTTTTGCAAATGTTGGCCGATATGTTTTTAATTTACTAAAATTGTGTGAATATTTTAACAACTTTTTTGAAAATTACTGAAGTGAATGGTAGTTTTCTGAAATGAAAGGTTATCATATGTGTATGTAGTTTGACTCTATCTATAGTTTTTCAAAACTGTCATGGAGGCAACAAAGCAGTAACAATTAGTTTCATCCTTCTAATCTCGTTTATAAGGCATAAAACTGAACTCGATTTCTCAATAATTTCGTAAGAGGATTTATGTGTCCGTATCCAACTGGCTAAAATGGAAACAGTTCTCTGAACTTCTCTATATTTAATGGAGGGCTGCAAAAGTGAAAGCAATTGTATAATAATTTGTCAACTACCGGTATCACAATTGTTTTGTTACTACTACATCGTCGGTAACGCTGTTTTTAGACTTTAAGAAGTATCCCAAAGGTAACAATTCGCTCCTTGGCCAGTGTTGTATCGGTTCTAGCAGGATTTGAATGATGACTGTGTTAATTTTCAATTAAAATGTTTGTATACTTTCAGGCTGAAGCTCTTACTTCCTCCCAAAAATTTGAAAGTGTTTTATCTTTGATGAGGTTTTAGCTGTTTTGTCTTGACACGTTTGGGTTTAATGCTCTTAAATGTTTTGTCTTGAAACGTTTGGGTTTAATGCTCTTAAATGTTTTGTCTTGACACGTTTGGGTTTAATGCTCTTAAATGTTTTGTCTTGACACGTTTGGGTTTAATGCTCTTAAATGTTTTGTCTTGACACGTTTGGGTTTAATGCTCTTAAATGTTTTGTCTTGACACGTTTGGGTTTAATGCTCTTAGCTGTTTTGTCTTGACACGTTTGGGTTTAATGCTCTTAGCTGTTTTGTCTTGACACGTTTGGGTTTAATGCTCTTAAATGTTTTGTCTTTTTGTTTTCAGGATTTTGGCATCGAGTGTAAATAGAATATTCCACAATCTCGTTTTACCATTACCGATATGCCATGTATAAGATTCTAAAGAAGCGAGATACGCCATAACATCTATTATAACAATATATGAAACAGATTACACTATTTTTTCAATATATATATAACACATGAATTTAATAGATCAACATGCAACACAATCAAGATATGTCATAGTTATGTCTATTAAACTCGTTATCTATTGATCAGATAACGTCTTACGAATCGTCCTACACAATTTTGGTGATTTTTTTCTTTAACAAATTTACTATAATCGACTCTTTTGGAAGGTACTTTTGGGAGGTACTTTTGGGAAGTATTTTTGGAAATATGATCTTTGATAGTCTCTGTTGAATATATTAACAACTTTTCTGTTCTCGGGCGATTTAGGAGATATCTGTTGCTAAAGACCGTATTTAACATCTAAATATCTTTTTATTTTTATTTTTGTAACGTTAGTTTAAAACATTAAGATATGTCTGACGAGGTTCCTGATCTATCAAACATATTTCAATGATATCTATGAAAACTGGAATTTGCACGGAATATCGTTTCGAATATACCCATATATTTGAATTAGGCATCGACTAAACGTCATATCTAAATTCGCTTACACGGTAAAACATGACTTTAGCAAACATTAACATAATTTTCTTTCATACAATCCAAAGTTACTTTAAAGAAAAAATGCATGTTCATTGAGCATTGTGCATCAAAACTTAAGCACCCAATATAATGTATAAGAATTGATTCAAACAAGATATTCATGATTTTATGAACGAAATGTTATTTTAGAATCAAAAGTATATAAAATGTCAAAATAATTTATAAGAAAAGATATTTACATAATAATGTATTAATAGAAGATATAATTTAATAAGGTTAATCGTCAGAGATTATGGAAAAATGAAAAGTCGTTATATAATGACATTAACGGTATAAACTTAAATAAACTGTTAACACAGAGATATGTCTCGCCTTTTTGTAATTTTGATAATGCAAATGTTGAAACTAAAATAGCAATACTTTAACATGTAAGTTCTGCAAATATTCAAAGTCAATGAACCATGACTGAAGGCACATGGCTGAACAATCTCCATGGAAATGAGATGTGCCAATGCTAATACAACTGTATACCAAATACCATTTTCTTATCATAAGACGTTCCCTTTAAATAAACCTAATCACAAACATTAATTTGTAAACTTTGTAAAAGTTTCAAAGAAAATGAACCATGATGAGGGGGTGGGGCTATATAATCTCCATGGAAACGAGACTTGCAAATGCCAATAAATTTGCAAACCAAATATCATTGACTGAACATTAGCAGTTCATCTTAAACTGACCTAATCACAAACTTATACATGTAAACTAAGCAAAAGTTTCAAAGTCGATAGACCATGACTGAGGAGGCGGGGCCAAATATTCTCCATGGAAATGAGATGTGCCAATGCTTATACAACTGCATACCAATTAACATTGGCCTTCCACTAATTGGCCTAATCACAAACTAGTACAAATGGTTTCAAAGTCAATAGACCATGACTGAACTGGCAATGCTAATCACAAACTAGTACATAAATTTAAACCAAAAGTTTCTAGGTCAATAAAGTTTCCAGGTCAATGACCATGACTGAGCCAAATAATCTCCATGGAAATGTGATATGCCAATGCTTATGCAACTGCATACCAAATATCATTGACTATCACTAGTGGTTCCCCATAAACTGACCTAATCACAAACTAATACACGTAAACTAAGCAAAAGTTTCAAAGTCAATAGACCATGACTGAGGGGGCAGGGCCAAATAATCTCCATAGAAATTAGATGTGCCAATGCTAATACAGCTGCATACCAAATATTATTGACCTACCACTAGTGGTTCACCATAAACTAGACCTAATCACAAATTAATACATTGTTGACAACGCCGCCGCCGCCGATGCCGGAAACAGAATACCTATGTCTCGCTTTTTGACTCCGTCAAGGCGAGACAAAAATTGGAGAGCTGTTAAAACCCAAAAGCACGAAAAGTATAGTCAAAGCCGGGCTAGGAATCAGAGCTTTGCAAGATGGAGGCAATACCATGGCAATAAAACGAAAGGCTTCTAGTAACCTGAATTGCCACCCCCGGAAAATTTAACCTTTAATTGCTCAAAAGAGGATAACTTCAAACACATATAGCTTCGAATGAGTTTGTTTATATCAATTTTAAAGTTTAAATTAACTTCACCTTGTGGTTTTAGATTTGAAGGTTTTTTGAAAATTAATCAATAAGAATCTGGAAGTCATGTTTTTATTAGATCAGAAACAAATGGGGAACATTTATATATAATAGTCCATTCGTCTTTCTTGTCAAGTTTTCTTACAATTTGCCTAAAAGTATAGACCAAAATATGATGATAACAATTATACCTTCATTGGAACTATGTGCCACCAAGACTGTACTATGGATGTTTGTCATCCGATAACATTAAATTATGACTGTGCGTAAAAAGATTTCATATCAACTTTCCCCCCAGTTTTAAAATGTTTCACTTCGTGATTCCAGAACAGATGGACAAAATGTCATTTGGCCAAGCAGTTTCAGAGAAGAAAAAACTTGATATTTCTATAGGATTTAATCGGCACTATGTGCCACCAATGCCATCATCTTTGCCATTCAATTAACATTAAATGTTGAAAGTTTGCAGATGATCTGTAAATTATCAACCTCTAGAATTAAGAAAAAGTTTATAATTAGTCTTCCAATCAGAGATTTTTTTTTTAAATCCACTAATCGGAATCCAGAATTACGGCCATGTTTTGAAGATTATGTACAAATCATCTCGTAAATCCATTTAGAACATATAACTGTGGGAATCACAATAACTCCAAAACTTAGCGTGAACGGATGCGTCGACCGAATAAGCGTCTCCTGACGTGCAGGCATCGCACACTATGCGAATCCACAATCAGGCAAAATACAATATATAGGGAATAGAACACAATCGGTACAGATCAGACGACCACTCTGAATTCTAAATATTTAAGATCGCCAAACATGTCACTTGTGAATTGGGACACAGCCACATCGTATCCGGCAACTATTACTTGATGGTGGCCGTAAAACGTATAAAGTGTCGATTTCACTGGGGCAGTTCTTGTGGCAAGAGCACATAACGGTAATGAAGTCCGTTAAATGTGAACATACATGCGAGTTACGTATCAATTGATATATGGAAAAGCACTACAATGAGACAGTGGGTATGTTATTGCTGTGGAATTGGAAGTTGACAATGGAAAAGCTGAAATTGTCACATTTGTTATAGACCTGAGTTACAAGTCGTCCATCTGTGTCAATATCAAGAAAAATATTCAGATATGTAGTATCTCCAATTTTATGTTCGCTAGGAAAATAAGAGATGCAACCAATCACTAAAAAGGGTTCTTATGTGTCAGGAATTAAGGTGACAGTAGTTTACCAATGTTAAAATCCCTTAAATTGACTAGGAAGTGACAAATCAAGAAAACGAACAAAATTAAAGGAATCGCATGAACTCCAAAAAGGATCGAAACCATGCTCGTCGACGTCGAATAAAAAGAAAAAAAGACCCACTCATGCTGCACGAAATGTTTTACAGGAAACAAAAGATGGAGCACGAGGAACAACAAAAAACCCGGGCTGAACTCATTTTCAGCAGATGACATTTGTTCCAGTTCACTAGCGGCTTTTTTTCCGTTTCTCATGGTGATAAGGCTTCAACAAGTAAGGTATCCCTTAATGGTCGACCAAGTCATGGTGGTAACTTTATTCTATAAAACTCTTGCTTCATTCGTTTCCCTGAAAGTAACCCTCTTTTATGAAAACCCTGACTGGAAAAACAAACTATAAATTCTCGTTTTAACATGGTAATATATACTGTCCATTAAGGTGATGCTAGGATACTGCCGCATCAAAATTGAAAGTTCACAGAGGGGAAATAAGTTTTATCTTTTTTATTCATCTGACCCACACTGTTATTTCTAGACAGCTAAGTCAAGGTATGTAGCAGACCCATCTGAGTTTGTGATATCCTTAATCGCAAGTTAATTGGGACGGAGGCGATTCAAACAGTCGATGAACTTTGAAATATTCAGTGAAAGGACATTAGCTATACAGTGGAACTTGAAATTAAATGAAAATAACAGCTTAGTAAAAGGAATTCAGTTGGCTTCCATTGGAAATACTATTATAAGAACAAGATGTTGCCACACGATATTTGTAGAGGCAATCCATTTTTATAAACTTGTGTAAAAGGCTCATAAGTATTGTATAAAAAGCTAATAAGTTACTTCAAAAACATCATCGCGTGAACATGATAAGTAAGATTAACAATATTTTCTCTGATTGTTAAACATGACAATTACTAAAAAAATATACCGGGAATACGTAGTGTGCATGTCAACAATGTCTTCTCGCCAATATAAAAAAAACTTTGATCTAAAGTAAACTCTTGGATGCTATATGAAAATCGAATATTCGATATTAAGAAAATTAACCCCTTTCTTTCAACCAATTACAAACTAAAGCTGGTTCTGATCTTGTAAACAAAGAGATTAAAGACAGGAAACCGTCTGATTGGAACAGTCAAATGAAAATAAATATTCTCACTTTATCAGGATCTTACCATGTTGACACACGACTTATGTTCATAAATAAAATGGTTAATTTCAAGGTTTTATTTCCAGTACAGTTGTTCCTAAGTCAGTGTTTACGTCCACTTGTTATTTGTTTACCAAGTTTATTGTTCTTCTAAGTTTTGACCTTCGAGCAACGCTGATGGTAAATACATTTTCATAAGGCACACATTGTACATCAAATTGAATTTGAAGTCTGTTATAATTTTATTCGTCGAATATTGCTTATTAGTTTAACCTTGTTCATATGTTTAACCTATTTTGTAATATTTTATACAATGAGCTAAGAAGATAAACGAGAAAATGAATATTATCAAAATAGTTTACGTAATATTGTGTACATGTAATTCGTTAAACCCATGTGATGCTGAGCGATTTCACTATATGAGGAAAGGGGTAAATTTCATTCAACAGAGGACTGCATTGCGTTACCAAATTCTCTTGAATATTACAGTTGTTGTTCTGTTGGTAATTATTATCCTTGACATTTTCCTTGGAAATTGGTACATTTTACAACATGCATTTTAGATTATCTGTTAAATCTGTATTAAGAATATTCATTGAGCTCATCACAGCCATTATACTCGTTGCTAGGCAACAAACTATACAAGATAGACATAAAATGCAACCATTTTCAGATGGTCTGTGGCATAGATTTACAATATGATAATGAAAATGGATTAAGCCATGGTGACTTCCCTACTCAAAAGAAAAAAATAAATGAAGTTAAGTGTTTTGTCTTCTTTCAGATTCAATTTTTTAAATTCTTCTCCAAGGCTGAACTTTGTTTAGTAATTTTCTCGTTTCAGATTCCCTTTCTTATTCTTTTTTTGTTTTTTCTTCAACATTGTTTCAGTCATTTTCGAAGTTTACAGTACTAGAAAAACCAAATATGTATATCAAGTGAAATATCTTAGTAATGAAACAACGTTGCAGATAAGATATGTTTGCAGATTAACCCGTTATACTATATATTATGTTAAAATTTGAAGTTTACTATTTCATTTAAAGAATACTTACATTTTTTTTATACATTATCACAGTGAAACTTAGGCATATTATCGTTTTTTTAAATCTTTCAAGAAAATGCACTTTTGGAAGGTACTTTTAGAAATATGATCTTTGCTGAATATATTTACAACTTTTCTGTACTCGGGCGATTTAGAGCTATCTGTAGGAATATATTACCTTAGCTGTATTTGGCAAAAACTTTTGGGAAGTTTGGTTCTCAATGCTCTTCAACTTCGTTCATTATTTGGCCCTTTTAACTTTTTTGGATTTGAGCGTCACTGATGAGTCTTTTGTAGACGAAACGCGCGTCTGGCGTAAATACAAAAAATTTTATCCTGGTATCTATGATGAGTTTATTGCTAAAGACCGTATGATACGGTGCTTTTTGTCCGCAATTTGCTTTTTGTCCGATAATTTTGCTTTTTGTCCGACACTTTTGCTTTTTGTCAGTTGCTTTTTGTCCGTTTTGCTTTTTGTCCGATAATTTTGCTTTTTGTCCGACGCTTTTGCTTTTTGTCCGTTGCTTTTTGTCCGTTTTGCTTTTTGTCCGATAATTTTGCTTTTGTCCGATACTTTTGCTTTTGTCCGTTGCTTTTGTCCGTTTTGCTTTTTAGCTCACCTGGCCTAGAGGGCTAAGTGAGCTTTTCTCATCACTTGGCATCCGTCGTCGTTTTTAACTTTTACAAAAAATCTTTTCCTCTGAAACCATTGGCTAAACTAAAGTAAATATGGCCAAAATCATCCTTAGGGAATCTATTTAAAAAAGTATCCGATGACCCAGCCCAATAATAAAGATGGCCGCCACGTCTAAAAATAGAACATTGGGGTAAAATGTAGATTTTGGCTTATATCTCTGAAAATAAAGCATTTAGAGCCAATCTGACAAGGGTAAAATGTTCATCAGGTCAAGATCTATCTGCCCGAAATTTTCAGTCACATCAAACAACGCGTGTTTGGGTTGCTGCCCTGAATTGGTATTTTTAGGAAAATTAGCAGTTTTGGTTTTATTTGATTGGAGTTTTATTTTTAAGTCGTTATAACGACTAAGCTTACTTGTTATAACGACTTAGCTTACAACTTAGCCAACTTGTTTTAACGACTTAACTAACTCGTTTGAACAACTTAACTAACTTGTTTACTTAAAAACTACTTATTGTAAATACAGAAATCAATGCGTGCATCTATTTTTGTGATTCCTTGATAACTATCCAAAATTTGCGTTTAATATTTTTATTGAGATTTCAGTAAATGTTATATAAAATAGTTTATACTTATAAAATCAAAATACGAGTTTTTATTTATGCGACGAACTTCTTGTTGCATTATTCGCATTAATAAAATCGTCGCAATAATATCTAAACTTGCAGTACTTCATCAGTATTTGCGCCCTGAACTTCAAGCATTCGTCGTTAATATTTGATTTGCTTGTCCTTTGGTATTGCCAATTGTTGTTTAAGTACTTTCGGATGAATTGAATACCAGTACATTCCAGTTGATTTCTACTGTTTCTGTGTGTGTTTTTTTGTTTTTACATACAACCCTTGAACAAAACTATTTTATTCTTCCACAAATAATTTGCGTCTGTTCCAAGTCAGAAATTTGTCGCCATTGACATGTTATTGTCTCTTTATATGTTGTAGTTGCTCGACATATTTGAAGACAAAGTGTTGTGTCTGCCAATTTACCCACTTGATTATTTTGCTGAAGATATTTTAAGGCTAGTTATATGGTAATTGGTTTCCAACTTTATTGGAGATCAAGTGTGAACTCCAGATGTATAGTTTCTTAGGGGATGCATGTTGTCTCTTTGACATTGCTACATATTCCTTCTCTTTCATTTTCATTTAAAGATAAAAAATGAAATGACACAATGTTTATACCTGTCGTCCAAAATTTTTTTGCAAAAAGGGGTTAATGAGCCATTTTGGACTGTCGACTAAAGGAGGTGTCAGAAAAATAGATTGTTTGACAAATGGGGAAGTCTGACTTGTGGACTGTCGGAATATAGCTACCCGCCCTTCTCAGCTCACAAAGCTAAGCAGCACGTTATCAGGTGGCCGATAGGGTATGTCTTAAATAAGACTGAAATTTACGTTCAACTAACTTCGAACCGATAAGTAAGAACCTGCTTTTAACAATGTTGAATTCTGACCCTTTTTGGTGCCTTTATTTTCAGAATTCGGAAAAAACCAATAGCAAACACTGATCTGCATTTGGTCTTAGTAACACTTTCCTAGACATCAAGTAAATCAATCCACTGCAACTTCAAAGGATAAGGGGCATTAGAGGACCTTTTTCGTCCCAGCATTTTACAAACATTTGAAGCTCATCTTTCCAAGGTGCTAGAGATATATTGACAGGGCTTAAACATAAATTATCATGAAAAGGGCATATTTGTGTAGATGTCTTGAAGAACCAAGACTATAACTAAACATTAAAATGAAGGAATCATATAAAAAGTCAATTTTTGCCTGCCTTGATTTCATTGTTTGACATACCTTGATCCGGTAAACATCGAGCGCACAACAAATACAACTTCGTGTTTAAAAGAAATGTATATTGCGGAATCATAATTAACAGGTCAAAATATTTAGTTGTTGTGTGCCTGTGCTTTATACCTTGAAGGTATATGTTTGGACCAAAATTGATCTTTATCGCCCCAACTACTTTACACAGATGTAGATTTATCGAGTTTCTGTTAAGGGGGTGCCAGTAATCATGTAATAACTCATTGTTGTGCTTTGGTAGTCATTAAACCAGTTCCTTCAGTTATAAAATTATCACACCAATGAAATAACATAGCCAATTATTCATTAGAAATAAGACATTGTGATAAAATAATCAGCCTCAAAATGCCCTTATAATCATGTAATCATGCAATAAAAAACCTTAACATAGTCCCGTATCGTTATAGACATACAGCAAAGAATTCCGTCTTGAACTTGCATTGTGGTGAGACCGTTGAAAGCATCATTGTGACTTTGAGATGAAGAACAGCAATTAAACTGCTGTTCAGTTGCTTTGGGCTTTGTCAAGTGTATGTAGAAATGTTGTGTCATGAATTTATACACCATATTCATTGTTTCTTATTACCCAAACCATTATTGACGACAGACTTAGCCATTAATACTATAATAAATGAAATATTTGCATCAGTATAGACATTTGGGAAATATGTCTGCAAGATAAAAAAAAGTTTTTTTAATGATTTTCTACACATAATGAATTTAATTGTTTTATGTGTTTCTGGTACAAGTTAACTAGGCTATGAATAAAAAGAGTCCATTATGATCAACATAAATAAAAAAAAAACGTTTTGATATGCAAACAAACATGTATTCATCAAGACTTCAATTTGGTAATTAAATGATGTTCATTACCCAAATATCATCGATAAGAAACCGTTAATTCTGTTCTAAATGAGGATAATTTTCGTAGCTTTTGTTACTTCTAAAAGTTTCCACATGAACCAGACCATCTTGTGAAACTAACTGAATGGAATATCTGCCTGTTCTTTCAAGATTAAGTCAAACGCTGTACAAAAGCATAAAAACAATTTTAATTTGGCCTGGACTATTTCTTTGGTGTATTTTCTCAAGTAATGCATGGCATCTCTATCAGTAGAAGAAAGGTTTTCAAGAAAGATAAGGCTTCCCAAAACGTTTTTAACAGTCGGTTGTTACGTATTGTAAAGCTGTTGTTACTTTGTACTTTGGTTGCTGAACTAGTTCTTACTGTGGAATTTCCTTTATGATTCGGTTGAAATTGTCAGGTTTTCTCACTTTTTACAAGAGTGGCTATCAAGAAAATCTGCAAGGTTTATTTTGTCAATCTCAGCAAAGTTTTCCAAAACACATAACATAGCTTCATTCTCACATGGAGTCCGATTTTAAAAAGATATCCACGATATCTGGTTTTACTTAACCAAACATTGCTTCTTCAAATATAACTCAGTCTAGTGAATTAAAACAGGAAATATTTAAAGTTGTGCGCACAAGTTTAGAAAAGTTGTGCGCACAAGTATAAAAACTAGAGGCTCCAAGGACCCTGTGTCGCTCACCTGATATTTTTATTTACAATTGATGCATGATAAATGCAACTGTTGTACTGTCGTTTAGTTTCAGAGATATAAGACTAAAAAGTGCGTTTGAAACCTATGTTTTATTTCAGCCATGTGTGCCATGTTGGCAGGCAGGGTCATCATACACAGTGGTCCCTGGATATCCTAGTGGTGATTTAAACCAAGTTTGGTTTAATTTGACAGTAGTTTCAGGGAGAATTTTGTAAAATTTATCAAACGAGAAATGCGAAGTGATGAGAAAGTTTGTTGTGAAGTTTTGTTGTTGCGCAACACCCCAAAAAAAAAAAACAAAAGGTAATTAAAAATTATCATTTAAGGGCAATCTTTCCTATTAATGATTTCTGCAAAATTCAGTTGATTGTGCAAGGGTTGTATAGCCAGCTGAGGTCGTTAAAACTCTCATTTGTTGTTGCAAAATTCAAGTGGTTTTGAATTGCTTTGTTGATCTTTTTGTATTCAACTTTTAAACAACAAAGTACAACAAATATGATGACTGATACTCATGACACTGAAAATATGGTCTTCATTCTTGTGAAGAAAATGGTAAGGTTTGAAATATTTCTTAAATATTAATTCAATACCAATACTTTAATTTGTATTGGATTTATCCCAGGAAATGAGAACAAGGGACACAATTAAATTCAATTTTTTCCCTAAACTTCTGATAAAATATAAAATGAAGAACTATATTTTTTAATGAGATTTTTTTTAATAGTTAATTGATAATTTGAACAATATTAATTAAGTTTTAGATCTTGCATGGTTGATTAATTTTCTCTCAAAATTTCTGATATTCTATTAAAGTTTTAAATATAATATGAGGCAGGCATTACCTGTGAAAGGGATGAAGTCTGTATAAATTAGTGTAGAAATTCAAGCATCATTTGCACTTCGGAATCTGTAGAAAATGAAGCCAAAGTACTGAAACATATCTGACATTCGACCTATTGTTCGGGATTATAGTTGTGACATCATTTTCAATGTAAAGAAAGAAACACCATCATCAGGTATTAATGTGGTTTTTTTTTCATGTTATAGAATTATCAATTATTTTTATTGCCAGTTCATTAGTAGATTGTTTTCTATATTGATTTTCTACTGCAGTTTCAGAAAAGAAGATTACAAAAGGAAAACATTTTGTAAAAACTTACCAAAATTTACCAAATTAATGAAAATTGTTAAAATTGACTATAAAGGACAATAACTCCTTAGTGGTCAACTGACCATTTTGGTCATGTTGACTTATTTGAAGATCTTACTTTGCTGAACATTATTGCTGTTTACAGTTTATCTCTATCTGTAATAATTTTCAAGATAATAACCAAAACGGCAAAATTTCCTTAAAATTACCAATTCAGGGCAGCAACCCAACAACCAGTTGTCCAATTCATCTGAAAATTTTAGGGCAGATAGATATTTACTTGATAAACAAGTTAATCACTGTAAGATTTGCTTTAAATGCTTTGGTTTCAGAGTTACAAGCCAAAATCTACATTTTACCCTATGTTCTATTTTTAGCCATGGCAGCCATCTTGGTTGGTTGGCTGGGTCACTGCACAAATTTTTAAACTAAGTACCCTAATAATGATTGTGGCTAAGTTTGGTTGAATTTGGTCCAGTAGTTTCAGAGGAGAAGATTTTGTAAAGATTACAAAATTTACAAAAATTGGTAAAAATTACTTTAAAGGGCAATAACTCCTTAAGGGGTCAACTGACTATTTTGATCATGTTGACTTATTTGTAGATCTTACTTTGCTGAACATTATTGCTGTTTACAGTTTATCTCTATCTATAATAATTTTCAAGATAATAACCGAAAACGGAAAAAATCCTCAAAATTACTAATTCAGGGCAGCAACCCAACAACCCATTGTCCGATTCATCTGAAAATTTCAGGGCAGATAGACCTTGACTTGGTCAACAATTTTACCCTGTCAGATTTGCTCTAAATGCTTTGGTTTCAGAGTTATAAGCCAAAATATACATTTTACCCCTATGTTCTATTTTTAGCCATGGCGGCCATCTTGGTTGGTTTGGCAGATCACCGAAAACAATTTTTAAACTAGATACCCTAATGATGATTGTGGCCAAGTTTGGTTAAATTTGGCCCAGTAGTTTCAGAGGAGAAGATTTTTGTAAAAGTTAACGACGACGGACGACGGACGCCAAGTGATGAGAAAAGCTCACTTGGCCCTTCGGGCCAGGTGAGCTAAAAAAGTGCGTACTAGATTAAAAATTGTGCGCACAAGATTAAAAGTTGTGTGCTCAAGTTTAAAAGTTGTGCGCTCAAGATTTAAGGTTGTGCGCACAAGATTTAAAGTCGCGCGCACAAATATTCTAAATTTCATCTTTGGCACTTACGGAACTCCGTAGATACCAAACAAAAATGTTTCATTATCATTTCTCGGCTACAATGGGTATATGAAACATCCAATGTCGAATTATCAACATAGAGACCTAACAAAGAATGTTTCTGTCATGTTGTGCAACGAAATCTCTACAGCACATGGTAGTGACAACACTAGATGTTTAATAGGATCGCGCGAAAAGCCGGACTTTGGTCCACGAAGGTAGAAAATTGTCTGTGTGACCATCGCTGACGGCTTTTGGTACACATGAGATGGTTGTTGGTTAACAAAAAATTTGTACGCCGGACGGCCATCAGAATATCACCAAGAAAAGGTCGCCGTGCTCTTTATTAATTTCCACGCAAACTGATATAGCTCCAAAGGTTTTACCAGGAACATCAATGGATATACTCGTGCCAATTAGAAAGCCACGCGGAATCAATATCGGAGATGTTTAAGACAAATGCATCGGTCCTGCTGGGTGTTTGTTGCTTTATGTCTCCTTGTACATGGCCTATCATTAAAAGATCCCTTTTGCGGATTTTTTGGATTATTTGGTCTACTGTATAGGGTAAATACAGTCTACGAACAATTGCATCCAGGGAAAAGCCTCTTTAAATTACGCCCAAAATTGTTTGTCACTGGTTGTCAGAAAGACCTGGCGTATAGTCTGCTGTTTATTGAAGTTTCTTTACAATAAGGGCGTGAAATTCATGACATAAGCTAAACTTTACATGTCGAAAGTAAAAGCGAGAAAGTCATACTTGAGTTAGAAAACGTTCGAACTCGATTTACGTCCGTTCAAATAACCCTGTACTTCACATCTGTTCCAAAAATCTATCCAGGGAAAAGTATTCGACATTGGTCTTAAAAGTCATTTTCACCAACTATACATAGTTCTTATAATAATAAACTAGAGGCTCTAAAAAGCCTTTGTGATCACCTTGGTCTATGTGCATATTCAACAAAGGACATTCTACATTATTGTAAACAAGAATATAATTCATGACAAAATCTGTTTTGTTGATCTTGTATCGCTGATCATGTGCTGTTTAGTTTCCTTCTATCTTCTTTAGTTTTGCTTAAAACAGAAAAGAGGATTAAAAAAATCCTCATTTAAGGGCAATTACTCCTATAAAGAGTCACAGTCTACTTAAATATGTCAGCAAAATTTGACTTGTTAGTAGATCTTGACTTGCTGATCATTTTTGTGATTTCAAGTGTATCTTTATCTATTATAATTTTCTATAATATATGACAAAACGCAAACAAAAAAGGTGAAAATCGTCTATAAGGTGGTATGGGAGTACAGATTAAAAATGATAGAATTTGTTCAGACTTTGCCAAAACGTAGTATATATTGTGAAATGTTCCAAAATATAATAAGTATGATAGGTCACCGAGCATTTTCTCAAGCTACAGGTTGTGACAAAATCACACATATTGTATGGATTATCTGGGACTATTATACTAACTGTTAGTATAATAGTCCCAGTGATTATACAAGGGAAAACAGCATTATGTGATCAGAAGCTAAACTAAATGATAGAATTGAAAACAAAATGCGAGAAGATAGCTTTTAGAAAATACTTTGAGAATATCAATAGGTAAGATAGGGTCACCGTGCGTTTTTCCCTGCTGAAATTAAAAATAGCAAAAGTTCATGTGGCATGCACTATTTCAGAGTTATCTCCCCTAAAAATACCAATTTAAAAACATTAAAAAAATCAAACAAATAAGTTCAACCTTGTAAAAATATTAATATTTATATGTTCAAATCTTATAAATATGTTCTTTTAAATGAAATTTCACATTAGTTATCTACATTTCTGTATCAAATTTTGCTACATTGATTAACAATTGGTTCTCTGTTATTTACAATCCAAGAATGCGAAAGACACTACATTAAAGGGCAATCTAACTCCAATAAGAAGTCGCCTTCATTTGTCTTTATTGTAGATTTAAGACATAAGGCAACAACGCAAAAAAATTGGTCAAAATCATCATCAAAGGATATGAACTGTAATAAAGAGTCGATTAAAGATTTCGACCATGTTGTCTCATTTGTAGAACTGATCTTGCTGATCACCATAAAGTTTTTCTGTATCTATTATAAATTTTAAGATAGTAGGCAAAAAAGAAAATAAATGGTAAAATTTGCCATTCAAGGGATTAGATAGATCCTTTAATAAATAGGAAATGAGTCCATGGGACACAGATAATGCCCCCGCTTGCATATAACTTTATAAAGGAACATAACTTGAGAACGGCAAAAGTGACACTACCCAAATTTGTACTTGATCTAACTTCTGATGTAATAAGCATTGTGTATAATTTTCATAACATTTTTTTGAGCAAACTTAAGCTAGAAAACAAAAACTATAAAGTCAGCATTTTCCCCATTTATAAAGGGGCATAACAGGAAAAGTGAGGCCACCAAAATTCATACTTGACCTGTGTTTTGTGGTAATACACATTGCACATAAGTTTCATACCAATTTTTTTTTGCAAACTAAAGTTAAAGAACAGAAAATAAAAAAAAAATCAGCAGTTTTTCCATTTGCAAAGGGGCATAACTCTAGAACAGTAAAAGTGACGCCACCAAATTTCGAACTTGATCTGGGTTATGTGGTAATAAGCATTGTGTTTAAGTTTCATAACATTGGGTTGAGGCAAACTATAGTTAAAGAATGAAACCAATTTTGGAACGTTATTTGACAGTGTTGACATGTATGGACAATTGGTAGAGCTCATCATCCTGCTGTTGTCAGATTTCTCTGTTTTTAATGGTTTTCATAATAATAGACAAAACTTTAATTTTACTCCGTATGTTCTATTTCAGCCATGTTGGCCATCTTGGTTGGTAGGCGAGTTAATCAGACATATTTTTTTTTTAAATTATATACCCTAATGATGATTGTTGCCAATCAGTGCATGAGTCCTAAATTTAACAAATTCAAGCAATAAATGAGCTGAAACAACCATATCATATGGATGGATTTGTATGTCAGTAATGGAACATAAATAACTGAGCCCATCTTCATGTCAACATTAAGATAAATAGTCTGCCCTCAAAACTACAGGACAATTCAGGATTTAGTTATGAAATAGGATGAAAATTAATTATCCAAACAACCACACCCCTTCTCGATAATCCTAAGGTCGTCTCTAATAACATTAACGGTAACAATTTTATTGCACCAGCCATTTTAGCAATTAATATCTCTACGGTGATGTTGGAGACAAAAAAAAATCTGAAACAAATGTTGAATAGCTGATCCATAAAGGACATCAACTAGAGTTATACCGACCAAGGAGGAAATGTAATCTTTTTAAATGCAAATTTCAATCAAACAAAATTTGTATTTCCATTCCAGTACTGTCCTTGCTATTTCCGTCAAGTTTTTTTTATCGTCTTGATAGTCAGCTTATAAAACATTTTCGAAGTTTCTCTCTGACGATTTAAGTTTTCAAGATTAGCAACAAATAAAGCAAACACATACACAAATCAAAATAGTTTCAGTTATGGGCAATAGCTCTAAAAAGCAGTCGTCCGATAGTTTAAGTAAGACGTTCTTCGCATTCTTAACATTTAAGCTCTGCATGTCAGATATTTTACGACTTTGTATTCTATGTTAACCATTGCGGTCATATTTGGCGACCGGTGAGTTCATCGGAATCCTTCTTGATTCCAGAATCTCATTATTAAAGGATATTGTGGCCAAATTTACTATGATATTGGGCTGGTAGTTTCAGTGGGATAATTGTAACGTTATATATATGGGTCGTGGTAGGTGGGTGTATGGGACATGAGAATTAATTTTCGGATGAAATATTCATTGTGGTTTTTTTTAGCAAATTTACCTTTTCAAGTTATTGCCAGGTCTGTTATCATTCATTTTCAAATTCTCCGAGCCCCCCTCCCCCTACATTCATAAAGTGAGTATGGTCTGTATTTAACTCAAAAAAGGGCATGGTGTTTCGAAATTAAAATGAAATCTGCAAAAATATACACATTTTTATATCGGACATAAAGCAAAATCAGCGGACAAAAAGCAAAACGGACAAAAAGCAATGGACAAAAAGCAAAAGTGTCGGACAAAAAGCAAAGTTATCGGACATAAAGCAAAACGGACAAAAAGCAACGGACAAAAAGCAAAAGTGTCGGACAAAAAGCAAAATTATCGGACAAAAAGCAAAACGGACAAAAAGCAACGGACAAAAAGCAAAAGTGTCGGACAAAAAGCAAAACTATCGGACAAAAAGCAAAAGCGGACAAAAAGCAAATTGCGGCAAAAAGCACAGTATCAACCGTATTTAACATCTAAATATCTTTTTATTCTTGTAACTTGGATTAAAATATATAAAAATATGTCTGACGAGGTAACTGATCTTTTGGAAATATTTCAGTAATATCTATGAAAACTGGAATTTGCACGCAATATCGTTTCAAAAATACCCATATATTTGAATTAGGCATCGACTGAACGCCATATCTAAATTCGCTTACACAGTACAACATGACCTTAGCTAACATTAACATCATTTTCTTTCATACAATCCAAGGGTACTTTAAAGAAAAATGCATGTTCATTGAGATTGTACAAACTGAAGCACCCCAAAATAATGTACAAGAATTATTTCAAACAAGATATTCATGATTTTATGAACGAAATGTTCTTTTCAAATTAAAAGTATATATATTTCAAGATAATTTACAAGAAAATGATATTTACATAACAGTGTATCAATTGAAGATATAATTTAAGACGGTTAATCATCAGAAATTGTGAAAAAATGAAAAGTCGTTATATAATAACATTAACGGTATAAATCTTACTGCACCAGATGCACATTTTAACAATAAGTGATGCTCGAGGCCAAAATATTTGAAAATCCAAAACTTAAAAAACTGAAGAGCTGATGAAACCCAAAAGGACAAAAAGTATAACCAAAGCCGGACAAGGAATCAGAGCTTTGCACGGGCAATACAATGGCAATAAAACGAAAGGCTCCTAGTAACCTGAATTGCCACTCCCGGCAAATGCAACCTTAAATTGCTCAAAAGAGGATAACTTCAAACACAAATAGCTTCGAATGAGTTTGTTTATATCAACGTAAAATTTAAATTCACTTCACCTTGTAGTTTTAGATTTGAAGGTTTTTGAAAATTAATCAATGACTAGAGGCTCTCAAGAGCCTGTGTCGCTCACCTGATTCTACTTTGGTTTTGGAAATTATGTAAAAATAAATTAAAATCATAACAGATACCCTAATAATGATTGGGGCCAAATTTGGTTAAATGTTGGCCCCGTAATTTTATAAAAAATCCTAGTGGCCATCTTGAACAGTAAATCGGCAACAAAGTAGCAATACTTCATCAGCATCTCATAAGGAACATTTATGCCATGTTTGGTTTCATTCCATTCAGTGCTCCTCCAGAAGAAGCATTTGTATGTATTTCCAATATGGTCCTATGTTAAACTAAGTCCCTGCTGGTGGCCATCTTGGATGATGGTTCGGCTACAAAGTAACAACACTTGGTCAGCAACTCATTAGGAACATTCATGCCATGTTTGGTTTCATTCTATTCAGTGGTTCTCTAGAAGAAAACATTTGTATGTATTTCCCATAGGGTCTTATGTTAAACTTACTCCCCCTGCTGGCAGCCATCTTTGATAACAAATCAGCTACAAAATAACAACACTTGGTCAGCACCTCAAAAGAAACATTCGCACTATGTTTGGTTTCAATCCATTAAGCGGTTTTCTAGAAGAAGACATTTGTATATATTTCTCATAGGGTCCTTTGTTAAACTTAGTCCCCCGTTGGCAGCCATCTTGGTTGATAGATTTGCTACAAAGTAACAACACTTGGTCAGCACCTCATAAGGAACATTCATGCCATGTTTGATTTCATTCCGTTCAGTGGTTCTTCAAAAGAAGACTTTGGTATGTATTTCACATAGGGTCTTTTGTAAAACTAAGGTCCCCGCTGGCGGCCATCTTGGATGATGGATCGACTTCAAAGTAAAAACACTTGGTCAACACCTCATAAGGAACAATCATGCCATGTTTGGTTTTATTTCACTCAGTGGTTCTCTAAAAGAAGACATTTGTATGTTTTGTCCATAGGGTCCTTTGTTAATCGAAGTCCAACGCTGGCGTCCACTTTGGATGATGGATCGGCTACAAATTAACAACACTTGGTCAGCACCTCATAAGGAACATTCGTGCCATGTTTGGTTCATTTCATTCAGTGGTTCTCTAGAAGAAGTTCAAAATGTAAAAAGTTAACGACGACGACGACGACGACGAACGCCAAGTGATGAGAAAAGCTCACTTGGCCCTTCGGGCCAGGTGAGCTAAAAATCAAAGGTTGCCTCTGGAAGCCATGTTTTTATTAGATCAAGAACAAATGGGGAAAATTTATACATTATAGTCCATTTGTCTTTTTGTAAATTTTTCCTACGATTAGCCTAATCGTCAAGACCAAAATATGATAATGAGATTTACAATTACACCTTCATTGGAAATATGTGCCACCAACACTGTATTATGCATGTTTGTTACCCGATAACATTAAATTTTGACTGTGCGTAAAGGATTTCAAATCAACATCCCCCCAAGTTTTAAAATGTTTCGCCTTGTGATTTCAGAGCAGATAAAAAATGTCAATTGGCCAAGCAGTTTCAGAGAAGAAAAATGTGATATTTCCATAGGATTTAACCGGAACTATGTGCCACCAATGTCATTATCTTTGTCACCCATTTAACATTAATTAAGTTTGCAGATGATCTATAAATCATCAACCTCTAGAATTAAAAAATAAACTTTTTGTCTTGTAGTTTTAGAGGGAATATTTTTCCATAGGTTTTGAACTAGAACTATACCACAATGCTGCCAATGTTTGCCACTCGATTATTTAAAAAATCGTCTATAATGAGTCTTCCAATCAGAGATTTGTTTTAAATCGATCAATCGAAATCGAGAATTGCGGTCATGTTTTGAAGAGAATTTATAGAACTATAGACAACAGTTGTTTACCTATGTACAATTCATCTCGTAAATTCATTTAGAACATTAAACTGAGGGAATTGCAATAACTCCAAAACTTAATTTAACCGGATTCGTCGACAGAATAAGCGTCTCCTAATGTGCAGGCATCGCCCACTATGCGAATCCACAATCAGTCAAAATACAATATATAGGGGAATAGAACACAATCGGTACAGATCAGATGACAACTTTGGCTTCTAAATATTTAAGATCGCCAAACATGTCACTTGTGAATTGAGACACAGCCACATCGTATCCGGCAACCATTACTTGATGGTGGCCGTAAAACGTATAAAGTGTCGATTTCAATGGGGCAGTTCTTGTGGCAAGAGCACACAACGGTTATGAAGTCCGTTAAATGTGAACATGCATGCGAGTTATGTATCAACTGATATATGGAAAAGCAATACAATGAGACAGTGGGTATGTTATTGCTGTGAAATTGGAAGTTGACAATGAAAAAGTTGAAATTGTCACTTAGTTACAAGTCGTCCATCTGTGTCAATATCAAGAAAAATATTCAGATATGTAGTATCTCCAATGTTATGTTCGCTAGGAAAATAAGAGATGCAACCAATCACTGAAAAGGGTTCTTATGTGTCAGGAATTAAGGTGACAGTAGTTTACCGATGTTAAAATCTCTTAATTTGACTAGGAAGTGACAAATCAAGAAAACAAACAAAATTGAAGGAATCGCATGAACTCTAAAAGGATCAAAACCATGCTCGTCGACGTCGAATAAAAAGACAAAAAGAAAAACTCACCCTCCACGAAATGTTTTACAGGAAACAAAAGATGGAGCACGAGGAACAACAAAAAACCCGGGCTGAACTCATTTTCAGCAGCTGACATTTGTGCCAGTTCACTAGCGGCTTTTGTTCCGTTTCTCATGGTGATAAGGCTTCAACGAGTAGGGTATTCCCTTATGGTTCACCAAGTCATGGTGGTAACTTTATTCTATAAAACCCTTGCTTCATTCGTTTCCTTGAAAGTTACCTTCTTTTATGAAAACCCTGATTGGAAAAACAAACTATAAATTCTCGTTTCAACTTGGTAATATAAACTGTCCATTAAGGTGATGCTGGGATACTGCCGCATCAAAATTGAAAGTTCACAGAGGGGAAATAAGTTTTATCTGTTTTTCTCATCTGACCCACACTGTTAATTCTATACAGCTAAGTCAAGGTATGTAGCAGACCTAGCAAAGTTTGTGATATCCTTAATCGCAAGTTAATTTGGACGGAGGCGATTAAAACAGTCAATTAACTTTGAAATATTCAGTGAAAGGACATAAGCTATAAAGTGGAACCTGAAATTAAATGAAAATAATAGCTAAGTTTCATTCTTTTTTATTTGTCATGTATAAAGTCTTTATATAACGAATTAAGAATGAAGCGGGTGATAAGAGGATTAAAGGAATACAGTTGACTTCCATTTATCATAAGAACAAGTTGTTGTCAAGATATTTGTAGAGGCAATCCAATTTTATAGACTTGTGTAAAAGGCTTATAAGTACTGTATAAAAAGCTAATAAGTTGCTTCAATAACATCATTGCGTGAACATGATAAGTTAGATTAACAATATTTTCTCTGATTGTTAAACATGACAATTACTAAAACCTAACTTCTATGAAATATACCGGAAATACGTAGTGTGCATGTCAACAATGTCTTCTCGTCAATATTAAAAAAAAAATTTGATCTATAGTAAACTCCTGGATGCTATATGGAAATCGAATATTCGATATTAAGAAAATTAACCACTTTCTTTCAACCAATTTCAAAGCTGGTTCTGATATTGTAAACAAAGATATTAAAGAAACGAAACCGTCTGATTGGAATAGTCAAATGAAAATAAAGTATTCTTATTTCATCAGGATCTTACCATGTTATTGATACACGACATATGTTCATAAATAATATGGTTAATTTCAAGGTTTTATTTCCAATACAGTTGTTCCTAAGTCAGTGTTTACGTCCACTTGTTATTTGTTTACCAAGTTTATAGTTCTTCTAAGTTTTGACCTTCGAGGCACGCTGGTGGTAAATAAATTTTCATAATGCACACACATTGTACATCAAATTGAATATAAAGTCTGTTATCATTCTTTTTTTTTTTAATTTGAGTCGTCGAATATTACTTATTAGTTTAACCTTGTTCTTATTTTTCACCTATTTTGTAATATTTTATACAATGAGCTAAGAAGATAAACGAGAAAATGAATATTAACAAAATAGTATACGTAATATTGTGTACATGTAATTCGTGAAACCCATGTAATGCTGAGCGATTTCACCGCAACAGGAAAGGGGTAAATTTTATTCAACAGAGGACTGCATTGCGTTACCAAGTTCTCTTGAATATTACAGTTGTTGTTCTGTAGTTTTGTTCGTTGGTAATTATCAAAAATTTATTCTTATCCTTGACATTTTCCTTGGAAATTGGTACATTATAATATGCATTTTAGATTATCTGTTCTAAAGCAAAATTTAAAGTAATATCTTGTAAAATAGAAAAACGAATTGCAATTGTTATGTATAAAATTTGGTTGCTAGGCAGCAACAACAATGATTTTGCAAGATAATGTGCATTACATTTTGTGTTATTTAAACAGTAAATACATGTATAAATTTCCTGTTAAACAAATTGAATCTGAAATATAAATAGATTAAAGCTGTATATTTGGCATATTCATTGAGCTCATCACCGCCATTATACTCGTTGCTAGGCAACAAAATATACAAGAGAGACCTTAAATGCAACCACTTTCAGATGGTCTGTGGTATAGAGTTACAAGAGGACACTGAAAATGGAATTTAGTGGTGGAGCCCTTATCGCCCCTCTCCTTTGCAAATCATGATCAAAGATAGGTTGTCAGGATTTCCGTTTCAATGAAACCAAATTTTGCCCGTTTAAAACCCCCACTGTAAGTCATTCTTACCCACGGTTTGTTAGAATGGTCAAGAAGTTTTTAAGAAGAAGTGCACATTTTTTGATGGTTTAAATAGAAATGCTTGTGCCAGCAAGGCCACCATGTTTGTCAAACGATCAACATTGAATGATGATCGCAGAATTGTTACTTCTAATGAGTGACACCACACTTGCTTCTAGTTAAGCAGGAATAGCTTACCCTTCCGATGCACCTGAGTGCCTTCCTGGTTTTTTGCGAGGTTCGTATTGCTCTCAATCTTTAGTTTTTTATGTAGTGTTTAGAAATCTGTTGTTTCCTTTTCGTTGTTATTTTTATTATTTAAGCCATGGTGCTTTCCCTCTCAAAGAAATAAATATAAGTGTCTTGTCTTGTTTCAGATTCCTTTGTTTTATTCTTCTTCAAGACTAAACATAGTTTCAGTAATTTTCTCGTTTCAGATTTCATTTTCTTACTCTTTTTCTTCTTTAATATTGTTTCAGTCATTTTCGAAATTTACAGTACTAGAAAAACCAAATATGTGTATCAAGTGAAATATCTGAGTAATGAGACAATGTTGCAGATAATATAATTTTCTGAGTACCCAGTTATACTATATATTATGTTAAAATTTGAAGTTCACTGTTTCATTTAAGGAATAATTACCTTTTCTTTGATACATTATCACAGTAAACATAGGCATATTATCGTTAAATCATTCAAGAAAATGCACTACAAAAAGAGATGTCGTCACATCGTTCACTTACATAAATATCTGCCAAATCTTGACGAGAGACTAACAATTTTGGATCTTGAAAATGCATCCGTTAATCTCTTGCAGTTTTAGTTGTCTTCAATGTCTGAACAATTCAAATCTGGCCTTTCGCGAAATATCAATATAGACATTATTTTGGTGTTTTATTGAAATTTCGAAAATTTGAATTGATAACCAATCAGACAATAGTTTTCAACAGTAATAAAGGCATACAAATATGTAAAATGAACATAATGAGTAAGAATAAACATTTGACTTAACCTTCAATTAGGGATCACAAAGACACAATCTAAATAAAATTAACGGTTTTTCAAAAGCCCTCATGACAGCGCATCAACTCTACAATGGCTACCTTTTATTAATGACAAACATCAATAATCTTAATTTCGAAAAGTAGAAACCTTTCTATGGATAGATTGTTTGAAATCTTTTAGGCTAATGGTCTAATATCCTATCACACTATAAAATCTGCACTATAATACATTAAATGTTTTAATAGGAGAATTTACATTCGTATAGTCTTAAAATACATTATATTTGTGTATGGCCACCGGAAATTGGGTACCAACGACGCTGAGTGCAGAGTCGAAAAAAAAATAACAAATTAATTTTCTTTCAACTATTTCTGTTGATTTGATGAAATTTAAACTTATTAAAAGATTTTTTTATCTATGTTGCTTTCAGGTACAAGGTGAACAATTTTTTAAAATTACAAAAGTCTTTCATCCACGAGAACATTTTAGTATAAAACAAATTCTTATCTTTTTTGGTACTTGTTCGCAAATGATAAAAGCAGCGTACAGAAGAAACTCATTTCATCAGCGTTAAACATCACCAAATCGGTGAAATTGGTTTAAACAAAGACTTTTTCTTTATCGTCCTTCCTCTCCACTTCGATGAGCTAATGCTTCGATGGTATCCAATATCCGGTGGTGATGATACACAGTGTTATTTTTTTAATATCATGAACAAAAAATGGACGTGGATTCTAATGAAAATAGAATAATATGTCTGCTTTCTAGTGTCCCCTGAGAGAGCCTCATGTGAATCAGTCTCAATTTCATAGTGTTTATTAATATATAAATTAAGAAGATGTTGTATGATTGTCAGTAAGACAGCTATCCACCAAAAACTAAAGAATGAGAATGTAAGCAACTAGAGGTTACCATACGGTCTTCAACAATGAATAAAAACCATAGTAAGCAATAAAATTTCCCAGATATCATAAAATTTGAAACAATTAAATTAGAAAACAAACGGTCTGCTTTATAGGCAAAACAACAAATCAAAAACACCTGTGATATACCACAACGAAACGACAACCACTGAATTACTGGTTCCTGAGTTAGAAAAGGCATATAAAAAATGTGACGGGGTTAAACATTTTTGCCAGTGCGCACCCCTAAGCCGTAACCTCGGACAGTGGTGTAACAGCACAATATAAGAACAAATTGTAAATATAAGAGGAAAAGGGCTGGACTCATCACATCCACACAAAGTACAAAAACAAAAAGATTCAAAACACAAAGTGTACTCCCGGTCGCTGAAAACTAGTACAAAAAAAATGTTAACTAATAGATAAATCATTATTCCAGACTAAAATATCAATCAGTACACACCCAAACAATAGTACTTCAATTTACTGAAAGTAAGTAAGTAAACAACCAACGGATTTGATGTAAAGACATCATAAACATTCTGAGGAAGGCATGATCTTGTGCAATGCCAAAATATAAGTATTGACAGGATGTAAGACCGTAAGTGTTCGTAATTATATATCAAAACATATTTAGTTATGTTTTAATTTATTCTAATAACACAATCAATGTTAGTAGCGATAAAAACAAACTAAGGTGTCAAATTGATAACCTTTTAAAAAAAAAGATCGGCCAGTTTACATGAATCGTATCTAAACTTACGAGCTCTTTAAACAACATAACTGTTGAATTAGATTTGATATCCCGTTTGTAATAAGATTTCCACATGTAAAGCAAAACTTCCAAACAAAATATTTGTATCTATGAAAGATTTTAATAAAGTATTAGTTGGTATACATGTGTCTTTTGAAATGTTCGATGATTCATTGACAACAACTTGTCCAGGTAATAAGTAATTCGCAGCCTTGTAATTGAATGCACCAAAAATCAAACGAGTTATAGTCGTTCAAATGTTTTCAAAATTTTCATTTCCTTTATTACTAGAAATATTTTTCTTACAGATGTTTTTCCAAACTTATCATCGACTCTAGCAATTATTTTTTTGCCCAAGATAATCCAGAACTTATTTGTTAGTTTGTTTTGTACGAGAAGGTTAAACAGTACATACGGTACATAACGGACGGTTGAAAAACTCCAAACTTTCCTAGCATAGAGCTTGGTATTAATTATGGCGTATCATTTGGTAATGTTCACAGGTTCGGGAAAAAAGGAGAGTGAAAGGTGTTCACCCGACAGTTGTACTTTTAATCAATCGTATCGAGCTAGGACATGTACTTTGTCAAACCTACCACTTAAAAGGGAAAATATGAGTTTGTCTTTGAAACTCCCTCGGAGATAAAAAACAAATGAAAAGAACTGTACCCAGTGATTAAAAAAGCAAGAAGAGAAGGAATCACAGATAAAATGGTGCGTGATATGCTGTTCATCAACGGTAGGCCCTATATCGCCATTGTAACAACTAAACCAACCAGACATAAAACGGCGACGACATACATAGATATTTGATTAAAACCACCTGCACCATCTAAACGATGCGGAGCGAATCCCACCAGCGTAGCCAAGACTATACAAACGAAAGCAAAGAAGAGATTCTCGCGATATCAACGATAACGAATCAATTGAAACACTGACCACACAGTTATAGGATAAAACGAGAGGACTATCCCAAATCGACCGTCATATAAACACTTTATGGAACACTCTATGTGTAAATTGCTGTGGACTAAAATCACCTAACTACCAAAAATGATACTGGATGTTTCACTAAAACAGGTGATTTAGACCGGCCTTAATAAAGATTCCAGCGAAATCGAATATACTCTAAATGCAGTTCTAATTGTTTAAATTATTCTTAATGCAGATGACATTGCGAATTTGGCCAAATCGGAAAAAAAATCTACAAACTTCCCTTCACAAATTTAAAAAGTTTTTCATTACCTGAAAACAAAGTGTAAATTGAAAAAAAAAACGTTGTTTTTTTTCAAATGGTAATTTACCACGAAATCTGAGTTTTAAATACGATGAAAAAGATATTTAAAAGAATCACCTTGGAGTATACCTTTCAGGAACTGATTATTTTAAAAGATGTAAAAAGCAAATACTTAGTAGCAGAGAAGCAATCCTACTCCAAGAAGATCTGGAGGCCCTACAAGAATGGGAGAATGACTGCCTTAATGAATTCTTTCCCAACAAATGCCAAGTCATACACATTACCAACAAAAGAAAACATATCCATACAACCATATAACATCCATGGACATGTCTTAGAGGAAGTCGAATCTGCAACATATCAGGGAGCAAACCTCCACCACAAACTGAACCGGTGTACCCACATATACCAAGTGGTGAAGAATGCCAACAATACTAGGGCTTTCTAGCAGAGAAACATTTACCTGTGCCCACACAAGACAAATGAACTCTGCCATAAGACCCTTGTAAGACCACGGATGGAGTATGCCAGTATCCATGGGATCCACACACACTGCCAACAACATGCACAACATGGAAATGGTACAACTTAGGGCTGCGAGGTTTGTTATTGGTGACTGGTTCACCAATGTAACAAACCTGGCCAACACTCAGCTACGAACAAGGTCATAGTGCTCAAGAAGAAGAAGAAGAAGGCTGTCATCACAATTTGTCAATTAAAAGTCAGCTCGACCTATTCAATAAAGTAGTTAAATCTATTTTACTTTACGACTGTAGAGTATGGGGGTTTTATAATAACGAAATGTTGGAAAAAGTTCATTTGAAACTTTGCAAATTTATCCTGCATGTTAAATCTTTGACACCAAACACGGTTATTATTGGTGAGTTTGGACGATAGCCTTTTAACATTTAAATATGTTCTATTATTTATGAATTAAAAATGCATCTACTAGTAGCTCAGACAAAACTTTTCTGTTATGTCGCTTAAGCATACAGAATTAGAATGGTCAATCATAACATAAGCTACCAATTGACTGTGGAAAATGGTGGAAAATTCCAGAAGGATCCAGAAGTTGTCAACTGTGCAAGACTAATAGTATTGGGGAAGAATATCACTACATTCTTGAATGTCGATTTTTCACTGCTGATGTGAGAGCGTGTATTGATATGAAATATATTAACCATTGTAATGCATTGATTTTTAGGGACCTTAAATCTAAACTGAGAAAACTTTGTTAATTCATAAGAATTGTAAATGAAAGGGTGGATTCTCTTGGTCAAGAACTACAAATTTGATATTTACTGGTAACCTCTAATTGTATATTGTAATTTGTGTTGTTTTTTGTATATCATCTTTCATCTTTCTATTTTCATTATTATTTACCAATAACTTACCATCACGTATAGCTTTGTGTTGTTTTATTTATCATCTTTTTGTAATATATAAATAAGAAGATGTGGTATGATTGCCAATGAGACAACTATCCACTAGAGACCAAAATGACATAAAAGTTAACAACTATAGGTTACCGTACGGTCTTCAACAATGAGCAAAACCCATATCGCATAGTAAACTATAAAAAGGCCCCGATATTACAAATGTAAAGCACTTCAAACGAGAAAACTAATGGCCTGATTTATGTTCAAAACAAGCGAAAAACAAATATGATATAGTATTACAGCAACAAACGACAACCACTGAATTACAGGCTACTAACTTTGGAGAGGCACATATGTCTGTATACCATTGTTTCAACAGCGGTTAATCAGAGTAAGCACGTTTATATAGCGTGATGTTTACCAATAAATACGGTTCTGTAGGATGAGGCGGTAACATTACATTGGAGCTGTATCAAGTGATGAACGAAACGAGAAGAGAAGGATATATACTGTTCATCAACGATGGGCCATATATCGCCAATGTATATATCTTGGCTAAGCATGGAATATGATTGACTGTCTTGAAAGGGTATATGAGCCCATATCTGTAGGGTGAGATTAACACGATATTGTAGGGTGAGGTTAAGCGGTACATACGGTAGAGAAATTAATTTCCATCTGTTCAGCACCTATGTATACAAGATTTTCTGACAAAAGATGCTATATTTCTCGATTTAGTTAATGATTTTTAATCTAAGTATCAAATATATGCTACATCGGCCTCTTTGCTGTAGTAGCGAGCATTTGGATCTTGGTTTCAAAATTCTATTTCCTTCTTCAAGTAATTTGTGGTGCACTGTGAAGGTTTTTTTATCGTGTGTTTTAGTTTTGAAGACATATGGGTCAATATCCCTAATGCAACTATAACTAGAAATAAAAAAAACCTGTATGTAATGAAATTGGACATGATGCTATTTTTAGTGATTGACTGAGCTTAACCATTTGTACTTTTTGAAGAGCAGAAGACTGGCAAATAAAGATGAAAAAACTTTGGAGTTATTAAATGATTGTACAGAACTGAATATTCATAGAATTTAACTGTGTGAAAATAAGGACTTTTCACTTGCTGAAGCGGCATCACGCGGGGCCTTTTGGGGTTGACCAATTTGTGAAAAAATTAATCACACTTCGTACCCCGAAAATTTAACCACATGTGTGAAAATGTATCAGCTTCGAAACGAGCCATCATACATATCAAAGTTTACGATATGGACAGAGGAATGGAAGAAAAGGCTACCATTGTCGCCTATGGGAAATGAATTGCGCATATTGACCTATATGGTATAGAAAGGCAAAAGAGCGGGGGTTATGTGCATATAAAACTGGTTTAACCTTACCATATAATGTGACTGTACCAAGTCAGACTATCTAGGGTTTGTGTTGTTTATTTTTGTGTGTGCATATGTCAGTTTTTCGTAAGAGTCATGTGTTGGAGGTTGATGTGGACTGTTGTACTATGCGGTATTTTGGTCGATTCTAGTTATTTCTTTTATGTATCATAACATTAATTTAGAATTACACGGAATTCACAATTAAAAGTAAAAGACAAAAATATAGATATAGATATAAAGTTAAAGAAAAAAATACCTGATCACAATAGGAATTGTTTTACACGTGACACCAGGCATACTATCGAATGGTAAAACGTCTCTTACTTTGTAATGGCGACTAGTTCTAGTTAATCTGTTGTTAAATGTAAGTTATCGTGAAGACATCATGTCAGATTTGGTGCTAAATGAAAGAACATTTAGTAGTAAGATATTAGCTGTGTTAATTCATCAAAATTTTAATGTCGTTCTTTTTATAATTTAAGAAACCCTTCATTTCCAAAACTTTGAGGCCTTCTTTGGTACCGTAGTAACTTGGTCAACGTCTAAACATATTTATTATGACGTTTTTTCCGATGGTGTTGTACAAACATATTGTGCGTTTTTTCTATATATTAACACTAATTCGGAGGGGGGAGGGGCACCGTCATTTTTTTATATACGAGGAACCACAACCGGCGCAATAACAAAAATTTGATGAAAAGACGAGATAAAATTTCTTAAGTAAAAGCCATTAGTAATATCTGAAAAAAAAACCCAGTTAATGACCCTTTAATTCAATTTTACGAACGAATAAATGCAAAATAAGAAAAAATAGATCAGTAATAATTTAGTTTGGAATTGTCTGCATACTTTTATTTAGAAGTCATCAAAGTCGTGTCTGTACTATGACTATTCACCCCTTACATCACTCTTCTACTTAACTACCTTTCAACTAATCAAAACTAATTACGAGACACTGGTTTGCAATTTAACAGGCAATTTGAACAAAGACACTTCAATGGAACGACATAAAAGGATGAATTTATATATGTCATATATGTAAGAGATGAGTTTATTTCATTAGGAGACAGGTTACCGGCGGAAACATGGATACATTGATTTCAGGTATAAATTAATGAAAGATTTCACGTTAATTAAAGGTAGTCGATGTACAATACTACTATATTGAAAGACACAAAACGTCATAAACGCAGGGCAACATTTCAGTGGCTGAAGGTACTTCCTTCATTAGACAGTTTCCGTTCAGCTTAATGTTATATTATTACATCAAGTTAATAGAAGTCTCGTAATAATTCTAATTAATGATTTCTATTCGACAAAAACCCTTTACATTGATTAAGATGTAAATATAGAATTAGACTTCGACCAGATTACAGATAAATTGCATATTTTAAACACAGCATTTATTATTCATGCTTTATTGCTTAATTCTTATCAAAAGAAATTGTGTTGCCTGATCTGAGAATCAATTGTTGCATCATTGTTGCTCAAATAAGTTATCATATATATGTTTTTCTTCAAATGAAAATTTCGTTTAATGACCATGAAGTCATGTGTTTGGGGTTATTTCTTTTCGATATTTTTCATTCTAATTTTCAATCTCTAATGTCATAATTAAACTGTTAACTGTACAAGTTATCATTTATACATGATATATAAATAAAGAGCTGTGGTATGATTGCAATGAGCAAAACCCATACCGTATATTAAGATATAAAAGACTCCGACATGACAACACGTAAAACAATTCGAACGAGAAAAGCAACGGCCTTATTTATGAAAAAACAACAAACGAAAAACACACTAATATAACACACAGAACCCAACGACAACCACTAAGTTACAGGCTCCTGACTTTGGACAGGCACATACAGGATGGGTGTGGGGTTGAACAAGTTTGTGCGCGCTGTTCCTAACTTGTGACAGTGGTGTAACAGCACAACATAAGAACAAATCAGTTGAAAAAGGCCTGACTTATCAAATTAGCATGAGGCATTGGTAGTTGAACTTTATGGGTTTGGTCGACAATGAGTGATATTTAAAAGCAGCTAATAATTCATAATAGTATAACAGTTTTTATAGTTATTAAAAGTTGTAAATGTCAGCCCACTCTTGCCCTAAAACAATACTTAAACTATAATTGTTTAACAAAATTTTTGTGATATGTTGGTATCTTGATTCCACCTTCTTCGAAATTGAGGGAATTAAACACGATTAAACAACAGTATACAAAACACAACATAGAAAACTAAAGACTGAAAAAATATATGCGTTTCTATGGCAAGCCATTCTCGTCAAAACTATGATTAAACCATTTTTCGAAAAATTAACACACTGAGAAATAAAAAAAAAAAAAAAAAAACACATTGAGATTAAAAAAACCTAAAAACACACACTGAGAATTAACAAGAGTGCACACGCTGAAATGTCTCGTCTTCTTTAATAACCATTGATTTTATGTTGATAGTCCTAAATATAAAGCTTTACTAAAAGTAACACATAAACTTAACATGATCCAAGAAGATGAGGTCAAGGTCAGATAAACAAAACCGGAAATACATGTACACCTTACAATCATTCAATACACCAAATATAGTTGACCTATTGTTTATAGTTTCTAAGAAAAAGACTTAAAAAGGAAAACTAAACATTGACCAATGAACCATGAAAATAAGGTCAAGGTGACTCAGATGAACCATGCCAGACAGACATGAATACCTTACAATCAATCTATGCATTAAATATAGTTGACCTATTGCTTATAGTATCTAAGAAACAAACTTAACCATGAAAACTTAACATTGACCAATGAACCATGAAAATGAGGTCAAGTTCAGATGATACCTGCCAGACAGACATATACACCTTACAATCATTCCATACAACAAATATAGTTGACCTATTGGTTATAGTTTAAGAAAAACAGACCAAAATGCAAAAACTAAACACTGAGCAATGAACCGTGAAAATGAGGTCAAGGTCAAATATAACCTGCCAGACTGCCATGTACATTGTAAATTATTTCCATACACCAAATATAGTTGACCTATTGCATATAGTATTAGAAAAAAGACCAAAACACAAAAACTTAACTTTAACCACTGAACCATGAAAATGAGGTCAAGGTCAGATGACACCTGCCAGTTGGACATGTTCACCTTACAATCATTCCATACACCAAATATAGAAGACCTATAGCTTATAGTATCTGATATATGGATTTGACCACGAAACTAAACCTTGTTCACTGATCCATGAAATGAGGTCGAGGTCAGATGAAAACTGTCTGACGGCCATGAGAACCTTGCAAGGTACGCACATATTAAATATAGTTATCCTATTACTCATAATAAGAGAGAATTAAAAATAACAAAAAATCTGAACTTTTTTTTCAAGTAGTCACGGAACCATGAAAATGAGGTCAAGGACAATGGACATATGACAGACGGAAACTTCATTACATAAGGCATCTATATACAAAGTATGAAGCATCCAGGTCTTCCACCTTGGAAAATGTAAAGCTTTTAAGAAGTTAGCTAACGCTGCCGCAGCGGCCGCCGCCGCCGGATCACTATATGAGTTAGCAAAAAACGATGTTAAGTCTTGAAATTTATTACGAATGTTGGTCGAAGGAACTGCATTTCATTATAATGACGAGAGTTCGGGAGACCAAGATATTAATCTGTTGAATTATTCATCTCATGAATTTTCATTAGTAATGTGCATATTGGTTTACTTTTATAAATTTTGACTTGGATGGAGAGTTGTCTCATTGGCACTCATACCACATCTTCTTATATCTATATATTAATGTCAGTGTGTATTTTGGAAGTCTCAGTGTGTAAATAACAATTCTCAGTGTGTGTTTTTCTATTTATTTCATCTCAGTGTGTCTTTTTAAAATCTCAGTGTGTAATTTTAAATTCTCAGTGTGTGGTTTTCATTTTTTAAAATCTCAGTGTGTAATTTCGATTTCTCAGTGTGTTATTTTAGGTTTTTAAATCTCAGTGTGGTTTTTTTAAATCTCAGTGTGTATTTTTTTCAAAAAAAAGGGTTTAAACATAGTTTTGACGAGAACGACTTGCCATACGTTTCTCGTTGGTTTGTTAAAGACGGCATTTTCACCTTTAAAGAATCTGAATTACAAACACCTTTTCAGAGTATTAATTTGAATCAAATAAGAACAAGATTTTAAGTTCCGTCTTTCATTTTCACCCATCTAAAGTTGTGCACTTAGTCTACAGTAATCGGTTATTTACTAAATAACAACTGAAAAAAAAAACAACTCGAAATTTTTATTACTTGATTTTTCAAGCACACTGTGCATTTAGATATAAATAAAAGAAATTGAACAGTTAATAAAAAGGTTTCTTATAATACATTTTCTATTATAGAGTTAAAAAGAACTTACGTTATAAGGCAACCAACAGATTACAAACACAGATGCTAGTAAACCAACAATCGCTGCAAACTTTATCTCCGTTGATCTGTTGATTTGTTGGTTGGTACGACCTTTCTGTGCTTCTATAGTACGATGTCTGAGCCGAAGAACGGATACTGCCACTAAACTGTTAAATGAAATTATGCTCAAAACTAGCAGAAATCCTAGACTGGTGTAGCTGATGTGGAAAATCTTTTTTGTTACATTCTCCTGGTAAGTAAAGACGCTACAGGTGTACGACAGTTTGCCTCGTCTGTATCGTGGAGTCCATAGTGAACCCAAACCAAGATGTGGTAGAGCACAAATAACGGATAGAATTACGATCACCAACAATACACAGAACATCCACAACTTTTTCGAAACATTCGTACGGTAGAAGAAGGGCTTACAGAAAGCCAAAAACCTGTCTATAGCCATTAAAAGACTAATGGATCCAGTCAAAAGAGGCATAATGGGATGCAAAAACGACTTGACTGCACATAACTCGTAAGTCATGGTCAATCCCATACGTCTGCTTGTGTGCCAAAAACATGATAGACACACCGCTACAAAATCTGCCGTACAAAGGGCAAGCAACAAAACGTTTGTTGTCACCTTTGTCTTTCGCAATTCCGATAGCAGTAGGATAATGGAAATGAAATTCGTGACGATTCCGGGAACGTAAATCAGGAAAACAGATAAATAGAATGAATCATCTGTTTTGCCGGATCCACTTATACTACTACTAGGTATTAGGGCAATATTGGCAGTAATATTATCAGCAATTATTGACGAATTCTCCATTTTCTCAGCTGAAATCAGGACACAATTGATAACAACGATATATTTTTCTATGTTAACAATCAGGAATATGCCAAGGAAGATTTGAACGTTCCATTATAAGCTTAAGAGAATTGAAGTGCTTGTCATTCATTAGCTGTTTAATTCAACCAATCATATGCTAGGCTGTTAATAAAACTTCGTAGAAACGTGATAAAAACCGAATAAATTAAGTTCCATATTAGATATATTTTACAACTGTTGACTAGAAAAAAGCCCCAATGTCAAATATACAAAGTAGTGCAACGATTACTCGAGAACTGGATTATTGTCTTTTACGATCGGAGTATCGGATATTCTCGAACATGATATTTTCAAAATGGCTAATAATCTCTTTATAAAGGATATATTATACACCAGTTATATAAAATAATAAAAAAGAAACATGTTTACATAATTGTTCTGTACAATAAGTACATATTAATACATAGTCTTTTCTATTTCAGCCATGTTATCAACCTGATGCCTTCTTATGTTTTAATCTGTTCTAGATTGCAGGTAAGAAGAACACCAAAATGATCAGTTTGGCTCGGGACGTTTGTTCTTTTTGATAGGATATATGCGTTTTTTAATGGGCATTTGCGCTTCCTGATTTAGGACAGTTGCGTCTTTTCTACAAGACATTTTCACTATTTGAGCGTCTAAAATATGGTGTTTTGGACTTCGATCCAACAGGTTTGACCTAGGAGAGTGTTTACTTTGCGCTTTTAAATGGACATTTGCGCTTCAATTTTAAGGACATTTGCACTTAAAAATGACATTTGCGCTTTTTCTACAGAACTTTTGCTCTTTTTCAACATAACGTTTGAGTTTTGGTGTTTGGAACTTCAGAACAGGTTTGACATAGGGGTTGTATCCTTTCGTGTTACAGGTAGAACGGTACGAACGTCCTGCGCCCTATCTGTTATGTGTCAGTGGTGTGATAACCAGACTTATTTGGAAAACAAAATCCGTGTGCTAGTATACATGTGTTTGACGTCATAACTCTTTCAGGTAGAGAGTAAACAGACTGATATCGAAAATCGAGGAGTTAAGAAAAGTTAACTTAATTATATTTTCAATCCTCTATCAATCCAGGCAAAATATTGAATATAAATGGAAATACCATACGCGGTTGGCTTCTCATTAAAACATCAACAGTATATAACCCGGTTAACAAAGAATAGGAATTCCTCTCACAATGTCAGTTGGAAAAGTTCAAATGTTTGTCATGCCTTTGTACAATTTATCAATCTCCAGCGCAGAGTTCATAGCTGTTCTCTACTTTTAATATGACGCTCAGTTTGTGGTCAATAAACATAACACCTTTTCATGTAAATATCACTGCAAATAGTATTATCCTCATGTCGAAAAATCATAACAGGCAATTTTGATTTTATTTAGAGGTTGTTAGGCAAAAGTACGCGAAAAAGGTTTTGCAGAATATTCAGTGAAGAGTTATGTAGTATTGTCCGTATCATTAATCAGGACATAAAGTTTTGGCACCATACATACAGTTGTAAACCAATCTAAGGGACTGTGCAATATTTATCTGAGGGTGGGGCCGGTGCAAACATGGACAGGGCACATACTTTTTATAATGAGCGGGGCGAAACGTTTTTTAACAAACATTTGGCGGGGCGCACACTTTTAAAACCCTTCGTGTGTGCATAAAAACAAATTAAATCAGAGTATAAAAGATTAAAACTATTTATTAAAATCAAATTGAATAACAGCACCTTAAACATATCAATGGCTTGAGATGATGTTAGTTCATATACTTATATATTATCTGAATGCAACATGTTTAAAGGTCTAAATGTTCTTATCAATACATATATTTGTGATTTCTGTGGGAAAACATAACTTAAAAAAAAAAACCACAATTGAATCTAAAACAAAATAACCTAATACAGTGTTTTAATATATTTTTGTGTTTATGCTTTTAATAATCATTTAAAAATGAAATACTGACCAACATAATATAAAATGTACATGTATATATATATATATATATATATATATATATATATATATATATATATATATATATATATATATATATATATATATATATATATATAGCTGGTATGTCAGTTAACTGCTAGTAGTCTGTTGTTATTTATGTATTATTGTCATTTTGTTTATTTTCTTTTGTTACATCTTCTGACATCGGACTCGGACTTCTCTTTAACTGACTTTTAATGTGCGTATTGTTATGCGTTTACTTTTCTACATTGGCTAGAGGTATAGGGGGAGGGTTGAGATCTCATAAACATGTTTAACCCCGCCGCATTTTTGCGCCTGTCCCAAGTCAGGAGCCTCTGGCCTTTGTTAGTCTTGTATTATTTTTACTTTTAGTTTCTTGTGTATAATTTTGAGTTTAGTATGACGTCCATTATCACTGAACTAGTATATATATTTGTTTAGGGGCCAGCTTAAGGACGCCTCCGGGTGCGGGAATTTCTCGCTGCATTGAAGACCTATTGGTGACCTTCTGTTGTTGTCTGTTCTGTGGTCGGGTTGTTGTCTCTTTGACACATTCCCCATTTCCATTCTCAATTTTATACAACCTATTTGTACACATGTATATTGTACTAACATTTTTATTTATAAAAGTAAAGGGGCATCAAAGCATTAAACTCAAATGTATAAAAAAAACAAAGAATGTTGAAGCTAAAATAAGAAAAATAAATGTTTGGCACTTTAAAAAATATTAAATTGCTTATAGTACATTATTATTAAGCATTGTCTGTATAAATAAAATATCTGGAAAACTATAAACAATGTTTTTACATTAAACATATGGTAAATAAATGCTTAAACATAAAACAACTTCAATTGTTTTGTAATTAAATCTTTAACATAACAAAATTAAATTCTTAAACATTAAAAGAATTACAACTTAATCTATGAAAAAGCTGAATTATGTCCTTGGGAGTATTAATTTCCAACAAAAGTCCTTGCAAACCAGAAATCCTAGACTGGTGTAGCTGATGTGGAAAATCTTTTGTTACATTCTCCTGGTAAGTAAAGACGCTACAGGTGTACGACAGTTTGCCTCGTCTGTATCGTGGAGTCCATAGTGAACCCAAACCAAGATGTGGTAGAGCACAAATAACGGATAGAATTACGATCACCAACAATACACAGAACATCCACAACTTTTTTGAAACATTCGTACGGTAGAAGAAGGGCTTACAGAAAGCCAAAAACCTGTCTATAGCCATTAAAAGACTAATGGATCCAGTCAAAAGAGGCATAATGGGATGCAAAAACGACTTGACTGCACATAACTCGTAAGTCATGGTCAATCCCATACGTCTGCTTGTGTGCCAAAAACATGATAGACACACCGCTACAAAATCTGCCGTACAAAGGGCAAGCAACAAAACGTTTGTTGTCACCTTTGTCTTTCGCAATTCCGATAGCAGTAGGATAATGGAAATGAAATTCGTGACGATTCCGGAACGTAAATCAGGAAAACAGATAAATAGAATGAATCATCTGTTTTGCCGGATCCACTTATACTACTACTAGGTATTAGGGCAATATTGGCAGTAATATTATCAGCAATTATTGACGAATTCTCCATTTTCTCAGCTGAAATCAGGACACAATTGATAACAACGATATATTTTTCTATGTTAACAATCAGGAATATGCCAAGGAAGATTTGAACGTTCCATTATAAGCTTAAGAGAATTGAAGTGCTTGTCATTCATTAGCTGTTTAATTCAACCAATCATATGCTAGGCTGTTAATAAAACTTCGTAGAAACGTGATAAAAACCGAATAAATTAAGTTCCATATTAGATATATTTTACAACTGTTGACTAGAAAAAGCCCCAATGTCAAATATACAAAGTAGTGCAACGATTACTCGAGAACTGGATTTTGTCTTTACGATCGGAGTATCGGATATTCTCGAACATGATATTTTCAAAATGGCTAATAATTTCTTTATAAAGGATTTATTATACACCAGTTATATAAAATAATAAAAAAGAAACATGTTTACATAATTGTTCTGTACAATAAGTACATATTAATACATAGTCTTTTCTATTTCAGCCATGTTATCAACCTGATGCCTTCTTATGTTTTAATCTGTTCTAGATTGCAGGTAAGAAGAACACCAAAATGATCAGTTTGGCTCGGGACGTTTGTTCTTTTTGATAGGATATATGCGTTTTTTAATGGGCATTTGCGCTTCCTGATTTAGGACAGTTGCGTCTTTTCTACAAGACATTTTCACTATTTGAGCGTCTAAAATATGGTGTTTTGGACTTGGATCCAACAGGTTTGACCTAGGAGAGTGTTTCCTTTGCGCTTTTTAAATGGACATTTGCGCTTCAATTTTTAGGACATTTGCACTTAAAAAATGACATTTGCGCTTTTTCTACAGAACTTTTGCTCTTTTTCAACATAACGTTTGAGTTTTGGTGTTTGGAACTTCAGAACAGGTTTGACATAGGGGTTGTATCCTTTCGTGTTACAGGTAGAACGGTACGAACGTCCTGCGCCCTATCTGTTATGTGTCAGTGGTGTGATAACCAGACTTATTTGGAAAACAAAATCCGTGTGCTAGTATACATGTGTTTGACGTCATAACTCTTTCAGGTAGAGAGTAAACAGACTGATATCGAAAATCGAGGAGTTAAGAAAAGTTAACTTAATTATATTTTCAATCCTCTATCAATCCAGGCAAAATATTGAATATAAATGGAAATACCATACGCGGTTGGCTTCTCATTAAAACATCAACAGTATATAACCCGGTTAACAAAGAATAGGAATTCCTCTCACAATGTCAGTTGGAAAAGTTCAAATGTTTGTCATGCCTTTGTACAATTTATCAGAGTTCATAGCTGTTCCCTACTTTTAATATGACGCTCAGTTTGTGGTCAATAAACATAACACCTTTTCATGTAAATATCACTGCAAATAGTATTATCCTCATGTCGAAAAATCATAACAGGCAATTTTGATTTTATTTAGAGGTTGTTAGGCAAAAGTACGCGAAAAAGGTTTTGCCGAATATTCAGTGAAGAGTTATGTAGTTTTGTCCGTATCATTAATCAGGACATAAAGTTTTTGGCACCATACATACAGTTGTAAACCAATCTAATATGACGTCAGTTGTGAAGACAATATTGACACAATGAAGATTTCTTTTTAAAATAGTTTTATGAATTGTTTTTTAGAGAAAGTGTATCTATACCTGGTTTGTTTCTGTTTTATAAAATAACTGGAGACAACAATGAAATAGTATTTAATAGAGACATAATCTATTGAGGTGCTAAATCGTCGTTATTCTGACCATGATTTGAGATGTTGACATCAGTGGAAGCTGAATTGAAAATTGGACGACGATTTGAGTCGAGACGCTGATCTGAGTCCCAAGTTTCACCGGAAAATCTTGCTGACAATTTATTTTTAATACTTATGGTTTCATCCGGAGCACCTAATTGAAACCAAATTTGTCTGTAGGGACCGTGTTGTTCAATTTCTAGTTATATTTTTCATGGTTTTTTTTTCTTTTGACTACTTTTAAACAATTGCTAATAAAATTCAAAGTATTGTTTTTCCATCAGTATTTGGTAAGCCTGCATGTACCTTGAAGCTTTTGTTATATCTATATGAATTTCAACGGTTTTAAAACAAGTTAGTACACTATGAAATGTTTGTATACTGAACACAAGTTATTACTGTGTATTTGCTTGGTCTCCGAGAGTTGTGTTGTTGTCCATTGCTTTATCGTGGAAAATAATCAAATATTTTTAAGGTTTATGGATGTGGATAGTATATCGTATCTCGATAGTAAATACTGAAATAAAGTCATTGACTTAAATAATGAGACTTCAGCATAGCTGGGAACAGTATACATCTATAATACTAAAATAACTAGGTGCAATTTGTTAGCCGGCATGACACAAAAACGACGAATCAAAGAATTCATCTTTATATACTACTAATATGCGACAATGATGTAGATTAAAAATTTCACTATTCCAGGCTCTTTTGTTTTCTACATAATTAATATTACCAATAATTAACAAGTTCCGGGTCGAATCCGATACCAATACCAATAGTATATGTCACATGTAGTTTCCGGTTGTAGTATGTTATGTATCTTCCTCCTTTAATAGGAGCACCACCTTGGGTTATTGTGTTAAGGAGGACATTTAACAAACTGTATCGTTACAGATTTAATGTGATTGGGGCACTTTTAAACCCTTCGTGTGCATAAAACAAATTAAATCAGTATAAAAGATTAAAACTATTTATTAAAATCAAATTGAATAACAGCACCTTAAACATATCAATGGCTTGAGATGATGTTAGTTCATATACTTATATATTATCTGAATGCAACATGTTTAAAGGTCTAAATGTTCTTATCAATACATATATTTGTGATTTCTGTGGGAAAAACATAACTTAAAAGAAAAAAAACCACAATTGAATCTAAAACAAAATAACCTAATACAGTGTTTTAATATATTTTTGTGTTTATGCTTTTAATAATCATTTAAAAATGAAATACTGACCAACATAATATAAAATGTACATGTACAATATATATATATATATATATATATATATATATATATATATATATATATATATATATATATATATATATATATATATATATATATATGTAGTTAACTGCTAGTAGTCTGTTGTATTTATGTATTATTGTCATTTTGTTTATTTTCTTTTGTTACATCTTCTGACATCGGACTCGGACTTCTCTTTAACTGACTTTTAATGTGCGTATTGTTCGTTTACTTTTCTACATTGGCTAGAGGTATAGGGAGGTTGAGATCTCATAAACATGTTTAACCCCGCATTTTGCGCCTGTCCCAAGTCAGGAGCCTCTGGCCTTTGTTAGTCTTGTATTATTTTTACTTTTAGTTTCTTGTGTATAATTTTGAGTTTAGTATGACGTCCATTATCACTGAACTAGTATATATATTTGTTTAGGGGCCAGCTAAGGACGCCTCCGGTGCGGGAATTTCTCGCTGCATTGAAGACCTATTGGTGACCTTCTGTTGTTGTCTGTTCTGTGGTCGGGTTGTTGTCTCTTTGACACATTCCCCATTTCCATTCTCAATTTTATACAACCTATTTGTACACATGTATATTGTACTAACATTTTATTTATAAAAGTAAAGGGGCATCAAAGCATTAAACTCAAATGTATAAAAAAAACAAAGAATGTTGAAGCTAAAATAAGAAAAATAAATGTTTGGCACTTTAAAAAATATTAAATTGCTTATAGTACATTATTATTAAGCATTGTCTGTATAAATAAAATATCTGGAAAACTATAAACAATGTTTTTACATTAAACATATGGTAAATAAATGCTTAAACATAAAACAACTTCAATTGTTTTGTAATTAAATCTTTAACATAACAAAATTAAATTCTTAAACATTAAAAGAATTACAACTTAATCTATGAAAAAGCTGAATTATGTCCCTTGGGAGTATTAATTTCCAACAAAAGTCCTTGCAAACAGTAGAAAATGAAAAATTATATATGCCTGATATAATAAAAGATAGAAACTACAAAATGAAGCACTATTAAAATATTTGCTGCATGAATTGCCAAGAATGTGAACAATTCTTTACACAGGAGAATATAAATTCTATCTAAATTTAGCCTCAAGTGGGCCTCTTTTTTTCTTAGATGGACAATTTTAACACTGAAAATGCTTCTAGTATGACTAAATATTGCCTTACTCCATAAACAGTACAAACTTAACCAGAACATTTCCTGTTTTAATAGATTATGGCTAGAGAAATACCCCAGTGATAAATTTAAGGAATTACACAGCAAAGAAGGCAAATATCTCAGTTAAAAATATTTGTCGCGACTTGAATTCTGGTGTTTCCAATTGAATTAATCATTGCGAAAGGTGAAAACAAATACAAAAGAACTATAGTTTGGTGCATTTTATACAATAGAGTTAATATTGAAATCCTAGAATAAAGATTTATGTCAGTACCCATCAATTTGACTTATTATGATGAATCAGCACTTTTCTCAACACAGCATTGTTCTCAGTGAAAAATTTCTATTCTTTGTGATAAAAATCAAATGTACTAATCAAAAGCTTCAAAATAGTATAACATAACTGAAGTCTGGTGCATTTTATACAATAGAGTTAATATTGAAATCCTAGAATAAAGATTTATGTCAGTACCCATCAATTTGACTTATTATGATGAATCAGCACTTTTCTCAACACAGCATTATTCTCAGTGAAAATTTCTATTCTTTGTGATAATCTAATATGACGTCAGTTGTGAAGACAATATTGACACAATGAAGATTTCTTTTAAAAATAGTTTTATGAATTGTTTTTAGAGAAAGTGTATCTATACCTGGTTTGTTTCTGTTTTATAAAATAACTGGAGACAACAATAAAATAGTATTTAATACGAGACAGGTATATATATTTGCGTTTTAATGATATGAAAATATTAGGGAGTGGGCTGATGGGTTATTTTCGTCCTTCGTGATCGAGGTATTTTGCTAGCCGTGACTCGTTTTTGCATTGATTTATTGTCCGTGACTCGTGATAAGTGCATTTTTCGTGACTCGTTTTCAATTAAATTTTATATACGTTCTCCGTGATGGAGGTGCTAAATCGTCGTTATTCTGACCATGATTTGAGATGTTGACATCAGTGGAAGCTGAATTGAAAATTGGACGACGATTTGAGTCGAGACGCTGATCTGAGTCCCAAGTTTCACCGGAAAATCTTGCTGACAATTTATTTTTAATACTTATGGTTTCATCCGGAGCACCTAATTGAAACCAAATTTTGTGTAGGGACCGTGTTGTTCAATTTCTAGTTATATTTTTCATGTTTTTTTTCTTTTGACTACTTTTAAACAATTGCTAATAAAATTCAAAGTATTGTTTTTCCATCAGTATTTGGTAAGCCTGCATGTACCTTGAAGCTTTTGTTATATCTATATGAATTTCAACGGTTTTAAAACAAGTTAGTACACTATGAAATGTTTGTATACTGAACACAAGTTATTACTGTGTATTTGCTTGGTCTCCGAGAGTTGTGTTGTTGTCCATTGCTTTATCGTGGAAAATAATCAAATATTATGAAGGTTTATGGATGTGGATAGTATATCGTATCTCGATAGTAAATACTGAAATAAAGTCATGGACTTAAATAATGAGACTTGAGCATAGCTGGGAACAGTATACATCTATAATACTAAAATAACGAGGTGCAATTTGTTAGCCGGCATGACACAAAACGACGAATCAAAGAATTCATCTTTATATACTACTAATATGCGACAATGATGTAGATTAAAATTTCACTATTCCAGGCTCTTTTGTTTTCTACATAATTAATATTACCAATAATTAACAAGTTCCGGGTCGAATCCGATACCAATACCAATAGTATATGTCACATGTAGTTTCCGGTTGTAGTATGTTATGTATCTTCCTCCTTTAATAGGAGCACCACCTTGGGTTATTGTGTTAAGGAGGACATTTAACAAACTGTATCGTTACAGATTTAATGTGAGCATTTGCCTACCCAGTTTCCCAGCCTGGCCAGCTCTTACTACCAGAAAGTTAACCTTCCCCAAAACAATAAGTACAATGCAATAAAATATACGAAGATACACTCACCTGATACGCTCATCCTCAAAATATAAAAAATGAAAAATATAAAAACAAGTAAGAAAACCAGGACGGGTTCAAACAGAAAGATTTTGAAAGCAGAGAAAACTGTGCATCTATATAATCAGCATGACTATATTAGATGACAATACGAATACTAAAAATTACTAAGATTAGGCGTAGGTGATTCTGTCACGGACCCGCGATGTCGCGGGTGTGCTCTAGTGTATCTAATATATATGTTCCTGAGCAGTCAAATTGAAAAAAAAAAATCTCCAATTTGCGAGGCTGTGTTGGTACACAAGTTCAAAGATGCCAAATGCACTCGGAGTACACTTCACTTTTGCAGATTAAAAGACAGACCACAAAATTGCCGACTGGCATGTTTCCCCAATATTTTAACACTTCCAAGGGAATATTCTTTCCCAACTAGCTGCTTCTCAGCCTTTTCATCAAAGACTCGTGTTATAGCAATAATTTACTCAAGTATGGTTATATTGATTTAAAATATAGTAAATGTACTAAAACTTTCCAGGAAATGAGTGAACAACGTGCTTAATGATTATCAAATTAGAACTGTGATCAGGCAAATTTATTTCCTGTGAACTGTGATCAGGAAAATTTATTTCCTGTGAACTGTGATCAGGCAAATTTATTTCCTGTGAACTGTGATCAGGAAAATTTATTTCCTGTGAACTGTGATCAGCAAATTTCACACCTCGTGAACCGTGATGAGAATCCCCCATTACCCCCCTCATTAGGGGGTCAACGTCAACAATAACACTGACGGGGTGCTTTTTTAAACCTTGATATTAGAACTTCTTGTTGTAAACTTCATACCAAATTGATGATAAACGGGATGACCTTTTCCTTTCCTACTATTAATTATCATTAAATTGATTGTGTTCTTCCGATCTTTCTTATTGAGTGTACATTTCTCATCGATTCGATATGCGCATGTTTTCAGTGACGTCTCAGACTTCAATAAACGTAACATTTTCATTACTAAAAACTTTCATATAATTGTTATCAATGGTATGGTTCCATCTGCAGGAATTTAATAAAAGATGGTATTTAACAGTCGCTTTTTACGGTAATATAATTTACAAAGCTAACAAATTTAAAAACTGTATTCAAATAATTCGTTTGGCGTAATATACATATTCATAAAGATAATGCTCATACTGTTGTTGTTCTGAATCAATCAGTTCGTCTGGTATTTTTGGGGGAATGAACATCAATTCGCTAATTTATAGTTTGAACCAAGACTAAAATGTTTCTTTCTGTTTTTCTGCAGCAATCTGTAAAGTATTGCACAAAATCGTGTCTTAATGTATTTTTTATGACGTTTCTGAATGAAACCTTCTACATAAGGGACATGGGGGTTTGGTGTTGATGTCGGATATTTACTCGTCTATCGTACATAACTTCTAAATGCTCGGAGAGGGAGATGAATTATTCCCGTCACACTAGGCCACGATCGCGCTACGATCTCTGATAAAAAATGCAAATTTTGACGATCGTAGTGCGATCGTGTAGATCGCAGTAAGGTCGTGGTACGATCGTGGTGAGGTCTTCATGATCGTGATAAGTGTGGACCAACTTTGAATATGTTCAAACAATCGTGGTGCGGTCGTGGCGAAATCAGGTCGTAGTAGATGCGTAGTGAGAGCGCAGTAAGGTCGTGGTAATATCGCAAATGTCCCTGTACCGTCGTAGCGAGAGCGTAGCGAAAGCGCGATTCTAGTCGGAGAGACTTCGCTACGATCTCACAGCGACGTTACTACGACCTCACTACGACCATCACTTTCTCAACGCGACCCAACCACGCTTCTACTACGACTATACCACGTTTATACCACGCTGTTTAAGACCATAGTACGATTCTAGCACACTCATGCCGTCCTCATCACGCTCTTCTTACGACCTGACTACGTTCATACTACGACCATTTCGAGTTCTAGTCATGCTCATTGTCACATAAAACATATAAAAGCTCTCCAGGTTTTGTTTGAAACATCAATATTTCAATTGAACCATGGAAACACAAGACCATGAACATGTAGTAATGCTTAGATTTTGGTGGCAGGACTGTGTTGTTTCCGAGAAATCTACGTATTAATGAGAAATAGAAGGAATGGAACAGTATTTATATGGAACACGATGTTGACGTTATTGTTGAGAGCGTAGTAAGATTGCGGTATGAATGTGGTATGATCGTGGTAAGAGCGTGCTATACTCGCAGAAGTAGTGTGGTAAGATCGTGTTGCAATCGGATAAATCGTGGTATGGTCGTAGTGAGAACGTGATGAGCGTAGTAAGATCGTGATAATCGTAGCGAGGTTGCAGAATAAGCGTGGTGAGAACGTGGTATAACCGTAGCGGGATCGTTGTAGAAGCGTAATGAGGACGTAGTAGCATCGTGGTGGGTAACGGTCACCCGGTAGACAGTCTAATGTACTCGTACATGATGATTTATTCTTTGAGTCGTTGTACACCCCAGGCGGATCCAAGGGGCGCCCTCCCTTGGTTGATTATATAGGCCGCCCCTTTATGAAAAGTTCTGGATCTGCCACTGTACACAGTGGCACTTAGCAGTCATTGTCAATTGATATATCAACAGCACTGAGAACTGCATTTGATATAGATAAATCAATGCTAATTTGTTCACATTACAATGTATCAGGTCTTACAATAAGTATATTTCGTCGTGATGATAATTACTATTTGCTTTGATTCACATGCTCGAGATAATCAAGGTTTCCCATTTTCAGATGGTGCTGCTATTTTGCTAACATTTTCAAATCTGAATGAGCTGATACTATAATTATGTATAATCATCAATATACAATGGTGCTGAGTTTAATCTATCGGCTGTATTTGTATAAGTATTTGTAATATGTGATATTGGCAGATCGAACTGACCAACGAAAATTTACATTTTCATGCCGCTCATACCGCTACCTCACCACGATTTGAATTTATTTTAGATCGCGATGAGCGTGGTGCGATCGTGGTCTAGTATGACGGGGGCTAGTTGTCTAATGTTGAAGACCGTATGCTGCTTTCTAAATGTCTATGGAGTTTTTGACGTTTGATTGCTGTTTCAGACGTATGCCCCACATCTCTTCATTCATATGCAACGATGAAAATACGTTAAACATAATTAAATCAATGCATTCATTGGTATAAGTAATAATACTTCGAGTTAACTCTCTTACTGTACATCTGTCTGTCTTTACATTTTCTCTCAAATGGAGAATTACCAGGGTAAACATTCGATAATACTGGCGGTAAGAAATGAAAGCGTCGTTACTACTACACAAGATAATGACAACCAGTAACTGTACACCATATTTTGTCTTCAACAATGAACATCTCCGTCAAACAGCACAAGGTAAACTTACAGTATTGGAGTATTTTCTTATTTTTCTTGAACAAACTTCCATGTGAAATGTACGATTTTTAAACAGTAACAAAAACAGCAACATTCGTTGCTTTCTAAATCTATAGTTTTTATACTATAAGTTGGCATAGATATTATATATATTTGCGGAAAAAGAGGAAAATCGCTGCGGTTTATATACTAGTATATCAATAAGGTATTTGGAACTTCCTACGAAGAAGTAATTGCTGTCACTATTATTTATTACGGTTGTGAAGCTGTTTCAAGTGGTTCAAAAGTGGAACACTATAAAAATAAGGAGATGTGGTATGATTGCCAATGAGACAACTATCCACCAAAGTTCAAACGAAGTGGATGTAAGCAATTATAGGAAACCGTAAGGCCTTCAACAATGAGAAAAACCCATACCGTATGGTCGGCTATAAAAGGCCCCGACATGAAAAATATGAAACAATTAAACTGAGAAAACTAACGGCCTAATTTATAACAAAACAGTTTACGAAAAACAAATATGACAGACATAAACCAACGACAACCACTGAACTACAGGCTCCTGACTTTGGACAGCATGTTTAGGTGCTTCTAATGTTTTTATTTGGTTTGTTTTTTATGATATTTTGTTTTTCAGTGTCAGTTGGTTTTTTGATACAATAATCTAGTCTATCCTTTGGGTTGATACATGTCTTCAGTTCAAACTTTCTGTTTTTAAAATTTTTTCGCTTTTTTATTTAAATTTGGTGATGTCAAAGGGTTAGAAGAGACATCTACTAGTTGGTTACTGTGTAATGCCTTATCACTGGCTATGACTCGTGGATATAAACAGGCGTAATCCGACGAATGTGGATCAGGAACTGCTTCCGGTTTATCTGAGTTAAACACCTTCTCATTATCTTCTTCTTCCTTTTACAGCCAAAACCTATATTTTTGTGTCAAGTTGCGCCTGAATAAAAACTGGTTAAATCAGTATTATTAATATGGTGTGTTAGTGGTGTTGGGCACATGAGACTGGACAACTCAAGCAAAATATCTGTACCGATATTCGAGCCCAATATTTTGCATTTCTTGAGGGTGTTTACGAAGAAGGACCACTTCCTACAATCTTTCATGGCTGGCTGTAAGAGGTAGGTATAATGTCCTGTACGGCTGAAGCTTTTTGTTGGCATATGTAGGTATTTGTTCTTGTCTATAGTTACCAAGTCGATAGTTATTGTGTAACATATAATACGTCGTGCTTCTTTGCGCTTGTTTGTAGAGTTTTCCACCCTATTTCACTTAATATCATCTTGCTGACACTTTATCAATTTCTATGTCCGCTAGTGACATATCGTGCAGCTTGAATTTGAATATTTTCGATTTGATATATGATTGATTGATAGTTAGTGTTTAACGCTACTTTCAGCATTATTGGGTATGTCGTAGCGGTCAGTTTTTATTGGTGGAGGAAGCCAGAGGTTTATTGGTGGAGGAAGCCAGAGTGCCTTATTGGGTATGTCGTGGTGGTCAGTTTTTATTGGTGGAGGAAGCCAGAGGTTAATTGGTGGAGAAAGCCAGAGTGCCTTATTGGGTATGTCGTGGCGGTCAGTTTTTATTGGTGGAGGAAGCCAGAGTGCCCGGAGATCGTGGCGGTCAGTTTTGATTGGTGGAGGAAGCCAGAGTTTTGATTGGTGGAGGAAGCCAGAGTTTTGATTGGTGGAGGAAGCCAGAGTTTTGATTGGTGGAGGAAGCCAGAGTTTTGATTGGTGGAGGAAGCCAGAGTTTTGATTGGTGGAGGAAGCCAGAGCGCGCCTTTTGGTCATATAGCTCCTCACTTATTCCATTAACTATCAACAACGACCAAAACCCATACTGTATAATCAGTTATCCCTGACCCGATAAAAAATCGGAAGTAATTCAAACGAGAAAAAATATAATCGAAAAACAAATACGATAGACAGCAAATGTAAAAACAAAACAGATAATTTAAGGGAGAAGTTATTTGGTATTTCACTTAGAAAGGAATTGATTTATATGGTCCACAGATATTATATGTATTTTTACATCAAATGATCTTCCTAAATCGTAAAATTGACATATATATTTTCGTGAACAAGATTTTTACCATTTCTGAATGAAATATACACGTCATTGTTTTGGAAGAATAAATAACATATTTTGTACCAACCAACAAGGCGTTTAGCAATCCTACCATTCCAATAGCGTGTGTTAAATATTTAATACTTGCTGTTGTCATGAAATCCGACAATCAAACGTTAGATCCGTCAGATGAGTATCAATGTTACATTATGAGAACAATTATAACACCTACATAAGAGACACATACAACATATTTGTCATTCCAGGAATGTATAGACGCGAACTTTGTCATTGTTTTAGTTGCTGCGAAATTGCACACGATGAGAGTACGGAATTTTCAATTTAACACAACCTTTGAGGAAGAGCTAGTGTTTCGCCGTAAAACAGAACAAGACTAATTTGAGGGAAATAACTATTTTAATAACCTCCATAAGGCCATTGCCTGTCATCAATTCAATGTGTCCAAACTAATTTGTAATCCCGCTAGCCCTTTTCTTTAAGCTCCTCACATATTTAATGTCTCAAAAGTATCTCTAATACAATTTCGTTAAATAAAAATCGTTATCAATAACGTATCTTATTAAACTTTACAAGTGTGGACACAGATCACTGTGGATAGTAATTGTTAAATTTGTGTTAGTATGTTTGACAGTGTTATCATCTCCGAGTTTATGTATTGGTTGTGCTCCCTTTAGATGTTGTTTGAGCTATTTCTTTGTCTTTCACATAGGTTTCTATGTTAAACTTTGCTGAACTGTGACGGTGATCTTGTCTTTTTAGATAAGAAGCAAAAGCTCAAAATTGGCGATGTGCAGGGTTCGACATAAGTTTGATTTTAAACAACTTGCCCTTTTGCAAGTGACCATCCTATAATACTTGTCTAAAAGAGACAACAACTTTTGAATTTTGTGCTTGTTTATGAAATTATGAAATTTCTATACTGCCATTTACAGACGTAATGTAGAATTAGATCTCCGTTTTTTTTGTTGCAGAAAGCTTCCCTAGAGTAGTAAGCTGCCGTGTCATCTTATAACAGATCAGCTCAGGATTGTTATTAAGGAACTTGTGCTTTACATGGGATGGACAATGTATACTGATGCATCTCTTGTATATTTTCACCCACAGAAACCCTTTCCTTGAATAAAGTAGTGCTGATTTTTGAGAAAGCTCATAAATAAAACTGTGTTCAGTGGAGGTGACCATCTTGAATTTTGATTGGCAACAAAAACTCAAAATTGGTTAAAGGCTATCTATGGATCATTTTACAATATTTTAAATATATATGCAAAGAAGTTTCAAGATATTTGCAATTTCATGTAATCAGAATACATTTTGACCCTTGCAACTATAAATTTCAGATCCACACCAAAAAATAATTTTGTGAAGTACTCTCACCTACAAATATGATAATTCCTGCCAATTTTGGTTTTAGATGGCAGGAAAGATTTTGCAGAAGATTAAAATGTGAAAAGTTTTCAGACATTAATCAAAAGTATTATGGCAATACCTCACATGACCCTTTTGGGCTCACCCTAGGTTGATTAGTCTTATAAATTTACACAAGTTGTTAAGATCAGATGTCTCCAGAGTTACAAAGTAAGCATTTTCTCTTGTGTTTAACAATAGTATATAGCCACGTATCACTTACAAAATATTTGGTATCCCACACAAATGACAAACCAGATTCATCAAGAATAGATTTAACATTTTTTAATCAAGTTATATCATTTTTATATCTATACAATGAGTACTTATATAGAAAGGGGAGGAAGGGGGTAATGGGGGTTTCTCATCACGGTTCACGAGATGTGAAATTTGCTGATCACAGTTCACAGGAAATAAATTTGCCTGATCACAGTTCACAGGAAATAAATTTGCCTGATCACAGTTCACAGGAAATAAATTTGCCTGATCACAGTTCACAGGAAATAAATTTGCCTGATCACAGTTCACAAATAATTTGATAATCATTAAGCACATTGTTCCTGGAAAGGTTTAGTACATTTACTATATTTTAAATCAGTTTGAATATAACCATACTTGAGTAAATTATTGCTATAACACGAGTCTTTGATGAAAAGGCTGAGAAGCAGCTAGTTGGGAAAGAATATTCCTTGGAAGTGTTAAAATATTGGGGAAACATGCCAGTCGGCAATTTTGTGGTCTGTCTTTTAATCTGCAAAAGTGAAGTGTACTCCAAGGGCATTTGGCATCTTTGAACTTGTGTACCAACACAGCCTCGCCAATTGGAGATTTTTTTCAATTTGACTGCTCAGGAACATATATATATTAGATACACTAGAACACAACCGCGACATCGCGGGTCCGTGACAGAATTACCTACGCCGTCATGCTGATTATATAGATGCACAGTTTTCTCTGCTTTCAAAATCTTTCTGTTTGAACCCGTCCTGGTTTTCTTACTTGTTTTATATTTTTATTTTTTTATATTTTGAGGATGAGCGTATCAGGTGAGTTTATCTTCGTATATTTTATTGCATTGTACTTATTGTTTTTGGAGGTTAACTTTCTGGTAGTAAGAGCTGGCCAGGCTGGGAAACTGGGTAGGCAAATGCTCACATTAAATCTGTAACGATACAGTTTGTTAAATGTCCTCCTTAACACCATAACCCAAGGCGGTGCTCCTATTAAAGGAGGAAGATACATAACATACTACAACCGGAAACTACATGTGACATATACTATTGGTATTGGTATCGGATTCGACCCGGAACTTGTTAATTATTGGTAATATTAATTATGTAGAAAACAAAAGAGCCTGGAATAGTGAAATTTTAATATACATCATTGTCGCATATTAGTAGAATATAAAGATGAATTCTTTGATTCGTCGTTTTGTGTCATAGATATAAGAAGATGTGGTATGAGTGCCAATGAGACAACTCTTCATCCAAGTCAAAATTTATAAAAGTAGACCATTATAGGTCAAAGTACGGTCTTCAACACGGAGCCCTGGCTCACACCGAACAGTAAGCTATAAAGGGCCCCAAAAATTACTAGTGTAAAACCATTCAAACGGGAAAACCAACGGTCTAATCTATATAAAAACGAGAAACGAGAAACACTTATGAACCACATCAACAAACGACAACTACTGAACATCAGATTCCTGACTTAGGACAGGTGCAAACAAATGCAGCGGGTTTAAACGTTTTAATGGTACCAAACCTTCACCCTTTTTCTGAAACAATAGTGTAACATCACAACATAGTAAGACACACTATAAAATATCAACTGAAATAGCTTAACTCAATCAAAGGACATATTAACACCATTGAACATAAACTGAACAAATAAATTTGACCTATGATACAATGTAAATTCAAAATAAATAAACTAAGGGAAGAATAATAAAAGTAACATGTTATATCGGTATGAAATGTTAAACAATTTAAGAAAAACAATATGCTCGAACAAAATATCAGCCATTTGCAATAACTTTAAACACAGGTAAATGAAAATAATTTTGTTGTTAGGTATACGTGTACAGTTACAATAGAGAAAGGAAATATTTTACAAAATAAATAATTTTGATGTTCATAAAACGAAGTGGAAATTTATATTAGTACCAAACACTTATCAAAGCTGGTATATAGACCAGATATAACCCTGATTAACATTAAATAACAAAAAAGCATTACAATTAGTATCAACAGGTCAAATAAACAAGAAAGTACGATTTGTGAGTACTCGCAGTTACTGACAGCTAGTTAAAAGCCAAAACAATTAATAATAAAAATCGTGCATCAGAGACTTAAATCAACTAAAACACATCCCAGGGATTTAGTATTTTAACGTCATGGACAGTCAAAGAAGACATGACTTGTGCAATGCCAAAATAAATGTATCATGCCGGCTAACAAATTGCACCTCGTTATTTTAGTATTATAGATGTATACTGTTCCCAGCTATGCTGAAGTCTCATTATTTAAGTCAATGACTTTATTTCAGTATTTACTATCGAGATACGATATACTATCCACATCCATAAACCTTAAAAATATTTGATTATTTTCCACGATAAAGCAATGGACAACAACACAACTCTCGGAGACCAAGCAAATACACAGTAATAACTTGTGTTCAGTATACAAACATTTCATAGTGCACTAACTTGTTTTTAAAACCGTTGAAATTCATATAGATATAACAAAAGCTTCAAGGTACATGCAGGCTTACCAAATACTGATGGAAAAACAATACTTTGAATTTTATTAGCAATTGTTTAAAAGTAGTCAAAAGAAAAAAAAAACATGAAAAATATAACTAGAAATTGAACAACACGGTCCCTACAGAAAAATTTGGTTTCAATTAGGTGCTCCGGATGAAACCATAAGTATTAAAAATAAATTGTCAGCAAGATTTTACAGTGAAACTTGGGACTCAGATCAGCGTCTCGACTCAAATCGTCGTCCAATTTTCAATTCAGCTTCCACTGATGTCAACATCTCAAATCATGGTCAGAATAACGACGATTTAACACCTCCATCACGGAGAACGTATATAAAATTTAATTGAAAACGAGTCACGAAAAATGCACTTATCACGAGTCACGGACAATAAATTAATGCAAAAACGAGTCACGGCAAGCAAATACCTCGATCTCGAAGGACGAAAATAACCCATCAGCCCCCTCATATAGAATTGCAGGGAGTTTTTCTTGTTTTCCGGATAATAATTTTGTCCAGTAGTTAATTATACGGAGTTTTATATCGATTTCTAAAGGATATCTGCCCAATTCTTCTTATATATCATAAAATCAGGTGTAGACTTTTTAACCTTAAGCAAAAGTTTGCAGAATTTCATAAGTACCTTTTCTATAACCGAATTATTACCAAAACCCCAGACTTCACTACCATAAATTAAAATAGGTTTAAAAATCTTGTCAAATAATTCAATTTGACATTCAATAGAAAGATTGTGCAATCTTCCTTTTTTGATAACGTCGTACATAGCACATATTGCTTTATTTGCTTGTGCATTTTAGCCTTTGAAAAATTTCCTGTTCTACTGAATAAGACACCTAGATATGTAAACTCATCAACAAGTTTTAGTATAATATCATTATAATTAAACTATTACTAGGTATAAAAAGAAGATGTGGTATGATTGCCAATGAGACAACTGTCCACAAGAGACCAAAATGACACAGAAATTAACAACTATAGGTCACCGTACGGCCTTCAACAATGAGCAAAGCCTATACCGCATAGTCAGCTATAAAAGGCCTCGCAATGACAATGTAAAACAATTCAAACGAGAAAACTAACGGCCTTATTTATGTACAAAAATGAACGAAAACAAATATGTAACACATAAACAAACGACAACCACTGAATTACAGGCTCCTGACTTGGGACAGGCACATACATACATAATGTGGCGGGGTTAAACATGTTAGCGGGATCCCAACCTCCCCTAACCTGGGACAGTGATATAACAGTACAACATAAGAACGAACTATAAAAATCAGTTGAAAAAGGCTATAAGTAAGGGTTATCGTACCAATATTGTAATTAGATCTTTGAATATAGTTTACATTGGCACTAATATCGATTTTGTCATTAGCAAATTAAAACATAACTAAGTTGTATCTTCTTTTGAGGCGGGATGTTTAGAGACACACACACGTTAATTTTATCTCTTAAGAAGTAGCTCCTCACTATCCTACTACCTGTCGATACATTTATTTTGGCATTGCACAAGTCATGTCTTCTCTGACTGTTCATGACGTTAAAATACTAAATCCCTGGGATGTGTTTTAGTTGATTTTAGTCTCTGATGCATGATTTTTATCATTAATTGTTTTGGCTTTTAACTAGCTGTCAGTAACTGCGAGTACTCTCAAATCGTACTTTCTTGTTAATTCGACCTGTTGATACTATTTTTAATACTTTTTGTTATTTTATATTAATATGGATCTTGTCTGTATACCAGCTTTGATTATTTGGAATATCTACTAATTTTCACTTCTTCGTACTACATTAACTCATCAGATGGACAAAAATACAAGTGGACGTGGCAGGGTACTTGTACATCCCAACAACAAAAGACATTAGGAACAGATCTGAGAGTACTCGCAGTTATCTGACAGCTAGTTCAAAGCCACTAACAACTAATAAAAAATTCATGCATCTAAGACTAAATTATCAATCCGTACACATCCAACATCCAATGGATTTAGTGTAAAGACGTCATAAACAGTCAGAGAAAACATGACCTTGTGCAATGCCAAGATACAGGTATCGACAGATTGTAGATCCATGAATGTGTATATGTATATAACATACTAGTAATATTTAGTTTGCTTTTAATTTACTGATAACAAAATCAATATTTATACCAATAAAAACAATATTCAATGATCTTATTACAGTGTTGAATTGGTAATCTTTTAGAATAAGTTTATTTAAAGGAGCGATAAGTTTACAAGGATCATTTCTAAATTTCCGGGCACGGTTAACAACATTTCCGTAAAATGAGGATGTGCTATCCCGTTTGAAATAAGTTTTCTACAGGTACAACCAAACTTCGAAACTACCATTTGAGAAAATTGAAATTTTACTTTTTGTACATTCACTTTCAATTTCCACAATTTACATTATTCAGCTATAGTATCCAGATGGTTTTGTAAGTCAACTTGCGACTCTGATAACAAAACTGTATCATATGCATACAATATTACAAAAAGTTTAATATAATAATCAAGTTCAGTTTCTAATTCATCTGATAGAGTTTTCAAACCATCTATGTTTTTGTCTCTTAGTAAATCTTCTAAATCATTTATGTACAAAGAAAAAAGTATAGGAGATACATATTTCCCTTGTCTAACACCAACATTAAATGGGAAAACATCCGAAAATTCACTACTATAAAAATTCTAGATTTTATATTACTAGTTACATATTTATAAAAGTATTATACATTTTACAATTCACTGAGTATCTAATCAATTTTGACCAAAGTCCTGCATGCCAAACAGTGTCGAAGGCCTTTGCAAAATCAATAAAAGCACAGTAAAGTTTTTTTATTTTTATTTTTTAACAATTCAGATAATAAATGAAGTACAAAAATGCTAGTAGTAGAATAACTTTTTCTAAATCCAAATTAGTTTTCTTTCAGCAATAGAAAATTCTCTAAAGATGCACTTACTCTAAGATTGAGCTGACTGAAGTAAAAAGTTTACCCAAACAGTTTGAAATAGTGATAGGTCTTTAATTCTGTAGAAAACCATGATCTCCTTTGGTCTTATAAAAAGGTATAATATTTCCAACAAGCCACCATTCTGGCACATTTCCCGAATCAAATACAATATTAAAAAGTTTAACATTAACAGGCATATAAATATTACGTGTACACTTTATATATTCATTTATAATAATAAGTATAACAAAAATACCGAACTCCAAGGAAAATTCACAACGGAAAGTCCCTTAAAAAATGTCAAAACCAAGAGCTCAAACACATCAAACGAATGGAAAACAACTGTCATATTCCTGACTTAGTACAGGCATTTCAATCATCACCACATGCTTTTCCATTTTCAGTTTTTTTTATACTTTTTTAAAAATTTCTTCCTCAGTAATACTACTGTTAATAATTTCATTTGATTAAGGTCTTTCCTTTTCCAGAAGGGAAAGAAAGACCTTACTGTATGTCTTCTGATTATCATTCTTTCGTCAAACTTTGACCAAATTTGCCTACGTAACCGTTAGAAATCAGGTAGCAACACACAGTTAGGAGTGTAGTTTCGCATTTTGGCCATGGTGGATTTTTCAAATATGAAAGTTATTGTGCAATAAATTTAATTTTTAGACAGCTGATGACTAATTTAGCCTTCAAAGTGGGTTTATAAGAACATCAAGATTATTTTTGACATGTTTTATGGGCTGTTTTCTGTTTGACTGTCCATATTTTCATAGCTAGACCGGCCATAGGTCCAGAAATTATTGTAATGTTTACAAACACTTTTTTTCACACGAACTTTTTGACGCAATTTTACAAAAAAATGAGACGAAAGACATACGACTTTTATTTGATTTCTTGATAGATATATGTAAACAGTTTCAGAAAAGGTATCACTCCAAGGGATTGAAATTCTGTTTTTGGCCAATTTTTGGGGAAATATGTGACATCTTTACCCTCCTTTTTGCAATATTTTATAGCAATAAAAACAGATTGTTGCCACGGATGCACCAAAAAGAAATTTTATTTATCCATTTTAACTACTTGAAATCGAATCATTGGAAGTTACTGATTACATACATAAACACATATATGACACAAACAGTTTGTAAGAAAGCAAGGAAAAGAGGATGGTAAAATTTATCAGGTAAATTTTTATTTTTTTCCTAACTGTATATTGCTACATCAGGTTCTAACTGTGTATCGGTGTCACAAATACTTATCCGGAACACACCCTGTGAATCGTCAAATTGTGTCGGTCCGGAGTTATGAGGGGCCTGATGGGTTATTTTCATTCTTCGTGATCGGCGCATTTTCGCTATCGTGATCCGTTTTTCTACAGATTTATTTTCTTTTTATATTTTCGTGATCCGTGATCATGGAAATTTATATTTTCTGTGAATCGTGATTGACAAAAAAATCAACTCGTGAATCGTGATGAGACCCCCCCCCCTCCCAATCAGGCCCCTCAGTTATCTGCCCAAAACCTAAAAACCTTGTTATCGTATGAACATTGTAACCGTAAAAGGTAGACAAAAACCGAAAAGTGGAACTTGTTTCGGACCTTAAACTGGTACTTTGTTACATTTGGATCGAAAAGATTCAGAGACTCCTTAGTAGGGGTTTGTTCCTTTGAAAATTAACCGATGTCGGTTGGCCACTGAAACTGAGAAACCGTAAGTCGTAAACACCTAGGATCTTCACCAATGATCACCAATTCATGTGACCTTTAAAATGCCTCAAAGTCAAATTGTTAGGTTGACCTTGATCTTTGACCTAATACCTTGTTTTGGGACAATCTCAGAAACTATTATACTTACAGAAATATCGAATAGTGGAAAATGATTGGGTTATTCAGGCTAATTTTGTGTTTTGACCCTGTTTCAAGGGTTGTAGATGTGTTTTAAAGCTTTTCAATACGTTTTACGTCTATTAAAAAATATATTTTACATTATGAAAAGGAAAGACATCTCAATTGTTCACGAACAATTGACATTTTAATTCTTGCAACTCTTGTGAAATAGTTATGTTTTCATCCACTCTCGAAAAATTCGTAAAGAACATCTATAGAAATATTAGCTGGTTTCACACGCGGCAAAAATCGCGAGAGGTTAATGTAAGATTTGGAACAGCGTCCGTGTACCTAAATATAGATATTCCAAGGCAACGTCAATGACATAGGTTTATGACGTCATGTCATGTAAAGTCCCGTTTTTTTTTCTTTTTCTTTTGTTTTCGGTGCATTTTTTTTTAGTAAACTTTATTGAATATTTCAACTTATGAAAATTAGCAACTGCAAAAGCAGATGACATATTTGAAAACAGGGAGCAGTTTTAAAAGTATCTTGAGCAAATACTAAAAAATTGGAGAAGGATAAACAGTCATATAATAAAACAACTGTTGACTTGATTTCAGTTTATACAATGATTTATCAACCCCAGAGATATGACATTCACCCTCGGCCGTTGGCCTCGGTGAATATTATATCTCTGGGTTGATAAATCATTTATCATATACTTGTATAAAATATTACTAAAATTTTACAGTTCAATAACATTTAAAAATATTAAAAGGCTATGAAAGGATTACTAGGTTTATTGATCAGATTCCTAAGAATTTCCTCAGCGGGCTGATAAAGGAACCTTTATTGACTGCTTCCGGAATGTTATCACATGCCTTTCCGTTAATTTCCGTGACGTTTATCACATGCAACTTCGTGCATTTCCGGAAATTTGTTCGAAAACGACAACACAGTGCGGAAAACCGCAAGTGATTTGAGACTTCACACATTGGTTGAGAAGCAAATTTCAAACTAAGAACATGATAATTATTGTGACAAGATAAATAAAATGCTTGTAATATCAATAAAAACAATTAAAGTTAAGAAATTTGTATTTGGTTGTCTGTAAATTATTATCTAAAAGTTCATGGAAAGACAACATTTTAATTAATAGTTCTTGTCTGTATTTCTTCTGTTGAAGTATATGATAAAGATAATTACATGTCATTTGTCATATCAGACCTTTATCGGCCCTCGTTCATGATATCAGCCTCGAGCCTGCGGCTCTTGGGCTGATATCATGACCTAGGCCGATAAAGGGTCTGATATGAAAATGCCATGTAATAATCTATACGTATCAACCTCATCAAAAGTCAATAATTGTATAATAACAATGAATATGTATAAAAATAAAATAATCGACAACACTTGACTGTCTACAAGTAAACATGCCGTCTTTATGGCCGTTTACTCTCCCATTCCATATAAATAAATTATCATTTTTACACATATAAAGTAAATTTAAAGGTTACCATATGAATTTTTTGTCTTACATAACATGTTGAACTGGTTTAAACAACCAGCGTAGTGTACAACAACATAATCGGAACTATCATGATGACTTTCTGAAATCTCCAAAAAATCTTAATTCAGTACTGGTTCTACTATATTTGTAATCTAAGAGAAAATTTGAAAAATTCCTGCTCGAGTTCGTTTATTGCAACTAGAGTTTTCAAGCGGATTATAAATACTACCAATTAAAACATCTTCCTCAGTACCAAAAAATTCTGTAGATATTTTTAACCAAAGTACCAATTTACTTTCTGTTTCAATAAGATGTACTTATTTTTCATATTTTTCCTTATAACCAAAATCTATGCCACCAGATTTTACTTTTGACTTAAAACCCGTAGTGATTTTGCGTAACATTTGTATCTCGGTTTATCCACTATAGCAAAGACATCTGTTTTTGATTCAGATAAACAAATAAAATCATATTTATGAATACGCTCAACAAATTCTGGATATTGCATCCTATTATTTAAACCGCAACAGTTTAATGATAACACATTAAATAAAAGTTTATTTGTTTCATTACTTTTTCCCTTTTTTTATTGTCTCTCCATGGGGATCCTACTAACCTTCTGGGCGTTGAAGAAGTGCGGCGTCTCTTATTCATCTGCCGTCGTTCTGGGGTAGCAAAGTAAAGCGGACTATTTGCTGCCGGTACTGAATGGAAATCCTCTGCTGTCTGAGGATAATACAATTGTCCGTCGACGTACAGAATGTCCCGCACTAGTCGAACGTGACTACCCTCAGCTTGCTTCTGCATGTATGTTGATTGTTTGAAGGCATCAGGGTATTGTTGGTTCACTCTATATCGTTTACCTTTCAGTCGGTATGTGTTTGACAGTACTCTGGCAAGGTCTTTGTAAAATATAAATCGTGCGACTATCGATCTTGGTTGACTCCTCCTGCCAGACATAGCTCCGTGCTCAAATCTATGAACATTCTCTACTTCAACCCTGTGTGTGATACGAAGTTCATTTAGCATGAATTTTCGTATGAAATCTTCCGTATCCTCTTCTTGAATTTCATATAGACCCGTGAAAACCAAATTGTTCTTCATTTATCTACACTTTAGGTCTGATACAATGTCCCTTAGCACTTTATTTTCCTCTCTGATGTCACTAAGTGTTGCTTTAATTAAAATGCGTGAGTTCCAAAACTTGATGTTTGCATGATTTTTACTTGGGCCACTGTTGTTTCTACATATTTCACATCTTTGGCATTCTGTTCATGTTTCTGTTTAAAGTCATTCATAAAGTTACTAACGTCTTGTAGATTCCGATTAGATTCTGCATAAGTTTTATTTAACTGTATAAGATCTTTGTTTAAGTTAAAATTGTCTGTTATATCTTTAGCTATTTCGGTTTCTTGTTTAACACATCTGTTATTAAGGCTTTTTACATTTTTGTCTTTTACTTACATGTAAAACTGTTGTCTTTTTATATATGCCATATAAGCGGGAGGTTTGGCTAGCCATAAAACCAGGTTCAACCCACCATTTTATTCTTAAAATATCCTGTACCAAGTCAGGAATATGGCAGTTTATTCTTAAAATATCCTGTACCAAGTCAGGAATATGGCAGTTGTTATCAAATAGTTCGTTTCTATGTTTGTTGGTGTTTGTTTTTGTTGCACTTAGTGTTCCTGTTGTTCCTTTGTTTTCCTCTTATAGTTGATGTGTTTCCCTCGGTTTTAGTTTCACTTTGTAACCCGGATTTGTTTTCTCTTAATCGATTTATGACTTTTGAACAGCGGTATACTACTGTTGCCTTTATTTAGATGTCTGTTTTAATGATAGTGCCTCATGAGTCGTTTTCGACAGGCATCCTTTTACTAAATGTTAGGTTCTTATGACTTTTTGTATATATATAGGTTATGGATGGTGACACTTTGATAAAATAAATTTTCTTATCTTATTCATTTTAGAAACGGTAGTTTTCACTTCATGTAATTCAGAAACTAGGCTAGTTGATGTCCGATTCATTTGGTTGACTGTTTCATTTCTTTTTCAATTGATGTCAGTCTATTATTCATAGCAAGCATTCATTGGTATAAATTTTGTAAGGAAACAATTTTATTTTCACCGTATAGAACATCTTTACTCTAGTATATCAGATGTATTGGTTGTATTTTGAGTTTCCATTTCACCCATTCGTGTAGAGACTGAAAATTAAACGTTGAAGTTTGAGTATAACTCAGCTGTCATAACAAATGCCCCGGGCGCAGGTAAATAGTAGGAAAAAGTATAAAAGTCTCTCGGGGTTTTAGGTATTGAGCTAATAATTTTCAAAAACACGAAAAAACACTCAAAAAATCCTTAAGCTAGGTTTAGCTTACTTTGTTCGGATGGTCACATATCAAAATCATAAATGTCATATTCAGAAGTTCCTAAATTATCTCGAGAAATTCCAATTATATATATAACTTATCTGAGGAGCGATTGTGATCCGTCTCCGTCTTACTTTTGTAACCTCTCCAACCACCGTGTCTTGATGCCGCTTTTTTTGCCATGGTGTTGTCTGTCTTTTTCTCGAATCTGTTTAAAAAAGGCTAATCAAGTAAATGAAAAACTGAAATACATAACCATGTATAGCTTATACACATATCAATTCATAAAAGACAACCACTTTTACCTTGATTATCTGATTTCCCAGATGCAGGTGAAACAATAAAAAAAAAAAACTTAATAAGTGATGGCTTACTAGTTTCGGTATCATAACACAGTGTCCAATAATAAATAAAATACCGTTATACAGTATGCTTAATAATACATGTAAATAAATTATATTAAAAACTGCCAAACTGTCATCAGCAGCAATTACCACAAAGAATTAAACACATTAAATCATTACTATATACGATCGATTGTTGTTTTCTTTACGTCAAATTCATTGATTTTTATTTCTTTTGAAATATATTTTTGCGTAAGTTGTTCGATGGGCGCATTGCATCTGCGCCAATTAAAAAAAATGAAGTATTTCACTTATCAATTATAGAAATCTAGTCCTGTTTTATTGACGTTAATGCAATATAATATTATGGAGCAAATGAAATATTGTTTGTGGCGCAAATGGAAGTTTTTTTTTTACGCAAAAGAAATTCCAATTGGCACAAAAGCAAAGCACCGTGTTCGAGTTTACCAATACAAATGGTTTCAAGAAACTCCTCAAAATAAAATACTACAGTACGGGTTTTATTCATTGCTGAAGGCCGTACAGTGTCTTATAATTGTTAAAATCCCTGCTCTTTGATCTCTTGTGGATATTTCTCTCATTTTCAAACATAGCACATCTCCTTATTTTTATAAACAATCCAGTTTCTTATTGTTTTTATCGGCGAATCTCTCGCACTAGAAAAGTACTTTATATTTAATTGATGGACCTATATCATTAATCTCACATATCTTGCACTTTATTCTTCAGACCACCACCGTTTTCGAATGCACACATTTTGAGCCAAGATACCTGCTTGTAAACTGTTGACATTCATCATTTCAGATATGAATAGGTATTATTCTGAAATTAACGTCGTTATTTTGACATCTGGAATGTTACAATGTTTTTCTTTGTATAATGAGATAATTTTCAGTGAAAAAAAAACTACTCCCTATTGTTATAATTAGTATATTACTGCAATATTTGTGTAATCTTTAACATAATCACTATACGGTAACAGTAATTTAGTGAAACCATAATCAGCAGTCACTTTGAAAATAAGATTACGGTAACAGTCAATTGCACGAAATCGGTCACTTAACGTACTCAGTATAAATCAAAACATAATCAGTAAACAGCATAACAGTCATTTAAACATAATCAGTAAACGGTATAACAGTCATTTAAACATAATCAGTAAACGGCATAACAGTCATTTAAACATAATCAGTGAACGGCATAACAGTCATTTAATAAACATAATCAGTAAACGGCATAACAGTCATTTAAACATAATCAGTAAACGGTATAACAGTCATTTAAACATAACCAGCATAGAATAACAGTAGTTTTATGGTAAAAGTTATCTAAACATAATCAGTTTAAGGTATCAGTCATTTAAACATAATCAGCATAGGGTAACAGTCATTTGAACATAATCAGCATAGGGTAACAGTCATTTAAACATAATCAGCATAGGGTAACAGTCATTTCAACATGGTTGAATACGGTCAAAGTCATTTTAACATAATCAATATTCATTTACAATTGTTGTTAAAAACATGATTAACATAATCAACAAACGATAATAGTCACTAAAGTATAATCAGAATAAAAACATAATTAACATAATCAACAAACGATAACAGCCACTAAAGTATAATCAGAATAAAAACATGGGTAGGTATTATAATTGTCAATATCTTTACACCGAGCGTAACGAGGTGTAAAATGATAACTAATATAGAATAAACATTATATAAAATTATTATTTATTTAAAAATAAACCAATATACATACTTTCATGTAAACGTAATCAGAATACGGTATATTTCGTAGCAGTAATCGGCATAGAGTAGCACTATAGTTGCTCTCATCCACGTCATTTGGTCACTTTGGGATAGGTGTCTAATTGGCAATCATACCACATCTTATTTTCATTTTCTAAAATTAGTCAATTAAATATAATTATAATATAACGCTCTTTTTCGCTTTGCAAACAGTCGTGTTTTTCTTCCAACAAAACATGGAACATGTGCTAGATGTCGTAACTAGATTTGCATGCAACATCAGTTGTATTTGAACGACACTGGAGATAAAACTGTACATTTCTGTGAAAGTTTTTTGCGATAAAATTCAACAAAAGCTTTAAAAGAGTAAGCCTATGTGTACACTTTAAATCGTGTTATGAATATTTTGTTATACATCCAGTCGGCCCTGCCGCCTTATATGTCCGCTTCTAAATTTTCCTATTATATTCGCTATCGCTCGGTATAAAGATACCAAGAAATATAATTTCTACCATTGTAAATGATAATTGAGCATGACATGGAGTAATAGTTTCTTAATCAGATTCAGATTCAGATTCAATAGTTTATTAAAGTCTCACCACATACAACATACATTTACAATAAGATATATATATATATTTGCTTCCGCAAATTTGCAGATTTAACATTGTTGTGCTGATATTTAGAGTAATTATATATATATATATATATATATTTGTATGATTCTTTACAATAGATAATTCAGCTGATCTGTAACAATTCCATCTTCATGCCTTATATATCATGTACTGTGTTACGAGGCTAGATAAAAACTGACGAGGAAAGGTAACAAACACCCGGCCACCGAAAGCTTTATTATTATAGAGCCTAGGTGGTCGAGTGGTCTAGCGCGTCGGGCATAGTGCAAGGCGATTTGGTGCCACGATATCTCAGTAGCATGAGTTCGAATCCCGGCCAGGGAAGAACAAAAGATTTGCTTCCGCAAATTTACAGATCTAACATTGTTGGGCTGTTGTTTAGACGAATTATATATACAGAATGTATTTTCAGCCTAGTAATTAATAATATAAAATACTGTTTCTCTTTGTTAAAATGTTATTGCAGGTTTTGGCAACAATATTGCAAATACTGATATTTTTAAAAAGATATATAGATTTTTCTTCATCAAACAAATTTAAAAACATATCATTATAATACAATATATCAATAAACATAGCATGTCTTAGATCCTCATATAATGGACAATCTAAAAGTACATGCTTTTCATCCTCTAAAATATTGCAGTTAAAACAAACTCTGTCGTCATATTTTTTCCTTTCATACCGACCAGTTTCAATTTTTAATGGTGCTACACCACATCTAACACCACATCTAAATCTTGAAAAAGCACTACAATAACGAAGTAGCATTTTCTGGAGCAAATATTGCTCAGTGTTATAGATATGTTTTAAAAGTTTATGTGTTCTCAATTTACTACCAGTACTATATGATAAAATTCTTGTACACCAGTCTTTTTTTATATTTATCAAACATTTTCTCTTCTAACTGAGCTATACTATCACTATCAAGAAAATTATTATTTATTTTACAATACCTTTCAAAATCAAAAGATTTCAACATTTCCATAACTTGTAACACCATTTTTTTCAATTTACAACTGCCTATAATTGCTTACATCCACTTCATTTGAAATTTGAACTTTGGTGGATAGTAGTCTCATTGGCAATCATACCACATCCCCTTAATTTCATATGTGCTACACATTTAACAATAAGTAGGCATAATGTATATATAAATAAGAAGATGTGGCATGAGTGCCAATAAGACAACTATCCATCCAAGTCACAATGTGTAAAAAGTAAACAATTACAGGTCAAAGTACGGCCTTCAACACGGAGCCTTAGCTCACACCGAAAAGCAAGCTATAAAGGGCCCCAAAATGACTAGTGTAAAACAATTCAAACAGGAAAACCAACGATCTAATCTATATAAAAACGAGAAACGAGAAACACTTATGAACCACACCAACAAACGACAACCACTGAACAACAGGCTCCTGACTTAGGACAGGTGCATACAAATGCGGGGATTTAAACGTTTTAACAGGCGCAAACCTTCACCCTAACCTGAAAGAGTAGTGTCAATTACAACATAAAAAGACACACTGTAAAATATCAATTGAAATGGCTTAATTCAATTAAAAAAACATATAAACAAAACCAAGGAAACATACACTGAACGAATAAGTTTGATCTATGACACAATATAAATACAATATTAATAAAAAAAGATGTAGAACAATGTCAAAAAGACAACCTTAACCTGGGACAAAATGGTGTTAAATCAAGTAACGTACACAGGTAAATTTAAATAAAATAATTTTGTGTTGTTAGGAGTACGGAAACATTTTTTACAAAATAAATAAATTTGTTGTTCACAGTACGAGTACAGAAGTGAAAATTTATCGTCATACTAAATACTTATCAAAGGTGGTACATATTAAAAATAGTGAGACGAGATATAACACAAAATAAGTAAACATTGAATAACAGAAAATGCCCTACTTGCTGACCTGACTACAGCTTTTGCCATAATTGGTAGTCTAAAAACTCTGTTAATAATAAACCTAAGTATTGGTAACTTAAAACATACTCAATATTTTCATCGTTTAACTAAACTGAAAATCTGGTCCGGCTTCAGAAGGATTTCTATAATGCATCACATTTAATTTTCTTCAATTTATTTTTAAACTATTATGATTACGCCATACATTTAAAACATTTATACTATTTTTTGTAAATCTTCAGCATTTTCTGCTAATCAAACTATGTCATCGGCATAAAGCAAGTTTGATAATTTTTCACCATCAATATTAATACCAATGTTTAACAACTTAATATCATCAATTAAATCATTTATAAATATATTTAACATTACTGTTGACAATACACATTCTTGTTTCAAACCAGTATTAACACGGAACCATTCAGTCATGTTACCCGGCATTTAATCTGACACAGCATTCAACATTTGAATAAATAGCCTTTAAAGCATACATAAATTTTGTACTAATACCAAGGTTTTCTAATTTATTAAATAACAATACTCTATCAATAGAATCCTAAGCTTTCTTAAAATCAATGAAAGATACAAAAGTTGACAATTTATATATTTTTTCTAGTTTCAATAACAGATGTTAATGTACTGATATGATCTATTGTACATCTACCTTTAATAAACCCATTTTGATCGTGTTAGAACACGGGAATAGTAATTCTGAAATAATCAGTATGCGGTAACAGTCAATTAAACATCATTAGTACAATGCAACAAGACATGATTTAAAAGGCGACGATTTTCCATACACAGGCAAAAGTGATATGGTACCAGTTTTAATGACAGATATAAAAATCGAAGATGTCTTTTTTTTTATCAATAGTAATAGTTAATCAGAAATAAAATTGTGAAAAATGGTGACAACGGCTGGTTCATTTGCTTTAAACACTTTATGACTGTAGAAAACAATAACACGAGTACTTATTATTTCCAGGTATATTTCTGTACTGGTAACATGTATGTAAGCAACAAATAACCCTATTAACAGCCTTGATAATGGACAAAAGAACTTACTTTAACTAAATCTAACACAAACAGCAGCAGTTGCCCTTTTCTAGATTTAGACATTTCAATTTCTAACGGAAACTACATACTAAAATTTACGACAAAAGAGACGATTTTTCATTTCCTATTGTTAATTTTCCATTTTAGACGGCGATGTGCCTTTGGCTCCATCATACGGTGTTTATATATCCCAACTCGTTCGGTATGCCCGTGTGTGTTCTGATGTCATAGATTTTAACGAGCGTAATCAATGCATCACTGGGAAATTATTGTGTCAGGATTTCGATACCATAAATTACTTAAAACTTTACTAAATTCTTTCATAGATACAAAGATTTGATTAGTAAATTTGGCTGTACCTGTAGAAAACTTATTAAAATGGTATTTCACATCCTAAATTTTACGGTAATATTGTACTTAAAGCGAGGAAATCACTATGTGATCCGTGTAAACTCATCGAACCTTTAAACAAACTTATAAGTAAGGGTTATCGTACCAATATTGTAATTAGATCTCTGAATATAGTTTACATTGGCACTAATATCGATTTTGTCATTAGCAAATTAAAACATAACTAAGTTGTATCTTCTTTTGAGGCGGGATGTTTAGAGACACATACACGTTATTTTTATCTCTTAAGAAGTAGCTCCTCACTATCCTACTACCTGTCGATACATTTATTTTGGCATTGCACAAGTCATGTTTTCTCTGACTGTTCATGACGTTAAAATACTAAATCCCTGGGATGTGTTTTAGTTGATTTTAGTCTCTGATGCATGATTTTTATCATTAATTGTTTTTGGCTTTTAACTAGCTGTCAGTAACTGCGAGTACTCTCAAATCGTACTTTCTTTTAATTCGACCTGTTGATACTATTTTTAATACTTTTTGTTATTTTATATTAATATGGATCTTGTCTGTATACCAGCTTTGATTATTTGGAATATCTACTAATTTTCACTTCTTCATACTACATTTGTATGAACATCAAGATTATTCTCCTTTAATCTGTACAGGGAAGTTTTTGTTGATATTTACCCTTATGTATCTAGTGTTAAATTAGGTATTTATATGACAGACCTTTCTTGGTATTCCTAATTATTGGAAGATTTTATATAGACAGAAAAGTATACCTAAAACGACAAAGTTATTTTCATTTACCTGTATATATTATGAAAACCGTTTTTTCAAAAGTGATTATTTTCTAAGGGTTTAATATTTCGCGGTGGTGTATTGCCATGGCTTTATTTGGACTTGTTTGTTTGCTTTTGGCCTTGAATGTTTGTCCCTAATATTTTATTAACTATGTATTTACTTTCAGGTATCACAGATCGAATTTATTCGTTCATAGTGTGTTAATTTACGTTTTGATTGAGTTAAGCCTTCCAATTGATGTTTTATCGTGTGTTTTTCTATGTTGTGATGTTATACTATTGTTTCAGAAAAAGGAGAAGGTTTGGTACCATTAAAACGTTTAATCCCGCTGCAAATGTTTGCACCTGTCCTAAGTCAGGAATCTGATGTACAGTAGTTGTCGTTTGTTTATGTAATTTATACGTGTTTCTCGTTTCTCGTTTTTGTATAGACTAGACCGTTGGTTTTACCGTTTGAATGGTTTTACACTAGTACTTTTGGGGCCCTTTATAGCTTGTTGTTCGGTGTGAGCCAAGGCTCCGCGTTGAAGGCCGTACATTGACCTATAATGGTTTACTTTTATAAATTGTTATTTGGATGGAGAGTTGTCTCATTGGCACTCACACCACATCTTCCTATATCTATTAAATTTAAACAACCATAATTATCTGTCAACTTAAATACATTATGCTATCAGGTGCCAAATCTTCAATATTATCTAACCAGCTGGAAATTATAGTTTCAAGAATTAAATCTGTGTTTTTTTTTTATTTACAATGAAAAAAAGGTTATTTGATTAATAGATATTTAAATGATTTCAGATTGGCAATATAAATTTCATATATAATAAGCTTAGCAGTTCTTTGACGTATATAAGACTATTTTAATATCATGTAAAAGGCAAGTATGACAACAAACAGATCAATCATGTTTAAATGGATGCTGTTTACACTGTTAATGCGACATCTGTATATAATGCGATCGTGCACATTTTATTTATTCATTATATTCATATGCATTTATTCTAAAATCAAGCATGTATAATGTTGAAACGGAAAAGAACCTTTGGAGCATTAATGAATAAGACCAGCAGGTGATTTGTTGCATGTAACGACTGGTTCATCCCATTGCCTTCATTTTCAAAGTGCATGTTCCAGGTCGAAACGTTGATAGTCAGTCGCCAATTGTTCAAATTATTGTTGAAAAACGTGTTTCTCAGAGTGGCCAAAATATTCTATTGAGAACAATGACGCCGCAAGTGCAATATTTATTCAGCATACACCGCATACACTAAGCCTAACTATTTTCAATCTGATATAGTATTGAAACATCTGAACACTTTTTATTGCGTTGTCCGCAATTACACTACACTTCCACACAATCTTATAAAGAAAAGTTTTGTATTTGATAAAATGGTCTTTCGAAAATCTCATTGTAATTTTATTTGCTGTAACTCGTTTAAAGCCTTTTTCTGTAACGAAAAGGAAAAATGCTAGATACACTTACTGGAAATGTGAGGATATGATTGAAGCTTTAAATTTTCTGCTAGATAACATTTATGTACGTTTCGGCGATAAAGTGTATCGTCAGGTAGTAGTATTCCTATGGGCACTAACTGTGCCCCTTTAATAGCAGATTTATTTCTATATTGCTATGAATCTCAGTTTATGACCAAACTCAGTAAAGACCCATCATTGTTATATTTAGTTGATACATTCAACAATACCTACCGTTACCTGGATGATATTTTTCGTTAAATAATCCAGAGTTCTCTAAATATACTTCCGAAATTTACCCAAAAGAACTTACTTTAACTAAATCTAACACAAACAGCAGCAGTTGCCCTTTTCTAGATTTAGACATTTCAATTTCTAACGGAAACTACATACTAAAATTTACGACAAAGAGACGATTTTTCATTTCCTATTGTTAATTTTCCATTTTAGACGGCGATGTGCCTTTGGCTCCATCATACGGTGTTTATATATCCCAACTCGTTCGGTATGCCCGTGTGTGTTCTGATGTCATAGATTTTAACGAGCGTAATCAATGCATCACTGGGAAATTATTGTGTCAGGGATTTCGATACCATAAATTACTTAAAACTTTTACTAAATTCTTTCATAGATACAAAGATTTGATTAGTAAATTTGGCTGTACCTGTAGAAAACTTATTAAAATGGTATTTCACATCCTAAATTTTACGGTAATATTGTACTTAAAGCGAGGAAATCACTATGTGATCCGTGTAAACTCATCGAACCTTTAAACAAACTTATAAGTAAGGGTTATCGTACCAATATTGTAATTAGATCTCTGAATATAGTTTACATTGGCACTAATATCGATTTTGTCATTAGCAAATTAAAACATAACTAAGTTGTATCTTCTTTTGAGGCGGGATGTTTAGAGACACATACACGTTATTTTTATCTCTTAAGAAGTAGCTCCTCACTATCCTACTACCTGTCGATACATTTATTTTGGCATTGCACAAGTCATGTTTTCTCTGACTGTTCATGACGTTAAAATACTAAATCCCTGGGATGTGTTTTAGTTGATTTTAGTCTCTGATGCATGATTTTTATCATTAATTGTTTTTGGCTTTTAACTAGCTGTCAGTAACTGCGAGTACTCTCAAATCGTACTTTCTTTTAATTCGACCTGTTGATACTATTTTTAATACTTTTTGTTATTTTATATTAATATGGATCTTGTCTGTATACATTAAATTTAAACAACCATAATTATCTGTCAACTTAAATACATTATGCTATCAGGTGCCAAATCTTCAATATTATCTAACCAGCTGGAAATTACAGTTTCAAGAATTAAATCTGTGTTTTTTTTTTTATTTACAATGAAAAAAAAAAGGTTATTTGATTAATAGATATTTAAATGATTTCAGATTGGCAATATAAATTTCATATATAATAAGCTTAGCAGTTCTTTGACGTATATAAGACTATTTTAATATCATGTAAAAGGCAAGTATGACAACAAACAGATCAATCATGTTTAAATGGATGCTGTTTACACTGTTAATGCAACATCTGTATATAATGCGATCGTGCACACTTTATTTATTCATTATATTCATATGCATTTATTCTAAAATCAAGCATGTATAATGTTGAAACGGAAAAGAACCTTTGGAGCATTAATGAATAAGACCAGCAGGTGATTTGTTGCATGTAACGACTGGTTCATCCCATTGCCTTCATTTTCAAAGTGCATGTTCCAGGTCGAAACGTTGATAGTCAGTCGCCAATTGTTCAAATTATTGTTGAAAAACGTGTTTCTCAGAGTGGCCAAAATATTCTATTGAGAACAATGACGCCGCAAGTGCAATATTTATTCAGCATACACCGCATACACTAAGCCTAACTATTTTCAATCTGATATAGTATTGAAACATCTGAACACTTTTTATTGCGTTGTCCGCAATACCAATTACTTAGAGAGTTTATGCTGAGTAACTTGTCATGTCAGCCTAATATACATAACTTACTGTATGGTAATCCTTTGATGTCCGACATTGAGAATACTGATAACTTTCTTATTATTCAAGAATTTATTCTTAAAACAAAGAGATTCGTGTGAATTTCATATACATGCATTGAGATAATTATGTATAAATTAAGTTGTCGTTAATTTATATTTATATTTATACCTGTGTAGTTTAATAGCACTGTAGTTCAGTTGTGGATTTGGTCAACAAATGCTTCTTATTTCAATTAAAAAAATATTTTTGACGCCATCCATTTATTATTATATCATATGGGAGAGGAATTTGTAAAAGTGAAAATTCACTTGTTTTCCAATCCTAATAAAACTGTCATATTGTAATGTTTACGTTATTATTTTCAAAATAAAATGTTGTTTACACTAATCTGATATAGTGACTGAGCTTTCCTCTTACAGTGAATGGTCGACATCCAAAATTTTCCCTCAACACTGCGACGCCGTCATAAACCGTTTGCATACCCGATGATATTGGAAGTCAATACATTAAAAGAAATTAGTCTGGTCTCCGCCTGGTATTTAACCAAATTAAATTAAAAATTGAAACGGGAATTAACTGTTGGTGCGATTATAAACGTTCAATATCCTGTAAAACGTCATTTTGCTATAAGTGCAGAAGTTTTGGACATTTCGCCAGAATGTGTAATTTTCACAGACAACCGGACGTGAAAGTTGTTAAAGTTAAATCGAAATCGAAATTACGTCGCGACGCAGAAAGGATGAGAAAATTCAAAGAACAGAAAGCTATGTCAATTTTTCCTTGTGCGGAACTCATTACTATTGAACTGATGGACTTCTTTCCAACCTTAGATTATAATAGGGAATTTATAGATAACTTTAGACTCAGGCACGACCGAGTGAATTCAGAGAGAGTAAAATTTAAAATCAAAAGTGTACACTATGAGAAGAAGTTTAAAGAGTTAAATCAAATGCATATCAGTGTTGTTAGCAATCTAGAATAACTTCAAAAACAAGGTGCAGATGATAAAAAAGATATGGAAAAATTACGGGAACGCATTACTGATCTTGAAGAAGCTAATTTTCGGATTTACGATCAAAGATGTGAAGCAATCGACCAGCAATACCAATTACAACGCGACAAAGAACATATGCGGGATCGAATCACAAAACTAGAAGACGAATTGGACAATTTTCAAAATAATACAAGAGAAGATAATCATCCAAACCAAAACTATCGTTACAGAGGACGCCACAATCACAGAAAAAACTTTCGGAACAATTTCAGATGAACATTAAGACCCGGGTCGTGTCTTCAGGGGCCGCGGGAATATATGACCGGACTATTTGGACTGTGCAGTGTGAAAATAGTTTTTAAACAACATTTTATTAATTCAATTGTTTTAATGTATATTTAGGTTTTGCATTTATTTTATTATTCTGGACTTTGTCGTAAATTTAGACATAAGTGTTTTACACGGATTAATGTGTCATAATCTTGGACAAAGGTCTTAAATGCATTTACTCTATTTATTTAATTATTTATTCTCTGTGACAGTTTGGACAATAACTTACAAATACGTGTCGGACACTAATTACTCTTTTAATCTATTGTTATTTCTATTTGGCATCTGTTAATCTTCTTAATCCTTTAATTGCTTGTGCTTATATATATTGTTATTGTTTGTATGTTACATTACATTTAGTTTAGGAGTTTGTTGTTCGGTCTTGCCGGACTGCTAAAATAAAAGTTTAAGGAGCGAAATATTCCTTCTTGATTTTCATTTAGCCGGAACGCCATTCCACCCGGCTATATCTGGTGTTAGGACATCCGGGCAACGCATCTATCGGATACCTTGCTCTACCTGTGAAGCTGACCCCCCAGCAACAGAAAGATGCATACGTGGAGAACGAAAAATTTTGGCCGAGACTGGAGATACCAGCTGTCTAATAATGGAACTACCTTTCAGACCAGAAATTCACAACATATGGACAACTGCCTATGTAAGTTTTGTGGAAAGACTGTAAACAATCAATTTCATTTCGAACAATGTATAGCAAAAACGTCATTTTGCTATAAGTGCAGAAGTTTTGGACATTTCGCCAGAATGTGTAATTTTCACAGACAACCGGACGTGAAAGTTGTTAAAGTTAAATCGAAATCGAAATTACGTCGCGACGCAGAAAGGATGAGAAAATTCAAAGAACAGAAAGCTATGTCAATTTTTCCTTGTGCGGAACTCAATACTATTGAACTGATGGACTTCTTTCCAACCTTAGATTATAATAGGGAATTTATAGATAACTTTAGACTCAGGCACGACCGAGTGAATTCAGAGAGAGTAAAATTTAAAATCAAAAGTGTACACTATGAGAAGAAGTTTAAAGAGTTAAATCAAAAGCATACCAGTGTTGTTAGCAATCTAGAATAACTTCAAAAACAAGGTGCAGATGATAAAAAAGATATGGAAAAATTACGGGAACGCATTACTGATCTTGAAGAAGCTAATTTTCGGATTTACGATCAAAGATGTGAAGCAATCAATACCAATTACAACGCGACAAAGAACATATGCGGGATCGAATCACAAAACTAGAAGACGAATTGGACAATTTTCGAAATAATACAAGAGAAGATAATCATCCAAACCAAAACTATCGTTACAGAGGACGCCACAATCACAGAAAAAACTTTCGGAACAATTTCAGATGAACATTAAGACCCGGGTCGTGTCTTCAGGGCCGCGGGAATATATGACCGGACTATTTGGACTGTGCAGTGTGAAAATAGTTTTAAACAACATTTTATTAATTCAATTGTTTTAATGTATATTTAGGTTTTGCATTTATTTTATTATTCTGGACTTTGTCGTAAATTTAGACATAAGTGTTTTACACGGATTGTGTGTCATAATCTTGGACAAAGGTCTTAAATGCATTTACTCTATTTATTTAATTATTTATTCTCTGTGACAGTTTGGACAATAACTTACAAATACGTGTCGGACACTAATTACTCTTTTAATCTATTGTTATTTCTATTTGGCATCTGTTAATCTTCTTAATCCTTTAATTGCTTGTGCTTATATATATCGTTATTGTTTGTATGTTACATTACATTTAGTTTAGGAGTTTGTTGTTCGGTCTTACCGGACTGCTAAAATAAAAGTTTAAGGAGCGAAATATTCCTTCTTGATTTTCATTTAGCCGGAACGCCATTCCACCCGGCTATAATTGTTTCGACAACTTACTTACCAAGTATACATTTTTCATTGTATTTACTAACTAGCCAAGTATACGTTTTTCATTGTATCGACTACTAACTAGCCAAGTATACAATTTTTCTTTGTATCGACTACTAAGTAGTCAAGTATACATTTTTCATTGTATCGACAACTAACTAGCCAATAGATATAGGAAGATGTGGTGTGAGTGCCAATGAGACAACTCTCCATCCAAATAACAATTTATAAAAGTAAACCATTATAGGTCAATGTACGGCCTTCAACACGGAGCCTTGGCTCACACCGAACAACAAGCTATAAAGGTCCCCAAAATTACTAGTGTAAAACCTTTCAAACGGGAAAACCAACGGTCTAGTCTATATAAAAAACGTGAAACGATAAACACGTATAAATTACATAAACAAACGACAACTACTGTACATCAGATTCCTGACTTAGGACAGGTGCAAACATTTGCAGCGGGATTAAACGTTTTAATGGTACCAAACCTTCTCCCTTTTTCTGAAACAATAGTATAACATCACAACATAGAAAAACACACGATAAAATATCAATTGGAAGGCTTAACTCAATCAAAAAACGTAAATTAACACACTATGAACGAATAAATTTGATCTGTGATAGTATACATTTTACATTGTTTCTACAACTTACTTACCTAGTATACTTTTTTCATTGTATCGACTACTAACTAGCCAAGTATACATTTTACATTCTTTCGACAACTAACTTACTAAGTATACGTTTTTTCATTGTATCGACAACTTACTAGCCAAGTGTACATTTTACATTGTTTCTACAACTTACTTACCAAGTATACGTTTTTCATTGTATCGACTACTAACTAGCCAAGTATACAATTTTTCTTTGTATCGACTACTTATTAGCCAAGTATACATTGTACAATGTTAACAAAACTAACTAGAAAAGTTTATAATGCACAGTGATCATCGACTAACAAAATAATAAGCCGAGTTTACAATTTATAATGTATCGACACATACTAACCAAGTCTATTTTTTTACAATGTATTGGACATTGAATCGACAACTAATTAGCAAAGTTTACATTTTACAATGTTTTGACGACATACTTGCCAAATATACTGATTTATGTACAAAACAACAAACGAAAAACAAATATGATATACAGCATCAATGACAACCACTGGATTACAGACTGCTGAAATGGGATAGGCGTATACATAAGAATGTGGCGGGGTTTTACTGTTTGTGAGCTCCCAACCCTCTCCATAACCTAGTATGGTAGTGTAACAGCACAACATAAGAGCAAACTATAAACAACAGTTGACTCATCAGGGCGAAACAAATCACACACAAAAATATACCAAAAACCCAATTAACATTGTATCGAAGACTAACTATGAAAATAAGGAGATGTGGTATGATTGCCAATGAGACAACTATTCACCAGAGTTCAAAAGTGGATGTAAGCAATTATAGGCAACAATGAGAAAAACCCTTACCGTATAGTCGGCTATAAAGGCACCGACAATAATAATGTGAAACAATTCAAACGAGAAAACTAACAGCCTAATTTAAAACAAAACTGTTCACGAAAAACAAATATGACCGACATGAACCAACGTCAACCACTGAACTACAGGCTCCGGACTTGGGACATGAACCAACGTCAACCAATGAACTACAGGCTTCAGACTTGGGACAGACATGAAGAATGTAGCGGGGTTAAACATGTTTGTTTGTGAGCGCTTAACCACCCCCACACCCCCCTTTTGGGACAGTGGTGTAACTGCACAACATAAGAACATACTGTAAAAATCCGTAGCAATTGGCTTAACTATAAAGATCGGTAACAATAGACACAAAGCACCGAAATAGGATTTATCGCAGTTGCTAAGAGCTAGGTCAAAGTCATCAAACAGTACATATCCAGCGGATTTAGTGTAAAAGAGAGGTCAAAGATACCAAAGGGACTTTCAAATTCATAAGTCGAAACAATCTGACAATGCCATGGCAAAAAACGAAAAAAGACGAAATAACAAACAACATTTCACAACACACAACTGTTAAATCAAAAGACTGAGCAACACGAACTCAAAAAATGACGTAAAGACGTAATAAACAGTATGAGAAACGTATGACCTTGTGCTATGTCAAAATATAGGTAAACAGTATCGATTTAACTTTTCATTTTATCAACGACTACCAAGCCTTGTTTACATTTCACATTGTACTGACGCATAAAAAGTCAAGTTTACATTTTACATTGTATTGGCAACTAACAAGTCAAGTGTACATTTTACATTATATTAGCGACAAACAAGTCAAGTGTACATTTTACATTGTATTGGCGACTAACAAGCCAAGTGTACATTTTACATTGTATTGGCGACTAACAAGTCAAGTTTACATTTTACACTGTATTGGCGACTAACAAGTCAAGTTTACATTTTACATTGTATTGGCGAATAACAAGTCAAGTTTACATTTTACATTGTATTGGCGACTAACAAGTCAAGTTTACATTTTATTACATTGTATTGGCAACTAACAAGTCAAGTTTACATTTTACATTGTATTGGCGAATAACAAGTCAAGTTTACATTTTACATTGTATTGGCGACTAACAAGTCAAGTTTACATTTTATTACATTGTACTGGCAACTAACAAGTCAAGTGTACATTTTACATTGTACTGGCAACTAACAAGTCAAGTGTACATTTTACATTGTACTGGCAACTAACAAGTCAAGTGTACATTTTACATTATATTAGCGACAAACAAGTCAAGTATACATTTTACATTGTATTGGCGACTAACAAGCCAAATGTACATTTTACATTGTATTGGCGACTAACAAATCAAGTTTACATTTTACATTGTTTTGGCGAATAACAAGTCAAGTTTACATTTTACATTGTATTGGCGACTAACAAATCAAGTTTACATTTTACATTGTTTTGGCGAATAACAAGTCAAGTTTACATTTTACATTGTATTGGCGACTAACAAGTCAAGTTCACATTTTACATTGTCCTGGCGATAAACAAGTCAAGTTTACATTTCACAATATTATATAGACAATATACTTGCTAAACGTACATTTTACATTGTATCGAGAACTTACTAGGCAAGTATATATTGTACATTGTATCGAGAACTTACTAGGCAAGTATATATTGTACATTGTATCGATGACATACTAGAAAAGTGTACATTTTTTATTGTATTGACGACTAACTTGCCAAGTAAATACTTTTATCAACGACATACAAGAGAATATAAATAAGAAGATTTGGTATGAGTGCCAATGAGACAACTATCCATCTAAGTCACAATGTGTAAAAAGTAAACAACTATAGGTCAAAGTACGGCCTTCAACACGGAGCCTTGGCTCATACCGAACAGCAAGCTATAAAGGGCCCCAAAAAGATTAGTTGAAAACAATTCAAACAGGAAAACCAACGGTCTAATCTATATAAAAACGAGAAACGAGAAACACTTATGAACCACACCAACAAACGACAACCACTGAACAACAGGCTCCTGACTTAGGACAGATGCATAAAATGCAGCGAGTTTTAACGTTTTAACAGGTGCCAAACTTCACCCCAACCTGAAACAGTGGTATAACATTACAACATAAAAAGACACACAATAACATATCAATTGAAATGGCTTAACTCGATCAAAGAGACAATACACAAAAACAAGTAAGTATACACTGAACGAATAAGTTTGATCTATGACACAATATAAATAAAAAAGATGTGTCAATGTCAAAACGACTACTTTAACCTAGGACAAAATGGTGTTAAATACAGTAACATACACAGGTAAATTTAAATATAATAATTTTGTTGTTAGGAGTACGGAAACATTTTTTACAAAATAAATTTGTTGTTCATAGTACGAGTACAGAAGTGAAAATTTTTTCGTCATACTAAATACTTATCAAAGATGGTACATATTAAAAATAGTGAGACGAGATATAACACAAAATAAGTAAACATTGAATAACAAGTATACATTTTACATTGTATCTGCAACTGACAAGTCAATATATATATATATATATGCATTTTACAATATATCGACGACATACTAGCCAAGTATCAAACATTGTATATTGTAACGACTTACTAGTCAAGTTTTACATTTTACATTGTAAAGATCGGTAACTAGCCAACTACAGTGAGGACTACATTCTACATAGTCAATTTCTACTTAACTGTTTATAACTTTATTTCGACCATTTTCTGGTAAAGTTAAAAAAATGTGGCCTTTAATAATTCTAACTTAATGGTAATTATATTTAGGACTTTAATTTGAAATTTGACATTCCACATATGTTTTTCAATAAAAAAAAAACTAGCTTATTTTCCTGCCGTACAGTTAAGCGACGAGCAACCTTTCGAGATCATTGGGCTAAAAGTCGTTAACTCTAGAAATCTTTTTTATTTGTTTTACCCCATATTTCTAAAGATAATTAATTTGATTAAGCTAATGTCCTAAAAATAGGTTAATGTGAATATGCAACACAGTTGGTCTCTAAAATATTCACGTGTAAATTTGCACGTCAAAATATTTCAAGGATGTTGCATAATGAAGTTATTTAGTTAAGAAGACTCCTTTGAGAGCAATTATTTTTTTAAAGTCAAAAAAGTAGAATATGTCAGGCATTGCACAAGAAACAAAGTTCAAAAATATAAATCACTTAAACATTACAGGAGTGTCTTCTATTTTGAAAACAGTGTGAGCAAGATCATGATAACCGTTTATGTTTTATATAGAAAAATACTTCCATTGTTTTCTTTCTAGTTTGCCAATATTTAAGTACACTCTAGAATTGAATAATAATGCCTCGTTTGGAATAAGACCTGAACCTGTGCCCTAAGTCAGAGAGGTATCAATAAAGAATTTGTCCTTGATACACACGAGTTGCATTATTCAGTCAATCATAATATTAATAACATGTTCATCTGTTGTTTGTAGTTATGTCAATATTGTATTCTGCTACATTCATGCATGTTCTATGATTACTCTCATTATATTCGTACAATAACCTGTCTGAATGGCAAGGTCATATGTCTGTGTATAAACAAGTACTTTCTAACCTTTGTAGGTCTCTCCTTCCTCGGCAATATGTCGGTTCATATTTTCATACATAGTACACATCCTGATTTGAGAAACCTGTCTTCCTTTATCCAAAACGTGTATTGGATGTGTCCTCGTAAGCAAATTTTGCCTGGACCTTTGATATTCATGGAACAAAATTAAACGACTTTTTAAAGGGCTTTTCATAGCTAACTTAAAATAATCAGATAGTGTGAAGTCTTTTGAACAGGTTGCTGACCGGGCATTACGGAATCCTACTGCACTGATTGCAAAAAACATTTTTTTTTAAAACTACTACTACGACATTGACCACCCACGAAGGTCTCGCACGGTCGGTAAATTTCGTTTATATAAATCATTCAATTGTATTTAAACTAAGGTTGAGCAAAGTAGAAGTTAGGCTGGTTTGCTGCTGTGTTAAGGTCCCTTTGTGTTTTCTCGCTCAAAATTTTTTACGCATTGGCTTGCACTATCGCACTTGACGGAGGTTACATTTATATACCTGAACCTGTGTTATAAATAATTGCCATTTAGAAATCATATAAAGGTTGGAATATAAATCGGTATCATTTGTTAATTGATGTGTGTAATGAATTCAAGATGGCCACCATTCATAAAAAATAATGTCGCTTTACACACTCACACACACACACACGCAGAGAGAGAGAGAGAGAGAGAGAGAGAGAGATGGGGGAACTATTAAATCGGCTGGGTGTAGAAACAATCTTATATCAATATCAGAACTCTTCATTCAATTATAGTCGTCATGTATCCATATTATTAATAGAAAATACAATATAGAAAATACAATATGTTTCACGATTTTGCCATTTGCCACGTCATTTATTTCATTTCTTCGTGATTTCTGAATACTAAACTTGCTTAATTTCTGTAACATTAAACAATGAGTTATTGAATTATTAAATGGAAATCATTTTATACCTAAACTGCACCAACAGACAAAGATAAAACCCAATACTTCTATAACTTTCTTTGTTTTGGTGGGACAAACAAAGATTTAACTTTATGATAAAAACGGAATTAGGTAATTGTCGAATAAGAAATTCTTTATTTATCATTTTAGATGAACGTTATTCCAAATGTTCGTGTGTTTATGGCCAGTAATATATGTTGTACAATGTTTAAAATAATGTGTGTAAATCAAATGTATGAAACTTTGGAATTTGGACCAAAGATGAAGCATTTGATTTTCCTCCACTCTACTGGATACTCAAATGAAAGAAGTCTTCTATAATAACTGAAGTCTTCTATAAACAGTGTTATATAGCTGACTCTATGATTACAGAAGTCTTCTACAAACAGTGTTATATATCTGACTCTATGATTACAGAAGTCTTCTACAAACAGTGTTATATAGCTGACTCTATGATTACAGAAGTCTTCTACAAACAGTGTTATATAGCTGACTCTATAATTAAAGAAGTCTTCTACAAACAGTGTTATATAGACCTGGTATCTATGATGAGTTTATTTACAACCAATGGGTCGATGCCACTGCTGGTGGAGATTTATTTCGCCGAGGGTATCACCAGCCCAGTAGTCAGCACTTCTGTGTTGACTTGAGTTATCATTGATATGTTCATAATAATAAATTAACTGTTCACAAAACTTTGAATTTTTTAAATACTAAGGCTTTTCTACTTCAGGAATAGATTACCTTAGCTGTATTTGGCAAAACCTTTAAGAATTTTGGTTTCTCAATGCTCTTCAACTTCGTACTTTATTTGGCCTTTTAAATATTTTTTGATTCGAGCGTCACTGATGAGTCTTTTGTAGACGAAACGCGCGTCTGGCGTTAGTGTAAAATTTTAGTCCTTGTATCTATGATGAGTTTATTTACAACCACTGGGTCGATGCCACTGCTGGTGGAGATTTATTTCCCCGAGGGTATCACCAGCCCAGTAGTCAGCACTTCTGTGTTGACTTGAGTTATCATTGATATGTTCATAATAATAAATTAACTGTTAACAAAACTTTGAATTTTTGAAATACTAAGGCTTTTCTACTTCAGGAATAGATTACCTTAGCTGTATTTGGCAAAACTTTTAGGAATTTTGGTTTCTCAATGCTCTTCAACTTCGTACTTTATTAGGCCTTTTAAATATTTTTTGATTCGAGCGTCACTGATGAGTCTTTTGTAGACGAAATATAATAATAGAAGTCTTCTACAAACAGTGTTATATAGCTGACTCTATAACTACAGAAGTCTTCTACAAACAGTGTTATATAGCTGACTCTATGATAACAGAAGTCTCCTATAAACAGTGTTGTATAGCTGACTCTATAACTACAGAAGTCTTCTTCAAACAGTGTTGTATAGCTGACTCTATATTTACAGAAGTCTTCTACAAACAGTGTCATATAGCTGACTCTATATTAAACTACAAAAGTCTTCTATAAACAGTGTTATATAGCTGACTCTATACCAAATGATCCATCTGACCTATTTCTATATAAGATACTAACATCTATTCTATTAGCAATGAAAACTTAGCTTTAGAGTTACTAGTTCTATGAAACTACAGACTCTAGGGGCAACCTGAATGATATATTGGAAATTCAAAAGATCTATATGAGTACATGCAATCTAAGTCTCTCTTCTCGTGCAAAGTAAAAAATTCTATACTTAAAGACAAAATTGAAAGAATAAGTCCAACTTTGTTTCATACAAACTTATGGCCAACATAGATACAAATACCACTGGTGCTAGGAAGGTTAAAACTTTTCTAAAATTTTCCGTTTATAAATTTTGAAATTATAAAGAAACTAAGGTTTCAACTCCCTCAGGCAAAGTTGACTTTAGATGGATTTGGCTATTTGTTTTAGGTATTTTTGTCATATAGCTCTTCAACTGTTTCGGTATTTATACATCCCTCGGATTTCAAATGTTTGGCTTTGAGCGTTCCTGATGAAGGTAAATCCAGAAAAGCGCTTCGGACGCACAAAATTATTGAACGTGTTGTTTTCAATTTTTTGATACCAGTAGTACTGGCTTGTACAGTTAATACATATATCCCCAAGATGGTATATAGTATTTCAGGCTTGCGTTTCCTGACAAGATTTTCCTAACTAGCAAACTTAGACAAGTGTTTATAATGATATATTTGAATATGTCAGCTCTTTGAAACTTTAACGGACTTTGTTGACCATTATGGAATATCTAAGCCACAGATGACCATGCATATGTTTCGTTTGTCGTTGCTACAAACCCGTCCTCTTTCCCTCGTTAATGACATTACCAACCCATTTATGAGCACTTTCGTTCAACCCCATTTTTTGATGGTGTAATATAACATGTCAATCTTCCGTTTTAATAGTAGTGCTTAATGACGGTTTTTGTCATTATATCATATTTTTCAGTTGCCATACTGATGTCTGTCTTTCTTGGCTTTTGGTTTTTTTTAATTGCACAACCCCCCTCCCCCGCTTAGATGAATCTTCTTACTTTTTCCTTAGCTCTTTGTATGTCTATTTATAATCTAGAGTATACAGAGTAACCTATGAGAAATTCTTCACTATCTGATGACCTTCATCTTATCAGTATGTTAAGTACTTTTGAACATCTATATATATAATTGTTTATTTTTAGTGGATAAAATGTGAAATATTACAGATATTTACTATCTTCCTTGCGCTATATTTGCAGAAACTGTTTTTGTTTGCCGTTAGGCAAAAAAAATATATTCCTGCCTTCATTAAGGTTTATATCGTGCTATAAGTAACAAACTAGCATGATAAATAATAGGACTTCGACACTTTCAGAAAATAAACAAAACAATCTTTAGAGAGATTGCAACACGGTCGATGGCTTCAAGTTTACTCTAGTAGCTCGAGTAGAATAAATCAGATGTGAAATTGTACAACCTATAAAATAAAATGGATTGAAGAATATTTGAAAAAAATTTTTTTTTCTTCATCAATTTGAACGCCTTTTTTTTCTACATTTTGCACATCCTTTTATATCAAAAATTGAGAGAATTCTTCAAAACTTAATAAACCTGTATATTAATACACTTAATAAACTTTAAATATACCTATTCCATCTTCAAAATAGATGACAACAAAAGTATGCGGTTGGTGCTTTGGAAAGAGAAGCTGACTTTATCAAGGTTCCACATGATCCGTGGTTCAATAAGATAAGGCGCAAAAGAGCCTGTATCGCTCACATGTAAGCAGTTCCATGCCCAAAGTCAACAATGGTCACGCTCCATTATCGATTGCTCTTAGATCGGATCTTTACAGTATAACAACAGTATTTTCTTGCACTTCATAATCGATCAGAATTAAGAATTACTTCAAGTGAAGTTGGGAAAAAATAATACAGCTCATAGTTTCAGATTTTTATCCCTGTAGATTAAAACGGAATGAAATATTTTTTTTTTTTTGGAAAACAATCAAGCAGTCCATAATCCATAAGTTTAACTCGTAAGTTTGTTTCAGACCTGCTATGTAAATTATGAGAAAAAGATGAAATATGATTTCCAAAAAAGTAAAATAACAAAAATTCTGAACTCCAAGGGAAATTCAAAACGGAAAGTCCCTTATCAAATGGCAACATCAAAAGCTCAGTCACATCAAACAAATGGAAAACAACTGTCATATTCCTGACTTGGTGCAGTCATTACCTACTAGTATTCGGCATCATTTCCACCAAATCAGCAGGAACTAAGGAATCTTCACAAAGTGTCTTACAATTATCATTCAAATAAATAAAAATAAAATAAATGGCTTTATAATTTTAGAGGGGAAACAAAATAGAAACTTACAAATTAGAATCAATAATAGTATTAGGTTGCCCCGATTTCATAAAAAAAGAACACAATTTGGAATTTAAATAAATACCCTTACATTTTTTACTCTGTCTACTTGATCTGCGCCAGCTGGATACTTTTAGAGAAGATTTCACAAAAGTTTGCGGAAGGACGGACGACGCACTCAGAGAATTCAGAGCTTTTGGTTGTCACTGCACTTAAAATCCACGAAGAAGAAGGAATAAATTGAAATAATTGAAATGTTTTGAAAAAATATCTTGTGCAAGCAATAAACAGTCTAGACTTAAAAAAATATATAAATAAATTTATTGTTCCAATAAAAATTTCGGGAGCTATCATTATAAATCATTGACTTGCTACTGCAAATAATTATCTACTAGAATACGTAATACCTCGTCAAGATAGAAAACACTCAACTTCCACTGCCGCCTTCTTTTTAGTAGAGGAATCATCAACCAAGCACTTTACTCCATTCAAAGTGCTGAAGATGCAGCTCTTATTAATGGAATAGTAGTATAGTTTCCAGAAGGTGAGTATTGTTCGTGTTTATACAATATTTGTCTTAGTTTGTTGTTAATACGATTACCTAAGAAAACATGGAGAACATCAGTCAATTTTATTATCCAATGCACTGAAATATTGCATTAATGATATTATTGGCATTAGACATGTGAATTCAAATGTTAAAACATATTTTATTTTAGGTTGCGGTATAACTACAAATACTGATGGAGATAAAACGCGAATTCTCATAAGAATTCATTGACACTTGCCGATTGCTTATGATTAATCGATATATATCTTGCGCAAGGTTTTAACTCAGAGTTTACTGGTACCTTTCAGGCACTAGTTTATTGACTGATTCTTATTTTCTCTATTTTGGGGTTGTGTGCTAGAGTAATGTCCATGTGAGTGTCTGTTGAATTCGTACTCAGTCTGTTTAGACTCGGGATGATTTAGAACTTGATTTATAATTTTAATGTTTGTCTATCATTAGAAACCCTATGTCGCACTCAGATAAGATTTTTTTTCATTTTGTTTTTGGGTTGCTGCTTCATTGCCATTTTCTATATTTTCCGTAATTTATGCTGATACGCTGTAATTAGTTGAATAGGAAGACTCTAACTATATAAATAACACATAGCTGTACCCCCGAGAAAACATTGTCAGCCGAAGCGAAGCTAAGTCAAATGACTGTGTGATGCGCACCTGTATGTGTGTTGTAGTGTCTGTGCTTGTCATTCTCGCTTTCAGCATTCTTCCCTGGCTAGCAGCTTGCTGTGAAAAGGAGAACCGAGTGCGTAAGTCTTTCCTGCCAGTTACAGCCTCTCATGAAGTATGTGGCCGAGATATAGGATCGTCCCCGAGGTGACGGATAGAAACTGGGCACCTTACGGCCTCAGGCAGAACCACAAGGTATCGGATGAGGTTTGGCCCTTAGATGCAAGACATGCTAGGCCCACCGGTGCGTGGATATACCCTGGTACCTGCAAACCAAACCCCCAGCTATTGGTATATAGCCACACTACCTTGTGGGTGACCGTGGAAAGTCAAAGGCTATGGGAGACAACCCAGAAAGAAATCCGGACAGATGCAATAATGCAATCATCTACGGGAAGGACTATCCAGAGAGAAAACCTGGCCCACCAGAGTGGAGGTTTGACGTTGTGCTAACAACCCAACTCTGTAAAAAGAGCTTGTTACAGAAACTAGAAACGCTTCAGCGTGGAGACCTTATGCGACTTCTTGCGCGGAAAGAATTAAGATTAAGGGTTAAGGATGGATAACCTATCGGTGATGTGGTTTGGTTTAAAGAAAGATACTTACCTCATAGATCCTTGTTAAATGAAAAGATTAATTTTGTTTCTTATGAATGCATTGGTTTCTACTTCTCCGAGGTCAAGGACAAATGAAAGAATCAATGTAGAAGTATAAAACCATTTTGTTTTTGGTTGCCGCCTGTAATGCAATATTCAAAACAGAAACTAATCCCTATTGCCAAAAAATCACGTGTCTCCAACAAGTTATCATTTACCTGTTTACAAAATTATCAAATGTTGGAGAAACGTGAACACACCAAACACAATTTTAATCCTTTTCTATCTCAATGTGTTTTAAACAACTATTGCGAAAATAAGTCAGAATGGTTTTAATTCAGTGGTATTTCAAAACAACTGATATTATATGACTGTTGACTAAGTTCTCCCTCATGAAACCATATCATTTATTTAGACTGTTGTCAAATCTTGTAACTTTTGCTGATTAATAATAACACATCTATGTAAATAAGGATGTTAAAAACTTATTATAACACATATTCGTACCATACAACCGAATATTGCACATCATAAGTAAAGGATCATTAGAGTATCATGATCATTAAATTCTAGATTCAATGTCAGAAGATTGAAATTCAAGATCTGAAATATGAATAAACAATTTCGAAATAGGCCATTTTCCAATCGCCGACTGTTTCCAATTTAAGATTTGTTTGCTAAGAAAAAGATCGAATAGGAAGGACAAACTGGATCACTGCCTATACAAACCTAAGGAAAGAGCATATTTTGATGGTTTTCATCTGCGTGAATCTTTATCAGTTTCTTTGCGTAAGCACCTATTTTGCAATCCCAGTTTCACCTTTATAACTTATCAAAGCAAAAGATTAGAGCAATACTAAATATGATCAGTTTAGCTAGACAGAATAACATTGAAAGGTACATTATGTCTCTCTTCAGTTATAAACCATATTTATACAACAAAAACATGCTTTGCGATAGTGAAAATAGAAGTAGCTTTTGTTTTATGCATTTTAATAATAAAAAATTCAGCATTTCAATTGTAACCTTTTCATTTCTATGTAGCAATGCTGATGCCACGTAAATCAATCAATCAATGTAGCAACATTCCGCAGCGCCTGCATGTGGAGTATATATTTCCCAGTTGGTACGATATTCCAGATCTTGCATTTCCTATCAAATTAATGTTGGCACTACAGTTTTAGACTTCAGGTATCTAATCTTGAATTTCGAATTTATAATCTTGAAATATCTTTCTGAGCTTTCTTCTCTAATAGTTCAAGTTATATAAAAAGCATGCAAAGATATGTATTTTAAAAGAATCCATATCAGTGCAATTGACAACCATTAAGATTTAAAAAATTTTAAGCATTCCAATGTCTAATTTTCATATAAAAGTCTTGTGAGTCGCTCCAATTTAGCAAAGAAATCAATTAGTTCCTGTGTCAAATGCATCATTTTGGAGGCAGATAGTGACTTTATTTTTTATGTTTCTGTGTCTGAACTCAAATATTTCCATAAAAAAAAAATATATGCTTACTCCGTCAACGCGCCAGGTCTCACTCAGTTTATTTTCACTGCCATGTTTATAACTGACTAATGAGATATTTGAGCGTGGATATACTCTCTTTATATTTATTTTCTGTATTCGTAAATCTCTTTTCTGATAAAATTCGTTACAACAATAATATTATTATTTGTTATCAAACATAATATGTGATGTCTTATCTTCACATGTGATGTAGGCCACATCTCAACTATTTATAGATACTGAATAGTATTTTAATATCTAAAAATATAAATATTTCCACTGTAATTTTAGCAAAAATAGTACATTCCGAATACTTCTACTGCTTAACATGAATATTCAATCGAATAGTATCGCCCATTTTCTAAAATTAACTGAAAGGAATGTCCTTGTTTCTTCTAAAATCAACTGGGAGGAATGTCCGTGTTTGCTCTAAATGTAAATCTTGGTGCAGAAGAGAAAACGCTGATAACAAAAATCAACTTGATCTCTTTCTTTAAAATGATGCAATCATGTTGATAATCTAATAAAAAGTTTGTTTTTTTTAGTTTTAAAATTAACTTTATACCCAAAACAAACAAACAAACAAACAAACAAACAAATATCAACATGATGAAGACTTTACTTTCTGTTTATTGACGGTGATGTTCCGTTGGGACCTAACATGGAGCGTATATTTCACTGTCGGTTCGATATTTGCGTTTACAGTGACGTCTTAAATTTCTATAATTTTCATCACTAAAAAACTTTTACAGCAGGGGTATAAATATATAATTCATTTATTGATCAAAACTTTTACTTAATTTTTATCACAAATGAAGATACTTATTTTAGAGGTTTAATTCCACCTTCAGGGATTGCATTTCTTCTGGAGTTTTCTGGATAAATAATAATTCGCCAATTTATATTGAATTTCAACGGCAACCACACAACAGTAAATATATGAAAATGGAACTTTAACGCATTGGTTTTACAGACCGGTTCGAATTTATAGATTGTCTTTGTAAGAAAACGCGAAAGCCTATTTTATGTAACATGGTCAACAGCATGTCAGATCATGTCATGCTTCAAGACACATTTCAATTTTTCAACAATTATTAAATAGTTCTTTGAAAATAATAACTTAAATGAACATGGCACTTAATAAATTTCGTGCGTCCGAAGAGCTTTTCTTGATTTAATTTCATCAGGAACGCAACTTAAACATTTAAAAGCTAGGGATGTATAAATACGTAGAAACGTTAGGAGTTATATGACCAAAAAGGGACCTAAAAAGAAAGCGAAATTCATCGGTCAACACTTGCCTGATGGAGTTGGCACCTTAGTTGCTTAATAATTTCTTAATTTACAACGGGAATTAAAAAAAAACTGTTATTAATAATGTCAGTAACGAATCACTTAATTATAAATTTAAAAACCGTATTTCTTACGCCCAGTGTCTTCGTGCGCATGTTAAAAAAAGGCGGAAGATACAAAAAGAACATATGCGAAAGAAATCTGAAACGCAAAAAAATATAAATAAGTTTAAATGAAAATGGTTTCGACATGCAGTAGATCGTGAGAGAATAGATTTTTTTCTAAGCGAATAGAATTGGATTATATCAAATTATAATGTAGCGATCATGACTTCCGGTAGCTATTTTAATCGGTTCGTCATGACAAGGCTGTTTGACAAGTAACAAGCATTAGCCTGCCAGCTATTAACACCTTCTCTACGCATTCATCAAATACACATGCTGTAATACGTGTCTGGAACGAATTCCAACTTACAATATATGTATAAACTGCATGTCTATAGAATATGCCAAATAGGACAAACACTCAATTTGAAGCAAGCACTCACTAATGCGTTAGAGTAATTTTAAGTACTCTTTTCAAATAATTTAAAACTGCATGTGATATAATAGTCAAGTGCAATTACGTTGGAACGTTGTCCTCGCCATTGATTATGTTTAAAAGAATTGTTTATTCAGCATCGTTTATATCTATTTCCCATAAATACATCGTATTACGTAGAGAGATGCATATGCACTTCTGGAAACTTTTACTGAGATTTCACAAAGATTCTTTGAATCTTCTTGTAGACATATCGTTTTAAATCAACCTTTAATCTTTCACTAAGGATAGCAAAAGACGGAGTTAGGATAAAATAGTTCTTGAAATAATAAGCAATCAATGTAGGTCACAGCTAAGAGATTCCAAAAGACTACCCCAAAAGTCGCCTTCGTAGCAGAGTCTAAGAATGACTTTCGGTCGTCTTGAGAAGTAGTTTCTGAGTATTCTTGACCCCTATCTCATTCCTTCTGTAATGGAAACTTTGTTTAGAGTTGATTTCTGGATTTTCTCATGTTTGGTAACCCATTACTTATCTAACACTGATATTATAGTTTTCAATGTTTTACTGACCCATTACTCATTTATAAGCTAGATAAAGGATTTTCATGTTTTGGTGACCGATTACTTAGTACTTAGTAGTACCTAGGTTAAAGATGTTCGTGGTTTAGTGACCCATTACTTAGCTGTATGACCAAGTAAAGAGTTTCCATGGTAAAATGACCCATTACTTACCTGTATGACCGACTTAATGGTTTCCATGTTTTAGTAACTCATTACTTAGCTATGACCAAGTTAATGGTTTTCATGGTTAAGTGACCCATTACTTAGCTATGACAAAGTTAATGGGTTTCCTTGTTTAAGTACCTCATTACTAATTTATTACCTAGGTAAGAGAATTTCATGTTTTAGTGACAAATTACTTTTAAAGAGTCAAAGAAACAGTGAATTCTTAAATAAAATGCAATAAGGATATCTGTGACAACGTTTAAAACAAACGATATGCTTGATTAAACTCGTAGTTGCATGTGTGAAGCATAAAAATGTAATTAATAGAATTGAATGCTTCTTTTTGTAATTCTAAGGTGCTGAAAAAGCGCCGAACGTGCGCACATTTTTAGCATGAAGCGCTTCTACGCTTCATACAAAATTTGATTCGGTCAACGATCTAAACCCCAATAAAATTACAAAAAGACGCATTCAACTCTATTCAATTCTTAAATAAATAATTAACCAAACGTTCCTGTTGTTGCGAAGTTGCTTTTGTTTTGGTGTCAAAATTTAATTTTAGCCTCATAATCAATATGAAATGGTTTAATCCAATGGTATTTATTGCTTAACGTGAGGGTACCCAAAACGACCGACTTCCAAACCACCCATGATTCGGCAATGAGGAGTACCCAAATTGCATCCATAAACATTGAATAACTGATGTTTTGTTTTATATCTCCAAATATTTAGAAAAATTTGACAACAACAATAGTCCATGTTTCCTATTCATTTTTTAAGAAATGAATGCCTAAGACATATTTTAATTGCACCGGGCGACGTTTCCGTAGATTTTACTTTTTTCACTGAAAATTTGTTCTGTTGCTATATACTGTGACCGTTTAAATATAATGTTTATCTATGTTGAAAGATGTGCATAATGTCAAATCATTAAAATTTAAATTGTTAAGGCTAAAAGAAAGCTTGTAAGATTGCCGCTTCTGTTTTCATGAATGTGCGCAATTTGGGTACTCGGTGCAATTTGGGTACTGTGACGTTATATGCTTTTCAGTCACTAGCTTGGTCTACGAACTGTCTTTTGAATGGCAGTTAAAATGTTTGAGTAAATGATGGTTTTATTGTTTTATCATTGTACTGTATAATTACATGAATGACATAATATGATTCAGTACATGACTTTTTTGTACTTAGCGAATATGAATCAACAGGAGTATGGTATGAATAAGGAAAGACACTAAACAGCGAAAGAGCATATTGAAAAGTTTAACAATCCCCTACAGAACATTTATGACAAAACGCTGTTAACCAATCACTGCCGATAATGAATCACAGTATTAACAAGTCAGAATCACTTACTAAGAAAGAAAGAATATAAACAAGTGTAAGAATTAGTAACTTTGCATCTGGAGACTGCCAGAAAGCTTTTATTTCACCACGGGCATTTCAAAAATGCAGAGATATTGCCAATGTTATACTTAAGTGGCAGTTTTGAAATTTTAGCATCACTAAATGCCTATAAATAGATATAACACTTTCACACAGAACTTAAAACTAACGTAACGTTAAATACGGCACCAACAGAATTATTATTGACAAAACTGTCTTAATTGGATAATCAAAACAATACAACAGCAGGCAATTGTGACAAAAGCATAGTCTAAATTTACTCGAGGACTTCTATACGCGCAAGCTATCAACAGGTACGTTTTTTAAATTTTCATTAAAAGCGCATGATCCATATATTTATACAACTGGGGGTTTAGAATGTCAATTAAAATGTCGGAAAGCTGACCTTGCAAAAAAATCGGTTCCAAATCTCTGACAAAGTTAGCTCAGATGGTTCCGACTGTTCTGTATAGACCCTTTTTGTTTGATTCCCCAAAACCTTCTTGGTATATTTGACATTTGACTATATGTTGGTCTTAAAGTATACCTGCTGATGAAGGTCATACAAAGTAAAACACCTGTCAGCACTGAAATCAAAATATGATTCAATTAGCCATTCAAGACCATAATTAGTACTGAGGCATATTTATTCCCTAACTAGATCTTCATTTTTTTTTTATTTTCTCCGAGCTCAATATTTCGGAACAATTTAAAGTCAAACTTAGGAAGGACATATCTAAGTTTTACTGACGTTTAGTTATTCCCAAACATATACACTAAATCCATGTTATATTTTGTACCATACATATATAAAGCCCGTATATGTTATTGGCAAATACCATACATATATAAAGCCCGTGTATGTTATTGGCAAATACCATACATATATAAAGCCCGTGTATGTTATTGGCAAATACCATACATATATAAAGCCCGTATATGTTATTGGCAAATATCATACATATATAAAGCCCGTGTATGTTATTGGCAAATACCATACATATATAAAGCCCGTGTACGTTATTGGCAAATACCATACATATATAAAGCCCGTGTATGTTATTGGCAAATACCGTACATATCATACGCAGTGTGAATGCGACAGCATGTCAGCAACAAATTTCTGTTCTATTTTTCTCAACAACTAAATGTCATAGCTACTTGATATTTGGCACCAAGCTTCATCTGGTTATGACACACCATGCGACGACTTTTTTGTGTCTTATGGTGTTCCACTAACTGTTTGCCGAAAACTTGTCTTTTAAATATCGTATATTAGTGAGTAATAGCGCACATGACATCTTTTTTTATACTTGTTTAACACTTGTTTTAATTTCTATGGGGGAAAATAAAGAATTATTTCATGCCCAATACTTGCAACGTTATCATATAACATTTTATGAAAAAGATTAAATGAAGAAGTAGGTGATTTGCAACTTATGTACGGCCTCTGTATATTGTTTGAAGATGCAACTAAAACACTAATATTGTGTTTCATTTGTAAGAGTTTGCCAATAATTGAATATCTTACTGTCCAGTGAATACATGAGTTTGCAGTTATACACGACTTTTTCAAGCTTTGGCAGCAAAATAACAAATGTGTTATCTATCTCAAACATAACCATATATATACATGTATAGGAATTCGATTCACTGCTTTTTCTTATAGTGATTAGTTGCAGATCGCTTAATTAACACTAAAAAACAAAACGTGTAATGAGTAAATCGTGTCTCCGAGTAATTACATAGTGGTCTGAAAAAAAGAAATTACATTTAATGTATTGTTTCGTGATATAGCCTGGCATTGAACTGTCATTACTTCTTGCATCTTTTATTTTCAATGTGTTATCGACATCAAGATAAGATCTCCGCCCAAGCCATTGCCAGGGGTCAATTTAAACAACATGTAGTGAGGTGTAAGCTTTTTCTCCGCACTGAAGGCCTAATTGTGAATGTGAGATGAAGAACAGTAATAAAAGCGATTTATTTTTTATTCGGGTTTTATCAAGTGTGTAGGTATTTTGTTGTCCTGAAAATTAATGCACTATACCCATTCGTCTCCATAGAGTATGATTTTGATATCTACTTGAAATTAAAAAAAAAAAAAAAACACTCTGTTGACTGACAATTATATTTATTATTTTTTTAATCCTTTCCTCTACAATTCTGCTAAATTAAGATATTAACTTATTTGGGAATCATGCAAAACCTTTCATGTGTGAAACTTTCAATATCTTTTTGGAACATCGAGTCAACTTTGTGGGTACAATAACTCATATTATTCGAATAGATTTAGTATACCCACTAATGACAAACAGGTCTTTCAAAGTAGCTGTCAAAGCCTTTGATAATATTTTTTTATTTTATAATTGGGAAGAATTAAACCAGAATTGTGGATTTTCAGAATTCAATCAAGATCATGGCCTTTTGTTAGTTGACAAGTAATTTTCAGCTTATCAACAGGTTATGTAAAACCGTTGCACCTATTTGACTGGATAATGATTTGATGAATTACGTCTGTTTGATCATCTTTACGATATATATATGTGATGAATTGGTCTATCACAAGAACACGGTGTCTACATGTATAATTAAAACACCCATATATATTTTTAAGGTGAGAGCATATTGTACGAAACGAATATTTAAATAGAAGTCCTTTATGATAACAGTGAATATGGTTCAAAACCAGAATCAAAGAACGCTGATACATATCACAAAGGATTAAATGTAAAGCGAATTTTAATTAAGTTATTCTTAATTTTTCAGTCAATAAAATAAAAAAACGAAAACGGCCAATATATACAATAATTATATTGAAATAATATCATTGTGATCGTCAAATTCTTGCGTTTTGTGCCAATCAGCTGAAACCGTTAAACATGCAAATATAGATCTTCTTAGATGCTTTAAGAGTACGAAATGCATCAAATTATGAACAAATATTAAAACTGTCATTTTGAAACTAGATTTTTAGTTGCTAGGATTTATTTCAATGAAGATAATGTATAAATTGTATTCATATTATATCATTTTCAGTAAAATTTTCCACAAATATAAAAACACGGAGACGTGGAATGATTGCCAATGAGACAATTATTCCTCTAGAGACCAAATGACGTAGATGTAAGGTAGTATCGGCCATCGTACGGTCTTCAACAATGAGCAAAACCAATACTGTATGGTACATATCATAATATGAAATGCTATATTTACTTGCAGGAAAACATACACAAAATCCATCTTTTTATCAGAAAACCAAGGACATTACTGTAAAAAGATAACGCGTTGTGGTCCTCTAAGATACGCGGTGAACCTTCGGAAGCAATTAGATTGACGAACGAATGGATGAATTATGAGCGGAAGTTATACTTTCGCCGAACCTTCGACAGCAATTATATTGACGAACAAATGGATGAATAATGATGACCACTATAGGTCGCAGTTGTGTAAAATAGACAATGCAATGGAAACAAACGAAATATCTATTTAACATAAATTAAGTACAACTATGTATCTCCCCAAAAGAGACCGTCCGACTTCAGCATTAAGTTGTTGCTTGGGACGTTAATGAACGGAATAAAATAAACACAAAAGACGCGTTGTTGGTGAACCAGCTATATTTACAAAATGTTACTAATACATAATAGCTACCCCAAGTGACAATTTGTATATGGATCTTATAAGAAACTCTACAGGTTACCTTCCATATTATGTTTACAAAAGGGTCCGAGTCACATCAGTTTAAAGCGTATAGTAATACAATCTTTATTTTTGATTTTTCTGTCTTGAATAAAGACTTTCTTTACTATACACATTGCATAACTTCTATACTTTTGTTGGCACTGAAATAGTCAGCAAATCACCGCATTCTTAGCTTAGCAATAACAAAATGCAAAGCGCAGCATGGAATAATCTGTAAGATATAGATATATTTTTACAGATATGTAAAGTATTTAGATTTTCGTAAGATTGGAGTGGTATAATAGACACTTTCCTTGACTTACAAACTGTTATAGGTTAAGTAAACAGAGATCAAGCTATTATTATCTTTCATTGCGTGTTGGTGTTGATATATGTCTGTCAGAGCTGTATCGTTCTATTGATAACACCGTGTATCATAAAGATTTATATCAAGCATAGAAATTAACGCAAAATACTAAATAGGTATGAACAAAATGTCTGCCAAGAAATCAGTTTAAAATTTTGAAATAAATTGACCTGTCTTATGGTTTTTATGAGATATAAAACAGTATAAATATGTGCCATTTATAATGACACCGTTCATGTCTAGTTGATCTGCACCAGTTTTACTCTGAATCGAAGCACTTTGCATTTTCAATTAAATTTATGTGAAATATGTTGAAAGTTATAAATGTTTTAATTTTTCCGAGCCATTGGGTGGATTGTACAATTTGGTACACCACTAGCAGAGGTATCGACCAAATGGACAGTGATGTTGTTTTATTCTCAATTTTTTAAGTTGGTAAAAGTTAGTAATGTATGCTGTTTTATGCAAATATGTACTTAAAAACAAACCAGTAGTATATGCAACGAAATATTTAGAAAGTGTGTGTACCAAAAATAGGATATGACAGTCAATCAGTCCAAAATAATCGTTTGATTTTTTATTTATAAAACCATAATGTTAGTAAATACGTTATTCCCTCTTCATTAGCGTATAAAACATATTAAAACAATTTTCTCTTTCACAAAGTATTCATTTTTACTTTAAAATTAAAAAAAAAAAAAACATCGACTCTGTAACATATGTAAAGCCTGTTTTATTGAATTTGCAACTTGTAATTACACTTCACATGAATTTAATTGAACTGATTTGAATTAAAATTAGGGTTATTTCAAGAACCAAGGCATAAACGGTAAATATAGAAAACTTATCAACCTAAATTTAACGTATCAGTCAACAGATACATGAACAGTGTATATATTGCCAGTTCATTTTAACGAATTAGAAAAAAAGTTGTATACAAATAGCTTGTACCTATGTCTGAAAATAGACTGTGTTTATAAATTTTATAATTATTTAATTTTCATTTTACTTGGGAATTCCGTTGTTAATTTGCCACGTGTGAAATCTGCACTTCTTTATGGTTATAATGAAATTACATTTGAATTTTGAGCATAGCATCACGCACACAGTTAATTTTTAATTAGTTAACTTTTATATAATATGCCCAGCTTACACGAAATATCAAACCTCACTGGCATACGAATGTTGGGTTACGTACATAATTTATTTTTCATTACTAAATTGCTGTAGTGTAATGAAGTCGCTTAGGACCACAGTGATGAAAGTATGTCATAAAAACGAAAAAGCTATGTTGTAATACCGACATCATATGTCATAATGACGCCATAACAGTTCATATCGTCCAATCACTTTACCTTAATGTTTAGAATTAATCAAGCACATTAAATTGTTTTCTTTTTATCCATGATCAGAACGCTCCTTGACGACAGTGAACATTACGCGATTATTTTGTTGAACGTCACTGATAAGTCTTTTGTATACTAGTATTATCCCTACCTGATATATTGTATTGTACTTACCTGACATCTTGTATAATCCCTACCTGATATCTTGTATTGTCCTTACCTGATATCTTGTATAATCCCTACCTGATATCTTGTATTGTCTCTACCCGATATTGTCAGATTATTACATGGCATTTTGCATAGCTCGGTTGATATTGAACCTTGGGCTGATAATGCATATGATATGAAAAATGAAATGTTATGATCTTTTTATTATATGCTTCAACAATGGAGAAACATAACAGTTTAATATATTGATCCTTTTAAGTGGTTCTCCAGTAGAAGTTCAAAAAATAAAAAGTTTACGGACGACGGACGCCAAATGTAATACATCCGATATGAAACCTTTCTATCAAATGCCTATCAACAGTATAATATATTTCTATATTGACGATAAAAAAAATCAACAAAATATTATGAACACTGTTTGGAAAAGTTAAAATTTGTAAAGGAACTTGCTAAATTATGCTGGAAACTTTGAAAAATGCATTTATTGTTTCACTTTTTTTGCATTTTACATATGTTTTCCTGTTTCCTAATATTTGTTTTGTACCCTTCTTTGTAATGTTTTTCACTGAAAACGTACCATTGAGGTGTATTTTCCTGAATTGGCCGAGTAACGTCGGAATGCAATGAGACAACTTTACGGAAAGGCATGCGATAACAGCCGGACGCAGTTGATAATTTTTTCATATCAGCCCGCCAAGCACCACTTCGGAAAATATGGAATTCTCGTAAATTTAATGCTATTATCATACTGTAAAAAATATAAGTTATTTACTCTAAGTATATGATAACTTGTATTATCCCTACCTGATTTCTTGTATTGTCCCTATTTGATATCTTGTATTGTCCCTATCTGATATCTTGTACTGTCCCAATCTCCCTATCTGATATCTTGTATTATCCCTACCTGATATCTTGTATTGTCCCTATCTGATATCTTGTATTGTCCCTATCTGATATCATGTATTGTCCCTATCTGATATCTTGTATTGTCCCTACCTGATTTCTTGCATTGTCCCTACCTGATGGCTCGAGTTGATATCAAAAGATATCCAATTTTCACTCGTTATGAAACCTATAATTATCCCTACCTGATATATTGTATTATCCCGACCAAAATATTATTACATTTTATTGTTTTCAACAACTAACATTTGTATTCAAATATTTTCTGTCCATTCAGATTGTTTTGTTCACTTTTACAGCTAACACAAATGATTTACTGTTGATTTTAGCTCTAAAAAGTTGTAAACTTATTGCATCATGTATAATGCTCAGCCATGTAACAGAATTTTGCATTGCGTGTGTTATTTGAGTTTATTCCTTGAATGCCTACACCTTTTGACCTGCCGACAAAATACAGGGGAAAAATGTAGGCATTCAAGGAATAGTGTCTTATTAAAATTAAGTGTAGTCAAAACAAACAGTAATTATAATCTGTGCAGGTAAGCTGAGTTTCCCAATTGAAATTTCAGGTAATATTTTTATTTTCTTGTTTGTTTGCAGTAAATAATTTTTTGTATTTTTTCTGTATGTTTGAAATGAATTTTTTTAAAGGAATTATAAAAACACTCTTCTTTGACAGCTCAGTAAATGTTAACGAAAGAAAACTAAAGTAAGGAATATATATTTATTCGTATTCAATTGATCAAGAATATAGAAAATATTCAAGATAAGAAAAAAGCACAAAAATATCAAAGCGCTTGTCACAATCACAAAAAAATAAAGCATACATGTCTTTGAAATTAACAACATAAATAGTCACATAGTGCCATCACAAGTATACACTAGTATATTGTCAATTTAGTCCAAACGAAGGAGGTATGAAACATCATCTACAAACTGAACTGTCGAAATCTCTACTTTCTGGTGTCGGATCTTTATGTTGGAAAGTCTATCTTTAATTTCCCTGTATTTTTCCTTATTGGTTTGCTCATGAGGATGTTTAATTTCATATATGCCTTTTTGTGCTTCTATCTTACATTTGTTTGTTTTTATAGTGATTAGGATGATAACACAATGTTGACTGCTGTACCCCTTTTTTTGACATTTTTACCTATTGTGTCTGTTTGTTTTGTTCACGCATCGTTGTCAATATAATAGAATTTGATGCGACTGTCATACAAGTGAGAGGTTTAGCTAGCTATAAAACCAGGTTCAATCCACCATTTCTACATAAGAAAATGCCTGTACCAAGTCAGGAATATGACAATTGTTATCAATTCGTTTGATGTATTTGAGCTTTTGGTTTTGCCATTTGATTAGGAACTTTTCTTTTTGAATTTTCCTCGGAGTTCAGTATTTTTGTGATTTTACTTTATACATTAAATATTTCTATGAATAAGAATTTAAAATCTAAATGATTTTTGTTTACAAATGTACTATTTTATTCTTAGATGCATGATTTTTTTATTAGTTGTTATTGGCTTTGAACTTGCTGTCAGTAAGTGCGAGTACTCTCAGATCTGTACTTAGTGTCTTTTTGTTGTGGGGATGAATAAGTACCCCGCCAAGTCCACTCTGTGTTTTGTTAGATGTATTCCTGCTTTGTATGCATCTGACGAGTTAAGCCCTTTTCAACTGATTTTTATAGTTTGTTCTTATGTTGTACTGTCACACCAAAGTCCGAGGTTAGGGGAGGGTTGGAGCCTTCAAACAAGTCTAACCCCGCCACATTCTGTATGTGCCTGTCCCAAGTCAGGACCCTGTAATTCAGTGGTTGTCGTTTGTTGCTGTATATCATATGTGTTTTTTCGTTCATTATTTTGTACATAAATCAGGCCGTTAGTTTTCTCGTTTAAATTATTTTACATTTGTCATTTCGGGGCCTTTTATAGCTGACTATGTGGTATGGGTTTTATTCATTGTTGAAGGCTGCACATTGACCTATAGTTGTTAATTTCTGTGTCATTTGGTCTCTTGTGGTGAGTTGTTTCATTGGCAATCATACCACATCTTCTTATTTTTAAATTTAAACAGTCATTCTTTCATTTATTTGTTTCAATTATAATTTCTTACGTTGAATTTTTATACTATTTTTCTTATTATTAATCTATAACTTAAAATTAATATTATTATTCCATTTCATGTAAGTTCAATTTTATCTAAAAACATGATATTTTAAGGTGAAAATAATTTTATCTTTAAACTACTCTTTTTCTTATTAATAAATTTTGTTCTAAAACAACACCAATTTATTCAAACATCTATTCAATTTTTTTTGTAGGCATTCGAGAAAAAGATTTTGTATAAAAAGGAAGGCATTCCAGGAAGACATCGTTATTTGTTTGTGAACATAACAATTTCCTTTTTTACTCAGTCTATTTTAGAACATAGTTTATAAACAGATATATCTGTAATAATGATTCAGAGGAAAATCACTTTGGAAAATTAAAACATAAAAAAGTCATTTGGTCTCTGGAGGAAAGTTGCTTCATTTTACAATCATACCACATCTTTTTATTTCATATTTAATTTTAGAAGAGTATCATCCGATTCTCGTGTACATAATATAAGGAACAATCGTTCTTACGTTGTTTTTTATGTGCAAATGTTTATCATTGAATTAAGCATCTTTTTCTTTATTACAGGACAACCACCATAAATGGATTCGATATACTTTTATACCTTATTTATGGTAATGTCAATTTCATCTACCCTACAATTTGGTTCTTTTCCTGCCATACAAACCGACTTGGAAAGATTTAAAAAGCTTGCAGCTATAAAAGTGAGAATTCTAAACAAGATTGGATTAAACGATCGACCATTCGTCGGGAAACCTATAGCTTCAGGCCATGTGACTGGAAAACTATTCGGTCGTCGTCCTATTAAAAAAGATGTAAATCACGTGAATAAACCAAAAGGCCAATACTATGCGGAAATACAAGAAGTCGTTAGTCATTCGCAAATTCCAGGTATATATAAATAAAGAGAGGTGAAAGATACTAAAGAGACATTCAAGCTCATAAGTCGAAAACAAATTGACAATGCCATGGCTAAAAAAGAAAGAAGAAAAAAAAAAGACCAACAGACAAACAACCGTACACAAAACACAACATAGGAACTAAAGACTGATTAACACGAACCCAACCAAAAACTGGGGGTGATCTCATATGATCCGGAATAGTAAGCAGATCCTGCTCCACATGTGGCATCCGTCGTGTTGCTCATGTCAATTAACAGTTACCAATGAAATAGTTTTACAAAAAAGTGGTATCAGATCATTTTAGTAGATGGTTAGACACTAGGGGTATCATATATATATGTTACAGGCATTTTCTAAATGTAGGCATTTTGTAAAATGCCTTAAAACTTTAAGCAAGATTCAGGCATTTTACATAATGACTAATTTTTCTATGCATTTTACAACATGCCTGGAAAAATTGAAAGGCATTTTACAAAATGCCTGAAATTGTTTTATAGAATGAAATGTTAAAAAAACATTTGAAAGCTTTGAACAACAGAGCAGTTTTATTGATGATAATTACTGAATGTTAAAGCTTGCAATTTAAGAGTTTTAATAATCAAAAATAAGTTTTACTGAATTATTCCAAATTCACACAAGCACAGAACTCGACAATTATTTGTTATTTCTTAAAATGTTTTCAGATGACAGAACTGTTACACAATATTTGTCCTATTTTTTTGCAAATACATTGTTTGGCGTAAAGTCTGGTTTTAGCACTTCGACCACATTTGGAGAAACCTGGATCATGACACATTTAGCTCTTTCATTACCTTCCTGGATGATGAAACACTTAACGTTCGACAACATTGGGTTTCGCAATAAGCACACACGTCACACATTAAAATCATTTTTATATGTTCCCAAAAGATTCAAAGTACATTATCATGATTAGTTTGACTTGCATCTTTGGCTTATAGCTTTTAACGGACTGAAGCAGATCTGATGCAGCTATAACAGGAGTCGCTTACCCTGTCAATGCACCGTTATTTGTCTCTTATTGGTCGATTTTCGAGATTTTAACCACAGTTAACTACTGTTTCATTGACTCATCAGATTGGAAAGACCCATGAATTTCCTTGAGGCAGTGAAGATGAAGATACCTATATCTTTGCATCACAACCACACACCGCCTTGTATGGCGAAACCCATGCTATAGAGGGGAATTTGTTTGGATGTGGATGTATGAATTCCCATTCTTTCTGAATGGGGACATTAAATATATTGCCGCATGTTAGAAAAGTGCAACACTCTCTGCACGTTTAGAACTCTTTGACCGTTCTGCAAATTTTCTGTCCCTATCCAAAATACCTTCATTTCAAGCGGCAGTCGAAACTCCTGTCCTTTATCCAGGTTAATCCACGTCAGAAATAACCCATATGAATTATAATCAAATTGTTCTCGTCTTAAAAATGCATGAAATATTTGCTACTGAAAGCAAACAAACCAATCAGTCAATTAAAACAAACGTCTTTTTCTCTGCTTCATATGCTTCACTTCACTGTTTTGAATCTGGATTTTCTAAAAATTTGTTTGTAAATTTTGTTCTATTAAAAGAACAATTTGCCTTCTGCCATTTTGACAAAACAATCATAAATTTACTATCTAAAAATACAGAGTGAGTACATACTTAACGCAGTTTCACTGAAAAGAACATATCATATGACATACAAACTTTCCCAATTGGTTTTTGAAGAATAAATTAATTCTACCGAACCATTAGTTATTTTCTTTGCCAGATGTTGAGTTTTTGTCCACTTTTTGTCGTATGCATCTCAATGATATTCTTTTTCTACAAATTGCCTGAAACTGAACATGCAATTTGTTGAATTTTATTTCAAAATTTCAGTCATTTTACAAAATGACTAGGTATTTTTAGTCATTTTATATAATGCCTGTCAAGGTTAGGCATTTTATAAATTGCCTGAAAATTCAGTCATTTTACAAAATGCCTAAATTTAGAAAATGCCTTTTACATATACATCTTGGAATTCATTTGTGTGTAGTCTATAAAAATAATCATTGCAATTGGCTAACATATTTCAAAGAAATCTTTATAATTGCAATAGATAAAACAAGATAAACGTCAATGGTAAGCGTACAAAAAATGGACAAATATATTCGATCTTATAATAACGAATTTATCCCTAAACTTGTGTAACTAATGATATTTTTTTATGTTTCATTATTTCTATAGAGAACATGAGTGACGTTAATGTTGTACTGTTCAAGGTCGTACAAGACAATCAAGGACGTCAGCTAGAAGTGACCAGTGCTGACCTACTGGTAAAAATCAAATATAAACGGAAGAAGAAAGGAAGCAATGGAAGACGTAAAAGATTGAAAGTCAGAACTATATCTTTAAAGCTGTCGACTTTAGATACCGAGGGTAAACCTAATACAGTCGTGGCTTCCGTTACAACAAAAATTAAGAGAACAAAATGGCTGAAAGTGGCCGTACCATCAAAGGTGATAGAAAATGCAATGAAAAGAGACGATCAAAATTTATACTTACATTTAAATTGTGATGGTTGTGATCATAGAGCTCAACTTATTTTAATTAATGGTGGTAGGAATAAAAAGAAAAGGAAAAATCGCAAGAAATCGAAAAAGACCAGGGATAAAATGAGAGACCTAAAAATCAGACGACCTTGTCGAAAGCCGAGATTAAATCGTACAAGACCTTTTCTTATTTTACATACCAAAGTGAAAACTTATATTCGTTCAAAGAGAGAGACATCAGCATGTGCAAATAACTCGGCATGTTGCATGGACAATTTATTAGTTGATTTCAAAACTATTGGGTGGTCTGACTGGATTATTGCACCAAAATCATTCGAAACGGGAGTGTGTGAAGGCACATGCACAACAAATAGTTCATGTACCGAAACAAAAAGTACACATTTAAGGATAGTATATTATGATACTAATGGCAATATAATTTTTACATCTCTCCCTAATATGATTGTAACTGAATGTGGCTGTTTAAGAGGAAACTGAGACATTGAAAGTGCTAAAATCTTTTAGTCTTTTACTAAGTATTGTTTATGAAATATAGAAGGTTTTAGTTATTATAGATAGATTATTCCACATAATTACACTTGTTTTTGGCAACAAAGCAAACACCATTCCAAAGAATGTAAATTAGAATAAATCTGACAATATAGATAAGTATTTTTATGTTTTGTTAAAGTGGCCCGATCAATTGTCCGAATGCTCTTCGTTTGAATAGATTTTGTTTTCTCTCAAAAACTGACAAGTATTTATATATTTTTTCGAAACTGACAAATATTAATTGTTTTTCTGAAACTGACAATATAAAAAAAAAAAGGAGTCGGGGTATGATTGCCAATGAGACAACTCTCCACTAGAGACCAAAATGACGTAGACGTTCACAACTATAGGTCACCGTATGGCCTTTAACAATGAGCAAAACCCATACCGCATAGTAAGTTGTAAAGGTCCCAGATATTAATGTAAAACAATTCAAACGACAAATATGATCAACAACAACAAACGACAACCACCGAATTACAGGCTAATGATTGGAGACAGGCACATACAGAACATGGTAGGGTTAAACTAGTTAGATGGCGCCAAACCTTCCACCTAACATGGGACAGTGGTGTGACAGGAAAACATAAGAACACATATAATCAGTTGAAAAGGCCTTAAGTCATCAGTTCTAAACAAATACAAAATCGAACAAAAACACAAATGACACAAAGTACAGACCTGAGAGTACTTGCAGTTACCGAAAGCTAGTTCGAAGCCAATAAAATCTAATAAAAATCATGTAATAAGGCTTAAATATTACTCTGTCCACATCCAATAGTTTTAGTGTAAAGACGTTATTAACAGTCAAAGAAAAACATGACCAAAATATAGGTATCGACAAATTGTAGGACCGTGAGTGTACATATGAGTATAACATTAATATTTCGGTGCATTGATATTTTTTGTCAACAAATCAAATCTTTTGAATCTGATCAATAAATTAGGCTTGATTGATTAAATATGAAAAGAATATACAAAACAGACAAAATGGCATTAGACTTAAGTAAATTGATAAAACAAACATACACTTGAGAAGATTGATAAAACAGACACAATGGCACCAGACTTGGGTAGATTGATAAAACAGACATAATGGCATCAGACTTGAAAAGATTGATAAAACAGATATAATGGCATCAGATTAGAGTAGATTGATAAAACAGACACAATGGCGTTAGAATTGAGTAGATTGATAAAACAGACATAATGGCACCAGACTTGAGTAGATTGATCAAATAGACATGATGGAATCATACTTGAGAAGATTGATAAAACAGACATAATGGCATCAGCTTTAAGTAGATTGATAAAACAGACACAACAGCGTTAGACTTAAGAAGATTGATAAAACAGACATAATGGGATCAGACTTTAGTAGATTGATAAAACAGACATAATGGCATCACACTTGAGTAGATTGATAAAACAGACACAATGATATCACACTTGAGTAGATTGATAAAACAGACATAATGGCATCAGACTTGAGTAGATTGATGAAACAGACACAATGGCGTTAGACTTGAGTAGAATGATAAAACAGACACAGTGGCATCATACTTGAGAAGATTGATTAAACAGACATAATGGCACCAGACTTGAGTAGATTGATAAAATAGACATCAGACTTGAGTAGATTGATAAAACAGACATAATGGCATAAGACTTGAATAGATTGACAAAACAGACACAATGGCATTGCACTTGAGTAGATTGATAAAACAGACACAATGGCATCAGACTATAGAAGATTGATAAAACAGACACAATGGCATCAGACTGGAGAAGATTGATAAAACAGGCATAATGGCTTTAGACTAGAGTAGATTGATAAAACAAACATAATGGCACCAGACTTGAGAAGATTGATAAAACAGACATAATGGGATCATACTTGATAAGATTGATAAAACAGACACAATGGCATCAAACTTGAGAAGGTTGATAAAACAGACAAAACGGCATCATACTTTAGTAGATTGATAAAACAGGCATACTGGCATCAGACTTGAATAGATTGATAAAACAGATATAATGGCATCAGACTTGAGAAGATTGATAAAACAGACACAATGGCATCAGACTTGAGTAGATTAATAAAACAGGCATACTGGCATCAGTCTTGAATAGATTGATAACACAGATATAATGGCAGCAGATTTGAGTAGATTGATCAAAACAGATATAATGGCATCAGACTTGAGAAGATTTATAAAACAGACACAATGGCATCAGACTTGAGTAGATTGATCAAAACAGATATAATGGCATCAGACTTGAGAAGATTGATAAAACAGACATAATGGCAGCAGACTTGAGTAGATTGATAAAATAGACATGATTGAATTATACTTGAGTAGATTGATAAAACAGACATAATGGCATTAGCTTTCAGTAGATTGATAAAACAGACACAACGGCGTTAGACTTAAGTAGACCGATAAAACAGACATAATGGCATCAGACTTTAGTAGATTGATAAAAAAGAAATAATGGCATCAGATTTGAGTAGATTGATAAAACAGATATAATGGCATCAGACTTGAGTAGATTGATAAAACAGACACGATGGCGTGAGACTTGAGTAGATTGATAAAACAGACACAATGGCGTTAGACTTGAGTAGAATGATAAAACAGACACAGTGGCATCATACTTGAGAGGATTGATTAAACAGACATAATGGCACCAGACTTGAGTAGATTGATAAAATAGACATCAGACTTGAGTAGATTGATAAAACAGACATAATGGCATAAGACTTGAATAGATTAATAAAACAGACACAATGGCATCGCACTTGAGTAGATTGATAAAACAGACACAATGGCATCAGACTTGAGTCGCTTGATAAAACAGACATAATGGCATTAGACTTGAATAGATTAATACAACAGGCATAATGGCATCAGACTTGAATAGATGATAAAACAGACATAATGGCATCAGATTAAAGTAGATTGATAAAACAGACACAATAGCATTAGACTTGAGCAGATTGATCAAACAGACGCAATGGCATCATACTTGAGTCGATTGTTAATACAGTCATAATTGCATCAGACTTGAGAAGATTGATAAAACAGACACAATGTCGTTAGACTTAAGAAGATTGATAAAATAGACATAATGGCATCAGACTTGAGTCGATTGATAAAACAGACATAATGGTTCCAGACTTGAATAGATTGATAAAACAGACATAACGTCATTAGAGTTAGGTAGATTGATAAAACTGACACAATGGCACAAGACTTGGATAGATTGAAGAAACAGAAATAGTTACACCAGACTTGGGTAGATTGATAAAAGAGACACAATGGCGTTACTTGAGTAGATTGATAAAACAGGCATAATGGCACCAGACTTGAGAAGATTGATAAAACAGACACAATGGCATCAGACTTGAGAAGATTGATAAAACAGACTTAATGACATGAAACTTGAGAAGATTGATAAAACAGACATAATGGCATCATATTTCAGTAGATTGATATAAAAGACATAATGGGATCAGATTTGAGAAGATTGATAAAACAGACATAATTGCATCAGACTATAGAAGATTGATAAAACAGACACAATGGCATCAAACTATAGAAGATTGATAAAACAGACACAATGGCATCAGACTGGAGAAGATTGATAAAACAGGCATAATAGCTTTAGACAAGAGTAGATTGATAAAACAAACATAATGGCACCAGACTTGAGAAGATTGATAAAACAGACATAATGGGGTCATACTTGATAAGATTGATAAAACAGACACAATGGCATCAAACTTGAGAAGGTTGATAAAACAGACAAAACGGCATCATACTTTAGTAGATTGATAAAACAGGCATACTGGCATCAGAATTGAATAGATTGATAAAACAGATATAATGGCATCAGACTTGAGCAGATTGATAAAACAGACACAATGGCATCAGACTTGAGTAGATTAATAAAACAGGCATACTGGCATCAGACTTGAATAGATTGATAAAACAGATATAATGGCAGCAGACTTGAGAAGATTGATAAAACAGACATAATGGCAGCAGACTTGAGTAGATTGATAAAATAGACATGATTGAATTATACTTGAGTAGATTGATAAAACAGACATAATGGCATTAGCTTTCAGTAGATTGATAAAACAGACACAACGGCGTTAGACTTAAGTAGACCGATAAAACAGACATAATGGCATCAGACTTTAGTAGATTGATAAAAAAGAAATAATGGCATCAGATTTGAGTAGATTGATAAAACAGATATAATGGCATCAGACTTGAGTAGATTGATAAAACAGACACGATGGCTTGAGACTTGAGTAGATTGATAAAACAGACACAATGGCGTTAGACTTGAGTAGAATGATAAAACAGACACAGTGGCATCATACTTGAGAGGATTGATTAAACAGACATAATGGCACCAGACTTGAGTAGATTGATAAAATAGACATCAGACTTGAGTAGATTGATAAAACAGACATAATGGCATAAGACTTGAATAGATTAATAAAACAGACACAATGGCATCGCACTTGAGTAGATTGATAAAACAGACACAATGGCATCAGACTTGAGTCGCTTGATAAAACAGACATAATGGCATTAGACTTGAATAGATTAATACAACAGGCATAATGGCATCAGACTTGAATAGATGATAAAACAGACATAATGGCATCAGATTAAAGTAGATTGATAAAACAGACACAATAGCATTAGACTTGAGCAGATTGATCAAACAGACGCAATGGCATCATACTTGAGTCGATTGTTAATACAGTCATAATTGCATCAGACTTGAGAAGATTGATAAAACAGACACAATGTCGTTAGACTTAAGAAGATTGATAAAATAGACATAATGGCATCAGACTTGAGTCGATTGATAAAACAGACATAATGGTTCCAGACTTGAATAGATTGATAAAACAGACATAACGTCATTAGAGTTAGGTAGATTGATAAAACTGACACAATGGCACAAGACTTGCATAGATTGAAGAAACAGAAATAGTTACACCAGACTTGGGTAGATTGATAAAAGAGACACAATGGCGTTACTTGGGTAGATTGATAAAACAGGCATAATGGCACCAGACTTGAGAAGATTGATAAAACAGACACAATGGCATCAGACTTGAGAAGATTGATAAAACAGACTTAATGACATGAAACTTGAGAAGATTGATAAAACAGACATAATGGCATCATATTTCAGTAGATTGATATAAAAGACATAATGGGATCAGATTTGAGAAGATTGATAAAACAGACATAATTGCATCAGACTATAGAAGATTGATAAAACAGACACAATGGCATCAAACTATAGAAGATTGATAAAACAGACACAATGGCATCAGACTGGAGAAGATTGATAAAACAGGCATAATAGCTTTAGACAAGAGTAGATTGATAAAACAAACATAATGGCACCAGACTTGAGAAGATTGATAAAACAGACATAATGGGGTCATACTTGATAAGATTGATAAAACAGACACAATGGCATCAAACTTGAGAAGGTTGATAAAACAGACAAAACGGCATCATACTTTAGTAGATTGATAAAACAGGCATACTGGCATCAGACTTGAATAGATTGATAAAACAGATATAATGGCATCAGACTTGAGCAGATTGATAAAACAGACACAATGGCATCAGACTTGAGTAGATTAATAAAACAGGCATACTGGCATCAGACTTGAATAGATTGATAAAACAGATATAATGGCAGCAGACTTGAGAAGATTTATAAAACAGACACAATGGCATCAGACTTGAGTAGATTGATGAAACAGATATAATGGCATATGACTTGAGAAGATTGATAAAACAGACATAATGGCAGCAGACTTGAGTAGATTGATAAAATAGACATGATTGAATCATACTTGAGTAGATTGATAAAACAGACATAATGGCATCAGCTTTCAGTAGATTGATAAAACAGACACAACGGCGTTAGACTTAAGTAGACCGATAAAACAGACATAATTGCATCATTCTTAAGTAGATTGATAAAAAAGACATAATGGCATCAGATTTGAGTAGATTGATAAAACAGACATAATGGCATCAGACTTGAATAGATTGATAAAACAGACACAATGGCATCAGATTTGAGTAGATTGATAAAACAGACACGATGGCGTGAGACTTGAGTAGGTCGATTAAACAGCCACAATGGCATAATACTTGAGTCGATTAATCAAACAGACACAATGGCGTTAGACTTGAGTAGATTGATAAGACAGACATAACGTCATCAGAGTTAAGTAGATTGATAAAACAGACACAATGGCACCAGACTTGGATAGATTGAAGGAACAGAAATAATGGCACCAGACTTGGGTAGATTGATAAAACAGACACAATGGCGTTAGACTTGGGTACATTGATAAAACAAGCATAATGGCATCAGACTTGAGAAGATTGATAAAACAGACACAATGACATCAGTCTTGAGTCGCTTGATAAAACAGACTTAATGGAATCAGGCTTGAGAAGATTGATAAAATAGACATAATGGCATCATAATTAAGTAGATTGATAAAAAAGACATAATGGCATCAGATTTGAGAAGATTGATAAAACAGACATAATGGCATCAGACTAAAGAAGATTAATAAAACAGACACAATGGCATCAGACTTAAGTAGATTTATAAAACAGACACAATGGCATCAGACTGGAGAAGATTGATAAAACAGGCATAATGGATTTAGACTAAAGTAGATTGATAAAACAAACATAATGGCACCAGATTTGAGAAGATTGATAAAACAGACATAATGGGATCATACTTGATAACATTGATAAAACAGACACAATGGCATCAAACTTGAGAAGGTTGATAAAACAGACATAACGGCATCATACTTTAGTAGATTGATAAAACAGACATAATGGCATCAGACTTGATTAGATTAATAAAACAGGCATACTGGCATTAGCTTGAAGAGATTGATAAAACAGATATAATGGCATGAGACTTGAGAAGATTGATAAAACAGATATAATAGCATCAGAATTGAGTAGATTGATAAAAACAGACATAATGGCAACAGACTTGAGTAGATTGATAAAACAGACATAATGGCATCATACTTGAGTAGATTAATAAACCAAACATAATGGCATCAGACTTGAGAAGATTGATAAAACAGCCATAATGGCACCAGACTTGAGTAGATTGATAAAACAGACACAATGGCGTAAGACTTGAGTAGATTGAAAAAAAAAAACAGGCATCATGGCATCAGACTTCAGAAGATTGATAAAACAGTCACAATTGGATCAGACTTGAGATGATTGATAAAACAGACTTGATGGCATCAGGCTTGAGAAGATTGATAAAACAGACATAATGGCATCATACTTAAGTAGATTGATAAAAAAGACATAATGGCACCAGACTTGAGAAGATTGATAAAACAGACATAATTGCATCAGACTATAGAAGATTGATAAAACAGACACAATGGCATCAGACTGGAGAAGATTGATAAAACAGGCATAATGGCTTTAGACTAGAGTAGATTGATAAAACAAACATAATGGCACCAGACTTGAGAAGAGAAGATTGATAAAACAGACATAATGGGATCATACTTGATAAGATTGATAAAACAGACACAATGGCATCAAACTTGAGAAGATTAATAAAACAGGCATACTGGCATCAGTCTTGAATAGATTGATAACACAGATATAATGGCAGCAGATTTGAGTAGATTGATCAAAACAGATATAATGGCATCAGACTTGAGAAGATTTATAAAACAGACACAATGGCATCAGACTTGAGTAGATTGATCAAAACAGATATAATGGCATCAGACTTGAGAAGATTGATAAAACAGACATAATGGCAGCAGACTTGAGTAGATTGATAAAATAGACATGATTGAATTATACTTGAGTAGATTGATAAAACAGACATAATGGCATTAGCTTTCAGTAGATTGATAAAACAGACACAACGGCGTTAGACTTAAGTAGACCGATAAAACAGACATAATGGCATCAGACTTTAGTAGATTGATAAAAAAGAAATAATGGCATCAGATTTGAGTAGATTGATAAAACAGATATAATGGCATCAGACTTGAGTAGATTGATAAAACAGACACGATGGCGTGAGACTTGAGTAGATTGATAAAACAGACACAATGGCGTTAGACTTGAGTAGAATGATAAAACAGACATAACGGCATCATACTTTAGTAGATTGATAAAACAGACATAATGGCGTTAGACTTGAGTAGATTGATAAAACAGACATAATGGCTTTAGACTTGAGTAGATTGATAAAACAGACAGAATGGCATCAAACTGATTTTTATGGGGGGGGGGTGAGGATGAAAAATTTTGTCCTGTCTTTTTTTTTTTAGTTTATCCTGACTTTTTTTTTACATAAATTGTCATCCTGCCTTTTTTTTTTGCAAATAATCTCATCCTGTCTTTTTTTTTTACTCAAAACTCCTGTCCTGCCTATTTTTTTCAAATTTCATCCTAGCCCCCCCCCATAAAAATCAAATGGTAGCTCCCTAACGGCATCATACTTTAGTAGATTGATAAAACAGACATAATGGCGTTAGACTTGAGTACATTGCTTAAACAGACATAATGGCATCATACCTGAGTAGATTGATAAAACAGACATAAAGGCGTTAGAGTTGAGTAGAGTAATCGATCTACTTAGTCTGATGCCATTATATCTGTTTTATCGATCTACCCAAGTCTGATGTCACTATGTCTGGGTGTCTTTTTTTAATTTTAAGGGTGTAATTTTAAATTCTCAGTGTGTTTACATTTTTTAATCTGAATGTGTTTTTTTTTTTTTTTTTTTAATCTTAGTGTATCAATTGTTCGAAAAATGGCTTAAACATAGTTTTGGCGAGAACGACTTGCCATACTATTTCCTGTATTCTGAAACAATCAACCTTTGAGTACTTAAGTGTGTTTTTCTAGAATCTTATTAAACAGCGCTACAACTTACTTGCTTTCAATAATTGGAAAAGATTTGTTTAGAAATAGAGTATGGCCAACGTTTTTAAACTCAGTTTTTTGCCAATTAGAAATGATTGTACTTAAAATTTCAGAGACAAGTTAAGTTTTAACACAATGATAAAGGCCCATGTTTTGGCAGCCTCAGAAAACTTTATATTCATAGCACACGTTTTTGGTTTATTGTACCTCAGAATCTCAGGTTGTACAAACAGATTTCAAAACAGTTGTACGAACAAAAACAGGTAATGTTTCTAATTTTCTGACTTCAAAGATAAAAGAATAAATACCAACTGTTAGATTGTTTATAATTGCTTGCATAATTTGACATACATCAAAGGGGAGAATGATACATATGAGCAGTGCTGATAGAAATTTACATTCCGTTTTCTGTCAATGGCATGCCAACCATTCATTCATGTTAGAACGACCTATTTAGGTAATTATTTGTTATACATTTCATTCAAACGTGTATTTACACACGTTCCTTTAGTTCCCACTGATACGATGCTTTAATGTTTTCCACACATTGACAAGTTCATTCAATTGTGTGTTTACACACGTTCCTTTTGTTCCCACTGATACGGTGCTATAATGTTTTCCACACATTGACAAGTAATGTCATTGCAGTGTTGAATGTTTTTTTTTCTATCAGTCACTTATCTTTTCTCTGAATTGGTTTTCTGTAGATAAGTGTCCATAACAGTTACGAACTAAAGTTCTAAATATTTTTGAGGGACATCTTTACAAGGTGACAGTGACAAAACGTATTATAGGTATGTCCCGACAGTGACCATGTACACTATAACAGGATAATCACCGTCGGTAATTAGGGGTCATCTGACTGGTTGACTGGTTTTCCTTTCGAAAATGTTTAAGCCCACTCTTGTTTCTTATTTTCATAGGCTCATGTGGTCCTGTCGTTTTGCACTTTGGTTTTAAGTTCTTTCATGCTTATCATTTTTAAAGTAACTTGATGTTTGCTTCTTTATTCTTATGAATGAGTTTCCTTAAGGTATTCACCAATCAAATGTGTGGTAATGTTTTAACTGATAAGAATGAAGGTTATCTTGTATTTACAGCATCTCTATGACATGTACTAAATGAAATCTATTCATAGTTATCCTTCGCCAGCAAAAAAAAAAGTGTCAAACTTTTTATTGGGGTTTTTACTTCAATTATTTATGATGTGTTGATGGTTTCTCTTCGAATCCTAATTTTTTATTGCGTCTTTGGTATCTTCTGTCTGTTTTTTGTATGTAGAATAGTCAGTCAACAATTAATCATCTTAATACAATCTGTAAAATTATAAAAGGTGAAACTAGAATGAATATATTTTCAGTTAAACCAAGCGTACTTATTTCAAACATACACTAGCCTCTAATTGATTTAATATGTGCAATTTAAGAAAGGATGGTTCATAGTAGATCATAACAAAGGTACTTAACTTGAAACATATTCTTAAATTTCAATGTCCATATATTTACTGACTAATTTTTGGATTTTTTTTAACAATAATCGTCGACTGACTGTCCAGCTCTGAAATGTTACACTATCCTTACTTGGTACAGACATACTTCTGACTTTAAACAGACAAAGTCCCCGTTATGTCTTTGTCTATACAAAGTCAGGACTATGTCTGTACTAAGTCAGGACTTTATCTGTATATCAATTAGAGGCTGTACAAACATAGTCCTGACTTAGTACAGACATAGTCCTGACTTAGTACAGACATTGTGATGACTTGGTACATACATATACCTGACTTAGTACAGACATATTCCTGAATCGGTACTTATCTTACCTCCTATACACTTCTAGGAATAGCATTGGTTAAAAGCGAACACGTGGTGACAGTGTATAATTAATTTTAGGTCAGTGGGCGTGTTTTTTTTAAATACACAGTTAGTAGTAGAGTTACATGCAGGGTCAGTTAATTCCAAATGGGGCTCGAGCTTGGTTCGCCCTCGCCCAAAATGGAATTTACTGACCCCGTATATATCGTATTAGGTCACTAGTACATCGTGTAACCAATTATACATAGTCCTAACTTTGTACAGGCATAGTAGTAATACTGACTTGATACATACATAGTTTTGACTTGAAACAGACATAGTCCTAACTATGTACACACACAGTCATGGCTTAGTCCAGAAATAGTCCTGCATTGGTGCAGACACAATCCTGACTCGAATACGAATACGAAAGTTTATTTTGATTCGAATCACATAAAAGGTACAAACATAAGCTCTTGAGAGCTTTATAACGAATATGAATAACATATACATAACATTAAAACAGAGAGCATGCAGATAAGACATATAAGCAGCATATTTCAACGCATAGATACACCATAGGCATATTGAAAAACTTCACATCTAAACATGCTAAAACTGAAGAATAACTAAAATCAAAGCACACTTAAAATTAAAGCACAACTAAAAATCAAGCTAAACTAATTTACAGCCCAACTAAAAATAAAGCAAAACTAATTTAAAGCACAACTAAAAATTAAGCAAAACATCCTAGTGCAAAAATTAAGCATATCAGTTTAAATGTAAAGCGTTATTACTAAAAATATAACATGAAAATCTTATCTTTACGCAGAACAACGACATTTCGATCCATTCCAAGACTGTATAAGGCTCTTGAATTGTTAAAAAAAACTGTTTTCATTCCTGATATGATCGGGTAAGTTGTTCCACAGAGAAGCAGCTGCAAATCTAAAACTTTGTTGATTTAACATGTGGAATATTCAATATATAACTATATCAGAATGAATATTTACAATCTTTTACATCTAACCAGACAGGTGCTAAGTTATTAACTATGTTAACAGTTTCAGTTGCCATTGATCTTTGTCCTCTAATATACAATAAAGCATCTTAGCCTTTTCAAGCAACTGCTGGTATGGGCATGAAAGGTCTTCGTACACAAACTTTAGTAATCTTTCTTGTACTTTTTCTATTTTTTTGAATTTTTATCAGTACAGAAATGCCATGTCAAAGGGAAGAAATTGGAATTACCAAGAAGTTTAACAGTTGATTCAAATGAAAGATCAGCACTTAGGACACGTATACATTGATTTTTGTTATATGTCTTTTTCCTAACTGCTAAAACCTGAAATTTGTCAAAGTTTGCCTTCATTTTATTAATTTTGAACCATTCAATAAGTTAAAGTGATTCAGAATCTAAAGTAGAAATTAAAACATCATAATCTGGATTACAGATTAAGGTGTTAGACCACCAAAACCCCTATATAATCAACCAACTTTTTTTCAATTTTCAATATTCACAGCTTTCTAAATATTTTACCTTCAGTTTAACTTCATGGAAATCATGTATATTCTGAATTGTATATGTACATGTATCACCTTTCTTTATGCCAATTTTCAACCAATGTTCAAAGTCTTACAGTGAAACACCACCGTTCGGAATTCAACTGCTACTAAAAATATCCCCTGTTTTTTTTTTTGGAAATCTTAAATAATTATACTATGGAGCGCACTAATCCTCAATTTTTAATGAAAAATCATGGATAAGTAAATTTTGGCTCAAAATGGTCTACATATACTTCTCTTTCACCAAAAGTTTCATTTCTGCAAAACTGTTTGTTAGCTCAAGTAAACACTGACATCAATAACCCTTTTTTTTTTATCAGGGGAAGGCTATTTTACATATGTTCTAAATTGAAGTGGGTGTATTGGTGGTCTGACACCTGAAGATTTGTCATCTTCATAATTATACAGAGTTCCATTTTTATAAATAAAAATATATCATTGATAAAAACATTGAACAGTCGAGGGCCCAGGAAAAAAACACTGGGAAATCCCCGTATGAATGTCAGCCCAACGGCTAAATTGCCGCGTAAATACTTTATATTTTAATTTGTTGTTTCTGACTGTGCAGTTGCACCGTACCAATGCTCGAGAAGCAGACGTTACATAACTTATGAACAATTTTTGTTGTAAGAGTTTTTGTGAAAAGAATCCTTGAATCTCTGTAAATTAAACTTGTTCCACATCTATCACTTGAAGTGCCCGTTAAACCTGTTCAAGCTAGATGTATTATACATGTTTAAAGTCTATTAACGTTTATACTGGATATGATTCAAAACCTGTATGAAATGTTTGTTCAAATCTTAATGTTCAGAAAATCAGAGCAGTACCAAGGTATGGTCTGATCAGCAAACTCACTCCACAACCTGTTTGAAACGTTCGTACGAAACTCAATATCTCAGCCCTCTAAAGCGTAATACCGATAATTCCACCGGAGGTTTCAAACACTGAACAATCCGTGCTCAACTTGATTCTGACGTCAATGTACGAATCTAGAAAAATTTTCAGTTTAGCTCTTTCTGTGTTTTAACTAATTGATACACGATCCACCTCCGATAATAAATACCTTGTACAATGACTATTTACATACTGAGCAATTTGCTTCTATACTATAAGCGCGGACACTGGAGAAATCACAAATCTACAATGGCTAGTAGTAACCGGTAGTAAATTGATGATTCGAGACAAGTTTTGAGCTTGTACAGATACATGTATGTAACGTTAAACTAAAGTATGCATATGGATTCAATATATGCCACATTATAATTTTTTTTATACTTGTAATCACCTACCTTATTTGGACAGCTGTTTTCAATTTATCAAATCCTTTATTGATTTGTTGATCCCATAAAATTGATATGTACAATTCATTTGGTCGCATTACACATATGTGATTTTCAATGTCTGAAAAAGCTGTTCGAAGATAAGTAAAGCTGTAATTGCAATGAATCAACTGCTGGTGTTCGAAATTTTATGATATTCATTACAAAATAGGCGTCGTTACTTATCTAGCCACGTTTTCTAACTGAATTTTTTTTTCTACTTGTCAAAATAAAAATAAGAAGTTGTGGTATGATTGCCAAAGAGACAACTCTCCACAAGACACCAAATGACACAGAAATTAACAACCATAGGTCACCGTACGGCCTTCACCAATGAGTGAAACCCATCCCGCATAGTCAGCTATAAAAGGCTCTGAAATGACAAATGTAAAACAATTCAAACGAGAAAACTAACGTCATAATATGTTGATATTATATTTAAAAGATGAATTGTATCAATATACATGTAGTACGATAGTACGATACTTACTGAAAAAAGATCGGCAAAATATATATCTGACGTGACAGGATGTTAAATAAGAATATAGAAATTACAGGAAAGATGTCTTTCAATTTTTCAAAACGTCTATCATGTTCTCCATATCATTATAAGGAAAATGTTGATGGTACTTTGACAGAAAAATTATAAAAAAAATAGTTTTTGAACTGGTTGAAATTTTGATATAGTTGGGCCTTGTACAGCTTTGATACTATATAGTAAGTCCGTACGGTCACCTGTAATTGCTAACATCTACGTCATTTGGTCTCTGGTGAATAGTTGTCTCAACAGCAATCATACCATATTTTCTTTTTTTTTAAATTGTAGAATGGTCGATCTGGGTCTGTATACTATGACCCTAAACACTTTCAACAACAAGGTGGCGATAAGACATATACTGTCACACGATCTCGTGTAAGAATGAAAGAGACTTTTAAAATTATTAGATAAAAATATGATAATCTGTTTTTTTGGAGACACTCTGTTTTTAAATAACACATGGATATAGGATATATAGAAATAATTTATGGAAAAGTAAAAGTTTTATTACATCCAGTGGAAATATATTCAGTACGAGAACATGTTAATGTGAAATGAACATAAACCTCGCTTAGTATTAAACCGACACGCTGAGCCTGACTTTTAACTGACATAAACGACCACAAGGTAACAGTTCACAGGAAGATATGTTACTCTTCATAAAGCCGCGTGCTTCGCGGAGAAACAGCAAAAACTTACTTTCAAGTCTTTGGTTTGAACCCACGAATCCCAGCACAGATCTAGACTGTAACATACCGTATCAACTCATGTGAGTCAACTATTAACCACATATCTAGACCGTAACATTCTGCATCAACTCATATGAGTCAACTATTAACCATATATCTAGACTGTAAAATACCGTATCAACTCATATGCATCAACTGTTAACCACAAATCTAGACTGTAACATACCGTATCAACTCATATAAATCAACTGTTAACCACAGATCTAGACTGTAAAATACCGTATCAACTCATATGAGTCTACTATCAACCACAGATGAAGACTGCAACATACCGTATCAACTCATGTGAGTCAACTATTAACCACAGATCTAGACTGTAACATACCGCATTATCTCATATGAATCAACTGTTAACAACAGATCTAGACTGTAACATACCGCATCAAATCATATGAATAAATTGTTAACCAAATATCTAGACTTTCACATACCGTATTATCTCATATGAATCAACTGTTAACAACAGATCTAGGCTGTAACATACCGCATCAAATCATATGAATAAATTGTTGACCAAATATCTAGACTTTCACATACCGTGTTATCTCATATGAATCAACTAGTAACCATAGATCTGGACTGTAACATATCGTATCAACTCATATGAATCAACTGTGAACCACAGATCTAGACTGTAACATACCGCATCAACTCATATGAATCAACTGTTAACCACAGATTTAGACTGTAACATATCGTATCAACTCATATGAATCAACTGTGAACCACAGATCTAGACTGTAACATACCGCATCATCTCATATGAATCAACTGTTAACCACAGATTTAGACTGTAACATATCGTATCATCTCATATGAATCAACTATGTAGACTGTTACAAGTTGAATGAATCTATAAGTAAACAACAGATCTGTTATAAAAATAAGGATATGTGGTATGATTGCCAATGAGACAGACAACTTTCCACCACAGTTCAAACGAAGTGGATGTAAGCAATTATAGGCAACCGTTCGGTCTTTAACAATTAGAAATCCGGCTATAAGAGGCTCCAACATGAAAAATATGAAACAATTCAATTGAGAAAACTAACTGTCTAATGTATTACGAAACAATTTACGAAAAACAAATATGTCAAACATGAATCAACGGCAACCACTGAACTACAGGCTCCTGACTTGGGACAGGCACATAAAGAATGTGGCGTGGTTAAACATGTTTGCTGGCGTCAAACCCTCCCATAACCTCGAACAGTGGGATAACAGTACAACATAAAAACAATCATTAAAAATCAGTTGAAAAGGGCTTAACTCATCAGATCGACACAAATCAGAAATTCAAACAACTAACAAAAGCACAAACCGGACGTGGCAATGAATTCAAACTCCCCCCACAACAAAAAAGACACACAGTACAGATCTGAGAGTACTCACAGTTACTGACAGCTAGTTCAAAGCCAATAACAACTTATAAAAAAATCATGTATCTAAGACTAAAATATCAATCAGTACACATCCAACATCCAATAGATTTAGGATAAAGACGTCATTAACAGTCAAAGAAAAACATGACCTTGTACAATGCTAAAATATAGATATCGATAGATTGTATAACCAGGCTGTTACAAGTTAAGTGAATATATAGGTGAACAACAGTTTCGTAACCGTCTAAGAAATTATCTTTGATTGATGTCAAAAACAACTTACCATCATCATTAAAGATTACATTTTTGAACTGTAACTATCATAAATAAGAGATTTCAATTGAGCAATATGCAAAATGTGACTGTCAGAAAAACGATACATTTCTACAAATTGTTTATGCTAAGGAATGTGGATGAAGCAGATAAAATGTCTATCAAAAGACGGATGAAGTTAAGATAGTATTCATATTCTGACAAGATAAGTCGATTACTATCAAAACAAATAAATTTCATTTTATCTTAAAATGCTTTGTGTAAAATCCTGTTAAAACAGACCATGTTAAAACCCTTTTCTAAACAAACCGTCCACGACAACTCGAAAAACCTTTCCGAACAAACCGTCCTCAACAACGCGAAAAACCTTTCCGAACAAACCGTCCACAACAACGCACAAAACCGACATCTGAAAACCCAGAGATGAAAAAAAGAGGGGAAGGAATATTATCAAAAGATTTCTATAAACATGAGCAAAATTTATGTTAGGCTAGGGTTGTTGTCTCACAACGTTTATCACACATCTTTACTATTTAACCTACCTTGGTAGCATGTTTTAGCTATGTTCTTGCAAAGATTATGGTGAGATTAACCTGTGTAACATTTGAACATTTCCTGTGAAGTGTTGAATAGTATAAGTTATTATCGGCCGTTATTATCATAGATCAGCATATCAGTTACGGTTATGTTCAGTCTGAATAAAGATTACTGTATAAGTTTTTGGGTCGTCCCAGCAAACTAATCGATCATATATTTGAGCTCTGTTCTGTTTAATGGATGAAGTACGTCGAAAGACATATTCTAGACATTTTGTTTTTAGTTTTTCCTAATTTGAGTTTTGACTATGTCAGTGCTGTGATATGGATGTTCTTTTCATCTTTCTTTAAAATATTGTACTGTAATGTTGCCCTGTGCTTTGTGTGTTCCTGACTTTGGACAGACATGTTGCGGTGTTATATATGTTTTTGAGTGCTCAACCAAAACCCTATAATTGGACAGTAGTGAAACAGCACAACCTATTTACAAACTAAAAAAGTCGGTTGGAAATGCTTTTCTAATCAAATCGTCACTAAGCACACAAAAAAGACAGAAACACAAGGTACCGATTTGAATATATTCGCAGTTACATAATGCAAGTTCAAAGTCAAAATCAATTTCATCTAATAAATAAACCATATATACCAATTTGAAAGTATTTGCAGCTAATTCAAAGTCGGAAATATCAGAGTGATTATAAACAAGGACTCTGTGACGGGCAACTTATAATATCCGTGTTTTAAAGATTTTAATCCGTGTTTTAAAGATTTTAATGATATCAAGCCAGTCCAGTTCAAACTATTATCACGTGGTACAATTCTCATTTACATATAATGAATATTAATTAGCAAAAGTACTACTAATTTCTGGCTATGGTATAATTTACTATGACAACAGGTACAGGAAGGGTATTAATAAACACACTTTTCCCTTATCCATTCTCAATTGTATACATATTTACACCAAGATGTCGTTAAATGAAATTAGATACCTTGCATTTATCATGCTTTTCACTTAACATATGATCAAATCGCTGAAAGACCCCCGCGTAAATTATTGAAAACTATCATTCTGCACAATTCTTGACAATAACATCTTGGTGTAAATTAGATATATACACCCATTCGGGCTTACGGCTTTAAGGTGTATCTCATACATAAACTGGACAAGTACATACAAAAAAATATCCTTCTTCATTGTCACTTTCTGGATTATTAAAAAAAAATAGGTCGTCTAAATTATGTTCGTCAGAAACATCTGGAAGATAATGAATACGTGGTTAGACTGTTTCTTTAATTTCTTATTGCATGATAAGACAACATTAACCTCTATATTACTGTCATTTGGCTTATTGCATGATAAGACAACATTAACCTCTATATTAATGTCATTTGGCTTATTTGATGAGGTGAACGAATGTTGGCATCACCAACTTTCACCTGTTATCATTTAAGCTCTTTATTTATGATAAAGTTATAAATATCATTCACTTGATCTATTAGCCCACAATTACCGACATGATTATCTTGATGTAGTTATGTAACTTTGACCTACTATAACACATCTGCTGTTAAAATATATCCCAGTTACAAAATGAGAGGTGTTTGCATCCTATTCCATAAAGTAAACGTGTAACTCGTCAATAAGACAGCAACTTAACACCACAAACATTAAATGACATTTAGAGGTCAACATACGGCCTTGAACAATAGACAAGTGTCTTATATAGATTGATCAACACGATCACTCGGGTAATCCGGAAGGGTTATTATAGATTGATCAACACGATCACTCGGGTAATCCAGAAGGGTTATCATTATCTGCTTCACTAATGACACCGATTAAATGATGAGTGTAACTGTTATTGAATATCAAAGTTAAATGTGGTAATTCCAGATCTTTGAGTGTTTCTGTTAAATTTGTTCACAACTTTTAAAGACACCGGTTTTATATACTCGGGACTATTTTGAGCTTGACATATTGTAAAGACACTTGTTTATTGCCCTGTAGATATATATTTTGGTTATTTTTTCGTTTGAATTGTTATCTCATTGACGTTTACTCCTCATCTCCTTTTATTCACAGAAACATTAAATCCTCGTATTTCATAGAAAACAACTGGAATATAAAACGGTACTTTGTTGCCTCCGTCTAGTAGAAGGTGGTCCTGAGATGGTATCGGAAGCCAATTAAAATGTGAAGATTGTCATTAATGAATTTTTAAAGATTAATAAATAATCTAAGCAAGCAATCACATGGTGTGTCATAACTGCATGCCCAGGTATGACATATGCTAGATTTCAATTTTGATTCCATTTCACCACAGTTACATTTTTACACTATCCCATTGCTCAGTGGGTGACAATTTTTTTAATGTCACCCTCGCGTGCAAACCAATCTAAAATCGATAATTTAAAGGACAATGAACCGAATTTCCATCAATAATTTTAAAGACAATGCTCAAGTTTTACGTTTTGGCCCAAGAACTTGACTCAAAATATGAAATATATCTTGCTTCTCTTTTGTTGTTTTTCTAATAACTGTTACGTTGTAAAGTTATGGACATGACATCACAGTTAACTTTTTTAAATTTAAAAGACGATAATGAAAGAATATTCCGTATAATAAATTTGGTTGACAATGTTTTCTCGAGGTAACAATCTGCTCTAGCACCCTCTCAGCTATGAGATATTTATATAGTGTACTTATAAACTGCATTTAAATGGAAGATAATTTGAATTAATCTAACAGGACTGATTGTTTTGATATAATTAAATGGTTAATTGTTATATTTTATACACAGTCTCGAAATTCTATGATGTCTTGATTAGTGATAATGACACTGAACACCTAATCATTATATATTATACGTGTACATTTAGACCTATTGTATATTATGTGGATTTCAAAGTAATTGTGACTTTTGTACATGTAAATACAAACAACGTACAGTTATCAAAATTGAAATAATATATGATATTATATCTAGTGGAGAGCCAGGTCCTATTCAACACGTATGATTAATTCTACATGCATTAATATGCTAGATTTTTAAAATGTGCTCGTCTAATTTAGTGATCTAAGTCTACCACATACTAGTGAAGGATATACAATTTTCGTTACCTTGGACATATAATTTATATTCGTTTACAACGCAGGTCAGTATTATTTCTTTTTCAGTCTTATTAAATATAAGAAGATCATTGTTTAGAGGAACCTTAATAAATAGAAATCTGTTACAATGTAGGTTAAAGTATATATGGGACAACATTTTTTTGACAGAAAGCCTTTTTTGACATTGTTTTACATATATCATAATTAACAACTTCATATTTGGCTCAGAAATTACACTCACATGTAAATATGCACATCTGCATATTTTTTTTTTTTATGTTTAATGCGTTCACATGATTTTAAACCAGCCTGAGGGGTTTATTTTTGTGTATATACGAGGGTCTGGATGGGGATACTTCATTTCTGTATTCTTACGAAAATTGCTGAAGACTAAAGCCCCGTTCAAATTCACACTATTGCATATATAATCAATGCATGTAAATTCATTATTTGCAGAAGAGAACATGGAAGGAGTAAAAGACGACGATGAGAAGAAATACAATGAAATGCTGAAACCAATTACATACAAATCGGATAATGATAGGTGCTTTAATATCTTTTTATGTATTAGATGTAAGCTTCTCATATCTGAGGGGCGTTAGCCCCGAAGAAATGAGACGATTACATCTGATTTTCATAGAAGTAATAAATAAATATTTTATCTTTTCTCTTGTTCTGAAAAGAGAAATTAGTTTTGATATAACAGGAAAAGTGTCATTATCTGAAATTTTCCAGATGCAGTAACACTTTCAGAAGATGTTTAGTAGTTATGGATTTGGAATGAGATCTTAATTGCGTCTTTTTTCTGTCATCAAATTGATACCCTATAATAGAAAAACAAAGGATGGGGTATCCATCTATGACACAAAATCACTGCTTTTATATGGCAATATGAATCCCTGTACTATCTTGTCTTTTTCTGGGTTATTTGCCAAAATCTGAACATTTTTGCTGATAAATGATAACACTTCTATGTGAATAAATATATGGTCCCTATATCTATTTATGAGGTCCTTTAATTAGTTTTCAACGGCATAAAAAGGGAGAATCGATATAGAATAACATTATTTTAAATATTAAAAGTATGAGTGTAAAGTCTATATGTAAATGACAACAATTCAACGACAAAAGTGAAACCTAAAGATGTATATAAGAGGTATATATTAACATACATGTATGTGTGTTTAAATTTGATCTTTAAAGTAATAAAATGGCACACAAATGAATTAAACAAGATGAGGTTGGGGTGGTGGTTTAATACGTCGATGAGACAGCAACCCAACGACACAAATAACTACAAGACATCTAGAGGTCAACTTACAGTCTTCAACAATATACCGATGTCTATACAATACGTTAAGTTCTAAATCGTCAATAGACTTTACAGACAATATCAAAGAACTAACACTAATATAAAATGTTTAGCCGAATAACACAAACATTAAGATTTCAATAAACTTTACAGAGAATATCAAAGAACTAACACTAATATAAAATGTTTAGCAGAATAACACAAACATTAAGATTTCAATAGACTTTACAGACAATATCAAAGAACTAAAACTAATATAAAATGTTCAGCCGGATAACACAAACATTAAGATTTCAATAGACTTTACAGACAATATCAAAGAACTAACACCAATATAAAATGTTTAGCCGGATAACACAAACATTTAGATTTCAATAGACTTTGCAGAGAAAATCAAAGAACTAACACCAATATAAAATGTTTAGCCGGATAACACAAACATTAAGATTTCAAAAGACTTTACAGACAATATCAAAGAACTAACACCAATATAAAATGTTTAGCCGGATAACACAAACATTAAGATTTCAATAGACTTTACAGAGAATATCAAAGAACTAACACCAATATAAAATGTTTAGCCGGATAACACAAACATTAAGATTTCAAAAGACTTTACAGACAATATCAAAGAACTAACGCCAATATAAAATGTTTAGCCGAGTAACACAGACATGAAGATTTCAATAGACTTTACAGAGAATATCAAAGAACTAAAACTAATATAAAATGTTTAGCCGAATAACACAAACATTAAGATTTCAATAGACTTTACAGAGAATATTAAAGAACTAAAACTAAAATAAAATGTTTAATCGGATAACACAAACATTAAGATTTCAATAGACTTTACAGAGAATATCAAAGAACTAATTAAAAACTAATATAAAAGGTTTAGCCGGATAACACAAACATTAAGATTTCAATAGACTTTACAGAGAATATCAAAGAACTAAAACTAATATAAAATGTTCAGCCGGATAACACAAACATTAAGATTTCAAAAGACTTTACAGAGAATATCAAAGAACTACGCCAATATAAAATGTTTAGCCGAATAACACAAACATTAAGATTTCAATAGACTTTACAGAGAATATCAAAGAACTAAAACTAATATAAAATGTTTAACCGAATAACACAAACATTAAGATTTCAATAGACTTCACATAGAATATCAAAGAAATAACACCAATATAAAATGTTTAGCCGAATAACACAAACATTAAGATTTCAATAGACTTTACAGAGAATATCAAAGAACTAAAACTAATATAAAATGTTTAGCCGAATAACACAAACATTAAGATTTCAATAGACTTTACAGAGAATATCAAAGAACCAAAACTAATATAAAAGGTTTAGCCGGATAACACAAACATTAAGATTTCAATAGACTTTAGAATATCAAAGAACTAAACTCATATAAAATGTTCAGCCGGATAACACAAACATTAAGATTTCAATAGACTTTACAATATCAAAGAGCTAAACTAATATAATATGTTTAGCCGAATAACACAAACATTAAGATTTCAACAGACTTTACAGAGAATATCAAAGAACTAAAACTAATATAAAATGTTTAGTCGAATAACACAAACATTAAGATTTCAATAGACTTTACAGAGAATATCGAAGAACTAAAACTAATATAAAATGTTCAGCCGGACAACACAAACATTAAGATTTCAATAGACTTTACAGAGAATATCAAAGAACTAAAACTAATATAAAATGTTTAGCCGAATAACACAAACATTAAGATTTCAATAGACTTTACAGAAAATATCAAAGAACTAAAACTAATATAAAATGTTTAGCCGAATAACACAAACATTAAGATTTCAATAGACTTTACAGAAAATATCAAAGTACTAACACCAATATAAAATGTTTAGCCGGATAACACAAACATTAAGATTTCAATAGACTTTACATAGAATATCAAAGAAATAACACCAATATAAAATGTTTAGCCGAATAACACAAACATTAAGATTTCAATAGACTTTACAGAGAATATCAAAGAACTAAAACTAATATAAAATGTTTAGCCGAATAACACAAACATTAAGATTTCAATAGACTTTACATAGAATATCAAAGAACTAACACCAATATAAAATGTTTAGCCGGATAACACAAACATTAAGATTTGAAAACCACTGATCAGGTTCCTGACTTTAAACATTTGACGGTGTTTGCGATCTATATTCATAACTTAAACCTGAACCTAAAAATAAGAGAAGTCTTATGCATTTGCTATCTTATGGAAGCCCTTGGAAACTTTCTTTCATAAAGTTTTGAGTTGTTGTTATTCTTACATCGTTCGACATTATTGGGCACACTTGACCCTTTCTAAACATGATTAATCCATATGCCTTAAATTAATATGAAAAAATAGCTGTGAGGTAAACGTCAATCAAACGGCAACCCTATGTTAAAATTAACCAAAATGTATCTAGAAGGCATTATGTAATCTTTAAACAATAAACCGGTATCCAGAAGGCATTACATAATCTTTAGCAATAAACAGGTATCCAGAAGGCAACACATAATCTTTAACAATAAACAGGTATCCAGAAGGCAACACATAATCTTTAACAATAAACAGGTATCCAGAAGGCAACACATAATCTTTAACAATAAACAGGTATCCAGAAGGCAACACATAATCTTTAACAATAAACAGGTATCCAGAAGGCAACACATAGTCTGCAACAATGAACAGGTGTTTATACAATATGTCAAGCTACAAATCATTCCAAGTCTATGAAAGTTCAGATTGAAGAGAAACAATCCAAGATCTGCCATCAACATGAATTTGTAAAAAAAAGGTAAATCATTAGGATCATTAAGATGTACCTGGTCAAGAATAGGAGAATATATCAATGTTGACTACCGACACAAACCAGATACTCGTCTGGTTTCAAAACATCCGGACAGTTTACGATACGGTAAGTTCGGTTCTGTATAATTACTACTTCTCTGTATCTCTTAACAGGAAATACAAGTACCGACATGAAGACTTAATATGGCGATCTAAATACAGAGCTATTAAAGGGCGAATACACAGGTACTGTAGTTACGTCATTTGTGAAAATAACAACACTTCAAATTAAAACTGTATTAACTAATAACTTCAAAATAATAAAACAGCAACATCAGATGCAATGTTTCATTCAACATTTTCTTCAAAAAATCAAATACTCATATTTATATTTCATGTTAGTCTCAAGAGACTTCATTTGCTGTACGATAAGGACGAAGAAGATGGAAAAGAAAAAGTAGTAGAGAAATCAAATCAGTATAACAATGACGAGACCAATAAGGTGACGTTACGTGACTATCCAATCAGCATGCTTGAAGATATTGGAATGTTTTCAGTATTTTCCGATGAAACATCGACAAAAGGCCCATCACTAAAACTATCCAGGGACCCTGGACGTATGTTCAGGTAATATGAAGGCAAAATAATAAAAACTAGAAAACCTCTTAGCAGAGCTCACAAACTCAACACATATCCCTCATTTGTATCTATACGGTATGTCAATGTTTTGTTGTGAGAACTGAAATAATCATTTGAAAAAAGTAATTATATTATGTAGAAAGATTCTCTGAAGCTTGAAATGAAATCCCGTCAATGACCCGCTAAGAGCAGTTGCGGTGGACCAAGTGCAGATGATGAGTTGAATGAACAAACGAGTGAACGGTCAAACAAACGAATGACTGGACGAACGATCATTATATATATTTGAACTCACATTTTTAGTGATTTAACAATATTATTCAAAGAACAAATACTTTGATAGCAAACATCTTATCTTCATTGCAAACAGAACTCAACGTTGAATACAAAATAACCTTTAAACTTAAAAATGAATGAAAGTCATAAAAAGTATATGGGTATTTTGATAATATTTCACATCCGTCTCCCATGGAAAGAATGCTTAGCTCGCACCTCAAAGCAATTGTAAGATGTCTTATAATGTACTGGCTTATCGACAACAAAAACACAGCAATCAATTGCTACAGGTAAAATATTGGACAATCTATAATATTTACGACAGCCGGTAACGTGTCCGACCGCAGACATTTAACATAGTGGTCTTGTTAAGGTTTTACTAAATGTAACATCATTTATGTTAGTGACCTAATGTAAAAATTAACAAACATCCATACAAGATGAACATACTCACATTAGTAAACAATTCTCTATTCATTTAGTGACTTTGACATTGGAGGCAGCTAGATTTTTAAAATGATCTGGAATAAGGGCATTTGCAAATTTGTTGTGTCTGCGATTCCAATTATTGCCCGAAGCGAAGCACGCGAACAAATTAAACTATAAAATTAAATAGGCACGATTCGTACATTGACTATTAATGTTATATTATGCAAAAGAGAACACTTCATAAGTTGATAAAACTTGTGTATGAACACCTTTGTCTCTGAGTAAACAAAATAGTTATACAATAACCTAAAACGACTAAAAAGCGTCCTCCACCCATAAAAAAAAAATAACATATGGGTTTAGGGTGTATGACTGGTACTGGAATATCAAAAAATACAAAAATATAATAACTCCTCCTTCACTTAAATCATTTTTTCTAATTTGCAAAAAAAACTTTGGAAAGGTTACTGACCAGCAGTTGATTTTTGATCTAACGGCGGCTGTTATATCTTGACGATATTAAATTGTATTTATTTTAGTAGAGGCCATCTGCATCAAACAGAATTAAAGACAAATCAAGCATACGGAGGATTTGATGTACCAAAGTCCCTAGCCCATTATGGCAAGTTCAAGGGGTATGTACAACTCAACATATGTGACTAAAAATTATTAAATGAATAAAAGAAAACAATATAAGTCTCAGAGAAATCTGTATATGAGGACAGAGTGTATTTTTTATGACCTGCCATTCCTAAAACAAAAGCTGTGTTTCTACGTTTGGAAAATATAAAAAAGAGGAAGGAAATTAAAGAAAGAAAACTGGTATTTTACGTTTCCAATATAAGATAAGGAGATGTGGTACGATTGCCAATGAGACAACTATCCACCTGAGACATCCGGAAATCGAATTTGTTGTATTCATGTGGTTAAGAAGAAATTCGAAACATGATTATAGAAGCTTTTTGATATATACATATTAAAAAAAATGATATTACTACCGTGCGCATAACTGTTTTTGAAATGTTGAAATGACACAAGTTCAACCTATGATTGGTGTAAGTTATTAATACCCGAGGATACTATTTGTATCGTTGTTAAATATACTGGGTACATTATTTGAGTTTTATTTACTTTCCTTTAGTCCAATACCAAACAACAAAGGCGTGCGCGCATATCATCTGCAATAATGAAGACCTGTCCATGATAAAATCTATAGTAAAACGGGTTGCCTAAAATTATAAAAATGCATTAAAATCATCACAATTGGACAACGCATTACAAAGTTAAGATTTTAGTTTATTTAATGAGTTGTGACTAAGTCATTTTAGTGTCATTTTTTATTGTAAATAATACATGATACATACAACAAAGCGAAACTAGGGTATCATAATTTTTTGGATAACTACATAGTTCTAGTCGATAAGCCTTAATCATTTTTTTTTACGGAATGCATTAATTTCTCATGAATAATATTAACGAAAATCATATCATAATGATGGAAAGAATTTACATCCCATCTCCTTTGTTTTACTAGGGGTGATCTGAGCCTGATCACCCCTACCAGATCAGCCTAGCTTGTGTTTCTTTGTTCTTCATGCTTTCCTTTGTTCTGTAACATTTTGGCAGGAATGTCAAGTCCACAATAAAACTTAGAAATATTCATACGGAAAAGACCTATCAAAATTTATGTAGAAAAAAATCCAGTGTCTATGCTGGGAATCGAACTCATGACCTTTAGCATATAGACTCACAATTCATACCCCTACATCAGGATCCAGTGTCTATGCTGGGAATCGAACTCAAGACCTTTAGCATATAGACTCACAATTCATACCCCTACACCAGGATGACTGGATGTAAACTCTCAGTTCATTTAGCATATTAACACATTGTGTCCCGGGCTCATAAAGGGTATATACTACATAGTAATATATAAAGTATATTATAATGATTGTGTGGCGTTCTAAAACTAGATGTTTTTTTTTTATATAATCTAGAACAGTGGGATGTAAAATAGTTATCCCATGCGGACTTGGTGTGCCAGTGTAAGATCACTCTCCGGCCTCCGGCCGTCGTGATGATCTTATATTGACACACCGCGTCCTCATGGGATAACTATTACTTATCAATAAATGATGTTGTCTAGTCTGACATTAAGCAACATCCAGGTTCTAATCTTAATGCAAATTATCTCGATAGCGTGTTTATGTATTATATAAGTTAAGTATAAAGAATACTCATGTAAGTGCAATATGAACACACTTCATGTAGGCAGTGCTGATAGTTCATTCTAACGGATATGCAGTTAACACAGGTTCAACTTGCTTTCTTGTGCAATTCATTTAATGTTGTTAAAATAAAACCTCCTACACTGTATATTTATTTCCGTCTTAATCATCGACATTCATACACTACCAGGAATTTATACAGCGTTTTCATGTACTTTTAATGCCACTACATATACTGGTAAAAAATATCATCAATCAGTACATTTCTTACCCATAACTTTTCAGTACATATAATTATATGCATGTTTTCAGTAATGTTGAGAAAAAGTTGTTTTCAGTACCAGAAATTTTAATCATTTTTCAATAATGAAAATTTCAGTCAATTTTCAGTACTGAAAATTTCAGTCATTTTTCAGTGATGTAAATTTCAGTCATTTTACAGTACTGAATATTTTAGTCATTTTTCAGTACTGAAAATTTTAGTCATTTTTCAGGACTTAAACTTTTTGTCATCTTTAAGTACTTCTACACATACAATATAGGTCAATGCCAGAAAAATATAAAATGTTTGTATGAGGCTGAGAAACTGGGGAAGGGCGAGGTTTTACTGAGCCCTTCCCCAGTTTTGTGCCGGATACAAAAAAGTTTATTTCTTTATGACATTGACCTAATATTGTTTTATACTGCAACTTAAATAAATGCATTGATAGCTTTTTAAATCGTAACTATTATATATTAATAACATCAATTTCAAACTTATTTTTATCCCCTAATGAACCCCTGATTGTGGAGAAAGTGTCCCATGATGAAATTGACATTATATGGTGTACAAACTTGGGGCATTTTAGTTGGGTGCAAGACAAGTCCGCCCTGGGACAACTCGGACCGTCTCAAAAAAAAAAAAGACAACTCGGACCATCTATAATGACAACTCAGACTAAGGTAAAGTATAAAATTAGACTTTGGAAGAAATAAATGATTTAAGGAAAAATAACGAGTCTGAAGAGAAGTATCTAAATTGATACTTTTTTTATTCCAATTTTGTAAATGTTGAGTATATATTTTATACGGTCAGCTATACGGGGCATGTTTTTTTGTTCTTCGGTACTGAGCCAGAAGAGGTCAATTTTTTTCTTCTACCTCTTCTACCTCTTCTTTTGTAATAGGTAGTTTAGACGGTAGAGACACATAACAAACATGTCATTTTTGGTCATATATATATACCTGTAAAATATTGACAATTTTTTGTATAGTTTCAGATAATTTCAAAAAAGATAAATAGTTTGAGCTTTAAGCCGTATTTGTTTATCTTAATTAAGTTAGAAAAGCATAAAGAAAAAATATAACGTACACAGCGATTTCTTCCAACCATTTTTTTGTCTTTACACTGATATAATTACATCAATGCCAAAACAGAGAACACTATTAAAGGCATGTCTACCAAATGAACTGGCGTAACTAAATTTTCTAATAAATTATCGTAAACTTCGTTTATGTAATCAAACATAAAAAAATGTGCTATATTCGACGGCAAATTGTATTGTTATTTTGTAACTTCTTCATCAGAATATCTCCTGAAGAGGTCCTGATTTTTTTTTTGACTATTCACCAGAAGACATTCTGGAGATATACAGAAGAGACCAATAAAACATGCCCTAGGTCCGTACATGAAGAGACGTCTATATCAACAGTTGAGTACTATTGTTGTTCCAAAGTATTTTGAGGACTTCAAGTCTTCTGAAAGCCTTTACTGCCGGCTGTAAAATCATTGAACCGTTACCAGGACGTATGCCGTATCCCTTTCTGTGCTTTACAATTTCATAACAACTTCCGTGCCATATCTTGAAACCGATGTTTACACATGATCTAAGCATCTGCATCATTTAATTTATTAGTTAGGCTTGAAAAAAAGATCACTATCGTTAGTGTTATAATTTCTCATGTTTTAATGTATTAATGTCAACCCTTTTATTTATGTAAATTATTAGATTTCATCTCATCTTACATGAACGTTATTTGTTTACTTGTAACCGCATGTTTTCAAATTAGAGTTTGTAGTACGCATGCGTGAATTTGGTATCGGGTCGGTTCGCCCTGATTACATGTTCGCCCTTGGTCCGCTCGCCCTGAGTTCGTCCCCATAGAGTACGTTCACCCTTGGTTCCTTCTTATTTTTATCGTGGAAGTATTATATTGACTGCTTTTATCAAGGACATTTTATACGTCCATGCAGTTATTAAAAAATAATAACATTATGGGTATAATAAACTTATTCAGATATTTATATGGTATAAATTCTCGAAATTCATGAACACACATGAAAAAAAATTAATTAAAAGTTGATGGCTTGTTTTGGAGCATTAATAGGTCATGATAATAATTCTCACTGATTGTTGTTATAATTGTCTTTGGTAGATTAATAATTGGAATTATCGGAATAAAACAACTGGATTATTCGGGTTAATTTAAACCACGTTGGTTACGTATCTGCGCATGTGCACAAATGGGAAATTTAATTGTGCATCTGAAAGTTTCAAAATAATGATAAACAGAATTGTCATATATTCATACAATCCATCTTGAGTTAAAGTCAAGTATATACGTAGAGAGCACGACTTCAAATCAATGATGCTTGAGAAAATGCACGGATTTAGTTGTTCCGTCTGCGTTCAGATCTTTAATGCAATCAATTAAGTCATATTCCAGTTTTAGACAACATGTGTTTTTTAAAACGAAAGTTAGAATATTTAAGTATGTTATTGCGATAATAAAGAGTCACGCGCACACGTGAATCTGCTGGTGTTTCAGTGGCGGATCCAGAAATTTTCATAAGAGGGGGCCCACTGACTGCCTAAGAGGGGGCCTGCTCTAGTCATGCTTCAGTGATTCCCTATATAATCAACCAAGTTTTTCCCACAAAAAGGGGGGGGGGGGCGAAAAACCGTCTAAATCCGCCTCTGTGTTTTACACATCAAACGATGCACCGTCTGTTGACAGAAATATCAATGAACAAACTAATGTCTGTTGACGGATTCCATTTCGAAAGTACGTAGTTTTCATGTCGGTCATTGTCGGAATGTCCCCAATTATTGCCTTTATTGCCTTAATACGTTTCAAAGTTTTAAAAGTGATAAAAAACGGGATTAAACAACTGAATAGTCCAGCTCTTTACCGTTATTCGTCATTAAGGTACACACATTATCGAGGCTCGAGTACGGAACCAGTAATTCGTTGCTGTCAATAGTTTTATTTTCATGAAAAATTTCAGAAAAGGGCTGTGTGACTCCTGACGGAAAATGTCATTCCTATCCTCATACTTTTATGTAAAAATATTAGATGAAAAACAAATATGATATATGGGTCAAGCACTTTAAATGAACGGGTTTGAAATGCTAAAAAAGTCAAGCGCACATGTGATTCTGTCAACTGACGGTGCATCCTTTGATGTGTAAATTACCAGCAGATTCACGTGTGCGCTTGACTCTAGATTATCGCAATAACATAGCAAGGTCATCACCTGAGATGACCGGTCAATCCTTGGCCTGACACATATCTGCATTGGATATATTTAGAATTTTTCAATATATGTGTTTATAATGAAAAACCCTAGTTTAAGCAAACTTTGCTAAAATCTTGGTGGCCATTTTTTTTTAAAGTTAACTATCTGCTTTTGATAGAAAACTTTCAAGTAAAACTGAATCAATTACTGTTATAATTGCTTGGCGAAATTGCATTGCATCAAGTTGACCATGCTGAGACGAATGTATGGAATTTAGTTAAAGAAAATTTAATTTGAATCAACAGTATTTGCAGATTTTTATGTTAAGTATAGTGAGTTTTGGTTGAGTTATGAGTATTATTATTTTTGGAAGAAAAAAATACGTCGAAAGCAATAATGGGACAAAGCAGGCTGGGTTGGTGGGGGCTGCTTTTATGGTAATTCAAGTTACCTTTTATGCATCTTCTTCCACCTCAGAGCAATCAGCTCTTTGATTATTTCTGCTGTTTGAAAGCTGTATGAGAAAATATTTTGTGTAATGCTTTGATATATTCTCTTTTTTTGTTTTGTTACATTACTGAAGTTGATTCAATTTAATTATTATGACAAAATGAATACTTTAATTAACAGATTAATCAATTTAAAGCGGCACTAGCTACGAAATATATAAAAAATCTAAAATATGATTTTTTTTTGGTTCAATCATTAATGAAAGTCAAATAGTGAAATAAGTATTCGCTTTTAGCAGCCAGTATAGTTCAATTTTGTCATGAAATTGCCTCCGTTGAAAGTATGCAAATATTCCATAGAGCAAATTACATGGATAATTAATATTGACCATTTGGTATATGACCGTGTTCTGAGCGACACGTACATGCAGGTCATAAATTAATTTGTTGAATGAAATCAAATCTTTAACTACTAACGGGTGCCGTAGGAGGTCGACCAGAATTTTTAGCGAGGATTACTTGGCACAGGAGAAAGGAAGAAAAATAATAAACCTTTCAAATGTAGAGTTCATAAGATAAAAAGATTCCCTGAGGAACACTCCCCCTTTTTTTGTGCTCTCAATTTTCAACCCTCGAATTAAGCTTTTCAATCTAGTTAAAATTAAAACCTTGCTTTCTAACCGATCTATTCATGTGCCGGACCGGCAATCTACAGTGCCGTTATACACATGCATGTTGTCTGCTTTGAGTCCCCGACCGAAAAGAAAGAAATAGCCCAACTCCAAGATAATAAATTCCTGCATCACGTGGAGCTTACATAAGAATAAATACCGAATATGGAAAGTGAAACTACAATTCAAAACATAAAGTCTGAAGGCGGGCACATAGAAGAAAAAGAAGGGGTTTTTTTTTGGCAAAGGGTGTCGGGGCAATCTTCTCTGTGTTCAAAATATACATGCTAGTAGTCCTTTGTTAATTTATGTATCATTGTCATTTTGCTTAGTTTCTTTGGTTACCTATTCTGACATCGGAATAGGACTTCTTTTAAACTGAGTTTTACTGTGCGTATTGCTATGTGTTTCTTTATTCTACATTGGCTAGAGGTCTAGGGGGAGGGTTGAGATCTCACAAAACATGTTAAACCCCGCCGCATTTTTGCGCCTGTCCCAAGTCGGGAGCCTCTGGCCTTTGTTAGTCTTGTATGTTATTTTAATTTTAGTTCATTTATATGTTTTGGAGTTTAGTGTGACGTCCATTTTCACTGAACTAGTACACAATTTTATTTAGGGGCCACCTGAGGACCACCTCCGGGTGCGGGATTTTCTCGCTGCGTTGAAGACCCATTGGTGGCCTTCGGCTGTTGTCTGCTCTTTGGTCGGGTTGTTGTATCTTTGACATATTCCCCATTTCCATTCTCAATTTTATGAAATATTTGCCACTACCCCTTGTCTGTTCTATAAATTCTATCTGTTACTTGAAATAATTTAGATAAATAGGTAATGTGTCCATGGGACACAGATGATGCCCCCGCTTGCATATCATATAAAGTTATAAAAGGACATTACTGAGGAACAGTAAAAGTGATACTACCTAAATTTGTACTTGATCCTAGTTTTGTCGCAATAAGTAGTGTGTATAAGTTACATAACATTTGGTTTAGGCAATTTAAACTTAAGTTAAAGAATGGAAACAAAAATTCTCATTTTTTCATTTGTAAAGGGGCATAACTCTAAAAGGGGTAAAATGACGCCACTAAAATTCAAACTGGATCTGTGTTTTGTTGTATTTAGCATTGTGTATAATTTTCATAACATTTGGTTGAGGCAAACTAAAGTTAGAGAACAGAAACGAAAAAAATCAGCATTTTTTTAATTTTTAAAGGGGCATTACTCTTGAACGGTTAAGGTGACCCCAACAAAATTCGATCTTGATCTGTTTTGTGTTAATAAGCATTGTGTATAAGTTTCATAACATTTGACTGAGGCAAACTAAAGTAAGAGAATGGAAACGAAAAATTCAGCAATTTTTCCAATTGTAAAGGGCATAACTCTAGAACGGTTAAAGTGACGCCACCAAAATTCGAACTTGATCTGTGTTTTTTGTGATATAAAGCATTGTGTGTAAGTTTCATTTCATTTGGTTGAGGCAAACTAAAGTAAGAGAACGGAAACGAAAAATTCAGCAATTCTTCCAATTGTAAAGGGGCATAACTCTAGAACGGTTAAAGTGACGCCACCATAATTCAAACTTGATCTGTGTTTTGTGGTAATTAGCATTTTGTATAAGTTTCATAACATTTGGTTGAGGCAAACTTAAGTTAGAGATTGGAAACCAACTTCGGCACGTACGGACGGACGTACAGACGGACAAGGGTAAAACTTAATGCCCCCCTCTGCTATGGCGGGGGCATAAAATAAAGATTTAACCCCTAGACTTATTTTATGCATCAATAACAAATTAATAAAAATTTAATAAAAAATTGTATCCACGTAATACAATATTTATTTTATTATGTTTTGCGAATTCAGTACTATGCCGAAAGCATGTTGCCATTTCAAATATATCATTTAATAATATATATAGTTCAAATCCTCTTTGAATAATAAATCTTTAGAGTTTTCCGATTGGACTAGGTCCGACTTGTCTCCGGGTCAATTGTCATGCATTCTCTAACTTTACTACAAGGTTCTTTTATGGTTGACATGGTAAGGGTTGTTTAGTTTTAAGGGGACAACTATTTGATGTTTTTTTATGGGGGTGGGGAATTTTTGACGAATAAATCTATTCATTTTGATCTGTTGCTACGCATGCTTATATTATACTGCAGCAAAGCTTCATTTTTACTTTGTACACAATTTAGTTCCTGCATTTTGAGTTGCAGAGAATTAATTTTCCTCATGCTCTGGGCATGTTGGGCAAAATTATTTCTTTCAACTCTTATCAGCCCACGGAAAAGGGGAGGGGCATCAATGTCATTAAGCAGAGAGTAGAAATAGACTTTATTAAAGTTAATATAAAAAAATGAAAATAAACTTATTTGATTACCTAATTTAAACAGGTAGCTTGGAAATATACATGTGTATAAATGGGTTTTTGATTTTCTTATTTAATATATATGTAAATGGGTAGGGACTTTCACATTAATCAATATATGAACGGGAGGTATTATTCAAACTCCAACCGGACGTCTCGACTCTGTACCTAACTTTTCAGGTTGAGATTCCACTGTGTACCAACCAGGCCAGGATATGAACAACTTTGGAATTAGCACACTTCCCCATATAATTCTTATGTCACAATGCTTATGTTGTTATATCACAGAAAAAAAAACCCTGATTGTTCAAGTATGTCATTTATAGTCGTTGTAATTCATTCATACAAAAACAATTTCAGATTGTGTGAATTTATAAATATATGAAAATAAAATAGCATAAAAAGGGAGGGATGTTGGGTCCTGGGTCTTATATACGATATAAGATATATATAAGTATAAAATCCAAACAATTGGACTGCTACAAAATAACACAAATATACAATAAACATTACAAATATGTATTAACAAACATGAAAAATTAATTTTAAAAAATCTCAGTATTTTTAGGTCTTTCCACTTTTCCGTGGAAAGACCTATTGTTTTTTGTTCTGATTATTATTATTTTTTTTTTCTTCCGCCTAAATTTTGTTCTTGCGGGGTATTGTAATTTCACAAGATGTTGCTTAGATATTACGCATATGATATCGAACAGTTTATACGCTTTTAAAACTGACACCATTGAACCAAATACTTTTCGTTGTAAGAGTTATCTCCCCAAACACTGTTTTCCTTGTGTCCACTACTCCTTCGCAACCGTAAAAGATTACGACAAATTTATTCTACCAAATTGCTCGTTACGTCTTCAGGATTAGGGTGACCATTTGGACCGGAGCTAACCGGAGACTCCATATGAGAGTTATTTCCTCTTATGCATTTGATATAAGTGATATGTATTTCTAACTGGTAAACCATAAGTGATATAGGCCTAGAGTCTTTTGATTTGAGGTCCTTGGTCTGAAAAATGAAAATTAGGTCAAGGTCAAAGGTCAAGGTCATATTATAAATTTTGATTTTGGCTAATTCTCACTTCTTTTCATAAACCGTACAAGATATCGATTACATATTTTATCAAATTGTCATTTGCGACATGTCGTAACCAAATTTTTCCCACGAAAGGCCCCCTCCCCCCCTTTCCCCCGGATCCTCCTATGTGAAGGCTCTATTCGTGTTCATTTCACATTAAAAAAAAATCATATTATAGCTCGATTCACCTTAATTTCATAGGTAGAAAATTTGTCTGTATTTTAAATAATTCTTTTACACCAACCGCTTTGGATTTAAGTGCTTTAGGTCAAGGACAAACAAATTGCCGTTTCTTTGCGATTGAACACTCTTTTAGTTGTGACGTTAAAGATGAAGAAAACCGAATTAGACTTCATATAGTAATAGACTGAAATATCTTTGGTAGAAGGGTTACTGTTTCATGGGGATTTAACTAAAATTTCCTTTTATATTTAGATTATGTATTTTAATTGGATTCTGCCTTACTACCCTAAAATTTAGTCCAGCTTTTCATTCAAAATCTACTGCTGTCAAAATTCTTATGCCATATCTAAACCACACAAAGAACAAAAAGAAGCAAAGTTCAGGTTCTAATTTCTTGCCGTTGAATAGAAAATATCAATGTTGGTATTGCTGGTTTCTGGTTTAAACCGATAGCGAGCTATCTGAATACAAACTAATCTAAAGCATTATATTTGCAGAAGTTGAAACTCCCAAACATGCCAAAAAGGTATATTACAATAAAAAAAAAAAAAAAAAAATAAGGAAATGTGATTATAATTGCTAATGAAACAAGTATTCACCAAAGTTCAATTAAGTAGATATAAGCAATTATAGTCAACTGTACGGCCTTGATAAAGTGAGTAAAAACCCATACCGTAAAGTCGCTACAAAAGGTTTAAACATGCAAAATATGAATATGAAACAATTCATATGACAAAACTAACTGCCTAATTTATAACAAAACAATTTACAAACAACAAATATGATCGAAATGAACAAACCATAACCACTAGGCTACAGGCTCCTGACTTTGTCCAAGGTTTATGTTATAAAAAGATCTTGAAATGTGTGCATATTCTTTTAAATTACTTTGAAATTGTTACTGATAACAAACTGTCATGGTATCAGAAGACTGTGTTCTATCTATAGGAGAAACGTGAACTATATTAAAGACTTCATTGCAATTTAAGTGCCCCAAGAAAGTACTTAGTCAAAAATAGCTATGACCATGCATTGTTGCTTAAAGAGCAACAGTTTTAATATGGACGACTGCATATATAATCTACATATTTATTTGTATTATAAAAACAAGGAGATGTGGTATGCTTGCCAACTATTAACAACAGAACAAAGATACTATATATAACCATAATGTCCAAGTCAGACGTCGACAAAATCGGTTTAATCCGCCACATTTATATGCACCTCTGTCCCAAGTCGGACAAAGTCGTGTCATAGATATGTCTTTGTGTAGTTATACATTTAGTTTAATAAACGATATTCTGACATTGTGCTGTACAGCTAGATAACATCTATTTTTTTTTGTCGGAGCCATTCAGAGCTTCTTATATGGTGTGGACTACTAAACATTGAAGAACTGTATTGGTGACCTCTGTCTGATGGTTTTGCATTTGTTGCTTATGTGATTGAATTTTATTGTCTTTATGACAGCTCCTTTCCCGCCTTTCACACAAATCAACAATGAAAAAATCATAGCGCATGGAAAGCTGTAAAAGTCTACTTGATAACTAGCGAAACTAATCGTTAGAAAAAAAACCGCACTGATCTACGTCAAAAACATCGAATAACACCATTTATGACATACAACAAACAACGACAACCAAAAATGAGAAGTCATGGCTTGAAACGGGTACATAAAGAATGTGGCCATATAGTTTATCAAAAGAATCATCTTCAATGCATTAATGGGTTGAAATGAAAGAATACGTACAGCGATGGAGTTTTAAAATAAAATACTTGTATTTATCACAAACCAACTTATGATATTTGTTGATGATTGATTGATTGATGGTTGCTAAACGTCCAGTGGCAAATATTTCATGCATGTTCAGGACGAGAACAAGTTAACAATAAATACAACAGGTAGGTCTTGTAATAATAGAGGCCCAAGGGGATGATGGTCGGGGGAATTTCGACTGCCACAGGAAAATATGAGGGTATATTGGATAGGGACAGAAATTTTGCCTTGCAACAGGCTACCTACGGACCTTTCGAAGAGTTGTTGCAAGGGTTCTTAACGTGCAAAGAGCTTGGCACTCTCTTTACATAAGTCAAGCTGCAAACTTGATACATCCCGCACAGCCAAACGGACGCCCCACTTTGGCAAGCGTTTTACTGCCGGTCGGAAGAAGACCAATTGACCATATTTCTATTCCCCACTCACTCTTGGGGTTATGATATTTGTGATAGAACAACCGAGAATTTTTTTATAAGGTCTTGAATATGACTACAACTTTCAGCACTTAAAAATGACTGAATTTTCAGTACTGTAAAATGACTGAAATTTTCAGTACTGAAAAGTGACTGAAATTTACAGTACTTAAAAATGCCTGAAATTTTCAGTACAGTAAAATGCCTGAAATTTTCAGTACTGAAAAATGACTGAAATTTACAGTACTGAAAAATGACTGAAATTTACAGTACTGAAAAATGACTGAAATTTTCTGTACTGAAAAACGACTGAAATTTTCTGTACTGAAAAATGACTGAAATTTTCAGTACTGAAACATGACTGAAATTTTACAGTACTGAGGAACGACTTAAATTTTCTGTACTGAAAAATGACTGAAATTTTCAGTACTGACAAATGACTGAAATTTTCAGTACTGAAAACAACTTTTTCTCAACATAACTGAAAACATACATACAATTAATTGTACTGAATACATATGAGTAAGAAATGTACTGATTGATGACTTTCTATACCAGCACTGTATTTGTAGTGGCATTTAAATTACATGTAAATGCTGTATAACTTCCTGGTAGTGTACTGCATATTCAAATCGTCGTTTGAATAAATTTGATTGATTGATTGATGGTGTTTAACACCGCCTTCAGCACTGACGGCTTTATCGTGGCGGTCAGGTTTTTTATTGTTGGAAGTAGCCGGAGTGCCAGGAGAGAACTACAGAATTTCGACAGAGAACTGACAATCTTTGAATTGTTTTACACTAGTCATTTTGGGGCCCTGTATAGCTTGCTGTGCGGTGTGAACCAAGGCTCCGTGTTGACGTCGTACTTTGACCTATAATTGTTTACTTTTTATAAATTGTGACTTTGATGGAGAGTTGTCTCATTGGCACTCATACCACATCTTCTTATTTATATCAATAAAGATGGGAGTCAAACGCACCTGCCACGTGCGGGGTTCGAACTCACAGCCTTAGTGTTGAGAGACTAGTGATACAGTAGATGAAATACTTAGAACACTCGGCCATCAAAGCCTCTAAATGAACTTGAAGTAAATGCAATTAATCATATTTATATATAGACAAGAATACAAATAAACATATGAGACAGCATAATAAAATTATACATATATCTCATCCTTAGTAAAATACCAGAGGTCAGAGCAACGGTCGATGGCGCATTAAGAGACTACGGTAATGACAGGGTCAAAATGTGGAATTTGAACATAAGGAATGATGAACGATATGCTCATTTCAACCAAATGAGATCGCAAAGGTAATATACATTGTATATGGTACGTCTTTATTATTAGAACACCAGACGAGCGTTTTGTCTACATAAGCCTCATCAGTGGCACGCGAATCAAAACAGTTTCCAATTACTTTCTGTTTAGCAAATTGATTTTATATATTTAGTTTATAATAAACTGAACAATCTCACTTTTATGTCAAAAGTACAAAAATATAATGCTTCACATTAAGATCAATTGTGGTCGACTAAAAAAACCCTTTAAAAACCATTTGACGTTTACTTTAAAAATCATATAAACCGATATGCGATCGATCCGAATTGATTTTCCCGTTATGATCTGAATCGAACTTATACCAGGCATATTTGTGGTGTTTTATTTTTTTTTATCGCTCCCATTAAGAGCAATTGCGATCGATTGTATTTATGTTTTGTTGCATACATTAAGTGTATGCGTATACTAGTACAATTGTTCTAACCGATCGCAAACGGTTAACCAACTTATTTTAAAGCAAAATTTCAAAGACCACCTCCGTTAACGACATAAACAATTCGATTGAAATAGATCTTTTCGTAAATTTGGACAAGTGCATTCTGTCTCACCTCATGGATGGTATGGCGTACATGCAACTGTTCTTGAGATTATTGTGCTATTTTGAATTCATTTTAAGGTAGATCTGTTGTCTTCCGACGTCTCGTATTGTAAAATAACCGGAAACAATCGGCTCAGATCTTTAATGAAATGTGCAAATTATGAGTGAGGAATGCAACTTGTTTGTAAGACTTTTCATCTTAATAAACAAAATTGTGAGTTTAATTCATTTTGTGACTGTTTTTACATATAAAGATGTTTTTGGTTTGATTCATTTTTTTCATCATAAAAAAAGAGATAACTATGATAATGTAACTTTTATAAACGAATGAGTTAGAAACTCACATATTTTGTTTCGTTGCAAGAAAACGAGTCCTGTGACTCAAATTTTAGTTTTTTTCAGAAAGCGCATTATGAGAGTTATCTTTTCATATTTCATCTTAAGATTCTATTGTTTAGTCTTCTTTCTTTCACACAAAATTGGGTTGTTCACGTATAATCTATAAAATATAATCTGACAATTTGCACAACCTGTAGCTTGAAAAAAACCCGTGACGCATATTTTTGATAATATTATGGAACCAGAGGCTCTCAAGAGCCTGTGCCGCTCACCTGTATCTACAGTGGTTTTGGAAATCATGTAAAATAAGGTTAAAATCATAATAAATAGTATTAGATACCCTTATAATGATTGAGGCCAAGTTTGGTTTAATTCAGCGCAGTAGTTAAATTTAAAGCAGGTCATCCCATTGTAGTCTTACAATAGTTACTGAAGACCCCTTATCATTATTTAAATTAGTTTTCAAGTTGTGACCATTTGAAAATGTTTTATTTACAATTTTCCCTTAGTTTAATTCTATTTGGCCCAGTAGATTAAGTGGAGAAGATTTTTGTAAAAGATTACAAAAATTTACGAAAAATTGGGAAAAATTGACTTTAAAGGGCAATAACTCTTGAAGGGGTCAATTGACAATTTTGATCATTTGACTTATTTGTAGAGCTTACTTTGCTGAACATTTTTTTCTGTTTACATTTTATCTCTATCTGTTATAATATTCAAGATAATAATAAAAAAACTGCAAAATTTCCAAAAAAATTACCAATTCAGGGGCAGCATCCCAACAACGGGTTGTCTGATGCGTCTGAAAATTTCAGGGCAGATAGATCTTGACCTGATAAACATTTTTACCCTGTCAGATTTGCTCTAAATGCTTTAGTTTCAGCGATATAAGTAAGCCAAAAACTGCATTTTACCCCATGTTCTATTTTTAGCCATGGCGGCCATTTTGGTTGATGGGCGGGGTCATCGGGTACTTTTAACTAACTACCCTAAGGATAATTTAGGCCAAGTTTGGTTTTATTTGGCCAGTAGTTTCACAGGAGACGATTTTTGTAAAAGTTAACGGACGACGACGACGGACGACGGACGCAAAGTGATGAGAAAAGCTCACTTAGCCCTTTTGGGCCAGGTGAGCTAAAAAGGTACGACATAAATATAAATAAGAAGATGTGGTATAAGTGCCAATGAGACAACTCTCCATCCAAGTCAAAATATATAAAAAGTAAACAATTATAGGTCAAGTACATTTTCGCAAATTATTGTTTAGACCCTACATCTTCCTAAGTTTTGGACGGCGAGAAAAAGAATCAAACACTACAAGTATGACTTGTATAACAAGCGTCTTCAGAGACTAACAATTTTAACTTACATTGCCTATTCTTCAACTCTTTTCCAATGTTAGATTCTCAATGTCTCAGGAAAGTGTTGTAAAATGATAAGCTTGTAGCATCCGCCCTTTTGTAGTTATTCATTTAAGTGCAATGGATTAACAATGTGATTCTTTTATTCTGCTTGATGATTCACTAATAGTCATATATATTTATTAAATAAACGCATTTTCGTATATTTTACAGCAATCGATACAGAGATTGAAAAATATTTTTTTTATTATATAAAATACATTATCAAGTATATTATTCGTACTATTTATAGTTAACAATTTATCTGTCATTTGTAGTGGGACAAAAAGGAAGAGAATACAGTTTCAAACATCGGAGAAAGGTACTCAGAGTTCTACGAAGGCGGAGAGGTCTGTTTAAATGCCAAATAGTTTAATTATCAAATTCAGAAGGGCTATAATATGAGACACCACCATTTTCGCAAATCACAGACTTGCAACTGTAAGCTAAAACAATTCAGCATAGAGTCAAATTTCAAATAGCCCGTTTTCTTTTCTTGATATCCTTAATTAAAAACCCTTGTTGCAGTCGTTCGAAAGAGAATCATCAGTTACATTCCTTAGTAAATGCCAGGAGCGGATCCAGGATGTCCATGAGTCGTGAAAATAGACAAGGGGTCTAGGGACTGTCTGTTCTTCAAGCATTTTCAGGGCAGAGCTGATAAGGGGCCCAAGGTTGGAAGCGCCTTGCATTTAAGGATTGACATGTTGTTTACTTTTCTTTCCTCTTTCTCTCTCTCTGTCTTTCTCTTTGAACTTGTAAACATATTTTGTCAGCATGATCGTAACGCCCCCACCTAAATTCCCAACTGAATGTGTAAAACACAGCAACTTTCTGTTCCTTAAATTGAATACTATCAGGGTCACTAGATATATGTAAATTATATACAAAAGTTTATCTTATTTGTGTTTCTTGGATATGTTTTAGAACATTACGAAATATATCTAATCTCTCCTAAGAATGATAACTACAAGTCTGTTATTTGTAATGGGAGATCTTTTTCAATATTGTAATTGTATATATTTATATACGTATCATATAGCGGAATAACCTTCATGAAGTACGCTCAAAACCAAGCTTGGAAAGTCGAACGTAGAATACGTACAAACCAAACGGGCGTAACTAGAACAGTCAACACCACCCAAGAACAACCTACTAAACTTGTAAATGAAACAACTTCATTACCTGTAGAAAATCTGCTTCTCCAAAGCTAGTACTAATGTGTTAAACTTAATGTCACAGAGGAAATTCATGCTTACAGATAGTTGTCACATGTATGTGTTTATTTTACAGAGAAGTACAAACAGTTTATTCTGTAGGACCACGTGATTCATTCGATTGATTGTCACATGTATGTGTTTATTTTACAGAGAAGTACAAACAGTTTGTCCTGTAGAACGACGTGATCCATTCGATTGGTTGTCACTTGTATGTGTTTATTTTACAGAGAAGTACAAACAGTTTGTCCTGTAGGACCACGAGATTCATTCGATTGATTGTCACATGTATGTGTTTATTTTACAGAGAAGTACAAACAGTGTATCCTGTAGAACGACGTGATTCATTCGATTTAACGATGGGCAAAGAGAGGTAATTTTTATTACTCATTACATAAAATTTAAGAAAAAGTTACAAACAATTTTCATTTTTGACGTTTCTGAAATCAGAACCATAAAGGTTTAAGTTTATGTCCTCGATAGAACTTTTAAAGATACAAAATATTTATAACTGAACCAAAGCATACTTTAAGATGAATACCTACGCAATTTCTCAAATAATGTTGATATTTACCTATCACATACAATAATGATTTAGTATTTTTCAGGTCTGAGGTATCAACAGAGGAGATACAAAGGTAATAAATAGTTTTTAAATAGCTTTAAAGTCCCGTTTGAATGGTTTTACTCTAGTAATTTTTGGGGCCCTTTAAAGCCTGCTGTTCGGTGTGAGCCAAGGCTCCGTGTTGAAGACCGTACTTTGACCTATAATGGTTTACTTTTTAAATTTTGACTTGGATGGAGAGTTGTCTCATTGGCACTCATACCACATCTTATATCTATTTAAAGTGTTTTCAAACTATGAAGTGTTTTCAAACTACGTCGAATGCTTTCTCTTGGGAATGGTATCTTAAAAACCGTGCATTTACTAACTAGACACAAAAAGTTTCGAGAAAAAAAAAGTACTTGCAACAGATTCTTTTCGTTTACATACGGAGAGTTTTTTGTTAATCACAAGTTCCATTTGACATCAAGACTACACAAGTACCTTTTTTTATAACTGATCGTCCAAGAGTTCTACTAAGTTTTTTTCAAACACCTTAACAACAGGACTTCTGAGTCTTTTTTACTAGTGATTTTTTTTTAAATATGGATTCTCAGTAATAAAATAAAAATGAAAAAAACAATATTTGGAATATCTGAAAAACAAGTTTTGTAGTTGTATTTCAAATTTCCGATTTTCTACACTCTAAACCCAAACCCAATGATAAAGTAAAGATCGCTTCATTATAATTTTGTTTGAATAATGGAGGAAGAAGGTGTACATTTTTAAGAAGACCAAAACATTTTTCTGTCAACATTATACTGATGATATTGTTAGAAAAGTGTTGTAATCAAATAATATTTTTTATTGAATTCGACGGACATATTTTCAACACACGATAGGTATTATAATGACACTATTTGTGCACCGCTCCTTGTGAATCGTATTGACCGAAATTCAATCAAAGGCCTTACTAAAAAACTAACTTAACAATTGTAACCCACTTCTTTAATTGTATCTTATTTAACATCGATGATATAATTATAGAGAATGAAAACGGGGAATGTGTCAACGAGACAACAACTCGACCAAAGAGCAGAAAACAGCCCAAGCTGTATTTTTAAATTTAAATTTAAATATAATTTTCATTGTTAGGCTATACTTTATGGTTATATCAACTCTTCAACGTTGTATAAGGCTTTCGATTTTCAAATACACAAGACCTCTGGCATCACGGAAGACACTTTAATTGTCATAAGCTCAATTTATGCATTAATCCTGTTACAGTTTAATATTGTTAAGTTATTTCTATAAATGTGAACCTGAATTTTAGAACTAATCTGTAACAATATGGTCTGCTTCATGTTTGGACTTTCAGCTATCTGTAAAAATCATAGGATGTGTGAATGTTAAACTGTATGACAAAGGTGATGATTTTTAAGTTTCCAAAAATGAAATGTTCCTTTATCGAGTTTTACAATATACCTGCATCGCAAAGGTTTGGCTGGTTTATTTATGATCGACTGTAAAGGTTTGGCTGGTTTATTTATGATCGACTGTAAAGGTTTGGCTGGTTTATTTATGATCGACTGTAAAGGTTTGGCTGGTTTATTTATGATCGACTGTAAAGGTTTGACTGGTTTATTTATGATCGACTGTAAAGACATAGTGCCACTTTTATCATCAAAACACCCGGCATTTCAGGATTGACAAAAATACACGGTTTTTAGTGTGGTTCGTGTTGCTCAGTCTAATTTTCTTTGTTGTGTTTTGTGTACTGTCGTTTTTCGTTTTTATGCCATGGAACTGTCAGTTTGTTTTCGTTTTTATGCCATGGAATTGTCAGTTTGTTTTCGTTTTTATGCCATGGAACTGTCCGTTTGTTTTCGTTTTTATGCCACGGAATTGTCAGTTTGTTTTCGTCTTTATGCCATGGAATTGTCAGTTTGTTTTCGTTTTTATGCCATGGAATTGTCAGTTTGTTTTCGTTTTTATGCCATGGAATTGTCAGTTTGTTTTCGTTTTTATGCCATGGAATTGTCAGTTTGTTTTCGACTGATGAGTTTGTATGTCCATTTGGTATCTTTCGCCTCCTTAATAAAACTTGTCTCAAATTGATTGATTGTTGATGTTTAACGCCACATTCAACACTCTTGGCTATATCTTAACGGCAGTTTTATTGGTGCAGGAAGCCGGAGAATTCGAACCGCCGACGTTCAGCAAAACACTGACAATCCAAGTCAATTAAGATCAGAGTCGAACATGTTAAGGTCCTGGATAAAAGATAGTTTGGTAGAAAATATAATTCATTTAAATTATTTCTTTTGGTGTCACAAGAACAAACAAAACGTAAACAATCTTTTTTTCTGATACAGTAAACCAAAATTAGAACTGAAAACTGGACTGGAAAAAGCTGACATCGCCGCTATAGATTTTTTGGATGGCTTTGATAGACTTGGGGAACACGACTGTCAGAAAATGATCAACGAAATATACTTTAAACCTGATGAAGATATCATTTCATTTATATATGTATTACAATCGGACATTCCAAGTGTCCAGTTGATGAATATTGTAACAGTGAGAATTCCGGTAAAAATCAGATTCGATTCAGAAAAATTGAAATTTTTCATAAGGATGAGAATTGGACTGGTATGGCGTAGAATTGATGCTAGATTCGAGGAAACACCTGGAAACTCAATATTTGTAAGTTTAGAATTTAATGTTTTGTTTTTAATGTGAGAAAATATTATTACATGCGTTATAATCCTGTTTCAGATCCTGAATTATTTCATTTGTAATCTATCATAATAATGATTAGTTAACGTTAATTGTTTGACAACTCTTTTGAATCCATACAAATAGACGTAACAAGAACATATTGTGCTTCTTCTCTTCATGAGTATGGATAAACAATTGTTATAGTTATATATTTTGGCACGTTTAACCTGCATTGAATACTCCTTATGTGACCATCAAATAGGGACATACATGTATCATTGGTCATTTTGAAACACCTTAATATACACCTGAATATAACCTTTTGTTTCTTAATATAAAAATAAGAAGATGTGATATCATTGCTATTGAGACAATCCTCCATCAGAAATATTAAGCTTAGCAAACACCAAGTTAATTTTAGTTAGATTGATTGATGCATTGGTGATTGCTTTACGCCGCATCAACACTTAAAGGCAATATCGCGGCGAAATCTTAGTTTGAAGACGTGTCCTGCTATATGAACCCCGAAAAATTAAAATTGGAAAATGATGTTTAAAATGCGCCATACTAGTATTTGTAATTACACCAGGTTAACAAATGATAATTGAAAATAAAGTAAAAGAATTTCAATGGAGATCAATGCACAATATTCTATATACTGAATGTAGATTACAAAAAATGAAACTCTCAAATGGAAACTGCCATATTTGTCAAAATGACAACAACATAGAAACCCTGCAACACTTATTTTTTAGTTGTAGTACATCAAAGTTAATTGTAAACAAGCTACAAGAAATACTCATCCAATCAAACATAGGAATAAATACTCCCATTGTTGAAAAGGACATGATATTAGGAATAAACACAGGAATATTCAAATATGACAATTTTCTAAACACAATTATTACATATTCTAAATGGACTCTATGGAAAATCAGGAATTCAATAAAATACAACAAAACGCCTATAACACCACAAGATATTTGTAGTATTTGGAAATATAACTTCAAAATTAATTTGAAATTTGTTCTTCAATTAAAAGGTATAGACATCATCGATAAGACAAAATTGAAGTCTGTGATAATGAAAATTTAGACAAAAAATATAATATAAGCTTTAAACGAATTTTGTATGGTTTATTATATAAGACTATATATAGATCTTATCAATATATACATATAAATAAAAATGATATAAAAGTGTTAGCCTTATGTGTGTTGCGTTCAATTCACATCTTTGTATGGATATCTTATTAATTACTTACTATGTTAAAGTTAAGGTATAGAGTTAGATGCTTCTTACATCATGTGAATGTATTTTGAAACTAATTGTAAATACAAGGTAAAAAGTGGACTACATCTTTGGCCTTCTATTACCCCTGGATAGATGGCTCATTTTGTAAACAGGGACCCTTAGTCTGTTACCTGGACGACTAAGGTAATTGTATACAGGAAATATTTAGGAATAAAACGTTTATATGTGTTAAAAAAAAAAAAAAAAAAAAAAAAAAAAAAAAATTACACCAGGTTAAATTAAGAATATTAATGATTTTAGTTAACAGACTGTATTTCAAATGATTCGTTTCTATATCAATAACTGAGTCTCCATTGGAAAGTAATGCACTGATTGTATTCAAAGTAAAAAACTAACATGGCAGTACTACTCAAATCAGGAGTCATTTAGCAGTCTCTAACTAGGGAACGAAAATAGTGGGATACACACACACCCTATTACAGGCTATCGGAAGAGGTAACACGTGTCAAAACCTGCTGTACACGAAAACATAATCTATTGTTTTGCAATTACAATCGGAAACTCGGAAACGATTTGCCGTACACGATAGAAAACACTAAGATATAACTATGTCGGCTTTGTACCTACACCTTTATAGTTGTATCAGATTTTATTTTTCCGTCTTTCATCTGCTAGCTTTTGATTGCTTTTCGCCATGATTTTATTCTTTCTTTTTCGACTCTTAGATTAAATAAATGGCCTTCTTCATTCAAATCTCCTTTTATATACTGTATATTTGCATTTGAAAATTGGGATGTTTCTTTTAGAATCCACAATTTTGTCTCGAGAAACACGTATATTTTTTTATATATTTTATCTACAGGAAGGTTATGTAGTATTCAAAACTGAAATTCGTGGAAATTTCTTTGCAACGTGCGATTTTATACAATTCACCTACAAAGTTGACAAACATGGATACAGGTTTAAAAACGCTTTAATTCCTGACATACAAGTAGCTGTGAAAGGAGGAGTCTTGGATGAACCAGAAGACGTTACATTTCAGGTAAATGCTAAAGAGATTGCTATGTTCAAATCATATTTGAAATACATTCAAAGAACTCATTATTAAATAAATAAATATTTGTCAAAGTATATCATAATCATTAAGCAATGAATATTCAATTTTTCAGCTACTGTTCATTCCATTTTATATTCTTCAACGTTTGTATAGATTTTTTATAAAATATTTTGGCCTCGAGCATCACAGAAGAAACATTTATTCTCGAAATGCGCATCTGGTGCAGTAGAATTGTTACCGTTAATGTTATATATGTTACCGTTAATGTTATATATGTTACCGTTAATGTTATAAATGTAATCTCTTGAAACAACCTGCGTATTATCATTTCAAACCTTTATTCACTCTCGCCCAAAATGGAATTTACTGATCCTGTATAATATGTCGTATCAGCATAATGTGTAACTAATAATATTTTACGGTTAACGGATTTCATGTACCGATAGTTTATGGATTTGGTAAAGATAGACGGTAAGACTACAGACATTATGAACTCAGTTAGCGCAAAAATAAAAAGCTCGACAAGTGTCACTTGGGAGCGTGAGAACAGCAACCTTCCGGTTCACTTGGGTTCACTCTTGGATTTGTTAGGGTTTGTGTTGCTCAATCTTTAGTTGTCCGTGTAGTGTTGTATGAACCCTTGTTTGTCGATAATCTATTTGTCTTACTTGTTATTTGTCTTTCTCCAACTCATGTTTATTTTATCTTGCCCTCTAAACTGAATGATCACCCGTTAGTTTTAATATTATTTTGTAATGCAGGGTATGTTGTTTAAGTATGTACAATGCATCTGATTTAAACAAGAAAGTAATGATATTTGATGTTTTGTGTTATTTTGTATGTTGTGTTTTTGATGTTTAATTGAACTATATGTTTTATAGGTAAGACTTATTGACAGGGAACGATTTTCCAAATATGACGATGTATGTCCAAGACTTATATACCCGATTACCTATATATCAGATGGTTTATGGATTCGACGAAATAAGTTATTGTATTCCAAACGAATATCGCCGTTGTTGATAACAATTATGAATGATATTTCATATGGGATAGACAGTGAGGTATACTTGATTCGTGAGAAGCAAGGAAGAATAAATATTATCGGCTGCAGAACAAGTACAGAAAAGAAATTTATAGTGATGCTGGACCATACACATTCGACGTAAGTACATCATATTTATACTGGACGTAAGTACATCATATTTATACAGGACGTAAGTACATCATATTTATACAGGACGTAAGTACATCATATTTATACTGGACGTAAGTACATCATATTTATACAGGATAGCACGCATTAAACATCAAGTCTTTAAAGTAACCACTTGCCATACACTAATTAACGTAAAATTTATAGTTATTCTGGGAAAATAACATTCCACGTAAGAAAATAACAAATATGATTGACCATACACACCCAACATGATTCGTTTGATGTTTTGCTTTATCTAACAACATTAACGTATTATGAATATAATGCAATGTTGTAGAACTGACGGTGCAAAACACTATCAATTTAAGACCAAATGACAAAGATGTGAACATTCAATGGCCTATATACGGCCTTCAGCAATGAGCAAAAGACACACAATATAAAAATATATTCATAAAAGGCCCTTGAATGAAAAACTGATTTAGATTATAACAATAAACAAAAACGATTATGACAAACCCGGTTGATACAGCCAAATGAAGAATGTGTCGAGATTAAACATGTTTGTGAGCATCCCCCAACCTGGGACACTGTGTAATAAGACCATATAAGAACAAACTGTAACAATATATTAGAAAAACTTGACTCATAAGATCGGTATTAAGCAGATAAATATTACAAAAAGACAGAAATGTTTATCCCGAACACATTCTTTGTGTGCCTGTCCTAAGTCAGGAGCCTGTAGTTCAGTGGTAGTCGTTGGTTCATGTTTGTCGTATTTGTTTGTCGTAAATTGTTTTGTTATAAATTAGGCCGTTAGTTTTCCCAATTGAATTGTTTCATATTTTTCATGTCGGGGCCTTTTATAGCCGACTATACGGTATGGATTTTTCATATTGTTGAAGGCTGTACGGTTGCCTATAATTGCTTACATCAATTCATTTGAACTTTGGTGGATAGTTGTCTTATAATTTTTTGACATTGTCAATCATACCACATCTCCTTATTTTTATAACAAGCAAAGAGTAATCGCTATTTTGATGCCAAGTTGAAAAAAAAAAGAAAAATTAAATCATGTTAACTCGGACTAAAATATCCATTAGTAAAGACATCTTTAACAGTCTTAGAAAAGCACGACCTTGTACAATGCAAATATAAGTATCGACAGTGTACAGGACCATACATGTAAATACCTGGATAGCAATAACATACCATACGGACATTTATGATCAACCAAACACACTCTACATACAATAACATTTGTACATTGATGATTAACCATACACAATCCACACACTATAATATATGTAGATTGATGATTAACCAAGCACACTCTACATACTATAACATATGTACATTAACCAAACACACTCTACATACTATAACATATGTAGATTGATGATTAACCAAGCACACTCTACATACTATAACATATGTTCATTAACCAACACACTCTTACATACTATAACATATGTACATTAACCAAACACACTCTACATACTATAACATATGTACATTAACCAAACACACTATACATACTATAACATATGTAGATTGATGATTAACCAAGCACACTCTACATACTATAACATATGTTCATTAACCAACACACTCTACATACTGTAACATATGTACATTTATGATTTACCATGATACACACTCCATATTTGTTAAAGTTATTATGCTATACCATAAACACTCCATATGCTTTACCCTACCCAAGATAAGTACTTTGTCAATATGCTGGACCATACTCAACCTAATTTCTCTGTAGTTGTGCTTTGACCATACACACTCCGCATGAGAACATTATGTTGAACGTTACATATTTAAAACCAATAAGTACTACACATATATTATTAGGAAATACGTATGAAAGAGTTAAAATGATACTTGTAAACTCAAAATGATGTTACATAATACACGGTCATCTTCAATTTCAATTTTAATATTAAATCGTTCACACTCAAAATACGTAATTTTCATTCAGGTAAGACTGTAATACGTTTATTACAAGCACTTTTTAAATTGTAGCTTTATAATTTAAAGAAACTATGTTAGTTTAACATCAAAATACGAAGATGGGATTTATTCGTGAATGAAATTGCAGAAAATACACGAAATATTAACCAGTAACGACTTTTTTCCCATTTAAACATTTCTTTAAATTAAGTTCTATTACGTTACGGAATTGCACATATATGTTATTAGAAACGCGAAGGGACGCCGCATATTTGTTCCTGCGAAGTACTAGAGGTTGTATTATATATTACATGACTGTTGTGATGATTTATATGCATTTACGGCAAGTCAAACAAGATACTATAGAAGTAATTGAAATTTCACAGAAAGTCAACTTGATTTTCCAATTTCAGGTTCTGGTATGTGGTTACCAAAGAAATAAATAAGTACAAGGCTTATGAACCGATTTTAGAACGTGGATTTTCTGTTGCTTCATCACGAACTTGTGTTTGCAAAATTCTTACCTTTCACGAAAATAAAAAAGAGGAGTTTAACATTTGGGTATGCATAGTAGAACATCCAGATATTGATAATACGGTTAGTAAATACCTTGGTCTAGGTGGACTAGCAGACGATAAACGGTTAGAAATGTCAGACGATGGTGGGATTTCTCGCAGTATCGATTTTGTTGCCCGCTCGACAGTTGTTAATATTGACCTTGACGGTAACTTCAAACAAAGACAATACAAGGAACTCCCTACGTTGCAATTTAGTGTCGGACATTCATGCCGAGTGAAATTCAAAATAAAATGTCGAATTAAACCATTACTTTGTGATGATAAGGAAAAGGTAGCCGTTATTCGATTTTATATCGGAACAAAGACTATCCATGAAGTCCTTATCGATACTGCAGCACCTATTCCAGATTTTCATGGTAAGGATGATAATCAAAAAAGAATAATCTAACGTATAGACAAGTGGAATGAAAATGAGGAGAAAAGCTACCAAGGGGGCAAGTCAAATAAAAACAGACAATATCATGGCAAAAACAACCGATATAGTGACAAACAACAGTCAACAAATATTACACATAAAAATACTAAAGATTGAGTAACACAACCCCACCAAAAACAGAGGGAACCCGGGTGTTCCTGAAGGATAAGCAATTTCTGCTTCACTAGTGGGATCCGTCGTGTTTCTAATTGTCAGTAAACATTTATTGTCTGGAATTTATTTTCTTTATATATATATGCGACAGTTAATACAATAGATTGATATTTTTTGTACACAAAATTGACAATGAGGGTCGGTTGAGGTCATTACGACATATAAGAGATGATCTCAATTTTCCCATTGTGAAAGTAACATTTATAAGTATCAATGTTCCAACTAAGCCTTCATTTTTGTTTATATTTCCCAGTTGACAGTGACACAATATTACAAATGGTTTCAATATATTATCAAGCGTATCCCATTGTTCTTTCACATTATACGCAATGGATAGGCTAATCTTGAATTTATGGATATATATGATTTTAAAAGGTCGCCTACGATTTTAGACGTGTTAACAGAAACTTGATAACATTTAATCGAATCATTGTGATTACTTAAACAAAGGATAAAATTGAGAATGGAAACGATGAATGTGTCAAAAAGTAAAATCACAAAAATACTGAACTCCGAGGAAAATTTAAAAAGGAAAGTCCTCAATCAAATGGCAAAATCAAAAGTTCAAACACATCAAACGAATGGATAACAACTGTCATATTCCTGACTTGCAATTGGTACAGGCATTTTCTTATATAGAAAATGGTGGATTGAACCTGGTTTTATGGCTAGCCAAACCTCTCACTTGTATGACAGTCGCATCAAATTCCATTATATTGACAACGATGCGTGAACAAAACAAACAGACAGAATTGGTAAAAATGTCAAAAATAGGGTTACAGCAGTCAACATTGTGTTATCATCTTAATCACTATAAAAACAAACAAATGTTACGAAGAAGCACAAAAAGGCATACATCAAATTTAACATCCTCATTATGCTTATATCATACGATTTTATTTATCTATGTAAAATCCACCTATAAAGGATGGAAGGTTTTAAGTACTGGCGTAAAATCGCGCGTTTGAAATTCGCACAGGTAGACATAAAATAATTTTGTCGTTCAAAGTATAAAGAGATATATAAATATAGAGTCACGTAAAATGGATATCACAAAAACAGACAGCAGTATTAATAAATAAAATAATAGTGTGGTTCAAATTATTCAAAGAGACAACAACCCAACCAAAAAGCAGAAAATATCCCAAGGCCACCAATGGGTCAACACAGTGAGAAAAATCCCGCACCCGGAAGCGGTTGGGTTAACCATGTTTTGTGAGATCTCAACCTTCCCCTATACCTCTAGATACGTGTAAGTGAGCATAATAATTGAAAATTCGACAAAAATATCAGTACCGTTTGATTACCTTAGCTGTATTTTGTAAAACCCCTCGGAATTTTGGGTCCTCAATGCTCTTCAACTTCGTACTTTATTTGGCATTTTAAACTTTTTTTATTCGAGCGTCACTGATGAATCTTTTGTCTGGCGTACAAAATTTTAAGCGTGGTATCTATGATGAGTTATTTTGACACCTTTTTTATTAGAATATGAAGGTGTAAAATTTAACTTTTTAATTACCTAATTTGCATTGTATATTTTCAGTCGTTCCCAACACCGAAGCACCGGAGTATACAAGAGGTATGAATTAAATCAAGAAAAACATAAGGGTGGAGCTTGAAAGGAAATGACAATTGTAATAATATCCTTTTAAGAAAAAATAACAAAAAATCATAAGTCGAACGTAAGTCAACAACACTTTGTCAAAAAGTAATGAGATATGAAAGGAGAAATGAATATGACCTCGACAAATGTTACATATAAATTTTTATCTGTGACACACATATTCATTCAATTAAGTAACGATGACTTCAGTAATACTGTCGGTGGATGACTTAAACTTTTGAATTAAGAACCCTTGGTCATCATTCACTCTCCGCTTAAATTGCAAATTCCTGTATTAAGTTATATAACTGTCATTTACAACTGTTTCAATGATATTTGTTTGAGGATTTTTTTATTTACTTCACAACAAAACGAGGCAATCAAAATCAGGCATATACAGGAAAAACAATTTTAAAGTAAATCTTGAAGTTTAATACGTTTTATAATTCATATTCCTTAATTCAATTCTATTGCGAATACTAAATCACAACAAATGTAAAACAACGTTGATAAGAAACAGAAAATAACAAGGGGCCAAAAATAAAAAGTGGAAGACAAATACACAATACCCTGTCAAAAAAAGAATAACACGCGAATAGACATACAGCAGTCTACAAAATACTACACAGAAAACTAAAAACTGAATTACGCGAGCCCCACCAAAAATCGGGAATGGTGTTGTGTGTTCCGGAAGTATAAGCAGTTCTTGCTCCACCAAAGAATTATCGACGTTGCTGAAAGCAAGCTGAACATTGATTAAAGAACATGCGGTCTATCTCTCTGGAATTCTTAAGTGAAGACGCAACAAGATTCAAGTTGTGTGTTTTCATTTTAATAACGACAAATGGCTATAAACAAAAGACGAAAAGACTAGCACCAGTCCACAGACTCTACAAAAAAGCTATTGAGAAACACAATTTCCACCAATACAAGGATGAAGCCAGGTACTCATGAAGAGTAAGAACTGACTTGTGGCATGCGTCGTGTTGATCGCGACAAATAAACAAGTTATATTCAATGATGTCTTTAATGAGGCAAGGAAGACGTGGTTGAAGATTTGATAAATGGAACACATCTACGGTCATCTTATGCACAGAAGTCTTAAACAATCAATCAAATCATGATGGAGTCTCCAAAACTGCCACAGAGATAAATGCATCTTTATTATTAGATACTATAAGTTAGTACAAATAATTTGAATTCTTCAGTGAGGGACATTATCTACATAGCATATCGTAAAGATAGAGGATTATGCTGGCTTTACTTGATTCTCTTAAGATGTTATTATATAAAAGTCTGCCTTACACAAATAAAAAAGAAGTCGGACAAAAGATGAGCAAAGTTGAGAAAAGACAATTGTCACCCATCTACCAACTATAATAAATATTTGTTAATGAAATATTTAGCAATTTTCTGGTGTCATTTTCCTCTTTTCTTCGATAGTGACCTACCGAATTAGACTTATCACCGGGTTTGTACTTTCATGAGCAACACATCTGGTGCCACATGTGGAGTAGGATTTGCTTACCTTTCAAAGAACCTAAAATCATCCCTGGGTTTTGGTGGGGTTCGTGTTGATCAGTCTTTAGTTTTCTATGTTGTGTTTTGTGTTGTTTTACCTTTCGTCGTTTTTTGTTGCCATGGTATTGTAAGTTTATTTTCGACTTATGAGTTTCAATAATCCTTTGGAATCTTTTGCCTCTCTTTTGAAGACTGTTTTTGATTTTAGAAAGAATGATTTGTCCTTTCTTAATACAAGAATATTGCTACTCTTTTTTCAACCTGTTTTTGAATTAAGAATGAACAATACACGGAAAGGGAGAGAAGTCAAATACTTTTATTAAATTTCACCAGAAAAAGACATATTGTTTGTATTCTCAACAAATCTTTGGTATGTTTAAGTATCGGAATTTGATTGGCGCCACCCCTAGATTACGTTGTTTCACAGTAAATCTGCAGCCTTGTTTTTATTGCTGATATAATAGATGTTATGTGTAGTAAATTAGAAAGAAGTTTTGTCGAATTTTATTCGGACCCAGAAATAAAATATTGCTTGTTTAAGGAAATTGTTGTAAATTTGGTAATAACTTGCGTGAACGAAGATGCAGTAAATATATATTTAAAAGTAAAAATTCCATTTAAAAGTCTAGTATTCCAACAGAGCCTATTTCCAACTATATTATACAATAAATGAGCCAACTTATTTAAATTCACTTTCGGCATTTTCCTTCACCATAGACTCTTAAACCTAAACATTTGAAAGCGATGGATACGTTTGGAGCTATATGACGAATAGGGACCTAAAAAGATTACAAATTCATCTAAAATCAACTTTGATTGAAGGAGTTGGAACCTAAGTTTCTGAATGTTTTATGTCGATCCTTGATATTTATTACAGAAGCTATTGAGAAGTTGTTAAGTGCCGAGAGTCTACATAAACTTGCCGCTTGTTTGTCAGAAGATGAGGGATTTGACTTGTCAATACGGCTTGGGGTTCCTGCTGGAACCGTGTCCAAAGTCTTAATCATGTATGGCAGTGTTGAAAGTAAAAACTTCAGATTGATTTTGCTTTGGAAACAAGCAATAAAAGGAGAAGTGTCGGATGTAAAAGACTTCATTAATGCTTTTCATGACATCGATCGGGGCGATTTAGCTTTTGGTATAATGGATGCTTTAGACAATTGTAGACCATTTAAAAAGTGAAGTATTTAAGCCAACAAACTTTAGTTGAATATATATGGTTATTTTAGAATAGAAATAATTGTGCGAAAGTCAAGATTACTGGTGTTACTATATTTATATCATGAATTACTACATCAAAGTAACAATTAATACCTAGATTTCAATATCTGCCACAAACAAAATATCCATGAATTTAAAATAACCAGACAAGAAAACTTAAAATCTATGGTTGCAACAAATATAAACCCATCTTATATCCAACAAATATAGTATTGACTTCCATCAAGTTAGAAATTTAAGATTCTTTCCTTTTTTTAATCCAGTCAATTAAGTATTCTGTAATCGTATTTATATCAAGCAATTATAATTTTATTTCTTATCAGTAGATACTATAGAAGATAGCACATGTATTTACATTTTGTAGAAAATAACTAAGCACCTCTCTTAATATGTTTAGAATGGTTTAGCCTCTCAACTGTAAATATAATTCATATATTAAATATATTTTAGTTGGTCGTGTAATGTAGAATTTTATTTTTTAGTATTGGAATATTAAAATGATATGAGACACTTCTGATATTCTATTTTTATGCAATGCATCTGTTGCATGTTTAATAAAACGTATATATGAATTAAGGTTGTAACTATAGATGTGTCCACATTTGGGACGGAAAATATTGTTTTTATGGACCATTGTCCTTTAAAACCAAGAACTTTCCTTTGTTCAGATTTATAAATGTTCGAATAAGTAATTTCCATTGTTTTTCACAAAAGGAAAATTTAGGGCTGAAGTATTTGATTGGATTAAAATTGTTGTAGAATATAACCTTTTTTTGGCTAGATTGTGAATTACATTATTACGTTTCAAAAGGACATCTCATAAAAGGTGTATACCTTGAGGGAGATAACTCTTTACATCAGTACTGCGATTGATATAGCCAGTTTAAAAGGCTAACAATTGCATTCATGTGGAACAGCTAAACTAATTATTTGTGGTAATTAGAAACTTGTGACATAAAAATTGCTCCGACAGAGCTGCAAAAAAAAAAAAAAGAACCCCGTTAATATCGTTTTAAAAATATAAATATTGAGTGTTTTGTGATAATGCGATCTTAATATTTCATTTCTATTATTGTATGGGTTAAAAAGATTTTTATACATTTTCATTACAATTTTATTACGTTTTAACTACAATAAGTGTATATACAAATGGTTATAAATTAGAATTCCTGTGCAAACATCTATTATCATTGTGTAACTGAGACATGCATAAAATTCGCTATTCAATTACACGTATAATCAATTAAGAATATTATTTAAATTTCAAATGTGCAAAAACGATATAATAAAAAATGGAATATAAACAAAATTTGAAGCAAAAGCCTTTTCTGCTGAAAAATTCAGCCATTATTGGCATTAGTTATGTACAAAGTTTAGCATAACTTGGCATTGTTAAACATTCGAGTCATTACTATCGGGTCCATTATAGCTTTCACTTAGAGAATCCTTGTCATATTCCATTTTAGCATTAACCTTGTTTTGACTTAAAATTGATGATGAAGAAAGTTTTCTTTTGTTCTGGACTACCTACTGGCTTCACCTTATTTCCGTTTGTGCGTTTGGTAGTAGGATTTCCTATCATAACATCTTGTTTGATGTCCTTCTGTTTCTCTTGACCGATTAACTTCTGTTTTGTAGCTTCTTGAACGAGCTGTAACATACCTGGTTTATCGTTATTAACATATTTCGCCTTTTTTGCCCATCTACCCATGACCTGCTCTACTAATTTTCTGTGCTTCTGGTATAACACACCTTGAAGGTGTTCAGCATTTGCTCCAACAACAGCTTTAAGGTCTTTTAATGGTTTGATCTTTTCTGGTAGCACTTCTCTGTCATCATCTGGTATTGTTTTTGCTTTATCACAAGTGGGTTCATGTTTTGATGTTGCTGAAGCCTCTGGAGACGCTAAAATTCAAAAAACTTCATATTCATTTTTGCCTGTTTAATTTCATTACTTTCTTTTATATCAGTACTGGCTGATATATGTATTAATGTAGAAAATCTATGGTACAAATACAGAGAAATTGAATCAAAAGAAGTAAACCAAAAACAACAGCAAAAAGTAAAGCTATTGGCACTATCGAAACCGGATTATTATCACATATTATGGATATAGACAGAGAATCCTTAAAAGTGTTAACTTGGGTTAAACCAAACATAACTGTAACTAAGATTGCATTTAACAAGTAAACGAACAGTGACACTTTGTTACGCAATTCAATTAATTCTTCTTGAACTTTGGTCTCTTGGTCTTTATTCTTTTCTAATGGCTTTAAATATTGCTTTAAATTTTCCAAAATTTCCATTCGTCTTTAGGGATCTTTTGAACCGTATTATCGGCATAGTAATGACATTCATTGTCATATTTATTTTTATCCTCTTCTTCCTCGTCTAAATTTTTACTTTCATCATTTTTTCCAGTACACAAATTTGAGTCTTCGGCCACTTCTCTCCCATGCCCTTTATCTACAAGTATTTCGAAATTATGCAATAATACTCTGTTATATCAAAAATAAAACAATAAAGAAAACCAACAGTAAGTTAAAAGATATTTCAAATTTTCAGGTATTTATAAATTTAATTCAGTGTTATTTTTAAATGAAATAAATTTCTTTCTATGGTCTTTTTTCTAACGAACGTTCCTAAGATATAAAATATTTCATACCCTAGACTATGTGATCATATGCATGTATTCACACAGAAAGAAAAAAAAATCAAGCACTTTTCAACTATAACAACTGGTGTTTCTAAACATTCAGGTATAAAGTTTATAAAAAACCATCATTTTCTACAGATAATTCATAAATTAACACATATGGTATACATTTCAAGTGTTTGTTTAATACCCTTTTCGCTCTTGTTGTCTACTTCTCGATTCTCGTTCTTGTTCACTAAAACATTCACTTCATTCATCAAATTGGTATAAATAAAGTGTTATTTGGTATATTTTTTTGTTGGACACAATATACAGCTGAAAGATCAAATACTCTTTTTGTAAAGATGGAGCTGACATTAGCTATATCCATTTAAAATATACTTACCATTAGTGTTGTTTATGTGTTAAGAAATATGATAGTATGAATGATTGTGTGAACTAATGAGTAAACATTGCAAAACATGCATGTTGCAGTCAATCCAATGCTTAGCTCGTTGAGTACTAGTTATGCTTTATACTTTATTTTAATTTATTCTAGGTTAAACCCAGCAGTAACGACTTACGTCGATTAGACTGCAATTACTGGTAGGATGGTTTCCTTTTTACTATTAAGCATATATATATCAAATGTTTCCGCCTATCTTATACCGGGTATGACAACTTGAAAACACTATTGATAAGAAGTATTAACATTATTGAGTATAAAAATACGAAGAATATAACTGCCAATGAGTCAACTATCCTTTAGTGCCAAAATGACATGAATGCAAGCTACTGGATGTCGAACTTTCACAATGAGCAAACCCATACCGTATAATAAGCTATATAGACTCCGACATGGATGGAGAGTTGTCTCATTGGCACTCATACCACATCTTCTTATATCTAAAAACTAACGGCATGATTTATGACAAAACAATAAACGAAAATCAAATATGACAGTCAGCAACCAAAGACGAGCGCTCAACTCACCCCTATGGACATTGATGTAACAACACAACATAAGTACAAACTATAAAAATTATTGGAAATGGTATGACTTTACTCATCAGATAGTCAGAAAGCACATACATAATTGTTTCAGTGGCAATCATACCAAATCTTTTAATTTCATTGTAATATATACTAAACAGCGACAACTCAAAATCGTTTTTCTTATGCGCGTGTTTTGGTTGATTGTTATACTAATACTGTAAAGGTATGAGAATGGAAACGGGGAATGTGAAAATGAGACAACACCCCGACCAAAGAGATCAGAAAACAGCACAAGGCCACCAATGAGTCTTTACTGCAGCGAGAAAATCGCACACCCGGAAGCGGGCTTCAGCTGGCCCCTAAACAATTATGTATACTAACGCAGCGAAACGGACGCCACTCTAAACTCCGAAACACACAAATGAACCCAAATCACAAAAATAATACAAAAGACTACCAAAGGCTAGAGGTTCCTGACATGAGACAGGTGCAAAAATGTGGCGAGGTAAAACATGTTTAGTGAGATCTCAACCCTCCCCTATACATCTAACCCATGTGGAATAAACAAACACACAGCAAAACGCATAGTAAAACTAAAAAAAAGTCCGAGTCCGATGTAAGAATAGATAACAGAATAAACTAAGCAAAATGGCAATGATAAACATAAATTAACAAAGGACTCAAAGCAGTTACTGACATGCCAGCTCCAGACTTCAATTAAACTGATTGAAATAACATAAACGGTACCAATTTTTCTGCACCAGATGCGCATTTCGACAATCAATGTCTCTTCAGTGATGCTCGTGGCCAAAATATTCGAAAATCCAAAAGATTATGTCTTCATCATATGAAAATCAAACACAATCCCTCCCGTGGTTTAGTATCATGCCATCATTAATTAAACGAGAAGAATAGCCTTTCTTAAAACAAATTAGTTAAAACAACATCACAAGGGCTGTCAAGTAAAATTTTGCATCGAAAGACATCGTTAACCAAATTAAAATTTATTTGATCTGAAACACCATACTAGAACATAGAATTAAAAACCACTCTGAGCAATGAACTTTTCACCCTTTTGATCAGACAATTTGTATTCAAAACGGCACGGCTAGTATTAGAAGATAGCTTTTCTCACAATAATTCCAAAATACAAAGTTAATAGAACTTTCTTTTATTAAATAAGGTAGATAATACACATCCGGTCATATAATAGTTAACTTTACACTGATAGAAAATATGGTTTCTATATACTTTTGCTTGAAGTACGGGAGATAAGTTGTTACTTCCGGATTACAAAACTTTGCCTCCAGTTTCATATGAAAGGTTACTTCAAACTGATTGCACAAATTTATAGTTCTAGGTACTTTTACATTCAATAAGTGCAAACTATGGGTTTTATATATGTTTACTACAAGTGATTAGTAAGAGATCCAATCAATGACATCCGATATTCTGTACTATTGTATGTCTGTTGGTCTTATTACTTTTTTAGCCATTGCGTTGTCAGTTTATTTTCGACTTATGAGTTTGAATGTCCCCTTGGTATCTTTCGCCTCTCTTTTAGTACAAACTGTTTCTAGAAGGTAAGCAAAATGATGCGCCTGGATATATTATACTTTGTACCTGTCAACTAATTTCCTTGAGATCATACTATATCAGCTGATTGAGTTATTAATTAATTAAACCCACTGTTTTTAGTCACTTTTTGATTCGATTGATTTAATCGTCAAACGTATGACGATTTGAATTTTGTACAATCAGTTCAAATAAGTCCTTCGCCAGTCTTGTTTATCGTTTCTGATCTTATATTGACAGAAAAGTACATCACAGTGAATTTGCCCCGCATTTCAATTTGAAGTAGAATATTATAATTACGTTTGAATATGAATAATGGAGATATTGGGTATACATCAATGAGACATTATCAATTCGACTTAAATAAAACAGCAGTGGTAATGATACAATTTCAGCAGTACACGATTGTATTAACAAAATATCAAGCTCAAAATCTCCACAAGTCTGGCTTAGTTGTGAATAGATGTAGCATTAATATCAACATTAAGCTATAATTATGTCATTTTCGGGGTAACTGTCTCACTGATTGCCATCCCGTTTCTAACTTTATTTCAAACAATATAAGAAGTTATAAAAATTGAATTTAGCAAGAAATATATTCAATTTTCCTAGTCTTTTATTCTACTGACTTGATTTTGCGTCGAATAATTACTTTTGATTTAATGACATAAAATATTACATGTTCACACTTTCTTATTTCATAAAAACACTTTTCACTTCTTGTGAGTTTTACAAACTCGAGTTTATAGTCCTTAGATACATTGTCATGTATCTGCATTATTTGTAAATTTAGTACAACTTAACACTGATTTATTTCCATATCATATTATTTTTTATGATTCTATGTTAATGTTACTTTTGTAAATACAGCTTCAATCCATTTTGACTGCACAGGATGCACATTTCGACTATCAATGTCTCTTCAGTGATATTCGAGGCCAACATATTTGAAAATCTAAAACCAAATACAAACGTCGAAGCGCTGATAATAAAATTACCAAGAGTACAAACTAATAAACTTACCTAACAAAATTACCAAGCGAACAAAAATACCCACTTTCTTCTTTTTCTGGTATATGCGTCTTCTTTGGGGAATCAGATTCGGTTTTTTGCTTAGTTTCCTTTGTTCCCCAAGAAACAACATGTAAATTTCCAATAGAATACAAGAACATTAGCATAGACATCGATGGTATGGCCACGAAGTACAGAATTCCTGGCAGTATACATAAAAACTCCTGTTATATAATAAAAACATTGTTTGTCAATATTTTTAAAGCAGCAAATAATACAATATTTTAATTTGTGATAAAACCTTAGGTCTTACAGTTTCACTATTGTGTATTATCTTATGGGCGTTTCGTAATCAATATTACAACTACATCAAGTTTGATTATGAGCGCCCATGATTAACAAAACAGAAAAGCGCTTTGAACGGAGCAAAATGTGTATGTTTGACATTTTTTTTGGGACCCGAATTTTTCTATCCTCGACCGGGACATATATAAAGAGAACTGTTGTTTGTTGAATTATGTATTGAACTACTTTAAATCAAATATTCATATAACAGCAGTATAAGGGGAATTAACCCTGATCAAGTTTAAATATCTTATATTATGTCTTTTCAACACTTGCCTTTGGATGCACTATTGCTGATATAACAAACACTCCAGCTACAAACAACAGTAAGATGGTAGTTATCGAACATAGACCCTCATTTAAAGCATCTCTTATTACACCAATCATCACAATAACCATCACTATCACATATACTGCAGACAGAACGGCGGCTTATTGAAGCTAATGGATAAAGTATAAAGTGTTAACAAAATGTACAAAATCAGGAATTAATTTAGCGCGAATATGCATCTACTATTGTTACGTCAGGGTGAAGTTCTAAACTCTTCCATCTCAAGAGTCAGTTTATCATCGTGAAGATATCCACCTCAACATACGAAGAACCTGCATTAGCACCTGATATAAAAGGATTACTCCACCAGCACAGCCTAATTGGGGGTTATATATCCACTAGGCCATGATAAGCACTTCTCGAAAATGCAACTTATAGTTTTATTAATCACATTGAAACCAATATATTATAAGAGTAATAATTGTGTAGATGTATATGGAGATGAATAGGATCCATGAAGCACATTTTGAACTGAGTATATTCTCATTTATATTCGTTCGTTCAAGTAATTTACAGGTTGTTGCTTTGAAAATAAATATATTTTCTTATAATTCATATCAGCAGTAGGACCAGGTGTTTGCTCCATACAGTAATTTCACATCGCCCTTTGGTTTTATATTACTCTTCATGTTTCTTTACAATCATAGATGAATATATTTTCTATATAAGTTATAAGTATATATTTAAAACATACCTGTCTCTGTGACGAAGCATATAAACACATCAACAGAAATATGCCAACAGGAATGAGGTTGAGAATGAGTGCCAACCATGGTGGAATTGCTTTAAATCCCAAAATAATAGCGCCTAATATCAGCATGAATATTGAGCCTGGTGTAAGTAATGTTGATACAAACAAGAAGACATGATACACTTTATACTAGAACGAAATATTTTGGTTTGTTTTCGTTACTTTCTTATAAATCTAGAATGTTTGCCATTGTAGAAGGAGTCCATCTACGACGCTGATTGAAAAAAGTGTATGAATCCGATTCCGCGCAATATTCAATTTTTAATCCTTTCTTTAAAAGCAAAGTGCATAACCATCTATCCTCACCTGAAATATACAATAATTAGGGATTCCCATAACCTCATACATGCTGCTAGCATTTATATTTTAGTTTTTGGACATCCTAATTTATTATCTAGGGGCCTTCACCAGCAAACCCCGAAAGACGTTCTGAATGAACTATTTCGTTTTAGATTTTACATAATAAAGCGAAAACCTCAAATAAAATATATTACATCACTGCATTGATAGTTATACGATACGTTTCCACTGAGAAATTTAAATGTTCAAACTAAAAATGATATACTTGCCGAGCTTTTTTTAGATATCTAAGATTTAACCTTTGTTAAAATATGTTTCTCTTAAGATTTTAACGAAGTATAAGCAAATATAATGGGTTTTTTATCCGATGCTCTACAAAACTTATATCACATCATCGGACATGGTAGATTTTTGTGACGTTATAATAGAAGAGGAAAACTTAATATGAATTGAGTTTTGACTTATGAAATGTTGATATGAAGCGAAACATAGGTGATATATATAGAATAATGGCATTTTTGTTTTTGATACTGACTTATATAAAAATAACAAGTGAGCCCGTTAGGGCAAACCGATATTCGAGCTGATGAAGTCAGTATAAAAGATAATATGCCATTATTCTTTTATCGACAATTTTTCTTAACTATATGTTTTTTTGGTTGAGAATATGAAGTAAAATGAAATAGTTAGTAAAATACTTTTACGCGTACAAAACGTTGGGATAGTTGTTCGGTTGTATGAATGAAGTCGCGTGCATTTCATTGATAAATTGACGCGGATAGACTTGATCACGTTACGTTGCTGCACTGATACATGACGTAATGAAGAAAAATGTACAAATTGCCGATAAAAAAACTACTCGTGAAAAGTATAAGTAGGCTAAGAATTTGAGTCAATCTCGAGATAGTGGTAAATTGACATAAACAATACACGTTGGTAATAATTAGTTGAAAAAACTTGTTATTACTAAGAAAATTATTTCTATATTAACATTTTGTTATTTTTTAAAACATGAATGTTGATACAAGATATTGTTACGTTGATACTTTTTTTCTACTTTAATCACATAGATACCTTGGTCATATTGAACATACTGTTGAGCCTCAGAGGCTACGGTTGTGTACGTTTCCAGAATGTTGGAGTGTAATATTGCAGAACCGCGGAATAAGCTAAAACAACCAGGACTGCACAATACACAACCAATCACGTGTTCTGTTGCTTTTTATAACCAATGACTGATTGCATATTCAAACTGTTGATACCACACTATGGGACCTGCAAGGCATTAATCATAATCACTTAATAGCAACTTTTTTGGCGAAAAAAAAAAAAAAAAAGAAATAGTTTCATATAAAAGTACGTCCACTTTGTCTAAAAATGTTTATATATATCATATTTTACAAAACAAGGTATTATTAGTTAGAAACATATATACATGTTAGATATATACAATGTATACCTGAACCGATTTATATACATGTTAGATATATACAAGAGGGACGAAAGATACCAGAGGGACAGTCAAACTCATAGATTGAAAATAAACTGACAACGCCATGGCTAAAAATAAAAAGACAAACACACAAACAATAGTACAGAAGAGACAACATAGAAAACTAAAGACTAAGCAACACGAACCCCACCAAAAACTGGGGTGATCTCAGGTGCTCCGGAAGGGTTAGCAGATTCTGCTCCACATGTGGCACCCGTCGTGTTGCTTATGTTATTACAAATCCGGTAAATAGTCTAATTCGGTAGGTCACATTCGTGAAAAGGGAAGGGTATTGTAGTTACGACATAAGGAACATATCCGATATCATTTGTGAAACGGTTATTCCATAACGGTCAACCAACTCGTGATGGCGTCCGTAAAATTTACGAAGGGATGATTTCAACTTCACTATTTGGAACTCTTGGTCTAATAGCTTACTTGTGAGCAGCAATCCTCTATCAAGGAAATCATGATAGAAAAAATACAAGCCCGGGAATATCGTATCAATTGGAAGATATATACTCCGTATGCAAGCTGCTGGAATGTTGCTACATAGAAATGGAAAGTTCACAATTGGGAGGCTGAAATCATCTCTTTTGTCGTAAAGTTTTGTTTTCAACCGACCCTCATTGTCAATTTCTAGATGTAAGTCACGATATGAGGCAGACTTATCTCTATCTGTAGTATCCTTTATCTCCAGTTCGATGGGATAGATTCGTTCAACATAGTCACCAAATTTTGTATTATTTATTGAGAGAACATCATCTATATAGCGGAACGTAAAGTTAAAGGATATTGCTAACTTCTTATCTTTCTTCCTAAGAAGTTCATGTAAGAAGTTCCTGTATGAAGTCAGCCTCATAATAATAAAGAAACAAGTCGGCAAAAAGAGGGGTACAATTGGTTCCCATTGGAATTCCGACAGTCTGTTGAAAAACACGTCCTCCAAACGTAACAAATATGTTGTCAATCAAGAAATCAAGCATCTTGATAATGTCAGTTTCAGAGAATTTTTTGCTTGAATCAGAGTGATTCTTTACAAAGTAGGACCTATCCCTCCCCAAGACAATATACTTGTATCTACGTTCGCCATTCTTTTAAAAGAAATAAAGTAATACCAACTCTTTCAATTTGTCTTTTAGTTTGGAATGGGGAATACTTGCGTAAAGTGTAGAAAAGTCAAATGTTTTAATAATATTGAAAGATGAGAGAGTCTTAGATTGTATGTACACTAAACGATCTTTGGAATTTTTTAGTATCCACATCTGATTCACGCCACCTCTAGAATAGGCAGTTTCACGGCTTTGATTGTTGATAAAATAGATGTTAATAATTTAGAAAGAGGTTTCGTGGAGCACTTTGAAGACCCAGCAATATACCGTTGTTTGTAAGGACACTTATGTAGTTTAGGTATCCAATACAGTGATGGAAGATCCAGTTCTTCATCTTTGGTTGAAATTCCAAAGGAACATAGAACAGACCTATGATTATCCAGGATTTCCTCTTTGGTAAGTGTCGTGAGGGTATATGTTGAGTTTCCAAGTGAATTGTCAATACCTAATTCATTTATCAAGCAGTTTATGTAATGATATTTACATACAAAAACGATGTTGTTCGGGGCTTTATCTGCGGGGACAACAACATATTTGTCATGGAGGTAGGATAAGTGTTTTGCAACATTTGGGTCTTCAAAAATTGACGTAGCGTAGGTATTGATAGACCCATTTAGTTTCTTAATTCGGATTTGTATCAACGACCTCACAGCCTTAATCCATTCGGAACGAGTATCTACGTCTTCTTTCGCGCTTTTAGCCCATTGCCTGACATAATCCTCGACTGAATCCATCAGTATTTTGAAGTTGTATTTCCAATTGATGGATTTAGGCTCACGATATTTCGGACCTTTGGATAACAAATTTCGCATGGAAGTGTCATTGACAATGTTGAGGTCTCCGGTAATAACGTGGCCAGCCGGATTATATGTGAATTGGGAACTAGCACAGGTGCAATCAGGAGGTTTAGACTTGAAGTCGTCATTGTTGAGATCCTACAAAACGTGTTTATAATTGAAAATTTTAGTTGCAATTGGTTTGGTATAGGTATAAGAAATTATTGGTACAGACTGATCTTTAAAATAAGGAGGTATTTTCGACTGAACTAATTTATGATGAAGGATATTGCCTAAGTTGACGCCATCGAGACCTTTGTTGGCAAAGGAAAGTTTAAGAAAAGATCTTTTCTCTTTTTCATCTTTTCCAATGCGAACTGGTTTGAAAAGTCTGTGACTTGCAATATCCGAAATGATAGCTGTAAGTTTGTATTGGTTTGAATGAGGGTTTGTAACAGTGGTTTCCAAACATAAATTGAACAGAGAATGAAGTTTTGAAAGGGGTAATGAATAAAGTTTCGTGCGAATGTGATGAATACCTAACGACTTTTGTATAAATGGCAGCAAGTCATTAATAGAGACATCATGCAAAGAAGGTGATGTATAATGACGATGACCATGACTGCGTCTACGTCGAGGAGTAGAGATGAAAATATTCATCACATTCACCGAGCTACAGGAAGGACTAGATAGAATACCTATACCATTAATTTTGTCATTATTTCGGTATTTTGTTATTTTACTTTTCATGTACTGTTTTTGGGGAAATGTGTTTTGAGTCCCTATTGATATAAATATTGCATATACATGTGTCTTTGATATGTCGTTCTGGTATAAAGAAAACACCATGTCGAATTTAAAAAAAGACTTATGTAACTGATAGGAAAGAATATTATAATAAACACATAGTAGATGTCGCAACAGTCCCTTCAAAGTTCATGGATATCTATTTTGTCTTCGCTGAATTTCTAAATATTAGTGCTTATCATATTCATGTGAAACAGTATTTCAGAAAAATGATGCTTAATCGCCGTTAGAAATATTTACACTCTTTCCAAGACATTGAGAGGTTCAAAGCAAATGCATCATGTGCTAAAAGATTATTTGAAACCGCCTATGAATAATATGGGAAGATTTGACACCACTGCATATGAAATAGAATGGACACAAAAGCAAACTTCCAACGAAATGTACTAATTCTTCACTGGGGACTGTTTGTTTTATTTCCACTATCACCTTCAAATTCAAAAGTTTCTACTTCCTCAGCATCTTGGTTCTCGTCAGCTATAATGTCGTTAATAAACTGTCTCTGGTCTAATCTGAAAGATATTCAAAACAGTCGGGTATACATTATTTCATTGTATTAATTATGTCGTGTAATTGTGGATAATCCTAAGTTAAGAATTTCATTTAAATAATTTCCATGACAAGACAAGTTAATTAATTGTCCCAAGTCAGGAACCTCTGGCCTTTGTTAGCCTTGTATGTTTTTTTTGTTTTTGTTTGTTTTTGTTTTGTTTTTTTTGTTATTTTGTTTTTTGTTTTTTTTTTTAATTTTGGTTCATTTATATGTTTCGGATTTTAGTGTGACGTCCATTTTCGCTAAAGAAGTACACATTTTTGTTTAGGGGCCAGATGAAGCCCGCCTCCAGGTGCGAGATTTCTCGTTGTGTTGAAGACCCATTGGTGGCCTTGGGGTATTTTCTGCTCTTTGGTCGGGTTGTTGTCTCTTTGACACATTCCCCGTTTCCATTCTCAATTTTATTTGACAAATCTTTTTATTATAAGTTTAAGAGATAAAAGATATAAAACAACTTTATGTGAATAAAATCGTTTCATTTGGTCAAATTGAATTTGATAAGTGCATCTTAATCATTTTTTTGTCATAGCATATCGTATTTCACGTATCTTCACTTTTATTTTTCTCGTATACCTGTTTCTGTCTAGACACTCGTTGTTGTTTTAATTTATCACGTTCTGGTAAATACATTTCCAAATGTACTTCTTTGATTCCGACTGAGTTACCTTCTTATCTTCTTGTCGAGTTTTTCAAAAGTTTTAATATTGATACTTAGTTAAGTTCAAGTAATGCGATTAAAAATACATAGATTTTGTTTCCATAGCGGTCTGTAATTTGTTGATATTAACCGTCATCTTTTGCAGTTCAATGTACAAAACAGCGTAAGCAACATTTAATAACCAATTCTGCTCAAATCAGTGATAAGCGAGGAGTGACCTTTTGAACCGTGCTGCTGGCCACACTATGACATTTAGATGTAAAACACCAATGAAAGCATCGTGCCTTCCCAGCAGGCAAAAGACGTCACTATGACGTCTTTTTTAGGTTGAATTATGGTTGCGACGTCATATTACCAAAAAATCGACGTAAAAAAGACGTCTTTTTTCAGACGTCAAAAAGACGTCGGGAAAAGACGTTGTATTTACGTCTTTTTTATGGTATGGTCACGATCCTAACATAGGTAAGACGTCCCTTCCGTGACATAATTTCAACGTCATATCAAAGACGTCACATTGACGTCTTTTTGCAAACTATATAATAAATATATCTACGCGTATACGCAAGTTACTTTTTCTAAGTAATATTGTATATAAATCAATCGGCGTACATTTTTTTACTGGACCCCTGGACTTAATACAACAGAGATGATAACACAACGGTAACTATCCAATCTCTGTAGTTGTGGTTTGTATGGGGATTTATAGGGGTATGGATAATATATACATTTGATCATCTTACAAGAAAATATTATGTCTTAAATTTTGTTTCTTTAGTTTATCTGACAATAGTCTCATTTTAATAAACTAGTAGTCAGATTGTCAACCCCTTTTCTCGAAAATTAAACTTTCGCGGCAAATCAACGCGCGCATGCGCAATATTTCATTAGCTTCGTATACGCCTAAAATCAAAACAAATGAATTAAATATCTTCGTGCATATTTGTGATTTGGAACTGATAAATTTCAATTATGCAATATCTTCATTTACTTTTTTCACAGATGAATGTCTTTTTAAATGTAATACGAAAATAACATTTAGCTAACTCCGCTTCCATTTTGAAAAGAATAAAGTACCGGGAATGTCGGGAATCCATGGCTACAGTAACATATTTACAGCATAACATCGATAAAGGTCTTGAATGTTTATAAGTGTAATACTAATTATATTGTTCATCACATGTGTGGAATAGGTGCACCATGACAGTACAGTGCACTCATGTACCGTATTGACATGATATGTGTGCACGCTTTTTTACTTCTAGGACACGTGCTGTTTGTTTTCTATTCAGAGGCATTATCTGAGTACATAGAGGAAACAAACCGTTTTAGTGGATAATTTGATTGTATAAATCGTTTTATTTTTTTCATATTATTTCCGTCAATTAATTTTTTTGATTTAAGTTCATTCGTTTTTTTCTTTATTTATTTAAAATTAAAAAGCGACACCTATATTATTAAAGTACAAAGGAGAAACTACAATTGTGATTAAGGTTCATGTGGACCCTTTGGCTAAAATAGATGCCTTTACACCACAAAATTTACTCTGAGTGCAGACAAACCTGTGCACCTGGGAAGATTTTAAGGCATAGCATGCCCTAGATATATAAAATACAAATGCATTTTATGTATCAGAAAATTATTAGTAGGGCTAGAGGAAGGGATTTGAGCAAACAAAACAGGAGCGGTTGTGGACGTTTGGCACCCATTTAAATTCGGACAATATAATAATAATGATATAAAAAAGAAGATGTGGTATGATTGCTAATGAGACAACTCTACAAAAGAGACCAAATGACACAGCAATTAACAACTATAGGTCACCGTACGGCCTTCAACAATGAGCAAAGCCCATACCACAATGATGTCAATTTAGAGGGACGATGATATTATTTTATTCCTTTCGGATGAAAAATACAAACAAGATTTTATCTGATCGCAAATAATATTCATTCGCTTCTCAAATTTACTTATGAGATTTCGACGAGTCAATTAAATTTCTTAGATGTTTCAGTGTTTAAGGGAAACAGATTTGAAACAGATCATATACATCTGATATACTGGATATTAAATTATATCTTAAACCGACTGATAACTTTCAATACTTAGAAAGATCGTTGGCTCATCCAACTTTGGTATTCAATGGATTCATTATTGGAGAAATTACACAAATTATTAGGACAACATTCATGCTAAACCACCTATTATTGCATATCGAAGACATGAAAATATAAAGGAATTTTTTACAACCGCAAAGATATAAAGTATTTGTTTTATAACAAATTATATGACGCTACTGAATCATAAACACAAATCCACTGGGTGTCGTGCTCCTCCTTAATTAGTTACATTTGCTTACACTAAATTATAAGGCTACAGCACCTGATGAGGATGAACGGCCTTGGTCGACAGTTTTGACCTAAATTGAGATCCGAAACAGTTGAGTGGGAAAGAAACTGACATATAGTCAATAAAAATATTATAGCAAAATAGAAAATAATATTTAATATCTATGACATATAATTAAAAACATGGCGCGCTTTATCGAAATATTTGTAAAATTTTGCTTTAATTGGTAATGGACACGTCTTTTATAAAAATATTTTCATTATATGTTTTAGACAATTTATTGTCTGTTGGAGGTGTGGATTTAAAAGATGGTGTAAGAAACATGTTGAGAAGGTTTGTATTTAGCTAGATTTCATTAAGAGACCTCATTCAAGCAAACGTATCCATATCGAAGTGCCAAAAAGAGGGGAAATCAATAAACAAAGAACAAAACTAAGAACATCAAAAAGATTGAGACAGACAACTAACATATAACACAAAATAGCAAAAAGTACATACAGAAACAAACAGCAAGACCCCCTTTAAAGCCAGGGCTGAAATCAGTTTCTGAAGAAAAGTTAGCAGTTCCATAATCAGTCTGTCACTAAATGCATGCAATTCTTTTGTTTTACAATAACTTCTCCAGTTTGCTTTGTCCAGTCAAATTATAAGATTTATGCATGCGCAGTATTAAGGATAATTAGATGATGCTCCTGAACTATTGGGATTTTTTTTTCGCCCTAATTATTTGACTGGGTCTTTCAGGCCTGCGTCTTTGACATGTACTAGTATGTCATTTTTAGCATACTGGACCCAAAGGACCATCTGTAAACAATTGCCATTTGATTTGTTGTTATCTTCAACTTTTCATTTTTTCTCTTGTTAACTGTCTATCAGAAGAAGTACAAAATATTTTTTTTTCTATTACAATGTTAAGCGGTCTATTCTGTTTTTTATTGAAAAATTCTATTTCTCCAAAGAACAGTAATATTTGCACTGTCATGTAATTTTGACTTGCGCATTGCTTTTTATTTTAAAATTAATAAACATCACACACGATATATATTAAAAATTTGCCCTGAACATCATGTTTATCCAGCTTGCATACATGTGATTGTTATACATATAGATATGTGTTAAATGATCTTCAGTGTCAATTCATACTTCTATTTTGAAAGGTTCCGTTACACGTTTGGAAGGTTCCCTTACGTGCCAGAAGTTTCCATTTAGCACTGTGTAATTCATTTCTTTACTTATTTGATAATATTATTTATATAATTTTACACTGTTTTCAGGGTGATGACAAATGAGCTGATGTCAAAGTTCAATATAAGTGGTAACGGGCAAATTTCCATTTAAAGATTATACAATTTTCAAGATAATTAGAGGTAAATTACAACACTTAGGTCGTTAATTTGTTGGGCTTTAATATATGATTGGTTATTAAAGTTATACTCCATCATGTTCCCTTTGACACCATTCAACCATGAATTTTCCATGTAATCATTTAGATCTCTAAAACACTATATGATTTTGTATCCTTCTATTAATTATAGAATTATATTGTGTTTATCATTGACTATGCAAAATTACTTGCCTAGCTATAGGTTGAAGACTGGTGGAATGACCGGAAGGGGGTGCACTATGTCTTCAACCGAGGCTACTTTATCGCAGTCAATGATAAGCACAACATTAATCCATTATTATAATACTGACTGTCAATTATTATACTTTCTGTAAGAATGTCTTTTCATATTAAAGATGCTTTATTTTGGCATAGAGTTTAAATGAATTACTTAGAAAAAAAGTTCCTTATAGCCAACAAAACTGTCTTTACTTAACGTTTGCACTGTCAACAGTATGCACCACATAAGTAGGCACTCGCTTAGTCTGCCGTTCAAGTGCTTTATGAAAAGTTATAACTGCATTATTATTATTAAAGTAAATATTTAACTGATATCGTATGTATTTGGTCTTATTTCTTGATCAGTAAGTACAATTTAAAATATAGTGCTATAATTTAGTGTAATAGTCACAGAAAAATTCAAAATTGTACTATTAGCACAATTACTCTTTCGGTTCTTATTTCAAAGCCTGAATAAATATTGTATGATGAATTACAGAGTATTTCTATCAGAAATTTTCATCACAGTTTCAGACCAAAGTCACAACAGGGAATTAAAATGTTTATAATTTCCTGGTTTATGATAATGATAGTTTTTATGTTATTCCCACACTATTTTGGATTGACCTTCCTCTGGTATGCTTGTGGCTTAAAAGATTGGAAAGAAATACTCAAATGCCACAAGGCAAGGTCACAGTATATTGAAAGAAGTGTTGACAACGGAAGCGCTATCCAAAATATATCCTAAATAATCGGAACTGTATGTACATTGTTATATTTCTGTTTCTTTTTTTTATTACAGACGTTGCAACCAGGGCCTTCAATGGGACAGAGAAAGAAGTAACTGATTGTATTGCCAGGACTCTTAAATATGTTCCAAACAGATTGGGGGGAAGGGGAAGAAAGAAATAAAATAAATTCTATTCTTTTTTTTATTTCTTTCAAATTGACCTAAGATCCATTAATTACTTCAGGGGGTCTCGGTGGCCGAGTGGTCAAAGTAGTTACTACTGTAATCACTAGCCAGTCAACACTGAGGTTGTGAGTCCAAAACCCCGCTCGTGTAGGTGCACTCGACTCCAATCTTAATTGACTAGGATTGTCAGTTTTCCTATCGAAGGTCGGTGGTTTTCTCCGGGCACTCCAGCTTCCTCCACCAATAAAAACTTACCGCCACGAAATAGCCTAAAAGCGGTGGTAAAAAGTGGCGTTTAAACACAAAATATCACAATCAAATTAATTACTTTATATAAAAATCATTGATAAAATTCAATACACTTGACCAATATCTTTTAGTTCATCTGGCCTGAAAGGCAGTTTGGGTTATTGTCATTATAATGCATCTGCCAAGGTCCTAATTTGTCCTTGAACTTTTTTTCACGTCATCTTTGAAACAACTTGGAGGACTGGAACAAAACTTTGTAATTGCATGGAATTGATTTACAGATTTTCAATCCAGGGACTTACTTGATCCCAGTTATTAGGAATAGACTACAGAGGTCATTAACAGGTTTTCGCAATTATCTCGAAAACAATTTACGTTCAGCAAAATCCTTACGATTCTGATATTTTGTTTCCTTAGATGATTATGTTGTATGAAGCTGGCTATGGTGGATACCCTTTCGTTGATCAGTCTTCATGTTTGTCCATCTGTACACCTTTTCTATGGTGTGTTATAACTTCTACAGTATGCATTGATGGATCTTGATCAAATTTATACACATCAATAAGCAACGCAAGAAATACATGATAAAAAGTCCTTAGAATTTATCATGAAAATGCAAAAAAGAGGTCACAATGATAAAGGCACTGACAAAAAGGTCACAAAAAGAATAGGACACCACAAAAAAATTAGAAGTTGAAAAGACATCACAAAAAAAACATTGAAAAGACGTCACCAAACAGACGTCGAAGAGACATCACTTTAAAGACGTTGAAAAGACGTCACAAAAAAGACGTCATTTCACCTTTCAAATTCAACGTAAAAAAGACGTCTTTTCAACGTAAAAAAAACCAAATTTGCCAGCTCGGTTACTTTGTTTTTTGTCAAGTGCATGTAAAAATATGTGTCATGATTTAAAAATTACTATATGCCTGCTTTTCCATTACCGAATATTATGATGCAAGGTTTTAAAAGAACAGATTTTTCTACCATCCTTTATATTGATTGGAATGATTGAATTGTTTTATTGACCATTGATAACATCTTTTATCGCTATGTTTCAGATGCATAAATTTGTAATAATTATTTAACAATTACCTTGTCAAGAAAAATGTCATATTCTTTGTCGCTTCTTCGACGGTTCAATAGCAATGAAAGGTCTATAAACATCCCATAATAGAATAACATCACAAATATTCTGTTCAAATATTTAAATACCAATCTTGTCAACTAAAATGATATTTCACATATATCTTAATATTCATAGAGACTCATTTATGTTTTGTATACTGTTGTTTGTTTTTTGGTCTTTTTTCGTTTTTTTTGCTATGGCGTTGTCAGTTTATTTTCGACATATGAGTTTGAATGTCCCTTTGGTATCTGTCGCCTCTCTTTTATAGATCAAAGTTACTGTTAATTGATTATCATAGCTGAATTGCCATTGACTTTATTCCGCGCATGCCACAGTTCGTAATCTTCAATCATATGAATCTGATACTGTATATCTGAAGAAGAAGATTTATTGACAATGCATTTAGAACATATATCTAATCATTGCAGTAACGTGTTTTAGGTTGGTTAAGTTTTAACTGTATTGACAGATAATGTAAATCTGATATCGAATGCTGTGTTTTACTTGTAGATTGTAGACGTTTTAATGCTGTGTTTTACTTGTAGATTGTAGACGTTTTAATGCTGTGTTTTACTTGTAGATTGTAGACGTTTTAATGCTGTGTTTTACTTGTAGATTGTAGGCGTTTTAATGCTGTGTTTTACTTGTAGATTGTAGGCGTTTTAATGCTGTGTTTTACTTGTAGATTGTAGACGTTTTAATGCTGTGTTTTACTTGTAGATTGTAGACGTTTTAATGCGTTGTTTTACTTGTAGATTGTAGACGTTTTAATGCTGTGTTTTACTTGTAGATTGTAGACGTTTTAATGCTGTGTTTTACTTGTAGATTGTAGGCGTTTTAATGCTGTGTTTTACTTGTAGATTGTAGGCGTTTTAATGCTGTGTTTTACTTGTAGATTGTAGACGTTTTAATGCTGTGTTTTACTTGTAGATTGTAGACGTTTTAATGCGTTGTTTTACTTGTAGATTGTAGGCGTTTTAATGCGTTGTTTTACTTGTAGATTGTAGACGTTTTAATGCTGTGTTTTACTTGTAGATTGTAGGCGTTTTAATGCGTTGTTTTACTTGTAGATTGTAGGCGTTTTAATGCTGTGTTTTACTTGTAGATTGTAGACGTTTTAATGCTGTGTTTTACTTGTAGATTGTAGACGTTTTAATGCGTTGTTTTTATTCGTTAACAATTTAGCCATGATTTATATGAAGCTATATACCCCTAGTTTAAATGATGCATTGATAATAATAATTTCTTAAAACCAAGTTTCAAACTGAAAAAAGTCATGGTTTGCCAAGGATGAATCGGATGTCTATACGATTAAAGTATTTTCGCAATATTTTCATTACAGTTTGCTTTTAGAATGATTGTCAACAAGACTAAGTCATTAAACCCTTTACATGTGCATTTATCAAAACACAACATATATCTCATTTCAAACGAAAGTAACAGTATATACATCATGGAACTGATTAAACTATGTTGATAATTTACCTAGACGTCTCTCCGTGTTTGTATCCATTTACTTTCCAAATATGTCTTGTTATGAAAGTTACGGAGACAGAAAATAATATGAACGCAATCAAGAGTCCTAAGCAATTTTCTGGTAGCCTATCAATTCCTCTTACACACCAGTTAGAGAAAAACAAGTTACATGACTCAAGTTTTAGGAAATTCGGGTTGTACATAAATCCAACTAAGGACATGGTTGTAACAATTGGCAGCATAGAAACTATAGGGCTGAAAGCGAACCTTTGACAGTTAATAACGCACACGATTTTTGAAGCTTTATAACACAAATAGTCACATACAATCGTAACCAAAGGTATCTAAAATGGCACATGACTTTTGCAAATTTAATTTCGTCCAAGTTCTTGATTACCAACTAAAGCATTTAAGGTGGACATTCCATTATTAAAGAGAGATCTGAATCCATCCGTTGTGTCGTTTGATCTAATACAAAATACAGCAATTACAGCGAGGAAATTAATAACAATATTCCAGATACTTACGAGGCTTGCTATTTTCGTTCGACCAGTTTGTAATTCGAATTTCAGCTTTTTCAAGTAATTCAATTTTTTAGAGTTATTTCCGATGGTAATTAAGTTTCCCCAATATTTTATAGAAACAAAAAGGCTAGACATAACAAACAAACCAACCATCCAATCAGTTTTTATATACATTGCAACAAATCCAATTCCTGTTATTTGAAGGACCGCACCGATTACCGGAAATATAACTGAATTTTTTGGGTTTCATTGCACAATGGAAATCTGGGAGAAACTTGAGTTCCTTGTCTGCTTGCCAGTTTATCAATAACATTTAATACAGACTGTATCACTGCTACTGACATATACGCAACGGAAGCGGAAGCAGGATCGAATACAGGTAATATGATGAAAGTTAAGATTGTAACACCAACAGAATTGATCGTTTCGATACCCAGTGCCTGAAAATAATAATTTGTTTAAGTATACAATTCACGTCTATGAATCTTTAGCCAAAGTAATGATTAAGATTTCATACATAACAATCAATATTTTTTATTAGAAAATGATTAAATTTTTCATCTCTTATTTATTTTAAGGAGCATAATTATGTCCATTTGTTAATAGATATAAGAAGATGTGGTATGAGTGCCAATGAGACAACTCTCCATTCAAGTCACAATTTGTAAAAGTAAACCATTATAGGTCAAAGTACAGCGTTCAACACGAAGCAACACCGAACAGCAAGCTATAAAGGGCCCCCAAAATGATGCCTGATCTACATCAATCAAATATAAGATTTTTTTTTATCGTTCGTCAAAAATCCTTCAAATTATGTAAATGGGTAGTTTAAACACGTTTTTGATGTATAGAACGTCTGATATTTTTCCAGGCGTAGAAATAAGCACACGTTTACAGATGTTGGAGAATAACATCCGTAAAATGTAGTATACGTTTCTATTTCTCCTGTATATGTAGGCTTATATAAATCCCGAATTCACTCATTTTGATTGAAACTATTTTAAGAGAATTTGACCGTTCCTCTCTTATTGGATTTTGATTCATGCTTAATACACACAGAAAAAAATCCAACTGTCATTTCTTCGTAAGATAATGACAGAGTTTAGTAATATGATACTTGGTCACTGTAGTTTCATTGTAATCTTTATCCTAACCCTGACTTAAAATGCATTTTATTTACACGACAAAGCATAATTTACACGACGAGTGCCAGTGTTGGTCATAAACTGAGTTATCCTTCAACGGAGAAAACATGATACAAAGAAAATAAATCAATGGATTTCTTCTAATATCAAACTGCCTAACAATCTCTTTAAATATGATAATATTTATGAAAAAATGCATGCGCTTAATCCCGTGAAGAATTAACTTATCGGTTTTGGAATCAGAAAGAGGTGTCCTGATTTAGCTGGAACTATTCAAATTTTATAGGTATCAATTTCGTACCTAATTTGGCCTTTTGGACTTTATTTATTCGAGCGTCATTGATGAGTATTTTATAAACGAAGCGCGCGTCTAGCGTACAAAGTTTTAATCCTGGTATCTATGAAGAGTTTACTGAAAAAGAAAACAACGACTTTTGCTATCAATTAAACTTACCGCACATAGTATTTTCCAGTTGATTGCCTTATTCGATTTAAAGCATATTCTAAATAACGTCGACAGAAAAGTAATAAGTAGGGTGCAATAATGACAAGGAATACTGCCCATATCCAGGTTTCGTCAACCTGTGCAGTGTCCAAGTAACAAACTGATACACGGTTTTAATTTAATTGGTTGATGGTTTCCAGTATCTTTTGACATTTTAACTGTGTCAGTTCCTCCTAAATCTTTGTTACTATCAGCGAATATGTCCTCGTTTGTACTTACAAGAGATCTTACTAATTCTAGATAATCTTGAGGAGCATCAATTTTCTGATTTGATATATCGATTGACTCAATTTTTTGACCATCTGTTGTTACACTGGAAACATCATTTACATTGATCTTATTGACTTTACCTACTGCACATCCCCTATGTAAACAAATAGTTTTGTTGGTATTGTTTAACATTAAAACAGGTATCTTGTTAGACTTATATACTTTAGTAACCGAGTTACTTATTAATTATCCTGCTTCCGAATTTATATTGCCCGAATCCACTGCAGATACTTATAACAATTCAGAGGTTAGAAAACATTAATGTTTCTTTATCTTTGCTTTACAAATTTTACACTTTGAGGTTTTAAAAGTGTCCTCTTGGCCACTCTCACTTTCGAGGCAATATGGATGTCATTTTCAAGAGGTACGTAAACTTTACCAATTCTTATGCAAATCAAAATAGACGCGCACGCCTTGCTGTTGAAGAAAATCTCTTCCTAGAATTATATTTCCATTCATATCTGACACTACATGAAAAACATGATTTATTTTTGATCCCCAAATATCAAATGTGAAGCTTGAGCTACCTTCTACTGATAAAGTCTCACCGTTTACTGCTTGAAGAGAAACTTTACTTTTCATTAACTTAGGTGGACTTTTGATCGCTTTTATGTAATAGGGTACAACTTGCTCCGGAATCACTTAGAGCCCTACATTTATTTTTTTCAATTTTAATTAAACACGTTTTTGGAGAATTTGTGGAATTTATTTCAAAAGTTTTGTTTAAATTACATGTTTTTTTTTTGTTACCATAAGATTTACTTTTATTTTTAAAATGTTTTATTTGTTGTTCTTACTCCCTTCATTGGCTTCACAATGATGAGAGCGCTTTAGTTTCCCTGTCTATTTTTTGTGGACAATATCTTTGAAAGTGTCCTTTCCCGTGACAGAAGTAGCAGACTACCTCTGCTATACTTCTTTGCTTTACAACATTTACTCGATGGGTTTCGGGATATTTTCTCGGAGGATTACTCCTGCAATCTTTCGAAAAGTGTCCTATTTTTCCGCATTTATGGCATTTTTTCGCGGATCTATAGTGATCAACCTCCATAGGTTGATGACTTGCGCCTACTTGCTCTTCCCTATTTAGACGAACATTTGATTTGTTTGTTCTTAACCCAAAACGCATCATTAGGTTCTGCTCCGGCATGGCCAAATTAATTGCAGCATCTAAAGTAGCCGAGTTGTCGCGCATGATTTTCATTTTCAACTTATCATGCAACAGACCATCTACAAAAAATCTAATTATCTGTCTTTCCACAGGTTCAACATCCCGTGTTTAACCGATGTAGGCTTCCTCGACTAAAGCCATTAATCGTTCCGCAGATACTTGCACCGTTTCACTTTGTTTTGTTTAACTTGTCTTAGAAGTGAAAATGCATGCTGAGGGTCCGTAACTTCTGAAAATCGAGTTTTACATTGCATCCACGTAGCACCGTCATTAGCGGATAAGTATCTTTTCATATCATCGCTGAGCGCTCCCATATGGCAAACATACTACATCTTCTTATTTTTATAGAGACATAGAATTAAATATTGTATTTTTAATATGTCCCTCCCATACTTGATTGAAAGGCTATTAATTTTACCCTATCCGCGTTTGCAATGGCGTTTGTTAAGACGGCATATTTCTCCACCGCCTTAATCCACTCTTGAAACTCTTTCGGATTCCTCCCTTGTGTAGAGAAAGACTGCTGAGTAAGACCCTGGTTTCCAATTGAAGTCGAAAGTTGTCCTAATGTACGGGCCAGAGCCTGAAAAACTTCCCCTACTTGCTGGTCAGCCATAACCCTCAATTAAGACTATTCAAACATTGACATACCTTATGTGTCCGTGACAGACATCGTCGACAATCCTGGTCACGCAGCGCCAAAAATTACTAGTGTAACACTATTGCAACACTAGATAATTTGGAAGAGTTTTATTACATAATGATTAAGCAACAATACATATTAACAACAAAGTTCGTATAGTGGTTCAGTTCAGTACTTCATTCTCCGTCTCGGAGTTCCCGTCTTTTGGTTAGAAAGTCTTAGAGTTTATATAGTTAAACCCTCTGCTGACATAAACAACATGTGTTACATAACATTGTTAACTTAACAGAATATACTGGTTGTGTGTAAGCTTACGAAGTAGTTAGATAATTTATGGTAGGTATTGTCTGACTGACACATCCTCTTAGGGATCAGTTCTATAAGTCCATTTGAATAGATATTATAAATCACATAATGTTAAATCGTACTTCCTCTGATCTCCTACAGATATGATGATACATAAAGTGATGATAGTAACTTTGTTACATCATGCCATGGTTTTGTCTCAAATGTTACACGTAAATGTGTCAGCTTTTCATATAAAATTGAATGTATGTACAAAATGGCATCTTATAAATAGATAAACCTTTTCTGTTTTTCTTTTACTTATGGTTTTGGATTGGTACATTGAATCTCCCCTCCCCTCCTTTTTTTACACATATCAAGATCCAAACCCTCTAATACAGATAGATGCAACAATCTTATCTTTGATGATGTCATATTTCAGCGTCATAGCACCTTTTCATCAAATATGTATAAAGTTAAAGATACTTCATATCAATCCCAAAATGTATTTTTAGCATGTTCGACTGTTCGAGTGGTCCCAGTCAAAACAAAGTTTGTCATTCTATTTGAATTATTAACTCGTTTGCATAGCACGGACATGCTTGAAAAAATATAACTTCTCATGTATTAGGTTGGATTGAAATTTATGTTACAATTTGGATTGTTATAACATCTTACCAAGGTTGGCTTTGCTGTTATTTTCCTTTTCGGCCATGGAAGCCATGCTGTCTGGTGTTTTCCATGACTTGTATACGTCACAAAAAAAAAAAAAAAAAATAAATAAATAAAAATAACTTTAAAAGACGTCTTTCGACCAATCCTGTTTAATAAACAACTACAATCGAAACACTCGGGCTTTTCAATAATATTATCGTAGTGTCATTTCTTTCGAAGTCAATACCAACTTCTTGGTTATTCGTCTTGGATATTATCCATTTAAACAAAAAAAAAGCCAAAACTATTCCGATTATCATAAATTAACTTTTCTATTTCACTTGTCATCCAGACGCTATACTTTAAAAAATAAAGCGCTGGAGGATCGAGACTATTCAACTTTACATATTATGTGCTAAACTTATCTCTATTGAGAAAGAGCTAAAGTGATGAACCTAAAACATGGAGGACGCCCCGAACAAATTAAACAAAATGACTAGCCATTTTTAACCAATTTCTCTGTGGCTGTGCTTCACTATACGCATTCCACATAAGAACATTGACATTATGTTGGACGTTTACATTAAAAAAAAAAAATAAGGACTACACTAATTATTTGAAAATACGTATAAAAGAGTTAAAATGATACTTGCACATGTACACTCAAAATTGATTCTCCAAAATTATGCTACACGATACACGGTCATCTTTAATTTCAGTTTTATAATGGGAGATAAATCGTGAGAATTCTCAAAACAATAATCAGTAACGATCTTTTTCCATTTAATTATTTATCCAAATTAAGTTCTAGTTACGTTACGATATTGCACGCAGATGTTATTAGAAAAGCGAAGGGACGCTGCATATTTGTTCCTAGTCCGCGAAAAACCAGAAGTTGTGTTATATGTTACATGGCTATTGTGTTAATTTATAGGCCGGTAAAACACGATACTTTTTAAGCAAGTGAAATATCACTGAAAATCAACTTGATCTTTCTAATTTCAGGTTCTGGTATGTGGTTACCAAAGAAATAAATAAGTACAAGGCGTATGAACCGATTTTAGAACGTGGATTTTCTGTTGCTTCATCACGAACTTGTGTTTGCAAAATTTTTCATATTTCAAGAAAAATAAAAAAGAGGAGTTTAACATTTGGGTATGCATAGTAGAACATCAAGATGTTGATAATACAGTTAGTAAATACCTTGGTCTAGGTGGAGTACATGAAACAGATTATAAACGATTGGAAATGTCAGACGATGGTGGGATTTCTCGTACTATCGATTTCGTTGCCCGCTCTTCAGTCGTAAATATTGAGCTTGACGGTAATTTCAAACAAAGACATTACAAGGAACTCCCTACATTGCAATTTAGTGTCGGACATTCATGCCGAGTAAAATTCAAAATAAAATGTCGAATTAAACCCCTACTTTGTGATGATAAGGAAAAGGTAGCAGTTAGTCGATTTTATATCGGAACAAAGACTATCCATGAGTTTCTTATCGATAATGCAGCACCTATTGAAGATTTTGTTGGTATGGGAGATGATTTAAAAATAAAATAATCTAAAGTATAGACAAGTGGAATGAAAATAGAAGAAAAAATATCTCAAGAGAGCAAATCTAATAAAAACAGACAATACCATAGCAAGAACAACCGACATAAAGAAAAAAAAGTCAACAAAATATTACTAAAAAAAGTGTAAAGATTTAGCAACACCAACCTCACAACTAACCAGGGAAACCCGGATGTTGCGAAAGAATAAGCAATTTCTGCTCTTCTTGTGGGAGCCGTCGTGTTTTTAAATTGTCAGTACCAACTTATAGTGTTTGGGGTTTTATTTCTTGATATATGCAACAATGAATACTCTAGCATAATAAAGTTTGTAATTTTGTAAAACTTAAAAATTAAATATGAGGGTCGGTTGGGGACATTATAAAATATTAGAGAGGATTTTATTTTCCCATTGCAAAGTAACATTTATATGTATCAATATTTCAACTGAGCCTGCATTTGGTGTATATGTTCCGGACCAGACGTGTATGGTCGGACCATATAAGTATTATACTCGTTTTGTTATGAACGGGCCGGACCATATGAGTATTTTGACCATATAGGTATTTTTCGAATAAATTCTAGCTTTCGCAGGAACACACAGCTCAATCTCCGAACCAAAATCGGCATTAGTTATACTAATTGAAATTCTTTATCTTTTACATTTTGGTGTATTTGTAATTTTGTCTTCGTTAGCGTCAATCTAAAGCGCCTTTTTCCTGGCTGTCGACTTTTTTCGTCCGTAAATGAAACCGCAGGCGTTTGAGACAGATAAACCGTTTTTTTTTTTTTTGGTTCTTTTTTTGTGTTTAAATTATTATTCCAGAAACAAATTTCTTTTAACTTCTACTTATTTTCACTTCAATGATCATGTCATCTTGCAACTAAATATGCACGATCTTAATGTTATTGTAAGATCGTATCAGTAGGAGCAAGAAGGCATCAAGTATCTAAAAACAATTTAAAATATTCAAAAATTTTACTTTAATAAACACAATAATTCTGACTAAAATTTTAAGTAAAATTCACTTTTTGATTAATCATGTAACATTGATTACCATATGCTTGCATACGTCAAAATTTCATTTTAGTGAACTCATAATTATGCGACACCTTTTCAACGTTAACAATCATCAGTTAATTACCCGGACCATACGCGTATGGTCGGACCATATGAGCATATACACATATGGTCATGACCATACGCGTATGGTCCACATACTCATATGGTCCGGAACATATATATTTCCTAGTTGACACAATATCACAAATGGTTCCAATATATCATTAAGAGTTATCCTTTTTTTTGCACATGATACGCAATGGATTGACTGATCTTGAATTTAAGGATATATATGATTTTAAAAGGTTGCTTACGATTTTGGACGTGTTAACAAACTTGATAACATTTACAAATTGAATCATTGTGATCATTTAAAACATAGGATACATGTAAGTGAGCATAATAATTGAAAGTTCCACAAAAATTACAGAGTTATTGTACCACTTTTTATAACAATATGAAGGTGTACTATTTACTTTACCTAATTTGCATTGTATGTTTTCAGTCGTACCCAAAACCGGAACATATAAGAGGTACGAATTAAATCAAGAACACATATAACAATGCCTCTTAAACAGAAAGTTTTCGATGACAATTTTTATAATATCGCTTTAAGAAAGAAGAACAAAAATCATAAGTAGAACTCAAGTCAACATCATGCCCAAAAAAGAAAAAAAACGGAACAGATGAAAAGCAATGAAAACAAAAGAAAAACATTGCATAGAAAAAAGATCGAGCAACGCAAAAAAAGGAGGGTAAACTCAGGTGTGACGATGATAATTTGTACTCTATGATAAGCAATTGAGCCAAAACAAAATTTAAAATGAGAGACAATATCTTGACAAAAAAGAATAAAACATGAATAGACATAACAACAGTCTACAAAATACTATACATAAAACCAAAGGCTGAACAACACGGACCAACCAAAAATCTGGGATGATGTTAGGTGCTCCGAAAGTATAAGCAGTTCCAGCTCCTTCAAAGAATTCACGACGTTACTGAAAGCCAGCAGAACATTGAGAAAAAGAACATGCTGTCTACCTCTCTGAACTTTTAAATGAAGACGCAACAAGATTCAAGTTGTGATAAAGTTTTTATAACGACAAAAAAACATGGCTATAAGAAAAATTTCGAAAATACAAACACCAGTTCGCATACTCTACACAGAAAACTATTATCGAGAAACACAAATTCCACCAATTTCACGGTACTCGTGAAGAGTAAGAACTGAGTCGTGGCATGCGTCGTGTGAATCGCGACAGGTGATCATCTATTGAAAAGTAATATTCAATGATGAAGTTAATGAGGCACGGCAGACTTGGTTGAAGGTTTGATGAATGGAAATCTTTGGTCATCCTAGGCACCGAAGTCGCAAACAAATAATTTGTATTTTTTACCGTTGTTTGGTCTTTCGTCGTTTATTTTGCCATGGTATCTTCAGTATGTTTTCGAATTATGAGTTTGAATATCCCTTTTTTACAGTTTTTTTTTATATTAGAAAACAAGATTTGTCCTATCTTAAAATAAGAATTTTTATTCTTTTCTTTTATTCAATCTGTCTTTGAATTAAGAATGAACAATACACCGAAAAGGAGAGAAGTCAAATATTTTTATTAAGTCAAATATCTTTATCCAATATCACGAGAAAAAAAAAATTGTATGCACTAGTATTCTCAACAAATCTTTGATATGTTTAAGTATCGACAACTGATTCGCGCCACCCATAGATTACGATGTTTTATGGTAAATCGGAAGCCTTGTATTTATTGCTGCTATAAAAGATGGTGCATGTAGTAAATTAGAAAGTAGTTTTGTCGAGTATTATTCACACTACGAAATAAATTGCTGTTTGAAAAAGCACTCTGTTGTAAATTTGGTTTTCACTTGCGTAATCGTAGATGAAGTTAAAATATATTAAAAAAAAAAAAATTCCATTGTAAAATCTAGTTTTCCAACAATGTCTATTTCAAACTATACTATGCTTGAATAGGTCTTATGTTAGAATACATTTTTCTAATTGTCCATTTACAATGGCCCAAACAAAATCAAGAAAAACAAATTCAAGAAAAAACAAAAAGCCGAAGTTTAAACACAACTCATCATAGGTTTGTTCAAAATTACAATCAACATCAACAACGTTCTACATCACAAGGAGGTAACATCTAAAATTCCTATTTATTTTCAAAATCAGTCTGTTCCTATTGTATCCTACAGTTACACCAAAACCATTGCACCCAAAATATTTAACTATAAACAAGCATTGGAGGACCTTGATTTAGAACAATACCTAAAAAACCCTCTGACATGTGACTGTTCCCACTCGCCTTACAATTACAGCCCCTCCGGCCATGTTATTACTGTGGATCTAAATATAATTCAACATGAAAATCTCCGAAAGGTGATTTCTCATGGTCCTAAGTTTAGAGAACCCTAACACATCAATTGGAACCATAACTTCAAAATAATTATGGATTTCATTGAGGACTACGCCAGAGCATGGGCTAAACGAGAAGAAGTTCAACTGGACACTTTGTCAGAATGGGTAAAAACAATCAGGTCTCTGATAAATCGTCGCATTCATAAGTTAAAAAAACTGTGTGAATGATCGACCAAAGTCCGTTTTCAGAGACAAAGAGGCTGTGAAATGTCTATCATCTCTTCAAGATAAGTATGTTGTTTTTCCTGCGGACAAAGCTTCAAATAATATTGTCTTTGTATGTAAATCGTATTACTACGAGTGTCTTGTAAAAGAATTAGGAATAAATGAGCTCTCAGGTAATCCCACATACAAAGACATATCATTTGACAAGGATGAGATTTTGGCGAATCATAAGTCCTTCATGGCTTCAATGAACATTGCATTGAACAACAAATCTGAGGACTTACCTTGTTTGTATTGGATACCTAAACTTCACAAAATTCCGTACAAACAACGGTACATTGCCTGCTCATCTGCATGTTCCACTAAAGAATTGTCCATTAGATTGACCGCAGTGAAAGAGGGTCTTCAGAAATACTGTGAAACGGTTTACTCGCGTAGTGGTATTAACCATATGTCGATTCTTAAAAACTCTAAAGAACTTCTGGATAATTTTAAATCTCGGTCTTTTTCTGAAATTAGTTCTTTCAAAACTTTTGATTTTTCTACCTTGTATACCATCATTCCCCATGTGAAATTGAAAAATCGTCTAAAAGAAATAATCCACAATGCTTTTCATCATAAAAATGGTAGCATACGCTATAAATTTATTAGTTTGAGATACCATAAGGCATATTTTGTTAATAGCGAACAAAAGGGTAAAACATGCTACACAGAGGAACAAGTGATCAGTATGCTGGAGTTCCTTATTGACAACATATTTGTTGAATTTGAGGTAGACTTTTCAACAAATTTTCGGCATTCCTATGGGAACGAACTGTGCGCCTCTCCTTGCCGACCTCTTCTTATTTTCATATGAATCGGAGTTCCTTCAGACACTTGTCAAAAACAAAAAGATCAAAGAAGCCAGGTTATTTAATTTCACTTTCAGATATATTGATGATGTTCTTTCCATTAACAATCCTAACTTTTCTGATTGGGTTCCATTAATATATCCACCAGAACTAGAAATTAAAGAAACAACAGACACGGCTTCCTCCGCCTCATTTTTAGACTTATACCTCGAATTTGACATACACAGTCATCTCAGTACCAGAATCTATGACAAACGAGACGATTTTAATTTTGAAATTATCAATTTCCCCCACCTTAGTAGCAATATACCAACTTCACCTGCATATGGGATATACATTTTCTAACTTATTCGGTATTCAAGAGCTTGCAGCTCCTACTCAGACTTTGTAAAACGTCACCAGTGTCTGAGCAGAAAGTTGATGAACCAGGGGTATGTCAAAGAAAGTCTTGTCCTTTTTCTAAAAAAAGTTCATTGGAAGGTACCAAGAACTTGTTGATAAATATTCCGTATCAACTTCACAAATAATACACGATGGTCTTGAAGTATAAATTTTGCGTACTGACGTTGTTTTTCATCTTAATAACGTGTTATAGTATTCTTTTATTTGTCTTTATTAATATTACTTTTACTGTTAAGTCCGGTTTTTTGATATATCCATTTGACGTGACTCTGTGCTAATGTATCCTGTCATACTTTGAACGACAAAATTATTTTATTTATTAATATTACTTTTACTGTTAAGTCTGTTTTTTGTGATATACATTTGACGTGACTCTGTACTTATGTATCCCGTCATAATTTGAACCACACTATTATTTTATTTATTATATTACTTTTACTGTTAAGTCTGTTTTTTGTGATATACATTTGACGTGACTCTGTAATTATGTATCTCGTCATAATTTGATCCACACTATTATTTTATTTATTATATTACTTTTACTGTTAAGTCTGTTTTGTTATATCCATTTTACGTGACTCTGTGCTTATGTATCCTGTCATACTTTGAACGACAAAATTATTTTTATTTATTAATATTACTTTTACTGCTAAGTCTGTTTTTTATTTTGTGATATCCATTTTACGTGACTCTGTATTTATGTATCTCTTCATACTTTGAACGACAAAATTATTTTATGTCTACCTGTGCGAATTTCAAACGCGCGATTTTACGCCAGTACTTAAAACCTTCCATCCTTTATAGGTGGATTTTACATAGATAAATAAAATCATATAATATGAGCATAATGAGGATGTTAAATTTGATGTATGCCTTTTTGTGCTTCTTCGTTACATTTGTTTGTTTTATAGTGATAAAGATGATAACACATTGTTGACTGCTGTAACCCTATTTTTGACATTTTTACCTATTGTGTCTGTTTGTTTTGTTCACGCATCGTTGTCAATATAATGGAATTTGATGCGACTGTCATACAAATGAGAGGTTTGGCTAGCTATAAAACCAGGTTCAATCCACCATTTTCTACATAAGAAAATGCCTGTACCAAGTCAGGAATATGACAGTTGTTATCCATTCGTTTGATGTGTTTGAACTTTTGATTTTGCCATTTGATTGAGGACTTTCCTTTTTGAATTTTTCCTCGGAGTTCAGTATTTTTGTGATTTTACTTTTTACATACCAACTAATTTTCGCGAGCGATTTATTTTCGTGACTTTTGCGAGTTGAAAAATAACGCGAATATGTAAAACTTGGATCTTTCCTGAATAAAAAATATCAAGTTATTTTGAAAATCACAAACTGAACTTGCCGCGAAGTAGACTAAAAGAGTTAATAGCGAAATAAAGTATCCGCGAAATTAAGTTGGTTTTCAGTAAATGAACCATAATTTATATTCACTATTGTTGATGCAAATAACACTTTATAAATGTCGTTTGTTCGAAACATTTTTGGGATTTCCTTCACCAGGGACTCTTAAACCTGAAAATTTGAAACGTTAGGAGCAATATGACTATAAGGGACATAAAACAAAATAGAAATGTATCTGAAATCAACTTTGCTTGAGTGATTTAGAACCCAAGTTGTTTCTTAATGTTTTAATTTATATCGTTGTTTGATATTTATTTCAGAAGCTATTGAGAAGTTATTAAGTGCCGAGAGCCTACATAAACTTGCTGCTTGTTTGTCAGAAGATGAGGGATTTGACCTGTCAATACGTCTTGGGGTTCCTTCTGGAACCGTATCAAAAGTCTTAATCATATATGGCAGTGTTGAAAGTAAAACATTCAGACTGATTTTGCTTTGGAAACGAGCAACAAAAGGAGATGGTCGAATATAAAAGACTTCATTAATGCTTTTCATGACATCGATCGGGGCGATTTAGCTTTTGGTATAATGGATGCTTTAGACAATTGTAGGCCATTTAAAAAGTGAAGTCTTTAAGCCGCCAAACCTCAGTTGAATATATATGGTTATTTTGAAATAGCAATGATTATTCGAAAGTTATGATTACTGGTGTTCCTGCATTTGTTAAATCTCATGGATACCAACATCAAAGCAACAATTATTACCTTGTCTGCCACAAACAAAATTCCAATGAATTTAAAATATGTTAACAAACAAGAAAACTTTAGAGATATGGTTGCAACAACAACAAAAATCATCTTATTTCAAACAAATTTAGTATTCACCTCCATCAAGTTAGAAATTTAAGATTCTATCCCTTTTTAATCCTTTCAATTAAGGTCTTATTTACATCTATCAATTATAATTTCCTTTTTTATCAGTAGATACAATAGAGATTGAACATGTATGTATTTTTTTAGAAAATAACCAGGCGCCACTGTTAAAGATATTTAGTATGGTTAAGCTTCTCAATTGTGAATATTTATCATATATTATAATTATTTATTTGTTCGTGTAATATAAAATTTTATTTTTATAAATGGTTCAGTAAAAATGATATAACACACTTCTGATAGTTATTTTTCTTTTTGTAATGCATGTGTTGCATGTTTCGTAAAATGTATATATGAATTATAGTTGTAAGTATAGATTTGTCCACATTTGAGGACGGAAAATATTGTTTTTATCGACAATTCTCCTTTAAAAACCAAACACTTTCTTTTGTTCAAATTTATAGACGTTTAAACAATGTAAGGTTCATTATTTTACCGAAATAAATCCACAGATTTTAAAAACATTTAAATGGTTGTATTCCATAATTATTTTTGGCTTGATTGTGAATGGCTCCATTGCTACTTACCCTTAGGACATTTTATTTAAACCTAAGGGAGATACCTCTTTACATATGTAATACATTTGATGTAGCCAATTTCTGAGTTATGGTGTACCCTAGATACAACTTTAAGGGAATATCATTTAAGTCAGTTCACTCATTGACAATGACTGTATTTATTGCACTTTGCATAAAAACTGCTCCGAAAGAGCTTGAGAAAAAAAAGACTGATATCGGGACTATGTATTACCATCACCCAATTGATTGATACGATGTGTCTGTGTCTCATTTCACCAGCGACATGTTTCTGCAATCTTAGATTTTTATATTCCAGAATAGTCGTCTTATCTGTAATTTTATCGATGTGTTCATTTCCCGATTTTAACATTTTGATTAAGTGTTGATTTGCATGGCGGGTGATGCATGCATAGAAGGAGACGCTTACCATATCGACGCATCCGATTTCGTTATTTTTAAATTCATGTAAATCCCTCAGGTTTTTAAACCTAATGTTATATCGTCAGAATATACAATATAAGAACAGAGTTCCAATGTTCCCCGCAATGCACATATATTATCTGTCCAAGGGCAATAACTAAAAATAACTTTTTTTCTTAAATTTTTTAAATATCTTAGAGAAATGAAGGCTAGAGAGCAGTTGCAATTTCCGATATATCTAGGGGTATAAAACTTTTAAAAATTGTTGATAAGCACTGATATTCGAACTTGTTCGATACATTGCTGATATAAACCGATGACATAAGTTTCATAGAGTAATGACAAGAATATTACACATGAGAACGCTTACAATGCAATTTCCGATAAAATTATTATTTCCGAGGGTATGACTCTTTTAAAAATTGTTGATCGGCACCGATTTTTGGACAATGGTAATAAAAATCTATGACATAAGTTTTATAAAAATCTGGCACATAGTGAACACATGAGAGCGCTAACAAGACCGGACGCCCTGTATTTCTATGTCTCCTGCAATGCGTCGTGCGAGGGACAATAATGTGAGTAGTGAAAGTTTACTGATTCAGCATAGTTAATTATAATGTACCTTAATAATGTAGCAGTAGAAGCCATGACCATCCAGAAAAAACTTGATTGAGTAAAAAATTACAACGAAAATAACGACGTCTTAAAATCTTAAACAAGTATCATTATTTTGTTTACTGAGTCGTGAACCACTTAAGAATAGAATTTTAAAGATAGAATTTAAAAAAAAAAATTAGAATATATACATAATGTGATATGTGAAAGTGTTATTTAAGATTTTAATAAAAAATGTAATCGGTTTTAGAAGATGTATATTTGGATGTAAAACTATGCAGAACTTAGTACTGTTAAAATATTAAAATATTGATTACCAGTAATAATTTTTGTAATGATTCGATCTTAAATTTTCATTTTGTTATTGTAAGGTTAAAATAATTTTCAGGGTTTTAAAGTTTTATTACGTTAATAATTACAATAAGTGTATATACAACTGGTTATAAAAGTATAACAAAATTAACGAATCCAAGGCAAGTTCTAAGTTAATTACAAAGGAAAGTAGAAAACATCTGCCATAATTAGAAATCCTGTGTAACACCTATCATTATTGAGTGACTAAAACATGAATTAAATTTGCTATCCAATTAACAGTCTATTTAGAATATAATTAAAAGAGTATAAAAGATATAAAAAAACTGGCTATTATATAAAAAGTCCTTTCTACGAAAAAACTACAGCCATTATTGGCAGTAGTCATAAAAAATAAGCATAACTTATTATTGTTAAACATTCGAGTCATTAGTATCAGGACCACTTAAGAAATGAATTTAAAAGATAGATCTTTTTTTAAATTAGAATATATACATAATGTGATATGTTAAAGTGTAATTTAAGATTTTTACTGAAAATGTAATCGGTTTTAGAATTGGATGTATATTTGGCATGTGAAAACTATGCAGAACTTAGTATTGTTAAACTATTTTACCGTTAACTACAATAAAATATAAATGTTGATTACCAGTAATTCTTTTTTCGTAATGATGCGATCTTAAATTTTCATTTTGTTGTTGTAAGGTTAAAATAATTTTATACATTTTAAAGTTTTATTACGTTAATAATTACAATAAGTGTATATACAACTGGTTATAAAAAGTATAACAAAATTACCGAAATCCAAGGCAACTTCTAAGTTAATTACCAAAAGGAACGAGAAGAAAACATCTGCCATAATTAGAAATACTGTGTTAACACCTATCATTATTGAGTGACTAAAACATGAATCAAATTCGCTATACAATTAACAGTCAATTAAGAGTATAATTAACAAGAGGCTCTCAAGAGCCTGAATCGCTCACCTGTTATTTTTTTTGCTTAAATCTTTCATCAATGATTATTTTTGCTTTTACCCATATGTTCCATTTTAGCCATAGTGTCTATGTTTCTTGACGTACAAGGAAATGAATACAAAATTTATACTAGAATTCATTTGAGAAGATTTTAAAGTTAAAAACACAAAACAACTTGTGTAAAATTGTCCTTAAAGGGCAATAACTCCTTAAGGGTCAATTGACAATTTTGGTCATATTAAACTTTTTGTAGATCTTACTTTGCTGAACATTTTGCTGTTTACAGTTTATCTTTATCTTCAATAATATTCAAGATAATAACCAAAACTGCAAAATTTCCTTAAAACAACCAATTTAGTGGCAGCAACCCAACAATGGTTGTTTGATTTGTCTGAAAATTTCAGGGCTGATAGATCTTGACCAATTGAACAATTTAATTCACGTCAGATTTCCTCTAAAAGCTTTAGTTTTGGAGATATAAGCCAAAACTGCATTTGACCCTATGTTCTATGTTTAGCCATGGCGGCCATTTTGTCAATGGATTAAAACTTCGGATACAATTTATAAACTAGATATTCTAAGGAACATTTAGATGAAGTTTGAAGGTATTTGGCCTAGTAGTTTCAGAGGAAAAGATTTTCAAATGTTAGCAAACTTGATGAACAAATTGTGTAAAATTGTCTTTAAAGGGCAATAACTCCTTAAGGGGTCAATTGACAATTTTGGTCATCGAACTTTTGTAGGTCTTACTTTGCTGAACATTATTGCTGTTTACAGTTTAAATATATCTATAATAATATTCAAGATAATAACAAAAACTGCAAAATTTCCTTAAAACTACCAATTTAGTGGCAGCAACCCAACAATGAGTTGTTCGATTCGTCTGAAAATTTCAGGGCTTAAAAGGAGTATAAACGATATAAAAAAAAAAAAATGGCTATAAATAAAAAATGTCTTTTCTACTAAAAACTACAGTCATTATTGGCATTTGTCAAATAAAAATCTAAGCATAACTTATTATTGTTAAACATTCGAGTCATTAGTATCAGGACCATTGTAACTTTCACTTAGAGAATCATTGTCATTTTTCTTTTGAGCATTAACCTCGTTTTGACTTGAAATTGATGATGACGAAAGTTTTCTTTTTTGTTCTGGGCTGTCTACTGGCTTCACCTTGTTTCCGTTTGTGCGTTTGGTAGCAGGTATTTCTGTAATAACATCTTCTTTGCTATCCTTATGTTTCTTAAGACCACTTAATTTCTGTTTTGTTGCTTCTTGAACGAGCTGTAACATACCTGGTTTATCGTTATTAACATATTTCGCCTTTTTTGCCCACCTACCCAAGACCTGTTCCACTAGTTTTCTGTGCTTCTGATATAATGCACCTTGAAGGTGTTCAGCATTTGCTCCAACAACAGCATTAAGGTCTTTTAACGGTATGATTTTTTCTGGTAGCACTTGTCTATTACCATTTGGAATAGTTTTTGCTTTATCACAAGTGGGTTCATGTTTTGATGGTGATGAAGCTTCTGGAGACGCTAAAAGTTCAGCAAGCTTCATACCCATTTTTGCCTCTTTAATTTCGTTACTTTCTCTGATATCAGTGCTTGCTGATATATGTATCAATGTAGAAAATCTATGGTATAACATACAGAGAAATTGTATCAAAAGTAGCAAACCAAAGACAACAGCAAACAGTAAAGCTATTGGCACTATCGAAACTGGATTATTATCACATATTATGGATATAGACAAAGAATCCTTGAAAGTGTTAACTTGGGTTAATCCAAACATAACTGTAACTAAGATTGCATTTAACAAGTAAACAAACAGTGACACTTTGTTACGCAATTCAATTAGTTCTTCTTGCACTTTGGTTTCTTGTTCTTTATTCGTTTCTAATGGCTTTAAATATCGCTTAATTTTTGATTTCCAAAATTTCCATTCGTCCTTAGGGATCTTTTGAACCGTATTATCGGCATAGTAATGACATTCATTGTCATCTTTATTTTTATCCTCTTCTTCCTCGTCTAAATTTTTACTTTCATCATTTTTTCCAGTACACAAATCTGAGTCTTCAGCCACTTCTTCCCCACGCTCTATGTCTACAAGTATTTCGAAATAACACAATAACACTCTATCATATCAAGAACAAAAAAAAACAACAATAAGTTATAAGGTGTTTCAAATTTACAGGGATGTATTAATTGAATTCAGTGTGGTCTTTTTAAATGAAATAAAGTTCTCTTTGCGGGCACATTCCCATAATATAAAATATTTCATAACCTAACATATGTGATCATATTCATTGAGTTCAAAGGAAAAAGAAACAAAATGAATCATTTTTTTCAACTATAACAACTGGTTTATTCAGATATAAAACTTGATCTACGCTTCCACACTTCTATAATTGTCTTAGTTAGGTAATGCAGAGTTTTATGGAGTTAGCATACAAATGTCCAGTTTGTTTGTTTATCTGACGACTACAACTTCATGTTTACCTTCATCTTGCATTGTACTTCGTACGCTATATAAATAATTTTATTCTCAACAAATATTTCGTTCGTTATCTTTTTATGTTCCGAAAATATGGAATTAAAAAGATACCCACGGTTTAAAAAACTGACAACTTTATCTCAAAATATTTTTATTAAAAAAAAAAGACCTAACATCTACTACAGATAATGTATACATAAACGCCTAAAGTACACAAATTGTGAAATGTTTGTTTTAATACCTTTTTCTTTTTTGTCTTCCCCTTCTTGATTCTCGTTCTTGTTCACCAAAACATTCACTTCATTAATGATATTGGTATACAGAAAGTCTTCTTTGGTATATTTGTTTGTTGGACAAAATATACAGCTGAAACATCAAAACACTGTTTTTTAATGATGGAGCTGACATTAGCTTTATCCCATTACAATATATTGACTATAAGTGTTGTTCAAGTGGTACAAAATATAATAGTATGGATAATTTTGTGCACTCAACATTGCGAAATAGGCATGTTGCAATGCATCCAATGCTTTCCTTGTTGAAGACTAGTTTTATAATCTATCCTTATTTGGCCTTATTCTTCCTTCTCCTTTAGTACTTATCTGGCCAACTATCGTACATTCCCAAGAAAAATAACCATACAGCAATCACAACAGAAATCTGAACCTAAATGTTGACGCCACCGACGACGGAATCTAGGATCGATATGTCTTGCTTTTGCGATATAAATGTCGGAGGCTCGACAAACATTATTTTAATAACATTACATGAAATTAATTGTAAAAAGTTTTACAGTACGCGACGTTTGGTGTGAACACAACCTAAGTTATGACCAAAATACATTATTCAGAGCAAAATTTTGAAAATATTTATTTTCATTTTCCGTACTTAACTGATAATCTTAGTTTTTTTTTTTTTTACTTTTAACAAATAAATACAGTCTGGGCATAAAGTTTGTTTTACGCATCAATTACTTTATCAAACTTTTATAGAATTTTACGAAACTTTGGCAGAATTTTTTTGTAATTTATAGATAATGTTTGAAGCTAACTTTTGAAAATATATATTTTTTTTCATTTTCAGTATTTTCTTGATAGATGGACGGATTTAGTTTTTACAATTAACATTTACAGACAGTCTCAACAGTTAAATTTTAATTATTTGAAAAGCTCGACAAGCCTCGCGCTTTAAATATTAAAATTTAACTGTCTCGAGTAGAGAAATATCGTAACACGCTTGTTCCAGTGGTTAAATCTATATTTTATGGTCTTGAAGATTAGCTTCTGTCCAAGTTTCATAACAATCCATGAAGATTTACAAATTTATCATGTCAAAAAAGTTTAATCCCAGACTGTCTGTAAATGTTAATTATAAAAACTAAATCATGACATCAAAATAGGAAATTCAGAAGAAACCAAGAAAATTTGACGTCATAATTGAATTTCGACCAATCATTTGCTGAGAACAGATATTTCACTAGTGAGGAGAAATATTTTTCTCACACCGATCAAGACATGTGAAAATAGCACAAAAATTAGAGAAATAACAATCCAATTTGACTGCACCAGAAGTGCATTTCGACAATCAATGTCTCTTCAGTGATGTTGGAGGCCAATAGATTTGATAGATTTGAAAATCAAAAACCAAATACAATTGAAGAGCTGATAAAACAAAAAAGGACCAAAAGTACAAATTAATAAACTCACCTAACAAAATTACCAAGTGAACAAAAATATCCGGTTTCTTCTTTTTCTGGTGTATGAGTCTTCTTTGGGGAATCGGATTCGGTTTTTTGCTTAGTTTCCCTTGTTCCCCAAGAAACAATATGTAAATTTCCAATAGAATACAAGAACATTAGCATAGACATCGATGGTATGGCCACGAAGTACAGAAGTCCTGGCATTATACACAAAAACTCCTGGAATATAATTTATTTTTCGTCAATATAATTAAAGCAGTAAAAACGACATTTTGAAAGATCATTTAACTTTGAACAAAACCTTCGTTATGAAGTATAAATGTTATCTATTATCTTCAGGTCGTTTTTTTAATGTTTTTGTTCTCTATTGCATTTGACGGCTAAAGAACGTTAGGATATGAGCGCCGTTTATGAACAACGCAGAAAAACGCTTTCAACGGAGCAAAATTTATATGTTTAACATTGATTTTCTTACTCGAATTTTTCTATCCTCGTCAGGGACATAAAAAAACCCACTTTTGTTTGTTGAATTGATTAATCATATACTCATATAACAGCAGTATTGGTATCTTTGCAAGGATATTAACATTGATCAAGTTAAAATGTCTTATATTATTCTTTTATTATTTTTTCGACACTTGCCTTTGGATGCACTAATGCTGATATAACAAACACTCCGGCTACAAACAACAGTAAGATGGTAGTAATCGAACATAGACCCTCATTTAAAGCATCTCTTATTACACCAATCATGACAATAACCATCACTATCACATATACTGCAGACAGAACGGCGGCATATTGAAGCTAATGGATAAAGTTTTAAGTGTTAACAAAATGTACAAAATCGTGAGTAAATTTAAATTAACATTGTATTCATACAAGAGAATGACGGGATTTTCATCTTTAAATTAATAATTTCATTGCAGTATTGTAACACGTGTTATGTAACTTTATTATGATTCCCTTAGGATTTTCATTATAACCTTATTAAATAACAAGTTGAATATGGGATACATATACAGTCAAATAAGTGTAACAGTAGGTGACCTTAAAACATGTACCACTCTACTAGTTTGAAATCGACCCATGACACTTTTAGTCACAGCCATGTTGATTGAACTTACGGAGAGCTTGTACCAATAATACAAGTAATAAATACAAATATCGATAAATAGAATAGAAAATAGATAATCTCCCTCAGTATAAAGTATAATGAAGTCTTATATGATAATATTTGTATCAATTTACATTTTCCTTTATTTTTTTGTGTTTTTGTACACATTTCCGATGAAATATATATATATCCCAACAACAGATTTTGTGAATTATATAGATAATCTTGAATTTCATCCAAATTGTTGATAAAGCAGCAGAATTAAATGTACTATAAGGAGCAAAAGTTTCTTATCTGCATTCGAATTCACCTGGATGGATGCACGCCCGTTGAAGCTAGTTTGTCTAGCGAAATATATATAGAACGTCTAGATATAAGTCAACGATCTTTCTTACGAGGGAGCTGGATCGTTACGAGTAACGATACATGTACACAATAAATAAATTATATAAACGCCTAAAAAAGTGTACAAAACAACAAAAAAAAGGAAACATTAAATGTAATTATCTATAAATATTTCGGATAACAGATATCCTTCATCAGTACGATTATGATGTAAAATGAATCATATAAATCTATTCTGATTTAACTATAACAATCTTGAAAATTATACAATTAAAACCGAACACAAAAACGCTTGTACCATTCTAAAATTTCAAAAATGACATAAGTTATGTAGGTATTTACAACAGAGACTGCAAAGATGCTTATAATATAAATAGTAATGTGCGATATGAACTGGTACATTTCTAAAATTTCAAAGGAGACGACAGTTAAGATGTTACAACAAAGACTGCGTGGAAATACATTCACAATGAACAGCACTGACCGATCTAAGCTGGTATAATATTTCAAATTTGCCAAGGTAAATTAATAACAACAGAGTCTGCGTATTTAAACATTCCAAATAAATAGCAGTTTGATATTAATTAAAAAGGGAAAAAATGACAAAGGTTAAATAATTGAACGTGACTGATTACTTAAACATCCCAAATGAATAGTACCCTGCGATTTAAACTGGTATCATTCAAGAACGTTAGAGTTGACAAAGGTAAAGGAATAGCAACAGAGACTTCGTAGTAATATGTAATATAACCTAAATGAAAAGCACTGCGCGAATTAGAACTACACCTTTTCATTGATCCCATTTGGTGCCAAAGTGTTTTAATTTTCTTATCAAAAATCTTTCCCGAGTGAGTCTATCCTCCCTAGACCAAGCAGTGTTGTGGTCTACGATTGTAATGGTCAGTCGATTGAGATCCGACTTAGTGGTGCCAGGGGACCTAAAATGTCGACTGAGAGGAAGGCCTGGCTTGCATTCATAGTCGACATTCGTTTATGAAATGACTGTTCTGACTCGCCAACATACTGTTTAGCACATTTACACTGTAGAAGATACACAGCATTTGTAGTCTTGCAATTAACATTGCAAAATATGGTGTATTCCGTACCAGTGGAGTGCCTGTTAAAAGTCTTGGTATTCAGTAGTTATTTGCAAGTCAGACATCGTTTGTTTCCGCATCCCTTGCAAGAGCCCACAGCAGTGTCAAGAAATGTGATCTTTGTATATATATATAATATGACTGAAATTTTAAAACAAAATTCAACAAATTGCCTGTTCAGTTTCAGGTTATTTGTAGAAAAGATTTTATTGAAAAAACAAAATATCTTGCAAAGAAAATGTTAAATGGTTTGGTAGAATTAATTTTATTCTTCAAAGAGCAGCTAAGACCATTTTCATGGCTATAACTAGTTCTTTCTAGTGAAAGTAACAGGTGCAGGACTTTGAAAGGGGACTGGCAAGCTAACATTTGGAGTGTTACTTGTAAATAGTCTATACATTTATCATATATGAAGATCCATAAGGGAGATGGACCCCTATCCCTCTCCCCTAAAGTCACCTCTTACTACGTTAGGTTTGTACTCTGAATTTCAGATAGTTTTATTTTATAATATTGTCATGTCAAGGACAAAGTGTTCTTACAATTGAATAAAACTTGCATTGAATTTTTAGAAAATATAAATTTAAGATAGAAGTGTGTAATATTAAGCAGAGAAAACGATGGATAGTTTTTGGGTTGACTGATTGTTGTTTGTTTGGGTTCAGTAGTAAATATCTCATGCATATTTAGGACGAGAACAACTTGATAATAGATCAAATAGGTAAATTCAGCAATCGATTGACCCTGGTAAAGGATAGGAATATCGACTGCCACTTGAAATGAATGTTTATAGGATGGGAACAGAAATGTTACCTTCCAACAGGCCACCTACGAAACGGTCAAAGAGTTCTTAACCTTCTTACACAAGGTATAAGATTTAATGTCCTCATTCAGATAGAATGCGAATTAATGCATCCTGCATATTTATGTGTGTACTGTTTACAAAACCCGATGTTTTTCGAACGTCAAGTGATTTGTTAGAAAAGGTGTTGACAGAGCTGAATGTGTCATGGTCCTGGTTTCACCAAATGTGGTTGTAGTTCGGAACAAAGGCAACAGTAATATACCGCTGTATATAAATCGACTAAGAGAAAACAAATCCGGGTCACAAACCAAAACCGAGGGAAACACACCAACTATAAGAGGAAAACAGCGGAACAACAGAAACACTGAACTGCTACAAAACAAACGTCAACATAAATAGAAACGGACTGCTATATTCCTGGCTTGGTACAGGATAGTTTAAGAAAAAATTGTGTGTTGAACCTGGTTTTATGGCTAGCCAAACCTCCCTCTTATATGGCAATGTTAAAAAATACCGCTAAAATGACAACGCTACGTGACAGGAATACATTACAAACAGACTCAAGAACACTCAGCACCGAAAGATACAGAAATAAATAATATATAATAGTACATTACAACATGTAAACCGCAGAATAATAACGGACATCTCCCATGAATTAACGACAGTACAGGCCATCACAAACCGCGCGTCACGTGAATGGATCAACGCCAAAAAAGTGACGTATATATTATTACAGGTAATCGTGAAATTCATACAATTATATGGAACGAGATCCAACAATTCACAAGTATTTTCACAATACTAGTCCAAATAATTATCATGATTATGACGGTCTTGAAAGGCTATTTTGAAATAATGCTGTGACGTCGCCATAATTATTTGAACTAACACAAAACTTTCTCCATGGAAAATGAAAACTAACTCGACTATTCGAACAAATGAGACATAAGTTAAATTTAACGAAAATACAGAATTCAGAATTCAAACCACAACCGATAAGACATAACACAATATCCAACTGTACTAAATACATGAATGTTGGATGTATAAATACCGAGACAAATCGTATAGCAATGTGAATTCACACTCGGCAAAACAGTCATATTCGGGAATAGGTCACATTTGATACTTAGCAGACAGACGACGCAGATGGTAAACCACAATCTAAGACGTGGTAAAAATGTCGTTAGTTAGTTCAGACACAGCCACAGCGTATAGATCAACAAATTCGTGATGGTGTCCATAAAATTTACGGAGTGTCATTTTTAATCTTTCCTCCTCATAACTCTCTTGGAGCAGTATCTGCGTAAGGAACACACTCTTGTATATGAAGTCCGTATAGTGTGAACATGCACGAGCATAAAGAATCAATGAGAATTCACTTGGAAACTCAACATATACCCTCACGACACTTACCAAAGAGGAAATCCTGGATAATCATAGATCTGTTCTATGTTCCTTTGAATTTCAACCAAAGATGAAGAACTGGATCTTCCATCACTGTATTGAATACCTAAACTACATAAGTGTCCTTACAAACAACGGTATATTGCTGGGTCTTCCAAGTGCTCCACGAAACCTCTTTCTAAATTATTAACATCTATTTTATCAGCAATCAAAGCCGGGCTCCAAAGTTATTGTGAAACTGCCTATTCTAGAGGTGGCGTGAATCAGATGTGGATACTAAAAATCCAAAGATCTTTTAGAGTACATACAATCTAAGACTCTCTCATCTTGCAATAGTATTAAAACATTTGACTTTTCTACACTTTACACAAGTATTCCCATTCCAAACTAAAAGACAAATTGAAAGAGTTGGTATTACTTTGTTTCATTTAAAAGAATGGCGAACGTAGATACAAGTATCTTGTCTTGGGAGGATAAATCCTACTTTGTAAAGAATCACTCTGATTCAAACAAAAATTCTCTGAAACTGACATTATCAAGATTCTTGATTTCTTGATTGACAATATATTTGTTACGTTTGGAGGACGTGTTTTCAACAGACTGTCGGAATTCCAATGGGAACCAATTGTGCCCTCTTCTTGCCGACTTGTTTCTTTATTATTATGAGGCTGACTTCATACAGGAACTTCTTAGGAAGAAAGATAAGAAGTTAGCAATATCCTTTAACTCTACGTTCCGCTATATAGATGATGTTCTCTCACTAAAAATACAAAATTTGGTGACTATTTTGAACGAATCTATCCCATCGAACTAGAGATAAAGGATACTACAGATAGAGATAAGTCTGCCTCATATCTTGACTTACATCTAGAAATTGACAATGAGGGTCGGTTGAAAACAAAACTTTATGACAAAAGAGATGATTTCAGCTTCCTAATTGTGAACTTTCCATTTCTATGTAGCATTGAGATATGTAAACACCATACGACGGACCAGAGGGTATGTTTCTGCTGAGAAATGGGAAATTGATAATTGGAAAGTTGAAATCATCCCGTTTGTCATAGATTTTAGTGTGCATCTGTGTCAATATTGAGGAAAAGATCAAGGTATTAAGCAGTCCTCCTAGTATCAGTAGTATCCTTAATTTTAAGTTCACTGGGATATATGAGATGCAATTACTGACTGAAATATGGCTTATTCAGGACATCATCAATATATATTATACGTCTGAAAGTGAACAACAACACCAAAATAATAAAAAAGAAAGAAAACAATTAGTACATAAAAGTATCAATAAATATTTCGAATAACAAATATATTTCAACAGTATGAATAGCCTGATATAAAATGGCGTCTTAATCTATGCTGATTTTCAGAAACTTAAATATAATACAAATTAAAACCAAAGAACGCTTGTATAAAAAATCTACTTGTATTAGTATTAATTTAAAATGTGGAACGTCATGCAAATTAAGTATTTACAATAGACGGGACTGTATGTATAAATCCCGAATGATCAATGTCGTTTTTGTCGGTAGCCCCGGTTTCGTAGGTTGTGGCAAAGTTCTTGTAATCGCTATGTTGCACTTTAACTGGTGTAAAAACAAAACCGCTTTCTGATAACCCGGCTGTAAGCTGCTTTTGATACAGTGTTTTGGATGACAACTCATGGAAAAAACATTGATGTTTGTCTACGGGCTTGCAATACAGATATATTAATATGGTTCCACCCTTAACTTGTACAATAGTGTCTTGGATTGAGATCTTAGAGGCAGAGATTTCATAAATGAATTTCATTTAGGAGTGGGCGTTATTACCACGCTGAATCAGAGCATTTGGTACCGTTAAAACGTTTAATCCCGCTGCAAATGTTTGCACCTGTCCTAAGTCAGGAATCTGATGTACAGCAGTTGTCGTCTGTTTATGTAGTTCATACGTGTTTCTCGTTTCTCGTTTTTATATAGATTAGACCGTTGGTTTTCCCGTTTGAATGGTTTTACACTAGTAATTTTTGGGGCCCTTTATAGCTTGCTGTTCGGTGTGAGCCAATGCTCCGTGTTGAAGGCCGTACCTTGACCTATAATAATTTACTTTTATAAATTGTTACTTGGATGGAGAGTTGTCTCATTGGCACTCATACCACATCTTCCTATATCCATTTAATTATTGTTCGGTGTTATCCCAATGCATGTAATAGTCGTAAATGAATCGGAACCAAGAGAGAGGTTGATACAGAGAAGTGTTGAGAATTTGCTTTTTCTAATTTGCCCATCAAAAAATTGGCAAGACGGGACCACCTTTGTTAAAATTGTTGTTCATCATGACCTGGGGATAGTGTTCACCATTTGTTGTGCATCTTAATACCAAAGTAAAACCCTGGTCCATCAACTTTCTGCTCAGACACTGGTGACGTTTCATTAAGTCTGAGTAGCAGCTGCAAGATCTTGAATACAGAATGAGTTAGGAAATGTTATCCCACATGCAAGTGAAATTGATATGTTGTTGCTAAGGTGGGGGAAATTTTAATTTCAAAATTAAAATTGTCTCGTTTGTCATATATTCTGGTACTGAGATGACCGCTTGTGTCAAATTCGAAGTATAAGTCTAAAAAAGGCGGAGGTTGCCGTGTCTCTTGTTTCTTTAATTTCTAGTTCTGGAGAATATATTAATGGAACCAATCAGAATAGTTTGGATTGTCAATGGAAAGAACACCATCAATATATCCGAATGCGAAATATTTTTTTAGGGTCAAAATGACATAACAAGTGACCTTTTTGCACTTCCAAGTGTCCAGATTAAAATATTAACCTGTACATTTATCAATGAAATAATTTAAGTATTGAAAGGCTTGAATATGTTTACTATTTTTGCACCTTCAGGGGCCAAACAATGGTTCTTATACTGTAAACCAACTTTTTCGCGGATACTTTATTTCGCGTGTAGCCCTTTCTATCCCACTTTGCGGTGACTTTATTTCACGATTTTCTAATTTATTTGATGTGGTTAAAAAAGGAAAGATCTAAATTTTACATATTCGCGACGATTTATTTTCGCGTTATTTTTCTACTCGCGAAAGTCGCGAAAATAAGTTGGTTTACAGTATCTCCTCCATTGATAAATTGTCACACGTTATCCACGAAAATTGATAAAAATTAGTACACTATCCTAAATTTTCCAAGATCTTCCCCGAGCCACCCGTACTTGCTTTTCCTAAGGTCAAATAAAAACTTGCTGGTGGGAAATTATTTATCCTATAAACCAGTCGATATTTGACTTGCAAGCAAGTGCTGCATACCAAGATTTTCAAAAGTGGTATAAAATACACCATTTATTGTTATGTTACTTGCCAAACTACAAATAGCGTGTATTCACTGTAGTTAAAATAGATAAATGGTATGTTGGAGAGTCAGAACCGTCATTTTACAAACACATGAATAACCATCGTAGTGGCTATGACTGTTAGCCAGATCTTTCTCTCATTTGAAATTTAAGATCTTCTGACCACACTAAGGCATACCTCAATTGACTGACTTACTATCATTGACCAAAAACAGCATGGTACCGAGAAGTGAGATTCACTCGGGAAAGATCTTCCCCTGGACCAAATTGGAAGAATGAAAACGGGTAATTTGAATTTTGCAGTGACAAACACAGCATATTTGTATGCTTTTTATTTTATTTGGGATGAATATATACGCAGTTTGGCAGTTTTTGTTTGTCATTAAGCTCTTCGAGTCATCGTCTATGGCTTTCCAATGTACGGGTTTGTGCGTTCATGATGAAGGTAAATGCGGATGTATGCAATTAATAAAGTGTTATTTTCATCTATATATTAAAAAAGTGTACCTGTTTCTGTGATGACGCATATAAACACATCAATATAAATATGCCAACAGGAATGAGGTTGAGAATGAGTGCCAGCCATGGTGGAATTGCTTCAAATCCCAAAATAATAGCGCCTAATATCAGCATGAATATTGAGCCTGGTGTAAGTAATGTTGATACAAACAGGAAGACATGATAGACTATGTACAAGAACGAAATATTTTGGTTTATTTTCGTTACTTTCTTATAATCTAAGATTAAATCTAGAATGTTTGCCATTGTAGAAGGAGTCCATCTACGACGCTGATTGAAAAATTCGTAAAACTCTTCAGGTGCAGAAGTGTATGAATCCGATTCTGCGCAATACTCAATTTTCCATCCTTTCTTTAAAAGCAAAGTGCATAACCATCTATCCTCGCCTAAAATATAATATGCGATATATGTAAAACCTCAAAACAACATTTTAATGAAAATGTCAACACCCCATACTGTTCCTGAGTAGTGAAAAAAGTCCGGTTCTGTGGCACTTTCATTTTACAGTAGGAAAATGAAAATGAAAGTAAAAGTGAAAGTGAAAGTAAAAAATCTAAATCGAACCCGACAATCCTCTCAAAAGAGAGAGCTATAATTGAAAAAAAAAACCCACTTTGAAAGAAAGCAATGGTGTGAGTAAGAATACGAAGGCTTTTTACAAGATGATTTCATGAGTGACTATGTGTTTGAGGATAAGGTACAGGAACAAAATGAAGAGACTCTTAAATAGAAAGACTTCGTCACTGGAGTCATTTACCAAATTTTAGAGGTGGTCGAGTAGATGGTAAGTTAGGGAAGAGTAGTATACTCATCTTGAAAAGTAGGGAAGGGGAGATGTTTAGGGTGTTGGCCTGCAGCGGGTTAAACAGAGAGAAGAAACTATTTGACGGAGCCTTCGCAAGAAGTACAGGTTTAAAATGCGTAAAAAGGCTAAACAAGAGTATTTCTCATACGATCTTGTTAGAAAGTAAATCTCGTAATCCTAGTCAAAAGAACAATCAATTTCCTACTTTCACTTTAACACCTCTTTACTCCTAGTCAAAACACCCCACTTTATTTTTAATCTAGCTAAACACTAGATTAAAAATTAAGTTGATCGTGGTATGTAACATGTGTAATGGGTGATGAAGGAACATTTTCCTTACGGCGCATGCGTAGTAAGGTATTTCTTAGATTTTCGTAGGTGTTGTTTTTCATCGTAGTACGAGTCTAAGCATGTAACAATACATTTAAACTCTATGTCACTAATGTCATCATCATCCAGAACTTTACTTTCTGCATCTTCAATCTTAGATTTAGAGGTTCTGATAAGGTGTACGGTATCTTTATGTTTTTGCAGTTTTTATCAATACGTTTGGATAATACCGTTTATCACATCATTCCCAACGAATTAATGACCGCTAGTGAACTTAAAGGTATGCAAGTGATGGCTCCGATCCCTGTTGCAGCTCTACTGAGTGCACTGGTTGTACAAATAACGTTTAAAACAGAACAGGTTCCTAATGAGACGGAATTCATCCTATCTAGTCTGTTGTATGTTTTTGGATTTAGGTTTATTTAAGCATCTCTGCCTCTAGCAGTAATTCAACGGATCGAATTTTATCTTCTCGATACGTTTGCTTGTTAGAGTCTACGTCATTCATTTATTTATAGCAACCAACTTAGGAGAGGAACATTACCGAAAGGACTATTGGGACCTAAACGCAATCCACTTCCTGAAGCATCATTTGTATTATAAAATTTACCTCCATGTTTTAAATACAACCCATCTCCATAGGTGTCAGGTAATGAACCCCTAGTTATATGCAACACATTACCTTTTTTGTTTACAAATGCAAACATTATCTCCACGTTTAAGGTAGAGACCATTACCTCCACGTTTAAGGTAGAGACCATTACCTCCACGTTTAAGGTAGAGACCAGAACCAACGGCTAAAGTCATGGCAGCATTACCCAAATCACTCAAAGAATGGTCCAATTCCCTAAACAACAAACCGTTTTTACTTATTCCCATTTATTCAAAGTAGTTAATGATTTTTTACCACGGCATACTGGTGTTGACGTGGTTTTAATACTCAAGCACGTTGCAAGCAATACTTTTCAGTTTTGAACAGTTTTTTAAATTCACCATACCCCATTGTACCTCCAAACACACTTAAGGTAGTTAGGGTTTTAAATTTTCGCGCCGTCTGCGCTGGAGGTTGCGCACTGATATCGTAAGTCATGCTTATTGTCGTAATTTGCCATAACAATAAAATTTGATTATTAAAATAATCTATTTTATCTAAATACATTGAGGAAGAGTTGAATAATTGAAAACTGCAATTTTATAACTTTATAAAGTTTATTGTTGCAATTTTTATTGTTGAACATGTACTTCTGTTCTGGAAATATGGAGCATGTACTTGACGTCGGAACAGAGAGAAAGACTTTTCATGAATACTGTAATGCAGATAAAAAATTATAGATTACGATCTTCATTTTGGTAGCTTATGATGCAGTTTCACCCTTGTCTTACACTAGAAAAGGTCCTGCAAATATGCGAAAGATGGATGTAAACATGAAAAGGTGAAAAACTGTAAAGTAAGTATTTTAAAACGTCTTCTAATGAATTGAATACAAGTGCTCAAAGAGCGATTCATGCCTCTGAAAAAATCGAATGCAAGCGTAAATTTAGCGGAAATGATTTCACAGTAAATCAAGAACAACAAAACAATGACCCCTCCTTAAACATGTAACTATAGCTCATGGTACTTCACTCCTTGTAATTTATTTGATAATTTGTGGACCGTAAATTTCAGGTGTGATTACATCTCCATAGGGGAGGATAATGTGGGTTTCTGGGAGAAAAGGATATGACAGTAGGAGGTGCAAACAGAATTTTTCTTTTTTTCTTGTTTCCAACCTGGTATATTCGACTACGGGTGATTTTGCCCCAATTCCAGTCGTCACATTGCTTTTTTGCAAATAATGTTTCCTGCACCAATTCCTATTTACTGGGTCATTTCACAGAGATTTATATAATGAAATTAAAAATGTATGTTAATTGGCCAAGAACATGAACTTGTTAAAATACATTCTATGGAAGCATTTTCGATTAAGCATGCACACTGTGAAAGTTTAGAACATTTCCCTATACAGGCTGTATAATTTTTTTTAAATGAATCATTACTCAAAACTACATTTCCTAAGTGATGGTCTGGGTGGAGGGTCCTTCATTTCTTTCTTCACTAATTCTTTATACTATTCTGTATTTTGTTTTTCCCCACTTTTCCTGTTTGTTTTATGAGTTAACACCCCCAATTAAGGACAATATTCTTTATTGATTTGTTTATTTGTCTATTTTCTTTATTTATTGTGCACATTACCACATGCATTATTCTCTATTCTTTAAAACTCATTTAGACCCTCCTATTTGATCTTGCAGAATCTTCATGAGGGAAAACAAAACTGCTTTACTTCCAATCAGGAAAACATGTCTTGTCATAAAATTTTTTTTAATTTTTAAAGCTTATTAGGCCTCTTTTCGTGATATTGCTGTTGACTGGTCAGCATTTGGTTATAATCCTGGTAAACAAGTATAATTTATACTGTATAAATTGTTAATTATAATTAGTCGTTTCGTTTAGAACTAGACACATATAAAGCAGTGTAGAATATTACGTAGGTTGAAGTTTCATATTAAACAGTTAATTAACAAACAAAAAACACTATTTGACTGAAATTGTATTCACTTTGCAGTATTAATTATAATTAATGAAGTTATACATGTAGTACCAGTATGTTTTACTAGCACAGTACACTTTTCATGGACAGAATTAAAAAGTCTTCAGTGAAGATTAATTCAAATCAGGCTATGCTAAAACAATTCAGATTGACAAATTTTTCTTATACAATAAAAGTTTTTTTTTATCCTAAATGGGAAAATGTTATTTGGTACAAAGTTTCTTCCTCACACAATGAATGTAATTTGAGCATGTAGCAACAGAGAAATTATGTGGTAAACCAGTCAAGAAAGGCCATTATACAGAATTCATAAAATGTTTAAAATATATACAGACATACATCATGGGAAGTGAAAGTTTGTGCTATTTCTACATTTAAATATATATACCATCTGACATACAATGTACATGCAGTATATTTAGGGGCCAGCTGAAACCCGCCTCTGGGTGCGGGATTTTCTCGCTGTGTTGAAGACCCATTAGTGACCTTGGGATGTTTTTTGCTCTTTGATTTGGTTATTGTCTCTTTGACTTATTCCCCGTGTCCATTCTCAATGTTATTATGGATTTGCATAATGTAGGATCCATATGTCTCTTATTTAGCAAACATATGGAACAGTATGGACCACAACATACATTCTTTGTACACGTACCATTCTATTTTGATAGATTAATGTTTAGAGTAAAAAAAAAGTATATCAAACAAAAGAAAAATGGTATCTCAAATCTCCCAATTAAAGAAATAAGAAACCATTTTGTAAAGTTTAATATGACATGTCGACAAAAATATCAGACAGTTGGACTTAAATGTCTCATTGAGTGGACCTAAATATCTGCAATGTCCTCTTAAATGTAAGAAATGTTAAAAAGTTTCTTTTTGTTTTACCAGTTGACTTTAAATATCGACCAGAGACCAAAGAACAATGATGTTATACACTAAAAATCACCCTTAGGCCTTCAACAATACTGTAAAGTCAGCTTAACAAGGCATGTGCATGACACAATGTGAGGCATTTAAAAAATTAAACAAATGGCCTGAAATCTCATGGGAAAAAATTCAATCTTTGGAATTTAGGAAAATCCACGTACTAAATTGTTTATGTTGTGAAAAAGCATTGTAGGAAATTTAGAGATTCTGACAGCTATATGAATAAGTAGTTACGTCTGTTACGAAGACGTATAAATATATAAATATATCATATACAAAGACATTTCTTTGAATCAGTTTTGGCAGCAAATATTAACTAATAAATCAAAAATTCACATTTAAACTACAAGTATACTCTTTTGGAGAATTTAACATCCGAGATATTACTGATCCACATATTTCTATGGCAAAGTTTTTTAAGACTTAAAATTGTGTAACTTCATATCTATAAATGAGAAATATCTACCATTCATTTCTTCATAAAAATATGACTGGTAGAGAAAAATGAGTAATTGTTCCTCTATATCTCAACAAAAGAAGCTAGAAGATGAGATTTACTGAAGTTGATAATTTTTTCAATGGCCGGTAATGGGTAACCCTCAACTTTTTCTATATTTTTTTCGATGAACGTATTGTTGGGATCAACTGTGCAAATTTTATTAAAAGTCTATCATTTTTATTTACAACCTTATACCATTTTGGAGGTATGATAACTATTTTTCAATCTTTGCAATTTTCAACCCAGATGCAACCATCTATCCATGTAAGACAAGCTATGTTTGTTAATGTGCACAAAATAGAAACGAAATGTATGGAGACTGCCTCCACAGATTATGGTAATCAATGGTGGAATCACTAAAATTAATAATTGAAAAAATAAGTCATGTAAGTGAAGTCCAATATGGAAGCTGCATATAGGAGATATGTGAACTATGACAAATTACCATTGTAGAAATGGTTTTGTCCATGCATAACCATGCAAACTATGAAAACTTTATAATATATGTTTGTGGAAGGCTCTTTGGGGTGGGGAGGGGAGGTGTCTTATTTGTAATGAGTTGTACGGAGGAGTCTGCGGAATTTGTAGATATTTCAAGTTTGATAATATAAAAGGGACTTGTCAAAACATTTAGATAAAATATTTGATGACGTTGTTGATTATATCGAAAGTATCTGAAACTAATCAGATTTCGTATTTTTCAAAGATGAGAATAAAACCACTTTATGAATGCATCATGATCAGATATACATGTATATCAAATATATTTATCTCTCTAGGAAATAAAATATTCATGATAGCTATATTTTGAGGCAAACAAATATAATTGGGTATGTTTTTTTTAAAAATTCAAAATATATGAAAATGGAAGGAATCTGGATGTTGCGGCTGCTTATCCCTACCAAAGAGGGCTAAAGTGCCCCCACACACTAACAGAATTGAAAGGTACTTAAGTTTGAGGCAGTAAGATATCACAGCCTAACAGCTGAACTGGATAAGCAAATGCTCACATTAATCTATGCCTGTTCCATGTACTAAATGTCTTATTTACACCATATCTGATGATGGTACTCCATAGAAAGGATATATATATATAGAGTACGCATAAATAGTTGAGTCCTTGTTTTACCATAAAAGACCACGAAGTCAGTTTGGTAAATCAAAAAACAAATAACTCTTAGGATATTTGCATATCTACAAATGATACCTAAAACAATCCTTGAAAGTTTTGAATAATTCTTAATAATGAAAATTGCAAGCGACATGTTGATGACATTTGAAATAGAGTAATGGCTAAGTCCGTGTTTTACCGTGGGAAACCCCTAAATTCAGCTTTTGCGTCTGCAAATAGTACCTAATTACCCTTCCAAATTTTATTGAATTCCCAAGGAAACTTTTAAAACCGTGGAAAGCCAGTCATATAAAAATAAATTATTTTTCTTATATTGCCGGTGACCCCCAAATTTTATTCCAATTTTATAAAACAGAGACATATAGCTCTTCAGTGTGAAAAAATGAGCAACTTCTGTCATTTTGTGATTGTGAATATGCAATCGAAGAGGTTTTATGTCCATTTTCCGTATATATTTATTGAGAAATTAGCCTATTTGCACTCATTTTCAGAGGTCAAAAAATCTCTTTGATGGCCGATGACCACCAAATTTTATTGTTTTTTTAATAACCATGCAACAAAGTTTAAGTCCACAAAGTATAAGAAAATTCGGTCATTTTTTCGATACCCCCGAACTACCTTAAACAGAACGATGACTAGCACGACAAGGTTCAGGTTCATCCGGGTCACTGAATTGTTTCACGTCTGTGGTTGACATTTAAATCAGAGCAGAATTCGGGCACAGTGTTCCAGCGAACACCGAAGCCTTTGTACTGGTGATCTTCTTTCAGACTTTGATCAACTTTAAGATCGATTAGAACAGTGCACTACCTCCTATCAAGCTGGAAATAGTGGTGTACGCAATGAGATCGTAGCCATCCTCGACACCATAAAAAAGATACATTTGGAAAGAAATTGTAGATGGTGGGTTGATGTGATCCATTGGCATAGCTACTACTGATGATATCACTATTGACGAGAATTTTGTTGATGCTATTGATGTTTACAATAGTCTCACCCTCTGTGTAACCGTTTGTAGCTCGGTCATGTGTGTAGATTTCTTTGTTAAAGCCCAGCACTTTATTGGTGCTATTGTCAACATTAAAATCTACTTGATATATTTTAGTAAAGTAAGTGTTGCCCTCACTGTACTGATTAACACCGATGTGGATTTTGGTGAGGTGTTTGTTGAGTTGTAGATTCCTTTGTAACACTTCGTTGATGTTTTCGATAGAGTAACAACCAGTATTCAGTGCAATACTAAACCAAGTACAACCATTATCATTAGAATCACAAAAAGTGTTGTTTCCTGCATGAATATTTGGGAAAGAGTAGTAAGTCTCCAGGGTTACCAGAGCCATTTCATAACTCTTTCCATTTTTAAGTGAATGTGTGGTTTGAACCGGGTATCGATTTTGTTGTTATTGGCAAACACAACGAAAGAGAACCCCTCTATATGTGCTGTATTTTCAACGATGCGTTGTAACAAGTTATTATCCATTTATTTATACAAAGTTCATTTTGGTTCCGATAGACTCGAACTGCAGAACTCTATCTGAGATCAACGGTGCAAAGGCTTTGGTATTCGCTGGAAGATTGTGCCCAAATTCTGCTCTGATTTTAATGTCAACTACAGACTTTTCAACTTTTTATATTGATGACTCACATCGATGACCAACAAAGGGTATAGGTCTATAAGGTCAGAAGGATTGATGTTACTATTTCTAACGAGATGATCCATTTTTACGCTTTACCTCATTTAGATTATTGTTGTTCAATATGGGGAAACTGCAACAACTTTCTATTAGATAGTTTACTAAAACTGCAAAGAGGGCAGCAAGAATAATTTTAGACGAACATGATTACACCAAACCTTCTAGCGAATTATTTCACGAATGTAACATTGTGCCGATTACACAAAGAATACATTATCATAAATCATTACTAATGTATAAGGCAAAAATGGTTTAGCTCCAGAATATTTGTCCAGTCTTATTTTATCAGCTTCTGCAAACCAAAAATACAATACGAGATTTTCGTCTTCAGATAATTTTATAATTCCAAAACCAAATACAGAGTTGTATAAGTCTAGTTTCTCGTACAATGGAAAACAAATTTGGAATGCTCTTCCTAAAACAATTAAAAAATCAAACACAGTATTAGAATTTAAGCATAACTACAAATCTATGTACTTTTAACATTACCATGATATTTGTACTGTAATGCCATATAATAATTGTTTATTGAATTTAAATTGTATTGCATCTTTATTTATCATTATTATTGAATTTGTATCGTTTTAATGTAATTATTATTGTATTAAGAGAGCCTTATTGACAATTGGTGTAATCTTTCTAAACAAAGATATTTTTATTATTATTATTATCCATGTTGAAGAGCTTTTTACGAAAGTCGGCGGCTTCATTGTACACCCTAGATACTTGACACTGGGTGAAGAGGGTGCTAAAGCCTACAGCTGGATAACGTTGAGCATTCAGGGTGACATGGATTTTACGCGATTGGCAGCGATCAAACACGGATGAGTTATGAGTTTGATCGTTACTTTTATCGGTTTGGAAGGCATCGATGATGTATCTGGGGTTTTCTCGTCCACTCTTAGCAGAGAGTCGCCAAGTGAAAACTCTACTTTGAGGAACAGATATGGAATCGCACTGCCTCATGCTAAAACCACAGTTGAGATTAATTTTGCTTTGGATTGTTTTGTATAGTTTCATCTTGTTTTCATCGGAAGGGACCACATGAGTAACGAACCAGTATAGTTTACGTAATGCTTTCTTTGCTGGATCTACCGCTTCTGCTCTTAACATTGTGTTTGCATCAGAGTCTCGCACGAGTGTGAGTTCGTGTTTGAATCCATACACGATCTTGTCATAATCCTCTGCGAAAAAAAAAGATGTGCTTTTAAAGGTATGGCGAATGAAAACAATCCTTTGGTTGTAGGCTTTAAGATGATGTAACCATGTCTAGGTGCAAAACCAGTGTTATTGACCTCAGCGTCAATCGTAGAATCTTAATACCACAATTGGTTGAGACCTCGAGATTTGCTACAGTCGTCGGGATACGTCAACAACCCCAAGAACTCAAAGGTATGGTCAGCGTTATTAGTAGTCATAAGGTGTAAATGATGTTCAGCTATAGGGGACTAACGTTAATAATGTTTGTAGGTGGTTCGAAAGGAATTGGATCCGCAAACTCGGGAGGTGGAGGAGGAAATGCAGGTAAGATCGCTGGTAGATCTTCAACCGTCTTGGTGATTTTATATGCCGTTTTCCCTTGTGCTTCTATAACGCGTTTAAAAAACTTGTTAAGATCACGACTCCATCCTTATTTGTCCAATCGTTGTTGTAAGTTGTTAGTTTGAATGCTACGCTTTACATCTTGCAAGAGCTTCACGTTGTTTAGGATCAGTGATGTTGATAAACGTCATTTATTTATAGCGATGGAGTGTTGAACGATGAACGTTGAAGGTTGAACGGTGTGAAGAGTTTAAAAGACGTTGAAACAATGGGGTAATGCATATGGATCAACCTTTCGATTTAACTCACGTTTTTTTTTTATTCTTTTGACTTTAAGACGGTCATTACATTTAGTAAAATCAAAATAATCAGAATATTTAGAACCATAACATGTGATATAATTAGTATGACTAACCATAGAATATTCAGAAAATATAGTATCATAGCATACAAAATTGGACATATTGTTTTCTTTATAAAAAGTTTAGCTCTTTGACGTGTTTTCCTTACGGCTAATTATGTTCTTCGTACAAATCAATGTCTGTATTAAGTGTTTAAGGCATAGGTCTTGGTTCGGTTGACACAAATGAGTACATTAATGTCCTCTGATCGTATTGGCACTACATGGTGGTCTCGAGGTTTCTCTTGATAACTTGTAAACTTCTTTTCCTAAATTCCAGTTATCGATATCAATACCATCACCAAATATATTGTAGATTTGCTAAACACCACATTTAAAACATCGATTTAACCTATCATCAATACGATCGAACTCACGCTCACAGACATCATCATCGCTACTACTACTATCGCTACTATCACTACTAGTATTACTATTAGTATCACTAAATACAGATGAATCATCCATTTATTTAGCATTTATAAAACTGTTTTAATTTGTATCTGTATTTGCCATTTACCTTGGTGCTGGTGAGATCGATGGTGACAAATCCATAAGGTATAGAACAACAGTGATTGCACAACGTCTTAAACTCCTTAACGGTGAAATCCGAGCAATTATCTCGATGAATGTGTTGAAGATTTTGAGCGTCTTGTGGAAATAGACATATAAAGTTACTATTTTCACGAATCGTTTGACGTGGAATTTTAAAGTAATTCTGACATAGATAGAAACAATCCACGTTATTATGTCGACCTCAGATGTAATAAACCTCACATTTATTTTGTTTGCTCAACATCAAATCATCAAACACCATCAAGCTCTTACGATTCGGATCAAGTTCTCGAGGCTCTTTGTTTATAGAAGAAGGCATCGATACAACTAAGTTGTTGAGGTGGAGGTAAATCTTCTACAACATAGATCAAAGAGTGAGGACATTTTTCTTGAACGGATAAAAGCTGACGTATATCCTCTTTTGATAACTCTTTTTACAATGCTTTTTGTAAGAGTTGACAGATGCGTTGATGCAGCGATTTTCCAAACACATGCAAACAGTTATAATCTAACCGTTCATCTTTCAGGAGAAAGTTGTTGAGTAATGTCGTCTTACCACAGTCTGATTTTCAAATAATCAACCCTCTAATCGATTACTTCTGTTCGCAGTCGTGTCATTGTATGAGATATTTTCAACGTCCATTTATTCAAATAAAATGACACTCTTTTGTTTAAAATACAAGAGGAATACAAAAACGAAAATCTCTCCGAAAAGACGACATGCAACGGACGACGAAGAAAAAGTGGAATCTGCGCAGTGTTTGGATCAAAGAAATATCAGTTTGTCAAAACCGATAGTGGTAGGGGTTTCATGAATAAAGTCATTAACCATCTACCCGTAGAAATGGATCCTCCGAGACATCAGTTTATGGGACCTGGGACTAAGTTACATCAACGACTCAATGCAGATAAAACACCTAAATCATGGTCTAAACATATCAATCGAGTCGATGAAAACTGACTATCGTCATGATATCTGTTTTGCTCGACATAAAGATACACCAACACGTAATTCTGTGTGTGATAAAAATATGTTAAGTCAATTAGACTCCATCAACAATCCAACCATGAGAGTGAAAATGGATCGTGGTAACGTTAAACCCCTCATCGGTACCAAAACGCAATTTGGTTCAGGACGTAAAAAAGTGCGTTGGACAGATCAATTAGCAAAAGAATTACATAAACCCGTTCGACGTAAATTCCAGAAACGTCGTGTGATCGCTGTGCTGATGAGATTTGGTTTGCCTATTAGTTTATTTTCTCGCGATAACAAAGGATTTAAATTCATTCTAAGTACTATCGATGTGTTTTCCAAATACGGATGGCTTATACCTCTAAAAACAAGAAAGGTGATACGGTGAGAGATGCCTTCCAAGCGGTATTTAAATCATCATCACGTATTCCTCAAAAGTTATGGACTGAAGGTACTGAATTTTTCAACAAAGATGTCAAGGAGTTACTTCGGAAGCATGATACTGAACGTTACTCTACCGAGAATGAGGGAAAATCGAGTGTCGTTGAACGATGGAACCGTACTGTGAGAGAAAAAATGTTTAAATAATTTTCAGCTAATTCTACGCGCACTTACATCGATGTGTTGAGTGATCTCGTTCACCAGTACAATACGTCTAAACATAAATCTATCAAAATAACTCCTATCGCTGCAGGTCAAAAAGAACATGAAAATAAAGTCTATTGGAACTTGTATGGCAATCTTCTTCCATTAAAAACAGGGTAAATTTAAAGTAGGGGATAAAGTTGGAATCACTAAAAAGAAAGGCATTTTTGAAAAGGGATACACCCCTAGATGAACCGAAGAAGTCTTGACGGTGTCCCACGTGTTAAACACTCAACTTGAAACGAATCGTATCAAGGATTTTAATGACGAAGAGATACAAGGTTCATTTTATGAGTCTGAACTTAAAAAAGAAAACGGATCAAGACTGGTACCGCATCGAAAAGGTTTTGCGAAAACGAACCAAGGGTGGTGTTAAAGAGGTCTTTGTTAAATGGAAAGGGTACTCTAAGTCATTTAATTCTTAGATTAACCAAAGACTGCCTTAAACTGTCCAGATCTGCCTTGTTTTTTTTTATTGTTGTACTGGTAATGCTTTGCATTAGGAACGAACGTTTCACCTATGTATCGATTTTTAGTTGTAGAATAGTTTCAAACTCATTTACTTTTCCCTCGAATTCTTGTTGAAGTCTGGTATCAAACGTATCCACTTTTTTCTTTAGTTTTTAATGGTTTCATCATATTCTTTCTCCATTTGTTTTATATCCGTTTTTATTTGCTCACACTCGGAATGTTATGCTTCGGCTTACTTATACCGTCTTTCATTTTTGCATAACCCATCGTTTTGTTACAGCATCCGTACCATGACTCGGAGCTTTTAGTTTAGTAATACGATTGTCGTTAATGTTCAAATTTTCGAGAAAAGTATTCCTATTTATTTCTTCATTTCCATATATTCCAAACTTATCAACTATTCTTTAATTTATAGCACCAATGAAAACTCGACATGTGTTGAAACGCTGTCTATTACAACACATTGATAGTTTATGATATTTACGAGGATTTTTACTTCAAGATTTTTTTCAATTTTGTAATATCCATGAGACAAGGTGCTGATTCCATCGGGTAAAATGTAACGTTTGTCTTCATTGGCGATCTTGTTGACCTCCTCGATGTACATTTGGTGAAGGTGGCTGCGGATGATGTTCATCGGCTTGTGGATCTCCTGCTGGCTGTCCAGGCATCGCTTGTAGTCGTTACAGTTGACGTCGCGCTTAATCACATTCTTCTTAACTTGCTGACTTGATCCTCCACCTTGTAGGCGTACATCTTCGCCCGGAGCCCTACGAACTCATCGTCTTTCTACCGCATTCTTCCTTGAAAAGTTTGCTAATAAACTCGTGAAATGATTGTAGTGCTGTTTCTCTCATCTTCACAGAACCGTCCATGTAACCATAAGGATTCACTCCCTTCCATCAGTTCATAACGGTCTCTGAAACACTTCTTCACCGCCTTAAATTTATCATTCGTTAGATTCTTTGCTATGCTGTCCAGCGAGTTCGGCATGAAGCGGCTGGAATCGATGAACCTCATCTATAAATCTCCATCTACTTTCTTAGAGAAACTGATCTACTTCTCGTCGGTGTTAGGAATGCAGTTATTCTTACCTCGTCCTTGAAGTACGATTCGCTCGTGTATGTAACAACGTATTAGATTTAGCGAGAGAAATTTATGTATTACTGAAAATTATTACACCAGGGTTTTCGATATCATAAACTAGTCAAAACATTTACTAAATTTTATCATCGGTATAAGGACATCATTCGTAAATATAATTCAACATGCAGACATCTTATACGTTCGGGTATTTCACATCCAATCTTTTATGGTAATATTCTTTACAAAGCACAAAATGTCAGTATTCACCTCAAAAGCTAACAAAACCTTTAAACAGACTTATTAAGAAGGGATATAGTTACGATACTGTTGTCAGGTCATTAAAGATTGCATATTTTGGCTTTAATATTGATTCACTTATAGGTCTTTGCATCGGAATTAAACATACTTATTCTAAAACCAGTTGTTGGCATGACACGGGTTATGTTCTTCTCATGTATTTTATGATGGTATAATACTAAACCCTAACAGGAGGGATTGTGCCTGATATTCATATGATGAAGACATAATCTTTCAATCTTTCAATCAGTTTAATTGAGGTCTGGAGCTGGCATGTCAGTAACTGCTAGTAGTCTGTTGTTATTTATGTATTATTGTCATTTTGTTTATTTTCTTTTGTTTCCTACTCTGACATCGGACTCCTCGGACTTCTCTTAAACTGAGTTTTACTGTGCATACTGTTGTGCGTTTGTTTTTTTATACATTGGCTAGAGGTATAGGGAAGGGTTAAGATCTCAAAAAACATGTGTTTTTGCGCCTGTCCCAAGTCAGGAGCCTCTGGCCTTTGTTAGTCTTGTATCATTTTAATTTTAGTTTCTTGTGTATAATTTGGAGTTTAGTATGGCGTCCATCATCACTTAACTATTATACATATTTGTTTAGGGGCCAGCTGAAGGACGCCTCCGGGTGCAGGAGTTTCTCGCTGCATTGAAGACCCATTGGTGGCCTTCGGCTATTGTCTGCTCTATGGTCGGGTTGTTGTCTCTTTGACACATTTCCATTCTCAATTTTATTAGTCAAGAACAAAAGGTCTACGTGTTTCGCACCGGTGTTCTTTGATATCCTTAAAGGGTATACTTCCAGTTTTGTTTTCTTCGTTTTCATCTATTTCTTCATCATCGTAACCAAGAACATTAATGTTGAAATCTGTATTCTGTCTTTCGAATTTGTCAATGGACTAATAATAATAATATCTTTATTTAGAGAGAGTAACTTATTTGGATTACACCAATTTTCAATAAGGCTCTCTTAATTCAATAATAATTACATTAAAAATAAACAATACAAATTCAATAATAATGATAAATAAAGATGCAACACAATTTAAATTCAATAAACAATTATTATATGGCATTACAGTACAAATATCATGGTAATTTTAAAAGTACATAGATTTGTAGTTATGTTTAAATTCTAATACTGTGTTTGATTTTTTGATTGTATTAGGAAGTGCATTCCAAACTTTTGGTCCACTGTATGAGAAACAAGACTTATACAACTCTGTATTTGGTTTTGGAATTATAAAATTTTCTGAAGACGAAAATCTCGTATTGTATTTTTGGTTTGCAGAAGCTGATAAAATAAGACTGGACAAATATTCTGGAGCTAAACCATTTTTTGCCTTATACATTAGTAATGATTTATGATAATGTATTCTTTGTGTAATCGACACAATGTTACATTCGTGAAATAATTCGTTTGAAGGTTTGGTGTAATAATGTTCGTCTAAAATTATTCTTGCTGCCCTCTTTTGCAGTTTTAGTAAACTATCTAATAGAAAGACTGGAAATTTTATACTCTCAAACTTAAGTTCATTTTCCCATTTTTTGTATTGACTGTTTTATCCACTTCTTCGTGATGTAAAGCTGATAATATCGCCCATTGAAAACACCGACCATCCTTATTTTGTGCGTTAATAATAGCCTTCTTTTGGGCAAGTTTGGATGGAAGAGCTACGTACAAACCCCCCTGAGTGGTGTTAATTTGTTTAAATGAATTTTACTATATTGGCTAGAGATAAAGGGGGAGGGTTGAGATCTCACAAAACATATTTAACTCCGCCGCATTTTTGCGTCTGTCCTAAGTCAGAAGCCTCTGGCCTTTGTTAATCTTGTATGTTTTTAATTTTTGTTCATTTATATGTTTTGGAGTTTAGTGTGACGTCCATTTTCACTGAACTAGTACACATTTTTGTTTAGGGGCAAGCTTTAGCCCGCCTCTGGGTGCGTGATGTTCTCGCTGTGTTGAAGACCCATTGGTGGCCTTCGGCTGTTTTCTGCTTTTGTCGGGTTGTTGTCTCTTTGATACATTCCCCATTTCCATTCTCAATTTTATTGTAATTGTCCAATGTGACCAAATGTCCATCCACTTCCTTCACGCATGTACTTTGTCATATTTTCGTTCACCTGCTTCGTCATGAATGCAATTCCAATTCGAGGTCCGTTGATTCAGTGAAAGTAACAACGGATGATCTAAAGACAGGAGTAACGTAGGAACTCTCTCCAGTTGCGGTTTTTTTCACCAACCCCATTTGAACTATTTGCACCTTCAAATTCTTCTTTTTGGTAAGTGCATCTGAAATTTTACTGGAAATAGTGCGTTTACTTACCTTAAAAAACGTATCTAAATTACTTTGCTTCAAAGGCTCAATAGTCACCGTATCAAATACACCATTAAGCGCTTCTATTCTATCAGTGACTTTAATTTTGTCTTCAACAGGTGCATTTCTTACAAATTGGAGTAGATCGTCTGCCTTAATCGAGAGTACTTGGTTATACTTCGTCTCTTTGCGAGTGTTGTAAGCTCTTTTTGGGGTAAAATCCTCTTCATGAGTAAATTTGCTGTTGGTTTTTTTCCTCAATGAGCTTGATTAACGTCTCCTTTGATTTCCTGCTGTACGGTGTACCCCCTTAAACCCTCATCCTTAGCTATCTTACGGTGCTCCTTCATGGTCTCTTTCACAAGGATTTTGCCTTCGATTGAAATGGGTTCGTCATCGTTCTGCCGACGCAGTTGTTTGTTATGTTTCCCACACAGTCCGTCTGTTCCAGGTTTACAAGACCCTTATTCATTCCTCTTCAGTTTTACGGCTCAATTTTAACAAATTTAGCACAACCGCTTTCACTTGGTATAAATTAAGACGATGACAGTCCAGATGGACCAAGCATGTCTTCGTATGTTGAACAAATGTTGTTACTTATATTAACATCTCTCTTTAAGGATGTTCGCTCCTCTTGTTTTTTTGAATTTTTGCCAGATATTTGGAATCCTCTGGTTTTATCCATGTAGTGCCATTGAAAATTTTAAAAGTAGGGATTAGTGGGCAAAATTTTCAATGGCACTACATGGATAAAACTAGAGGATTCCAAATATCTGGCAAAATTCAAAAACAAGAGGAGCGAACACCCTTAAATGCCCACTAATCCCTACTTTTCTTTCCATAATTCGATTACTTCGGTTATTTTTTCATACTTTTTAACAGAAAAAGGTGCCAATGTTAAATGTATAAAAACTAGAGAGAATCATTTCCGTCAAATTTCCAATGGCTTATATCTCGAAAATCAAGCTCACGGAACCTTCATTTTTCCTGCTTTTATAGTTCCTTTATCTGTAACAATATAGAACAGTTTTTTAAAAGCTTATTATTTTGAAACAGAGTAGCGAACGTCCTTAAGGACGTTTTTCAATTTTCTACTTTGTTACATGCTTAGACTCTTACTACGATGAACAACGAACATTACGACGACATAAGAAAGACCTTACAACGCATGCGCCGGAAGGGAAAATGTTCCATCATCACCCATTACACACCACGATCAACTTATTTTTTAATCTAGTTTTAGCTAGGGTTTTGACTAGGAGTAAAGAGGTGTTAAAGTGAAAGTAGGAAATTGATTGTTCTTTTGACTAGGAGTAAGAGATTTACTTTCTCACAATATCGTATTAACTTATTTTAAAACCTGTACTTCTCACACGAAGGTTCCTGCAAAGGGTTCCTTCTCTCTGTTTAACCCGCTGCAGGCCCACACCCTAAACATCTCCCTTTCCCTACTTTTCAAGGTGAGTATACTACTCTTCCCTAACTTACCATCTACTTCGATCACCTCTAAAATTTGGTAAATGACTCCGTTGGGAAGGTCTTTACATTTTAGAGTGTCTTCATTTTGCTCCTGAACCTTATCCTCAAACACAGAGGACTGTCGGGTTCGATTTAAATTTTTTACTTTCACTTTCACTTTCCTACTTTCAATTTCACTTTCTACTGTAAAATTGAAAGTGCAGAAGAACCTGTCACATACCGTAATATTGACATATCTTAACCGGATACGATCCGGACATTATTGTTATGTATTATGATACTCTCCTGTATAGAAGGTTAATAAATATAGTTTGTTATTGTCAACATGTCTTCGTACTTATTGAACATGGTGTCAGCATGAACCATCGCCCATCATAATGAAAATAAGCCATCCGTAGATGGAAGCAATCTTAAAAGTTGCATGAACAATCCAGCTACCCAAATTTATCACAATTATGGATGCACTATCAGGATCTCATCCCAAAATGGACTGGGAAGCGACAGACCTAGTGACCGCTTGGAAATCTTTCCAACAACATACAGAATTTTGGTTCGCGGGACCTCTAGCTAAAACTTCCGAAGCACAAAAATGTAACTATCTAATGATTTGGATTGGCAACAAAGGTAGGGACATATATTCAACCTGGGATCTCTCGGAAGATGACAAAAAGAAACTTGAAGTGTACTATCAGAACTTTGAAAAACACGTCCGGCCTAAATCAAACAAGATCTATTCACGATACAAATTTTAAGCCGTGTACAAAAGACATTGAGACTTTCGAAGAATACCTCACCGACCTTAAAATATTGGTAAAAGATTGTGGATATGCGACGCCGGAGGAGATGGTCCGTGATGCCATTGTTTTGGAACTAAAGACCACAAAGTTCGGGAAAAATGTATCACTGAAGGGTCCGAAAAGGCTATAAATTTCGCTAGAACATATGAACTTTCTAAGGCACAACTTAAAACTATGGAAAGCGAAGATAAAACAATCAACATGTAAACAAACAAGGATCAAGATCAAACAATTTTACATCAGGTAAAAAGTATGGCAAGCAATACACACCACAAAGGGACCACCTCAAAATAACAAGGGCAATCACCCAATTTCACAAACAAATGTAAAAACTGTGGAGGTAAACATGAGCGTAGAAAATGTCCTGCATTTGGGAAACAGTGCAACAAATGCCATAAATATAACCACTTTGCGTCCGTATATAGATATAAGAAGATGTGGTATATGTCTGTCATCAAACAAATCATCAAAGAAAATGCACACTTTAGAAATATGCAGTGAATCTGATGATGATGAACTTTTTATTGGTACAATTGATAATTCAGAATTGAATACCGATGAATGGACCGAAACAATCAACGTCAACGACGTACCAGTTAACTTTCAGCTAGACACAGGTGCAAAGTGCAACGTACTTTCCTATACAAACTGAAAACCATTTGCTCGCATCCTATCATCACAAAACAAGTTTCACCACTCCGTTCATACTCAGGACACATCATTGACATCGTTGGAGTAATCAATCTTAGGTGTAGTTATAAATGCCAGGATCATGCCGTGAAATTTCACATTGTAGATCGTAATGTATAATCCGTCATAGGTGCCAAAACATGCGAAGCGATGAAACTCCTAAAGCGCATACATTCAATCACGCAGACCAGCAATCCGCAAGAAACGACAAAACCATTTTACCAGAAAACTGGAACAAAATATGGAGATTTGTTCACAGGCCTAGGATGTCTACCAGGAACACATTAGATACGTATCAACAAAACCGTAGCACCAGTTGTACACGCACCGCGTAAGATACCCATAGCTATCAAAGACAAAGTTAAAGCTGAACTTGACCGTCTGGAGGACATTGGTGTAATCTTCAAACAGCAAGAACCTACACAATGGGTTAACTCAATGGTAACTGTCATTAAACCATACGGCAAAATTCGAATCTGCATCGATCCACGTGATCTAAACAAGGCCATATTACGGGAACATTATCCGTTAAAACCGTAGAAGAAGTAATCTCGCAAATGCCGAATGCTAAAGTCTTTAGTAAACTGGATGCTACCAGTGGATTTTGGTATATTCAACTAGACGAACCTAGCTCAAAGCTATGCACATTTTATACACCATTTGGACGCTATAGATTTGCTCGTTTACCTTTTGAATAAATTCAGCATCGGAAGTATTCCAGAAAATTGTGTCTGAAATGGTATCCGACATAAAAGGAGCAGAAGCGATAATCGACGACATTCTTATTTGGGGATCAGACCAAAAAGAACATGATATGCGTCTCAAACAAGTTTTAGACAGAGCGCGTGAATACAACTTGAAACTCAGTGCCGGAAAATGCGAAATCAGCAAACCGGAAGTAACATACGTTGGACACCGTCTAACAAGTGAAGGTGTGAAACCGGACCCAGAAAAAATCCGTGCAGTCAATAAAATGTCAAAACCGGAGTGCGTCAAGGATCTGCAAACCTTCATGGGTTTTATTCAATATCTTGGCAAATTTATGCCAAATATGTCAACAGTCAGTGCACCGTTAAGAACACTCCTAGAAAAAAACACTGTATGGCACTGGGATGAAATACAAGAAATTAATTTTCAAAAGTTGAAAGAAATGGCAACAAATGCACAACTGCTTCAATTCTACGATCCGAACAAACCGCTTACACTCAGTGTTGATGCTAGTTCAAAAGGACTTGGAGCTGTACTGATACAAAATCAGAAACCAGTAGCGTATGCCTCACGTGCTCTTACTCATACACAACAACGATATCCGCAGATCGAGAAAGAAACTCTTGCAATTGTTTATGGATGTAATAAATTCCATGAGTATGTATATGGTCGCCGAGTTCAAATAGAGACAGACCATAAACCGCTCCAATCAATCTTCCTGAAAACGCTTCACCAAACACCGCCTAGATTACAGAGACTTTTAATAGCATTAGAAAAGTATGATCTTAAAGTTGATTACAAACCGGGTAAAGAGATGTATCTAGCAGATCATCTCAGTAGATCGTTCTAAAAGAAACAAAGGAAGTATTAGTACCTGACTTACACGTGAATGACATTCATTTGATATCACACATGCCAATTGCACCAGAAATGTATGCTAAATTTCAGAAGGAAACTGCAAATGATAAGCACCTTCAGGAATTACAAGATGTCATATTTAATGGATGGCCAAATGAAAATCTGAACTTTTACACTCTTTGAGGCCATATTGGACTTTCCGTGATGAACTTTCAGTCATCGATGGACTATTGTACTAGTCAAACAAAGCAATTGTACCAAAAGCGCTACAAAATGAAATGTTGGACAAAATACACGAATCACATCTTGGGATCGTAAAGTGCAAAAGCCGTGCACGTGATGTACTATTCTGGATCGGCATGGGACAAGACATCTAGGAAAAGTTAAAGCATGTGGACTTTGCGCTCAACATCAGTCTCTAAACGCCAAGGAACCGATGTTAATGCCGGAAATACCTGAGCGACCCTGGTCAAAACTTGCTACCGACTTATTTGAATACCAAAATAACATTATCTACTAGTAGTAGACTACTACTCAAAATGGCCAGAAGTTATGAAACTGGACAATGAAACTAGCAAAACACCATTGATTATTTAAAGGACTAATGTCAAGATTTGGATATATTGACGAATTAGTTTCTGACAATGGTCCTCAGTTTTCTTCATTAGAATTCAAAAGATTTGCTACTGAATATGGATTTAAACATACAACGAGCAGCCCACACTATGCTCAATCGAATGGGCAAGCAGAAAGAAGTGTTCAAACCATCAAGAAGCTAATTATGAAATCGAAGGATCCGCACAAAGCTCTTTTAGACTATCGAAACACACCGTTGGACATTGATCTTTCGCCAGCATAATTGTTCATCACTACCTACTTCATTACCGCTATTGATGCCGCAAAACATCAACAACCGTGAAATTATCAAAAAACTCGAAATTCGCCAAAGGAAAGCTAAAACCAACTATGATAAACATTGTGGACCTGAATTGAAACAGCTAAAACAAGGAGACTCTGTTGTAATGTACACAGATGGAAAATGGAAAGCAGGAAAAATAATTCAAAAACACCACACTCCTCGCTCCTATGTAGTACAAACATCAGATGGCAGGCGTTACAGAAGAAACCGTAGGCATATAAGACCAACAGCTTACAATGATAACACAGTTGAAAAAGAACATTTCAAGAACAATCACAATACAACCGTCCGTAAAACTTCTACTGTCTGTAACACTTCACAAACATTAGACCGCAGTGAAACCGTTGCGTCCGAGGAAAATGAAAATATTGAACCATCTAAGTCACCCGTGACAAGATCTGGAAGAACAGTAAAAGTGCCAACCAAATTAAATGACTATGTAAAATAATGTTATTGGACTGTCAAGTAGTTGCTAGAAAACATTAAGTTAGTTTTAGTTAGTTATCAGAAAAGACAATAAACAGACTTTAAGTTAAATTGGAAAAGAGACATTAATCTAGTCAGTATTAATTTCTAGTCAAAATCATTTCAGTATTAATTTCAACTGGGTAATACTCAAATTCATTTATTCATTAAATCATTTCATTTCATCTTTTAGAAAAGAGGATGTCACATACCGTAATATTGACATATCTTAACCGGATACGATCCGGACATTATTATTATGTATTATGATACTCTCCTGTATAGAAGGTTAATAAATATAGTTTGTTATTGTCAACATGTCTTCGTACTTATTGAACAGAACCGGCATTTTGTCACTACTTTCCTGCTAGTAAATCTATTGCTGATTGCTTAAAATCCAGTGGTAAATATTTGATTATTATTATACTTCACGTTAAAATGCCAGATTTTGATTGGTTGACAATCTTTTCTCGGGATAATAATCTGCTCTATCATCCTCTCAGGTATGTGTTATTTATATACTATTCAAGAAAATAACAAAATTTAAACATTTCTCTAATCATTTTGTATCGTTTATCTGAACCTAAGTCGTGTACTCTGAACAGAATACTGTATAATATAATGAACCTCAAAATATTGTACAATAATTTGTTAGGGCTGCAACAACCTTACTTATCGTGCAAATCAGCTGTATATTTGATGATTTGACTATTAAGGAACGACCATTTAATTTAAAAGCGGGTGGTGTTGATGGTGGTGGTGGTGGTGGTGGTGTGTGTGTGTGGGGGGGTCTATGTTTTTTCCTAAAAATATTCTGATCCCCAATTTAATGAAATTGGGGTCAAGCAGATGACAAAAACAAATTCTGAATCCAGATTTTGCCCACACCTTTCTATCGATTGTGACACCAACGAATGAGACTTAACACCAACGGCTTACTCGCAAATGACAATACGAATGCACTTGTGGAGAATAATTTGCGTATCCTTTGAGAGTCGCCAAGTATGGTGATTGGGTTCGTGTTGCGTAGTCTTTATGCTTTTGGTGTAAACTATAGTTGGTATGTTGTTTTATTCTTTCAAGTGAAAAAGTTTCTGTATTTCTTCAACTAATGATTTTTCATTGTCCCCTTTGTATATTCTGCCCTTCTTTTCAGTCACTTTTGATCAATGATTCATGATTTGTTGCAACGATTTGAATAAAGATCAAATTCAGTGATGGAAATGATAGAGGCCTTTTATTCTCTAAACCGACGAAACACAAGCATTAATCAATCACTCAGAAAAAAAGAGAAAACGTTGAAAATCATGCGAGATTAACATTGCAATTTGACTGTGAGAGAACGAAAGGAATTTGACGATTGACATACTCAGAAGGCCTGTAACGAAAGATTCCGACAATAGAAGTAATCATGTTATACTCCATTTTGTAGATAATTCAATGTAGATTTACGGCATAACAAGTTTCACTGAGATAGACAACCGCAGAATCGAAATGTAACGGAAGTGTGCGACCGAGTGACATTTCTCAAATATACGTCGAGTTTGGTACCTTGCGTTATATTAATGTATACTGACTAGGCGGTATGGGTTTTGTTTATTGTTTAAGGCCGTACAGTGACCTATAGTTGTTAATTTCTATGTCAATTGGTCTCTTGTGGAGAGTTGTTTCATTGGGAATCAAACCACATCTTATTTTTATCAAAGGTATTTTTTTCAGAGACAAGTGCCTGTGCAAAACTGGTATATAGAAACAAAGTTAATAAGTTGCTAGATGCAAAAAAAAATCCCGATTGTCAAATTTTGACTGAAATATTTCTTTGAAGCGTTTTAAATGTTGTAAATTAATGCGAAAACATCAAACGATATAAATATACCAAGGAATCGAGAGTCCTACTTTTTGTTTTCACTAGAGATATTTTAGTAATAACAATTTTATCTAACTGTCAAGAGTAAAGAAATATCTGCTGAGAAAAGTGAACTGAAATCAACCGAACCACAACTTGATTTTGAAAAAGATACTTAACTGTCGTGGAAAGTATAAATCGGCTAAGAAGGAGGCAAAAGAGTATAAATACCTTTATAGCAGTGACATAACATATACAAGGCATGCTGCCTATTTTAAGTAGGAAAATATTTGTTTATACTAGCAAGCTTTATTGCATTCTGAATAATTGTGTTGTAATAAAAAGATTTTTGTTAATAAATAAAGTAACCATAATAATACTAACAGTACCACTTTTGTTCACCAGATGCGCATTTCGACAATAATTGACTCGCCAGAGATGCTCGAGGACAAAATATATGAAAATCCAAAAACTATTACCAACTTTAAAGAGCTAATAAATCCAAAAGTACCAAAAGTATGGCCAAAGTAAAGCAACTATAATTGATTTATTTTAAAATCGTATTAAAAAATCAAGGAAACAAAAAATACCTGAGACAATCGCATGAATTTCAAAAGAAGCGAGGTCGGTCGCGTCGACTTGGTAATTGTCTCCTATTGTACATGAATCACCCGCCATGCAGATCCCCACTCAGTCAAAATATTACAATTGGGAATAGGACACAACAGATTAGACGTCCATTCTGGTATCTAAAGATCTAAGACTGGGGAAATATGTCGCTAATGAGTTAAGACACAGAAATATTGTATCAGTCAACCAATTCGTTGTATTGGCCATAGAGCTTATGAAGCACGATTTCATTCGTTCTTTCTCATAGCTCTGCATTGGACCATTTTTTTGCTTAAGGAGCACAACCCTGCAAATGAATTCCGTATCGTGTGAATATGCACGAGCGTAACGTATCAACTGAGATATGTAAACGACATACGACAGGACAAAGGTTTTGTTACTGCAGAGGAGTGGAAATTTGATGATTGGAAAGTGATCATGCTTGTCATAGATTCTAGTTTAAAGTCGTTCATATGTGTCAATTTTAAGGAAAAGATCAAGCCATAAACAAACTCGGTCATGGAATCAAAGCTACATGTTTCCATGAGGGAGATATCTTCCTTTATTTGAAAAGATTTCCAAAGTTTCAGAACAGTAAATTTCAATAAAATACTAGTAATATCCATATTTTCATGACCGTACCGAATTAATGGCTATATAATTAACTATCTATAACTTTATACACATAGCTACCTTGGTCATACTGAACATAATGTTTAGCTTCAGAGGCTACGGTTGTATACGTTTCCAGAGTGTCGGAGTGTAATATTGCAGAACCACGAAATAAGCTAAAACAACCAGGACTGCACAATACACAGCCAATCACGTGTTCTGTTGCTTTTTGTAACCAATGACTGATTGCATACTCAAATTGCTGATACCACACCATTGGACCTGAAAATACAAGCTCTTTGTGGTTTTAGTCTTTTTGTTAGGTGTTGTTTTGTGTTTGCTTTGTGTCGATCTGATAAGTCAAGCCTTTTCCAACTGATTTCTATAATTTGTTCTTATGATGTGCTGTTACACCACCGTCCAGGCTAGAAGGAGGGTTGGCTGACCGCAAATATGTTTAACCCTGCCACTCTCTGTATATTTGTTTTTCGTTTGTTGATTTGAACATAAGTCAGACCTTTAATTTTTGTCGTTTGATTTTTTTTTTTTACATTTGTCATGACTTTTATAGCTTGGTTTGCGGTTTGAGTTTTGCGCATTTTAGAAAGTCGCACAGTGACCTGTAATTGGTTACATTTACGTCAGTTTGGTCTCTCTTAGGAAGTTGTCTCATTGGCAATCATACCACATCTTCTTATTTTTATATTTAAAGCAACTTTAACAGAAGAAAAAAGACTACAGAAGAAGACATGTATTTCAACAAATGAAATTATTTCATTCAAAACTAAGTCCGCATTGTATTGCAATGTGGTTCATCTTGAATCTTTTATTTTTCACCAAAAAGTAATTAAATCCTTTCATTTATACATGTAAGATCTAAACAGTTTATACCTGTACCGATTGGATGAATCCTCCCACATGCAGCACCAACGATTTTTGATTTGTTCATTCGTCTCATTAAGCTTAGAACTGCTTCTGGCTCAAATTTAACGTCTCCATCAAGGGCCAAGAGAAACGTATTTTCTGCTGCATCTTGAAGGCCAGATCTGCCGAACTTGTTTTGCAACTTCCATTTTAATATATAATTCATGTACATCACCTATTTTCATAACAAAGGAAACAAAAAAAAACGATTTAGAAAATAGAAAACCACTATAACAACTAAATGTGAAGTATGGTTTGAAAATGGCGGATGAATTACATTTCATGTGTAACATGTTTCGCGTCTACAAGATTAACAGGAACGTATCTTACTCGTTATGAACAACATAGTAATTAAACTTATACTCAAAGATCAATAGGAAAAAAATTAATTCAATTACAGGTGATGACATATATTGTTACTACAACTGTATTGAATAACAAGTTAAAAACAGTACTACCTGTTTCAAGTTAGATCTCAATCGGTCACCTCTTTTACGGGTTTTATTCAAACTTAAGGTATTGTCTTAAACTGGACAAGATATCTCAAACGAACGAAATGATTTAAGGTGAATCATCAGCAGGGCGGGTCCAGGTGAGGGCGTAATGGGTGTACGCCCCGCTTTACCGAAAAAAAAAAAAAAAACAAACAAAAACAAACAAAAACGAAAACAAAAAACTATCGTAATCTGCTAATATTGTATTATAATGGCAAGTTATCATATTTCACAATTATTTTATGTTTTTAGCAACAAAAAAAAAGGTCAAAAAATTGACAATCTGTCTCAAATTTTGCAGATTTAAGCAAAGAACTAGACAAATGTGTACAGTTTTGTACAATCCAAGATGGCGGTATACAGTTAATCTACCATCATATCTATAATATAGAACTTCTTGATTGTTTGTTAATGGCCATTGATGATCATTCTTTGAGGTGCATTTTCCTTTCAATAATATGCACTTGCCATTATATGACGTGCAAACATCTTTATATGGTGTGCAAATATTCTTATATGATGTGCAAATACGCTTTTATGATGTGCAAACATAGTAATATGATGTTCAAATATCCTTATATGACGTGCATTTTCCTTATATTATGTGCAAACAGCCTTATATTTTGTGCAAACATCTTTATATGATGTGGTTGTGTCATTATATTATGTGCTTATAACCTTATATGATGTGGTTCGGTTTACTTCATTATATGATGTCAAAACGTCCTTATATAATGTGCTTTCATCGTTGTTATGATCAATGAACATGATTACGATTAGACTGATTACTGTCTTCGTCATAACTGATTCCGATCTGCTTCTTCGGAATTACTATAAACCCAGTTCAAATATGTAGCTATTCGTTGGAAAATGATTGAGATTTGAAAAGTGATAAGCCTTAGCACGTTGGTACCTCGTTTTAAAGATGAAAAAAATCACATCTGATATTGTTGGAAAATTGTCAAAATGTGAATTGCAAAGTTTAGTTTTAATCAATGGGTTTTTAATAATGAACATACGGCTAAAGTTATTAAATTATGGGTCTTCGACTGTGTAGTGAGCACATGGAGTTCAAATATTTGATCTACCAGAGGATATTCTGCATTATTTTTATGAATGGCAGTTTACTGTTTCTGATCTAGCAGCTCCAGCTTTGTTTCAGCTTCCGAAAGTGCAATTTATAGAAAAAAAATGAGACAGTACAATTTAACAAAAATCAACGTTTCAAACATTTTGGAGGAAGTTTAAAACCCATTAACTAGAGGCTCTGAAGAGCCTATGTCGCTCACCTTGGTCTATGTGGATATTCAACAAAGGACACTCTCCAACATTGTAGACGAGAATAGAATTCATGACAAAAATCAGTTTTGTTGAACTTGTATTGCTGATCATTTAGTCTATTTAGTTTCTCTCTATCTTCTTTATTTTTTGCTCAAAACACAAAAGAGGGTAAAAAAAAATATCTTTATTTATGGGGCTGGGCAATCACTCCTATACAGAGTGACAGCCTACTACCATCAGCGAAATGTGACTTTTTAGTAGATTTTGCCTTAATGATTATTTTTGTGATTTAAAGTGTCTATTAATCTATTATAATTTTATTATCCCAAAATCGTCATTACAGGGCAATTACTCCAAGGAGACGTTGAACGATTTCCTCTATATTGTCTTAATTGTAGATCTTGTCTTGCTGACCATTTTGTTTATTTAAGTTTCTATCTATCTATTGTAATTTTTAAGATATAAGGCAAAACGCAAAAATTGGTAAAATTATCATCAAAGGGCAATAACTCTAATAACTAGTCGGCTGACGATTTCGACAATCAAACTAATTTGTAGAACTTGTCTTGCTGACCATTTTGCAATTTAATGTTTCTCTGTATCTTTTATAGTTTTCAAGATAAAAGGCAAAATGAAAAAAAAAAGGTAAAATTTGTCATTTAAGGGCAATAAATCCTATAAGAAGTCGTCTGAAAATTTTGACTTAGAAGGACAATTGATATCATAACGTTTGAAACGTCACTCAGTCATTTTGAAATTCAAATTACAGTAACACATTGCTTAGGCGGAGGATGACAAGCATGACGCCTTCAAAGCGACAAAGGATTGAGCAAGTACGCATTGACTTCTATTTCATATTTCCACTCAATAGAATGTAATACTCTATTACACGCTCATGAAAAAAAGTTCCACGGTAATATTATTTACCTACGAAAATATGTTTAACCCCACACGCCCCAGCCGATTAATAACATTTCTGAATAATGATCCCCAGTCAGTGAGCTCTAGATATTTTTAAAGTCTAAGGTACGATCCATTTAATTTAAACAAAATACTGGCCGTATCTGTAATGAAAACAATTATCGTGTCCCCTTTTTTGCTATAAGAAAAAAAATCCAACAGAATTATTCAGCATTAAATGAACATGGTGAATAAAAAACGGGTGTAATTTTTTTTTTTTTTTTTTGGGGGTTGCATGTAAATCCCATATCTGACCGGAATGACTGTTTCGCCGAACTGGTATACTGAATACTTCTTTCAAGGCCCAACTGCAACCTGCCTGCTGGGTGTGGCCTTTTTGTCTCCATTTGTCGACCGTCATTCACAACTTCGTTGTCATTTGATTTTCAGACTCATTCGTAGCCTTTGGTTGATTTGGAACCCCTCACTTCCCTTGTTGAGTGAAACATTTCAACCAAACATTGGATAAAAATTGCTTGTTTGTCTTTGTTCGTGTCGGTCGTATTATAAACTTCATTGAATAGCCGTATATCATGTTTACAACAAGTACATATGTAATATGTGAGGTTATGCTAACTAACCATACAACAAACGAGAATTTTCCATGTCCATTTTTTTACTGACAAATCCCACATCAAATATATTAGTACATAGCTTTAGATCCATTCAATCATTTTATAATAGACAATTAATGGGGAGAATGCGGCATCAAAAATGTCCAACCCAAGCTTACACTTTAACTATAAAATATACATACCCAATGTTAGGAACCGTCACTAAAAATGTGCATTTTACACTTATTTTATGTTTTTTAGCCCAAAAAAAGTCCAAAAAAATGTCCAAAAAAATTTTCGCCTCGCTCCGCTCGGCGAATTTTACATACTACGCCCCCCCCCTTTCAAAAATCCTGGATCCGCTCCTGAGTCATAACTGATTCCGATCTGCTTCTTCGGAATTACTTTAAACCCGGTTCAAATATACAGCTATTATATATAATCCTATAAGAAGTCGTCTGAAAATTTTGACGTATAAGGACAATTGATAGAGCTCAACATTTTGTCAGATTTTCTCTATTCATAACGATTTTTAAGATAATAGACAAAACTTGCATTTTACCCTATGTTCTATTTTTAGCCATGGCGGTCATGTTGGTTGGCAAGCGGGATCATCGGACACATTTTTTAAACTAGATACCCAAATAATGATTGTAGCTAAGTTTGGTTAAATTTGGCTTAGTAGTTTCAGAGGAGAAGATTTTTGTAAAAGTTAACGGACGACGACGACGACGGACGACGGACGACGGACGCCAAGTGATGAGAAAAGCTCACTTGGTCCATGGGGCCAGGTGAGCTAAAAAGGGAGCCAGTTGAAGAATTTTCCTGCAATGGCGAAATATGATAAAACAATTTTTATTGCAAAAGACAGCTTAACCGGTATATGTAATTCCCTCTTTGTGAATTTCCGCTTTATATTAATTCATTTACTATACCAATTAAATAACTGTCTTTTTTAAAAGTAGTATTTCATAACAATAGCTATAAAATTTTCTACTCATGCATAAGTATACTGGTATGGATGATTGATTGATTGGTTGGTTGGTTGATTAATTGGTGTTTAATGCCAGTGGAGGAAGCCGTAGTGCCAGGAGAGAAGCCCCGACCTTCGATAGGAAAAGTTTAAACTGACAATTAAGATTGGAGTTGAGCTTACCTGCCTTCTTGTGCGGGATTCGAACTCACAATCTTAGTGTTGATAGGCTAGTGAGACAGTAGTTTGACAACTTGGACCACTCGGCCACCGTGAATGTTTGATTCCTAATATCTTGAAAAAGGCAGTTTCTTCTCTAAGTAGTTGATACATAAATGTCAATTATGTTAATTTTTTGTAAATTTTGCCTTGCTGATCATTTTAGCTGTTCAAGTTTCTCTTAATATATTACTTTTCTCAAGATATTAGTACAAATAGACACAAAAGATGGGCAAAAATTGATCAGTGAAAGGGTAATGACTCCTGTAAGGGACCGGTCATTTGTAACCCCAAAAAGAGGGGATAGGAGGAAATTAAGGGGGGGCTTTAATTTTTTTGGAATGGAAAGGTTATATTCAATTTTTTATATTTATAAATTTTCAGTCGTATAATGGTATGGCGATGTCGTCTTCGTCCGAAGACATTTTGTTTCCAGACAATAACTTGAGTACATAAGTGTATGGATCTCTATCAAATTGTACCACAAGTATCCATACTACAAAAGGAAGTTTGGGAATGATTTTTGGGGTTATTGTCTTAATTGTTTAGGAATAAGGGGACAAAAAGGGGCCAAAACAACTGTTTATATGTTACTTTACATTTAGTTTTTAAGCATATCTACTATATTCATATTCTGCAGACACTGTATAATGTTAGGTAGATCTAAAATCATTACCTGACTCCATCGTTTTTTGTGCCGTATTTTGTTCTTATCCTTTAGATGAGCGACTAAATCATTCCCTCCTGGTAGTTTCCAAGTTATCCGTGCGCCATATGGTGTTCTCACCATATCGCCACCAGCAAATAATATTCTTCTTTTATGAAAAGAGCTTGAATTTGAAAAAAAAGATTGATCAAAGAAGTATCAATGAAAACTGTTCTGTTACCAAAAACTGAGGGAATCGCATGCACTCAAAACGGTGCGACACTGGTCTGTTGACCTGCTAGAGGTTTCCCAATTTGCTACTGTACCAATCGTAGTACGAAGTGGGAGCCTTCATTGAACTTTTGAAAATAATTGATGCAAAAATAATATGATATAATTGCCAATGAGACAACTCTTCACCAGAGACTAAATGACAAAGATATTTTTTGTACTGTAATGTTTGGTGTTTTACACAGTACGGGGGTACTTGTAGTTCTTTCTTTTACTTATTGTTAAACCGAACAACAGAAACGACTCTAGGTCTTTGGTTGCTGGCTGAAATGTATAAGTAAAACTTTTATAAGTTCAAATACTTTATTCTGGATGCGCACATAAAATCAGTCTTAAAATGAACAATTATAAATTCAAATAATCAATGACATACTTTTCAAAATCACAATAGTTAAATAAAATACTTAAATCTTGAACACATATTTTGGTGCGATAACATTTATCACAAATACTGACTAAATACTGTAACTAAATATTCATTCAAATAAACAACATAATAAACCTTTAGTTCTTCAAATCAAAGTCTTAATTGACGTATAGTAAATATGAATAGTTTGATATTACATTTTATCATTAAAATGTTCACAACTTTTATCTAATTAATATAAAACAGTATAACTATTTAAACAGGGAACCAGTTCCTTAAACAAGTAAAAGTGGCTTCCTCATATAAAAAGTGTATTTAATCTTAAATTTCTTAATAAAAACCTGTAATTTATATTTAAAACATGACTAAAGTTTCAACAAGATAATGTTAATTAAATGTTGCATTTGCTACGAAACAATTATTGTAAATAACGGCTCCCTATTTCAACGTGCAATAACTGTCCCTTTATCATAGTTTTTTAGGTTTAAGTGTGACGCACAGAAACAATATAATAAAAGTATTTTAAACTTACATTTTATAATAACTAAGAATAAAATTAAACAATAGAAATATTTGCACAGACATACTATTTACATTTTATAGTTTATAATCCAGTAAATAACAATTTCGTCAAGAAATTGTTACTTACTGGATTATAAACTATAAAACTTTATTTATAAAATGTACAAATACACACTATGATATATTTACAACTATAGGTCACCGTACGGCCTTCAACAATGAGCAAAACCCATACCGCATAGTCAGCTATAAAAGGCCCGTAATGACAAATGCGAAACGATTCAAACGAGGAAACTGACGGTCTGATTTATGTACAAAACAATAAACGAAAAAAAAAAAAATGATATATAGCAACAAACGACAACCACTGAATTACAGGCTCCCGACTTTGGACAGGCAAATACATAGTGTGGCGGGATTAAACTGGTTTGATGACGCTAAACCCTATCCGTAATCTGTGACCGTAGTGTAACAGTACAACATAAGATCCAAACTTATAAAAATCAGTTAAAAATGCTTAACTCATCAGATCGATGATACAAAGCAGAACAACATTTAACAAAAACACAGACCGGACGTTGCATGGTATTTATACATCATGTACAGATCTGAGTAAAGGCAGTTACTGACAGCTAGTTCAAAGCCAATAGCAACTAATTAAAAAATTATGCGTCTAAGACTAAAATATCAATCAGTTCACATCCAACATCCAATGGATTTAGTGTAAAGACGTCATTAAAAGTCAGAGAAAAATTTTACATTGTGCAATGCCAAGATATTCGTCTGTTTTATGAATCATACTAAAAATATTTTGGAGGATTTTTAGCTGCAACTTGGTATTAATTTCACATGGATATGCTTTCCTATTCAAGCAACAGTTGCAAGTAACCATTGGACGAACGTTTTGTAATTTAGCTTTATTTCCCCTGCAATTGCAAAGGCAAATACCAGCTTAAATATAAAGCATATGTATATTCTATCTGTTTATCGCCTGTCATATTATCATAACAATATCGAATGAATCGATTGGAATATTTTGGGAAGGTTTTAAAATACAAAATCAACCTCCTACATTCGACGGCTTGAAATGTAACACCTAAATTATGGTAGGCAAATATTTCATGCAATGTTCAGGTCACTATAAACGAATTAAGTAAAGATAAAATACAACTAGTAAAGAATAAATAAAACAGACTGAGCAAGTGTCTCTAAAACAATTCAATATTGTCACTAATTTACGTAGTTCATTCATTATCTTTACCATTCTTTAATTTTTCTAAATCTTCACCAATAATTAGAGTACGAACGATCACATTATAAGATACAATATTAAACAATTTCAAGAACACGAGTGCCAGTGCACTTTACTTTAATTACATGACAATCGTTCTACTTTTTTAACTAAATGATTCTACATTATTGGCAATAGAGAAGTTGATATTTTATTTTTCAATATTTTTCAGTTTTCTTTTTAGAATGCATTTCTAGATAAAACTTGTCACATAAGACGTATATGATAACATCAAAATTTGATGTGTCGACATGGTGAGTGAAACTATTATCCTTCACGACAGACAGAAACAGCTGATCTGCAAAGTATACCATCTACTTGCCACTGTACATCACGTACACCACTCGAGATAAGGCTGACAAAGAAAGGCATTAATCTACATACGAAAGCTATATTTTCATAGCCTAGTTGGTCGAGTGGTCTAGGGTTCTATTCAATTTTAATTAGATAAATGATGTAAATCTTACAATACGAATCGTGCAACTTCACAATAGTGTCCTAATTTTGAAACACATATTACTATATCTGTAATCCACCCAAAAACCAGTACGATAATTCCAACTACAAAACACGCTTAGATTTTCAGCCTTCATGCTTATCTGATCATATAAATGTGTTATATATTAATGACCATTATCGTGGTAAAAAATTGGTAGAAGTCCACTTTTGAAATTTCTAAATTTTAAATACATTAAGTTTAAAATGGTTTTAGTTTTATCATGTTATCTCATTGATGAAATTTTATTTGTAAATAAGTAATTTCGCTTTAAACTCAAGTTTTTGTAAATTGAAAGACTTGTTATCTGATTTATAAAAAACACGTCTTGTTATAATATTTAAAATAGCTGTCGCCGCGATAAAGCCTTTTAGTGCTGATCTGGCGTAAAGCAATCACCAATCAATCAATTAAATACTCTAAAGGCGAATTGATTGAAATATACCGCTTCAAATCACAAGTAAAATAACGACTGACTTGTCGACTTTAAATGAAAAATCAATGTAGTGACCAGTATTTTTATTTTTATAACTTTTATCATATGAAAAAATGTATTCTTAACCGTTTCATTATGATGACTGGTTTCATGTTGAATTTGGTTAGTCTTTTCAGTGACTACACTTGGCTTTGTTCAAGTATTTCTTGACAGAACCGTACGACCCCATGCTACAATAAAGACGATGCTCTCTAGATATCGTCTAGGCAGGACGAATTTAATTCATAGTGTCTGCCATTTCCGCAATCTTGAACTTGTGCGTGGTTGTGGGAGAAATGTTACTATTTAAAAAGAAATAAATGTGTCGGAAATGTATGAAGTTAATGTATGGGAAGTACCAGAAGTGTCATAAATAATAACGTGGGTAGTGTAAGTAGAGTAGGTCCTAAAGATAGGCAAATGCAACTGTAAATGTCTTCCTAAACTGATTTCAAATATCACATTCCCATATTTTTTTGAATGTGAGTTCCTTAAAATTTATATTTTTGTTACAATCTTCACCATAATTCATATGTCAGCAATTTGATTTTCGTTTTAAGAGTTAATAAAGGGTCAGCGGGTAAAATGGAACTACTGTTCTTTCAGTTTACAAATATATATTATCATCAACATTCCAGAATTCTACTACAGGAAACAGTATATTTTTCTCTGTTATTGCGTTATTTATCAAGTCAAGTACATTTTCATGGTGTACAGATCGTTGAGTTCGCCGTCAATATAAAAAAGAAGATGTGGTATGATTGCCAATGAGACAACTCTTCACAAGAGACCAAATGACACAGAGATTAACAGCTATAGGTCACCGTACGGCCTTCAACAATGAGCAAAGCCCATACCGCATAGTCAGCTATAAAAGGTCCCGAAATCACAAATGTAAAACAATTCAAACGAGAAAACTAACGGCCTAATAAATGTACAAAAAATGAATGAAAAACAAATATGTAACACAGCAACAAACGACAACCACTGAATTACAGGCTCCTGAATCCACTTTTTTGCAAATCATATTTTTTTGTTACTTTTGATTTTTGATTTTATATAGATTTTCAGTTAATAAATCTACACCATTTGGGCAAAACAAAAACTCATCACACCAAAAAACCTGCAACAACAATTTTTCTTTCCGATGAGTTGCCACCCGAAACACTGCTGTCGGAGCATTCTTTACAGCCAATTCATCAAATTAAAGAGAAGTTTGAGACGACTGAAAAAACAACTAAAGTCTAGAGGATACGAAAATATCATGGCAAAACTCAAGAAAAAGAAATATCCTCCAAGATTTCAAAGATATGAGCAACCGTACAAATAAAATTACACAAGTTATCACCTTTTACCTTTCTTCCCAATCAGACAAATCTTTCACTTTACTAAAATTGTCCGTTTATAAATTTTGAAATTATTATGAAACTAAGGTTTCAACTCCCTCAGGCAAAGTTGGCTTTAGATGAATTTGGCTATTCATTTTAGGTATTTTTGACATATAGCTCTTCAACGGTTTCGGTACTTATACATCTTCGGATTTCAAATGTTTGGCTTTGAGCGTTCCTGATGAAGGTAAATCCAGAAAAGCGCTTCGGACGCAATAAATTATTAAACGTGTTGTTTTCAATTTTTTTCAGCTATTGTCCGCAAAAACTTGTGTCTTTTGTCCGCAAAAAACTTGTCTTATTAAACTTACATTGAAGGAAAAAATCACCTCCGGTTATTGTAATGGTTAACATAAATAACTGCAAAGTTTTACTGGAAATCGAAATATAGTAAGTATGTTCTTTCTTGTGGAACTTACAAACTGTAATTTGTTGGAAAGGATTTGATTTTTGGTCTGGAACTATATTGTGATGAGTTATACAGGAGCTACCAATTTTGTACTTACCTGGCAGTAGCTACGTTTTTGACGATAGAATTCTGAAAACTTGTACTGAGCAGGGAAAACGTTTATTACATCTATCTTAGCTCTTGTATTTAGAAATATTTAGATGTTTTATCTGAAACTCCATCACGAGGAGTTATTCTGTGCGAGTGATTTTCAAAAATACCAGGTAGTCACTTCGTGTTTGACGAACTTTGATTTTTTTATATTCACAGCGCAAAGAATATTTTGTTAATGTCTCAAAATAAGTGGGGCTACTGTTACTTTTTGATCGACATCGCAAGAATCTCTTTGTTAACAGATGATATATATAATTCGTCTGAAATAAAGCCTAACAATGTTAGATATGTAAATTTGCTTTCAAAATTTTTTGTTCTTCCCTCAGCGGGATTCGAGCCCATGCTTCTGTGACATCGTGACAACTCAGCCTTTACTGTGTCCCGCACCCTAGACCACTCGACCAACTTGTCTATAAAATATAGCTTTCATTAGTGGAGAAATGCCTTTCCTCGTCGGCTTTATCTAGGGTTGTAACACAGTACAAGAGAGGTTAAATATACCAAAGGGACATTCAAACTCATAAGTATCAAAAATAATCTGACATGCCATGGCTAAAAAAGAAAAGGATCAACAGACAAACAACAGTACACAAAAAACAGCATAGAAAACTAAAAACTGAGCAAAACGAACCCACCAAAACTGGGGTTGATCTTAGGTACTATGGAAGGGTAAGCAACTCCTGCTCCACATGTAACACCCGTCATGTTACTCCTATAAAATACTTTGATATATAAAGTGATAAGAAATCACGCAATTGCGGATTGGTAATTGGCTCAAGCACCACTAAATTCTAGACCATCGGTCACGTAAAATTTGCTAGCCCTGACACTTGACCGAATGTGCTATTTTAAAATTGAAATACATGATGTATAATGGCAAGTAGGATGACATATCTTTCAGATCAGCTATGTTTTGTCCGCCGTAAAGAATGCTTATGTAATTACCATGCCGTCACATTATATTTTTTATTTTTACTATAATATATATATATATATATATATAGTATGTCGTCGAAACATGTAGGTTTTTCTTGTAGTCATAATTAAACTGTAATTATTCTGCCCTAGTACGGGCACTGTGATGAGTAAATAAAATTATTTATATTTGTACTTGTGACAACTTTTCAACAGACATTTTCCATTGGATAACCCGTTGTTATACAGGACTACTAACACCATACTATATATCTCATATAATAATATAATTAGTTTCAAATATAGCCCAACAATATATATCATCCTACTTTCTTTAATATATCATGTATTGTGCTACAACACAAGATAAAGTCGACGAGGAAAGGCATTACTCGACTAACGAAAGCTATATTTTGTTGCTAGTTGGTCGAGTGGTCTAGGGCGCTTGGCACAGTGCAGGCGGAGTTGCCACGATATCACAACGTAAATTTACAGATTTAAAATTGTTGGGCGAATAATTATAGATTATCGTTGGTTATCTCAACGAGATTGATTTTCTCGCTTGAGCCGGTACGGCGAAAGTGAGAAAAGCAATCGAGTTGAGATGACCAATGATAATCTGTTTATCGCTATTTTACCTATGAAGACGTTGTTAATTTCCTTGACAACGGCATGTGTTCCCTTAGTTTCTAGCGATAATTTTCATATCGCTCGACTCCGTTTTCACATCATTCGACTCCGCTAAGAAAGGAAATTATCAGTCAGCAAGATCAAAGGAAAAATTCGTAAAATAGCGATAATATATGTTATAGTGTTATTTCTGTATAAGCACAGGTTATCCGATGGAAAATGTCCGTCATCAAGTTGTCACATTGCAAAAATTATTGACACTGACGAAGGCTATTTGTCAAGCTGCAATATTTGTCAACACGATTTTATAACATCATCTTCGTATATTACTATCTTATTTAAGTACCGTTGTGCAAATCTTTAGACTTTATTTATAAAACGTCTAGTCAATGATCCTTCTTACGAGGGCGCTAGATCGTTACAGTAACCATACCTGTACAGAATAAATAGATTATATATACGCCTATAAGTGTACAAAACAACACCTATATCAAAAAAAGAAACATTTAATATAAGTATCTATAAATATTTCGGATAACATATATCCATCATCAGTATGAAAATAATGATGTGAAATGAATCATACCAATCTAATCTGATTTAACTATAACAATCTTTACAATTATACAATTAAAACCGGACAACGCTTGTATAATTCTAAATTTTCAAAATTGACGTAGGTTAAATACCTAATGCGCGATATGAACTGGTGCAAATATAAAATTTCAAAAAAATATATACATTGTATATTTAGACTCAGATCAACGTTCGGTCTCTAATCGACGTCCTTTCCGCAAATCGACAACTCAATCTGACGTCATGATAAAATTAGATTTCAAATCGACTTAAAAATTTTTGGCTTCTCTAATCGATGTTATGACATCATAACTTTATTAAATGGTGGGTTGAAACTAAAACTAGATGTCATTCGGTTATTTTTGTTTGGCTGTTGTCTCATTGTCGTATATCCACATGTCATTTACTTATATGAATATGAAAGAATTCGAAAACGTAGATCGAGAGGATGAACTTTACTCATCAAAATTTTAAATATGCATGTACATGTAAGATGATGTCGGTGGTTGTCATATTGTCATTTTCTAAATTTGGTTCTTTTATCAAAAAAAAAGATATAAGAAAGCATTTGGTTTCTTAAAGCAGCCTTACACAAAGACAAAACGATACAGATGATATAAGCAAAGATCAAACTAAAATTAATTATTAAATGACATAAGACATCGATGAAAGAGACTGCCATCGATCGGACATATTTTTGGTAATATTGGAAGGCGATTAGAGGGTAAAAATATTGGAAACAGATTTGAGAACGACACGTCGTCACATTGGACGTCTATTTGAGGAACAGACGTCGGTTAGAAACCGGACGCCAATCTGCGTCTATCTAACATATTTCTCATATACGTTACCTTCCAACTTTATGCATAACATCGATTAGCGATTTTACATATTTATTGACATCAGCACATTTTTCTCCTTCTTTTATAAGATCAAAAGCGTCATCGAAGAAAATATGTCCTACAATTACAAACCAATAAATAAGCAGTAATCCCAAACGTTTATACTATCTATTAAAGAAAACTAAATGTTTTTATTTGCCTAGTTAATTATCAACGTAAACGTTGCGGAATGGTTGCGGAATTGAAAATTTCGTGTTCACAAAAGCAGCGGAGATTTCGCATCCGTAAACGTTGTGGAATATATCCGGTAATATTTGAGAAAAATTTACGGGACTTTATGACTACCCGTAAACGTTGCAGAAACAGGTACTTGTATAAACTTCAATTTTTGCAGATTAAAAATGTGTTTGAAAGATTGTTAATATTAACATAATAATACCTCTTATACATTTCTAGGAATATGATTGGTTAAAAGCAACCGCGTGGAGACCTGTATATTTCATGTTAGGTTAGTAGGCGTATTTCAATACACGGTTAGTAGTGGTGTTGTTGTACCTTTATAAAACATCACGTTGTTGAGGAAAAATCTTCAAGATTTCAACAGACGAAGAAATTGATGATGAACGATTGAAATAAATTCATAAAACACATTTAAAGGTTATTGTTGGCATTTGTTTTTGTATAGACAAACGAAAGTAAGTTCTTAATACTAATAATACTCTATTGAAGACCTAATCACTTTGATAGGCCACTAGTATAAATACCACATGTTAAGATAGTCGGTGAGATAGATTCGTTACACAGTGTCAGTAAATTCCATATATATCGTATTAGGTCACTAGCAAGCTATGTAACTGATATCATCTTACCTCCTATACATTTCAAGAAATATGATTAGTTAAAAACAACCGCGTGGAGACCGTGTATATTCCATATGGGGTTAGTAGGGTTCCATATGGGGTTGGTAGGCTTATTTCAATACACGGTTAGTAGTGGTGTTACGTCCCTTTATAAAACAACACGGTGTTGAGGAAAAATCTTAAAGTTTTCAACAGATGAAGAAATTGATGATGAACGATTGAAATAAATTCATAAAACGCATTTAAAGCTAACAAATTGTTATTGTTGGCAGTTGTTTTTGTATAGACCAATAGAAGTAGGTTCTTCGGTATTGATGACTTGATCACTTTGATAGGCCACTAGTCTAAATACCACATGCTAAGATAGCCGGTAAGATAAATTCGTTACATAGTGTGCTAGTGGCCTTCGCTCTCATCCCATAGGGAATTTACTGACCCCATATATATATCGCATTAGGTCACTCGCACACTATGTAACTAATAATATCTATAATACTAAAATAACGAAGTACAATTTGTTAGCCGTCATGACGTAAAAACGACAAATCCAAGAATTCATATTTATTTATAACTAATATAGGACAAGGTGTTGATTAAATTAACACCATTCCAGGCATTTTGTTTTCCACTTGCTTTATATTACCAATAATTAACAAGTTTCGGGTCGAATCCGATACCGATGCTATATAAATATGTCTTATTCTTCTCTTCATAAATTCCTCCGTTATCGGAGCACTCGTGTAATACGGGTATTAAAAGCCCATAATTTTAATACTATTTATTTTGGAATAAAAAATTAAGAATTAAAAAACTTAAACAAAAAAAGTATCTATATTCTTTCTTAAAATATTATAGTCCGAAAACAATACAGAAATTAAACGCCGTAATTGAAAACTATTTACACCTATAAGTGAAAGTGAATTAAAATCCAGGATATAGGTATAAATAAGGCGTAGGCACTTAATTGAGTCACGAATCCTCGATGTCACGGGTGTGTTCTAGTATATATATATTCGCATAGAAAATGTATAAAACATCAACGATATTAAAAAAAGGAATCAATAAAGATAAGTACCTATAAATATTTCGGATAACAGATATCCTTCATCAGTTTGATTATGATGATGTAAAATGAATCATATCAATATTCTAAATTAACTAGAACAATCTTTAACGTTATACGAAATAAAAACCGAACCACGCTTGTATCATTCTAAAATTCCAATGTTGATGCAGATTAATTATTCACAACAGAGACTGCTTAGATATGCATCCAAAAAGAATAGTAATGTGCGATATAATTTGGTACAATTCTAAAAATGCACAAGTGACGAAAGTTAATTTCTTACAACACAAAGACTGTGTATATATACATTCCCAATGAAAAGCACTGGCCGATTTTAACTGGCATAATTCTAAAATATCAAAGTTGAAGGTTAAGTAATTACCAACATTGGCTGCTTATTTATAAATCCATAATGAATAGCAGTGTTCGATTTGAACGGGTATAATGCTTAAATATCGAAGAGACTAAGGTTAAGTAATAACACAGAGGCTGCGTATTCATACATCACCAATAAATAGCACTGTGCGATTTGAACTGGTTTAATTCTAAATTTCAGAGTTGACGAAGGTAATAAATTACAATAGAGATTACATAGTTATACAACCCAAAATGAATACGATTAGAACTACACATTATCATTGATCCCATTTGGTGCCAACGTTTTCAATTTTCTTATCCAAAATCTTTCCCGAGTGATTATCTCCTCCCTAGACCAAGCAGTGTTGTGGTCTATGATGTTACTAGTCAGTCGATTGAGATCTGTATTTTTGTGACCAGGGGATCTAAAATGTCGACTGAATAGAAGGTCTTGATTGCATCCATAGTAACTATAATGGCTGTTCATACGTTAGTGAAATGGCTGTTCTAACTCACCAACATATTGTCTAATTAATTTATTGTGTACAGAATCGTTTCAATCTTTGTCAGTCATGAGAGTTTTCTGAAATTTAACATTTTACCTGTTTTATCTATTTTATCTTTATTTTTAATAACCTTTACTTCCTGATTAAAATTTTTAAGGAGATCTGTGTAATTTGTACCTAAATGTTGTAAATAAAATGTGCTTATTCTACTGTCATTAATCATGTATTTTGAAGAGGAATATATAATTTCACATTTACCTTCAAAATCAAAAGTTTCTACATCATCTGCATCCTTTTTTCCTTTAGCATGCAAGTCGTTTGTGTACTGTCTGTGGTCTAAACTGTAATTATCACATCACTTGCATTACTATATTACTATTTATAAAAAAAAGTGATGTTGATTTGAATAGGTATGTTTCCGAACTTTATAAATCTAAAAAAACTTGCTCTAGTGCATCATATCAACTGAGACACTTCATAAGCCCAGACAGAAAGTTAGTTTGTCAAATACCAGGAATTTGAAGATCCAAGTGTTGAAGTTGTTTAACTGTATATATTTTTAAAATCTAAAATCCAGATAGGAAGGAAATTTTCTATTTTCCATTCATTTAAGAATTGAATGCTTCTTTTTGTCAATTTATTGGGGTGTAAAAGAGTTGACCGAAGTACATTTTGTATGAAGCGCTTCATTCTAAAAATGTGCGCACGGTCAACGCTTTTACAACCCTATAAAATTACTAAAAGAAGCATTCAATACTTATAATTACATTTTTTTGCTAGGATCATGAAAACACGATTTCTATCAAGTTTTTCTTTTATTTACCTGTGCACTTTATTGGGGAAGCTCGTGTCATCATGAATGTTACCCCCAGTTTTTGGTGGGGTCTGTGTTGCTTAGTCTTTAGTTTTCTATGTTGTGTCATCTGTGCTGTTATTTGTCTGTTTGTCTTTTTATTTTTGGCCATGGCGTTGTCAGTTTGTTTTCGATCTGTGAGTTTGACTGTCCCTCTGGTGTCTTTCGTCTCTCTTTTACGATTCATTTTGAAATGAAGGTTAATTTCAGATTGACTCGAGATAGTTGTTAGCCAATCAAAATTACGTATTATGATGAAACATACATGTAATGTATTTATTGTACAAAAATGTATGTGCGTACATTTATATCTAGTACGATAAAATACAAAATATTCAGTGGAATGTATTTGCTTTTACAATATAAAGGTTTACAAATCATTTAAAATTACCGTCTATCATTGCTATCGTCTATGAAATGCTTAAGTAAAGTGTTTAGTTTGTATGTATATTCACCTAAGAACTTTGAACTTTGATAGGGTGAAACAACTTTCAAATAGAGACCAAATGACGTGGAAGTTAGCAACTATAGGTCACCGTACACAATGAGCAAAACCAATACCGAACAACAAGCTATAAAAGGCCCCGAAAAGATGAATGTAAACAATTCAAACGAGAAAATTAATTGCCTGATTTATGCACAAAACAGAATTGTTTTTTTTTTATATACAACAACAAACAACAATCACTGAATTACCGGCTCCTGACATTGGCCAGGCACATACAGAAAGTGGTGGTGTGAGACATTACCTGGTACAGTAGGAAAATTGGACATCATAAGAACAAACATGCCAACCTATACAATAATAACACTGCAGTTCTAGGTTTGGATCACCATGTGCCTATATGGACATATATTTGCTGTAGATAGCAAAAAAAAAAAGGGCAGTCATTCATGACCACTTTAGATTTCACAATAAATAGAAGAATTAATTGTCAATGACTTAATGACATATAATTCTAACCTGAACAAAGACTTCAACAACTGTTCCATTTCTTCGGCTGTTTCGTGCCACATTGTTGCACAACATGCATAAAGCATTTTCCTCTTCTCGGTTCCATTTGTTTCATCTTCTTCTTTCTTTAGAATAAAATCATTTTACATGATGACAAGCATTTTTTTTAATTAAGTATCACAACAAACCAGTAAAGTCTGAAATGGACACTATTTTACTCGACTGTACTGATTTTTACTCAACCATTCTGAATTGTTCTGAATTTTACTAAATGTTACTCGACTGTAGTCTGAACCATAATACAGTTGTAACATGTACTCGAACCTTATCTAGGACACATTGAAAAATCTGAACTCATACTCGAGCAGGCTGAAACAGTATTATCCAATTCTCGATCTGTACTCGACCTGTACTTTACCAGTTCTCGACTTATTTTCAGTTTCTTAACAATACTTGTCAAATTGACAGAACCATATTGATCAAAATCTGAACCATACTCGATTAAAGTCTGAACAGAACTCGAACAATAAACCTTTAGCTTATCAATCCTGAAAATATAACTATAATTTATTCAACAATAAACCACTACAAATAAATAAATTGCAAATAAATATGTTATTCTTGAATTAATTTTCATATTCATTTCTAATATATCTAAAGACATGTGTTATCTCCGTTTAGAATATTTTTTCATTGTATTTAAATTCTTTTGACATTTTTTATTCCCATGACCAAGCTTTAGAATACTAAGTAAATTTCCTGCATGGTTTATCAAACCAAAAACCTTTATGACATATGTGTGATTTTGCTTATCTGACAAATCACTTTCTAATAAAGTCAAATTTCTAGCCATGGGAAACTTGTAAAACATTAACTCTTAATAGAAAAAAATAAGAGAGATCGATTAAGAATAGGTCGATGATTGTTAAGACTTGGTCTAATATGGTTTCAATTTGGTCGAGTATGGCTTAGACTTGGTCAAGTATGGTTCAAACTTTGGTCGAGTATGATTCAGACTCTTTGAAATGGTCACAAACTGGTCACGTACAGATCCAGTACAAGTTCAGACTGTTTTAGTGCGGTGACGGAATAGGAAAAAGTCGAATATTAAAAGAGTTTAATTTCACTTCACAATACACGGCTATAAATTTGCACAGTCCTAGAAAAATGATTTTACTTTAATTTAAGATTGGTCGTCAAAAAGTCGTATGGTGCAGTTATTTTTATTTTAGCGTTTAGCTAGCAAATTTGACTTCAAATGCAGATCATGAGTGGCATACAGTTTGGCTTTTTATTCAAAGGCTGCATTCAAATATATGTCTTTTTTTGATTTGTTCAAACAAAACACATAATGCTTTATTCATTATGTGAAAAAGATAATCGTAAAAGCCTTTTGATAACAAATTATGGAGGTACAAATTACTGTAAACGGGGACATTATGTCTTTCACCGTTTTCCAACATCTTACAATAAAGCGCTAATAAATGAATTATATCGTAATTACTAAAAATTAATAAAACTGCAATTTTCTTTTCATATACACAAGTTTTTATGAGGTAAGATTTTTTAAAACGATATTTTTTAAACTTTCAAAAATTTCTACTATTCAATCATTAACTTTAAAAAAAATCTGGAAAGTTGTGCCCCGTCCCTGATTGGGCTGAATACATAGTTTTCCTCCAAAATTAAGGACTTGATATTACTTGTTTATGTCGATGTTTTATTGTTTCGTTGATTTATTTGGGTGTCTGTAATTTATTTTTGAGGTTGTGTTGATATAGTTTTATTCATATAAGAGGCAAAATGCGTTTTTCGGTTGTTTATTTAAGAAATGGGGATTCGACAAAATCCCCAAAGATGACAAAACTGGGAAGTCCGTTGAAAATTGACTTTAAAGCATTTCCAAGAAGCAAACAGTAAATTGAATCCCTTAAATAGTGCTATTTTCATAAAAGCAGAAGTGGGATAATTGTATTATTTCATTTACAATCAACCGCGGTATTTTGATAGTCGATAGGTGTATTGATGAAATTTGCCCGAAAGTGCGGCGCGGATGATTGTGAATTGATAATTCGTTTGGAAATTGTTTATTATAAAAGTGGACACTAATGATGCACAAGTCAACATAACATACCAGTGTTTACAGTCTATACTGCAATTGGAAAATGCAGAACCTTTTAAAAGACCTAAAGAAAACTATTTTGCTTAGTTCTTTGATTTCAAATTCAGATATATTGAAGATTTCCTGTCTCTCTATAATCCACATGTCAGTCAGTACTTAAATGCATATACCCTAGTGACCGGTACCCCAGTGAGCAGGTGATAAAGTATACTACAGAAACTAGAATGTCTGCTTCATATCTTGACCTTTCTTTGATATTGACACATATTGACGACTTCAAACAAAACCTATGAAATACTTTTGAAGACAATTTTAACTTTCCAATTGTCAATTTCCCCATGTCTCAATAGTACTATATCCTTTGCGCCATCATATGGTGTTTATTACATATCTCAATTGATGTATTACGCACGTGCATGTTGCGTCAGTGACTTAATGAACAGGGGTGTACTCCTAACATTTAACTGCTTAAAAATGGCCACAGATTTCAAAGGGATACTCAAACTTATTAGTCGACGACAATATCACATTAACGTCATGGCAAAAGTGGAAGAACGTCGTAAAGACAAACAAAATTCTGCAAAACACTACATAGAAAACTAAAGATCATCACGAACCTTACTGAAAACCGGGGGTTATTTCGTGTGCCCCCGGAAGGTGTAGCAGATTCTGCTCCACATGTGACACCTGAGTGTCGAACGTGAAAATGTAGATTTGGTGATACGCACTGGCTTTTGAGGAAGAACCGGCGACTGAAATAGACACAAAATAAGTTTTTAGGTCACCATCACGAATAATAATGTTCCCTTCAAGCTCTGCCATGTCTCAACTCACTAGCAGCATCTTTTCGCGGTTGGAAATTTTTTGATACTAAGTATCAGATCAGATCTGAAAATTTGAAATTTGACTTGTGTCCCATTCCTGTTTGTAACATGTTGATAGTTTTGATTCGCATGGCACGTGATGCAATCGATCTGAACTATTTTTGAAGTTCTTGGAATTTTTTGTTTGCAAAAATGAACATCGGTAAATTGCTGCTGCCTCTAATGATTCTTAGAGACATACAGATAAAATAGCAGCCGGCTCAAGTCAAGAAATCGAAGTCACGGGTATCAAAGGTTGTGTTTTGTGTACTACGGTTTGTCTGTGGGTGTGTTTCTTTTTTTGGTCATGGCATTGTCAGTTTATTTTTGACTTATGAGTTTAAATGTCACTCTGGTATCTTTCGTCTCTCTTTAAAATGGATTTATGTTTTTTCATATGCTTGCATATATTGTAATAAAAAAAGCTATAAAAAGGCAATTGATAACACACAATAAAACAATATATTCAAGTGAAGGCTTTGTAAGGCAAACTTATCATACAACCACTATAAACCTTTACGGCAATTAAAACTTTATTCATTTATTACAAAGACAAGTTTACAAAAACAAGTTTTTTACCACCAGCAGTGCGATATCAATGCTAACTCAAGTTCAGATATGAAATCAATTATACAGACCAGACCGTAGGACAGAACGATCACGACAATCGGAAACATTCCACAGACTATAATCATGTGATCATAGCAAGTGTATACTGTCGATCAGAGATGGGTTTTTTTCTTGACTTTTGTTGAGAGATATTTAGAGTTGCAAGCAGCAGGACAAACCATTCTTTTCTGGACAGGGTTCTTTGACATTGGTCCTAGAGGCGCCCGATGTTACTGTTGTTTTACGTTCCCCAATTTTAGATTGATATGGCCAAAGTGAATTTTGCAATTACGAAATGTTTTTGAAATGTCCAATGATCCTGGATAAAAGCACGCTACATGTGGTGCAAAAACATTTGATTACCACTCTATTCCAATGCACAACAGGTTAAATGTCCGAAGCTTAACATCATGTTCGCAATATTATTATAGGATTTGTAGTTTAAGAAATTTGTCGTGTTCTTTAACCACTTTGGACCAATATTGATATTCGAGATTTGATAAACCTTCCATGTACGAACATATGTATTCCAGCCAAAGGTCAGAACCTTGTAATAACGTTCCCATAATACAAAAGTCATTTGAGATCTGAATTACTTATTACAGTTACGTATGTTTAGAGCGATGTTAAACCATCCGGCATAGAAGAACATTTCTTATCTGGTGTCACTTAGTTTGGGATTGAATAACCGAAACTTTCTCAATATTTAAACGAATAAGAGACGGTTCTATCATTAAAAATGACTCTTTAAAGTTGTTAGTCTATTTTATAATAATTTATATTCCTATTAATACATTTTATTTCATACAAAACGTCATGACATTGTTTAAACTCAATTATAAGTCTGTTTTGAAATAATTTTTGTTTCCAGTTTTGCATGCACCGAATTCAACGTATATGCCCAAAACTCAAGTTTCCACTTTTAAGTATGATTCAGACTAAAGTCGAGTAATATCGAGTAAAATTCGGACCAATTCAGTATAGTCGTGTAAAAATCATTACGGTCGATTACAAATAGGGCCCATTTCAGACTTATAATGCGTTGTAGGCTAAGTGTTAATTTAACTACCTTCTTTTATAACGTTTTCTGATAAAATGTAGTAATAAATGCATACCTCAAAACTTAACATTTTTATAATATACAATAACGGCTATCTAAGGAGGTGAACATCCAGAATTTTTAAATCTCAGGTGGGGTTTCCCAAACGTGTTATGTTCGACGAAAAACAACTCGCAAAAAGATGACAAACTTTAATTTCCATCGACTATAATGTTCGTATTTGTTTTATTAATTCGAAAAAAACCCGTAACTAGATAGAATTGGAAATTATCAGGCGAGAAATCAGTAGAGAAAGGAATGTTACAACTACCAGACATCTGCAATATAAGAATTAAAGCAAATCGAGTGACATAATATTTTAATCAAATATAGAAGACTGCAGGAAATGAACTAGAAAAGGAAATTAAAGGTTTTCATTATGTGTTTAATTACATTGCCACCCTCTACAGGTGAATTTGTCAAAGGAAACTTTTAAACTATGAATGTAATGTGATCTTGACTTGAACCAATCTGAATCATTCTTTAATGGTAACGTTTGAAAGTAAGACAGCAAACGACTTTTCTCTGAATATAGGGTTTTTAGTTTACCTGACTCGTCGCAAGTGTCAAAAGCAAACCGAAGCATGAAACTTTGGACTCAATATTTAAAGGTATATAGTCGCTAACTTTTTATATATCAATTGTAATGTGAGTTGGCGAAAATCGTCGCAATTTAATCGTCTGTCGTATTTTAAAAAGAAATAATACTAAAAAAAAAGAAGATAGATTCGCTGCTCTTCTATTTTGTAGCTATTAGCTTCAAATTTCGAGTTTAGAAAAAGGTATGTGACGGCTTTGTTTGTTCTGGTGTGCATTTAGGTGTATGCTATTTAAAATTATACATGTGGCTTGTCATCCAAAATTTTGTCTTGAGTGGACTATTACTCCAGAAACGAGTGCAACATTTTCATACTTTATCTCAAATTATATCATACCGCTTTTAGTAAAACCTTACTTTTCTTTTTCCAGTATTGCTTTAGTCTACTTCGTTTTGATTTTAAACATTGGACATCATATTTTCTATTGTACTTCCTTGATCAAGTGCTTTTTAACTTTAGATAACGGTACTTGGTTTAGTTAATGTACTGCTCTTAAGTTATATTTCTTTAGATGCTATAGCCTGTGAATTTTTCAATACATGTTGTACATTTTCAGACCCTCTTTAACATTGATTTGATTTAAACGAGGTAATTTTATTTTATATTCACCATTGAGTACAGCCGTTTGGCGCTATCTTCAACAGTTTTTAAGATGTATTTGTTACTAATTATGTAATGATTACCGTGCCTAGAACCATGTCATATTCTTTGTCGCTTCTTCGACGATTTAATGCCAATGAAAGGTCTATAAACATTCCACAATAGAATGGCATCACATATATCCTGTGCAAATAATAAAATATCAATCTTATCAATTGAAATTATGTTTTGCATATACCTAAACATTCCGACAGAGTTTAACGATTCATTTACAGATTGAAAAAAATAACCAAACTGTTCATTCAATTGATGAATTAACATTTAAATATACGTGTACTGTAAGCATTGCCTTTAGATAATGAAATGTATTATTGTTTAGTTTTAACGATGTTGTTTGTAAAACTATCGAGAGTGGATAAATATCGTATTGCACAAGATATGGTGGTGGAATCTGTTTATCTAATGATTTTTAAACGATATGCAGACAAACTGAATCATTCTTTTAGAATGAACTGCAAAAAGATGTGTTCTTTCTATGTGACGTCATCAGGCATGGCCACCTTTTTCATGACGTCGCAATAGGAAATTCAGACGAAAACAAGGAAATTTGACGTCATAATCGAATTTTGACCAATGAACAACTGAGATCAAATGAAGCACACGCTGATTAAATAAAAATGATCAACGGGTCAGGAAAAGGATACATTGTGTAAGAATTATGAAAGTTTATTATATCAATGGCAATACATTACATATTTCTTATTTCAAACGATAAAAGGGCTATTTTACCCATTACTGAGCAGGTGGAACACTGTAAATTCCTTACCTCGATGTCTCTCCATGCTTGCATCCATCAACTTTCCATATGTGCCTTGTTATGAAAATCATGGAGACAGTAAATAATATGAACGCAATCAAGATTTCTAAGCAACTTTTGGTAGCCTATCAATTCCTCTCACACACCAGTCAGAAAAAAAGAAGTCACACGACTCAAGTTTTAGAAAATTTGGATCATACATTAGACCAACTAAGGACATAGTTGTAACAATTGGCATCATAGTTAATATAGGACTGAAAGCGAACCTTTGACAGTTAATGACACAGACGATTTTGGAAGCTTTGTAACATAAATAGTCACATACAATGGTAACCATAGCTATTACAAATGGCACATGACCTTGGCATATTGAATTTCGTCCAAATTCTTGCGTACCAAATAAAGCATATAAAGTCGACATTCCATGATTAAAGAGAGATTTGAAACCATCCATTGAGTTATTTGATCGTACACAAAAAACAGCAATTACTACAAGAAAAGTTATAACAATCTTCCATATGCTAACAAGGCATGTTACCTTAGTCCGGCCAGTTTGTAATTCGAATTTCAGCTTTTTCAAATGATTCAAACTTTTAGAGTTCTGTTTAATGCTAATAAAGTTTTCCCAATATTTTATAGAAACAAAAATGCTAGCGATAACAAACAAACCGACCATCAAATCATGTTTTATGTACCAAGCAACAAATCCAATTCCAGTCATTTGAAGAACAGCCCCTATAACAGGAAATATAACTGAGATCTTTTTGGACTCGTTGCACAAAGGAAAACTGTGAGAAACTTGAGTCCCTTGTCTGCTTGCCAGTTTATCAATAACATCTAATACAGACGGTATCACTGCTACAGACATATAGACAACGGAAGCAGATGCAGGATCGAATACAGGCAATATGACGAATGCTAAGATAGAAAGACCAACAGAATGGATCGTTTCAATAACCAGTGCCTGAAAAGAATAATGATTTTCTATACCATTCACTTCTACAAATCGTCAGCCAACGTGTGATTATTATTTCATTTATAGCAAAAATATTTTCATTAGCAACTGTAACTGTCAGAAAAAGGATTGAAATACATATTTATTTGATGAATACACATGTATGAAAAATCGCTGATAATTTTAAAATGTATCATAAGTCGTTTTAGTATTCCCATTGCTGTACACAGATTAAATAGCAATACCTGTTTTAGGTTTATATGGAAATAAGTAGCAACAGATTTTCCAGAAAGGATATTATGCTGCAACATGTATTTTAAACAGATGTAAATGTGTGCAAATTTGAAAAATACCCGTTTAGGGTAAATCTGACTTTTCTCCACTAAAGTGTCTAGATTAAATCAACCTGTTCATTTATCATAAAATTGACATACTTTTGAACGGCTTGGATAAGTTTATTATTATTGCAATTTCAGGAGCCAAAAAAGTATAGAATAACTAATCGAGGAATTCAAATATAGAAAAAATATTCAACGAGTGACCGAGCAACACATTAACTCACAAATGCGCGTAACGCATGAGTTAATTATCAGTGTTGTTCTTTCACGAGTCATATTTTTCGATATTTGAATATATTGATTAGTTATATTTTTTATTACATAAACAATAGGATTTTTAATGGAATAAAGCAGAAAACAGAAGAAGCTATATCTTTTTGTATGCATTCACAGTTCGCTTTGATGCAATTTCATCGACAACGTCATGACAACACCCATGTTGTATGACGTCAGAGGAGTGAAATTATCGAGTTTATTTCACATGTGAAATAATCGGTTTTTCATTTCACTGTTAACTCATGGTAATTCATTGCAACCAATGTAATCATGGCTTTTTATCATACCTCCTCCTTTATAGGTATCAATTATTTTATACTGTATATTTTGGAAAAGAATACAATTTTTTTTCATCTGGCCACCATACGTACCACAAATAGTATTTTCCAGTTGATTGCTTTATTCGATTTAAAGCAAATTCTAAAAACGTTGACAAAAATGTTAATAAGTACGGTGCAATGATGACAAGGAATACTGCCCATATCCAAGATTCGTCAACCTGAAAAGTGTCCAATTTGCAAGCTGTTGTGTTATTTGAGGAACACCGAGAACAGTTGGACTCCAACAAACCACCGAGTGTACCAAGTTTGGACCTGCCTGACAGTAATGGAGGACTCGTGTGCCATATGAGGATATGAAGTGATATTCTTGCTACAAATCCACTGCAGATCACTATGATAAACAGAAATATGGCAAAACACACTTTTAAAATTTTCTCTGGTGAAGGACAATTCGAATCTTTTAGTTGCTCCTCATATGCGTCGCTTTCTTTTCCGGAAGATTCAGTGCTACAATTTCAACATCATACAATGTTTAAATTTTTTCGTTTCTTTAACTGATTTTTATCATTTTAATGGTGAAATTTACACTTTCATTAAGATGAAATTTATCGAGCTATCCAGAAAATAACAGTTTTAGTAAGAAACTTGAATAATTTAGAAACGGAATTTTTAGGATAATATTTTGACACACAATTGTATCTTTAAACAATCAACTTGGTTCAATTTCGTCAACATAAACTAAATTATATTGCTGATGAATTATTACTTTGTAGGTCAATAACTCAACTCATGTACATCCGTATTCATGCAACCTTTAATTTGACTTTTAGTCGAGATGGATTACACATGTGTTCAGCATGTGGACAGGATGTTCATTTATTAAAAATAAAAGAATATCAATATAGAAAAGTTAAACAAGGGAGAAATCAGAAATAACCTTATTCTTGTACTTACCATTGTTCCAATTGTCGTAAATGCAATCCCACCCAATTTTCGCCGAAAGTGACCTACCGAATTAGACTTATCACCGGGTTTGTACTTACATGAGCAACACGACGAATGCTACATGTCAAACAGGATCTGCTTACCTTTCCGAAACACCTGAGATCACTACCGATTTTTGGTGGGGTTCGTGTTGCTCAGTTTTAGTTTTGTTGTTGTGTTTTGTATACTGTTGTTTGTGTTTTGATCTTTTCAGTTTTTTGCTATGTCGTTGTCAGTTAATTTTCGACCTATGATTTTGAATGTTCCTTTGGTATCTGTCGGCTCTCATTATGTCTTTTTTTTACCGTGATTTGTCTTTTTTACATCGATTAACGAGACTTGAACATCGGTAAACTACTGTCGTCTTATTTAACGTATGCAGAAGATGTTGGTATGAACACAGCAGAAATTTTCATTTCAATAATTAAGTTGTTTTAGAATCATTCGTTGCACAACGACATTCTATAAAAAGGAGTAGGAAGATACCAAACGGATATTAAAGTCATAAGTCGAAAACGAAGAGACAACGTCATGGGAAAACAAAAAACGACTACAAAATACAACAAAAAATCAAAAGACTTAATTATATAGCTGTTATTTTGGCTGTTACAGAAACAAAACGCTTATTAACGTATATATTTTGTTCTCCAAAAAGACAATTAGTTAGTAAGATTGTATTTTTAAGACAAATGTCGAATATTTTTTTAATCAGCAATCCTTCTACTTACGTTTCCTATGAAATGAAAAAAATCGTTAATGTCTCAATAGTAAACTTTCCAGATAACAAGGCTGACGGTATTTAAGCGCTTTTTATGAAAATGTGTTAGTTTTAGGTCAGGGTTAATTATACGTTATCCTGGTAAGCATTGATCACAATGATCAATTAACAGCGATTTTTTTAAGGAGAGTTCCAATGGTAATGTAGTAAGTAATAAATGGGTTGAAATCAACATTACAAATCTATATTTCGGGTATTCTTCAAACTCAGTCAAAATATCACTATCGGGAATAGGACACAATCAGTAAAATTACAGGGTCTGTTGTTCATCTTGTCGTTATTTATACGAGTGATTAAATTTAACGAGTCGTTACATAACGAGTCGTTTTATTTTCTGTTGTTCAACAATATTTAACGTGTCGATTAAATAATCATTGCGTTAAAATTTAATCAACTGATTAATCAATGCATTAAAATTCAATCAACTGATTAATTAAGTGATTAAATAAAACCTACCTATCATGCATTGTTTTTGAGCTTCCTGTCTGTAAAACAATGGCTGAAGTTGAACCAAGCAAACTGAAAAGGCTTAAGAAGACAAACTTTACAGTGGCAGAAGAGGACTGAATTCAACAACTAGTTGAAAAACATTCAAATATTCTAAATGAGAAATTGACCAATACTGTAACCAATAAATTGAAAAACCAAATATGGGATGAAATTACAATCAAAGTAAATTCCCTTTGAGTCGCTTTTCGTACTTTTGTTGGAGTACGAAACAAATGGAGAAACACTACAAGAGTGGCCAAGACATTGTTTTCCAAACACAGAACTGAAACATTCAAAACTGGGGGAGGACCAGCTCCAAAGCCACCCAGCACAGCAGTGGAGAGGGTTATCGACCTGATGAAGAACACTACCAGCTTCAGGGGGATTCAGGGTGGACTTGAAACAGAATCATTCCAGACAAGTAAGTAAATAATAATTAGCACATAAGAGTATATGCCCAAATGATTTGCTTCCTTAATTAGAATTTCGTAAGACTCTACCCTTTTTATTGCACTTTATAAAAAGTGAACTTGGACAGTTCCAATCAACTACATGTTTTTATTTTAAATAAACAAACAATTTTTATGGAAGGCTAGTTGGCAATTGTTTTGAAGTTTTATTTTTATTGTTACTGTTAATTTTCAATGAAATCAGATGAAAATAACACACATATTCGTAGCCTTTTTAATACCGGGATACATAGTTTCCCTCATTCAATTTTGGTAAAAGTTTCGTCTGCTCCGCCGTCACAACAAATAGGGGAATTCCCAAATATCACGTGACTGAATTTTTTTTATATTTTAACCAATTTTCTATTACTTAAATGATTGCCAGCGTGTTTCTTGTGGTTTGAAGGTTTTACTCTTCTTTAACTATTGCAAGATTGCATTTGTTTAACTGATATCGGTTTAAAAGTATTGTTTTTCAACATTTGTTCACAAGTGGTAGGTGCCCGCCAAGTCGTCTTCAAACTGGTCTCTGCTGTTAGATTAAAACAAACCACAATAGATAATTTGGAGCGAAAACCAGTCATAATTTATAATACCGAAACAAATACGGACTGGTTATCATGAATCAGGAATAAAGTTTATGCATATGTTCTTACATGAACCTAGACAGGAACACATAGTTTATATCTGAGACACTGAATATTCTTAAGGATTAAAATAGGGTCTTATTTTGTTTTCTGCACATTTTTTTAACTTACAATTTAAAGTACATTGTATCTGAATTTAATTGAATGATGAAATGTTTTCATAGCCCTCCCCTATAAAAAAAAAATAAATAAAATACCCAAACACAGAAAGTCAGTTTTTCTCTCATTTATTACAGATCGACATACTATCATTGCAACATTGCCAGAAGAAGATGGCAACCAGGAGTTGTTTGAGTCAGCAGCATCAATCATTGACACTCTACCCCTCTCAGTCCAAAAAGTCCATCTCTGCTGACTGGATATGATCCTATTTTAACACAGACAGTTGTTGAACTTCCTTCAGATAAACAGAAACAAAAAAATAGGACAGAAAAGCAGAAGTAAGTTATAGAGAACTTTGAAAATGTGCTTTCTTGATATAAAATTGAATTTGTCAATGCATGTTTATATTTTCAAACAATGAACCTCAAAGTGAGATTTTGCTATCAGTTCTTCATGACAATGCAGTCATTAATATCACTAACTGTGACATTGTTTCAAACCTAAACCAACAAAGTATTGACAAATTCTGCTAAGGACAGAGCTTTATGTTACAGTGATATATCTCCTTATACATGCTTTAAATCTGAATTCATGACAGGAAATATCAAATTATTAAAAAAAAATGGTTATATTCAAGTCATGTCAGCACCGTAGTAAGTCTGGGGGGAGGGGGACCACTTCAATACTTAATTGATAGGGGGTGCCGCTGGGGTTCTGTTACCCAACCCTTTTCATATAAATATAGATCTTTTAAATGTATACCTTTTCCTGTATTGCGTAGGTAAAAATGTAACCTTTCCCCATATTGGTTGGGTTTCGTGTGGTGTGGTGGAAAAGTGGAATATTTAGGGCTAAGATTCTGTATGTAATGTTAACTTACGGCGAGACTTTCGGCTGTGAAAAATGACCTTATCATATATTTGTGATAAATTTCCCCACCTATTTCACATATTTTCAAGCCGGAAAAAGTGACATATTCCAGTGGCACGTCCTATCACCTTGCATATAGGAAGTGGTCCCCCGAGTAGTAAGTAATTATTTGGTTGGAAGTATGCCTTGGTATCGATCAATCAAAAGAGTCATAAAATTATAAAATTAAAAAAAATACATTATGTTTTTTTTTATTTTTAGGAAAGTGAGAACACCCTCGAACAAGGTTACAGTGCAAGATATTCATGACCTACAGTATCAAGCACTGCAGGGTAAATTGAGAAAACAAGAGAAGGAGAACGTTCAGATGGACCTAGAAAAGAAAAAGCTAGAACTCCAAATAGAACTATTACAGAAATAAGAGGGTGGCAATTCTGAACAGGTCACCCTCTCCCAGGCACTTGCCTCTATGTTTTAAACATATTAAATTCATTGTTATATTGTTTATTTTTATTTTAGAAATTATTATGGGGCCAACAAATTTATTTTGTGAACAAACTCCTATGTAGAAGAAATTAGTGATTACAATTTTGCCACACCAAATGCACAGTTCCATCTTTTAAAGAATCATGAGTGATGCCTGAATCAAAAACTTATTAACAAATGACAACTATTTCAACCAAAAACTCAATTATCTAAGGATATAATTGTGCAACAGCATGAACAGGAAACAGAATTCATTATTTTTACATTTATGACAGCTTGCAAGGAACGAAATATGTTTGGATCCTCGCTGCAATTATTCTATATGTACCTTCCCCCAAGTCAGGAGCCTGTAATTTTAATGGTTGTCAGTTATAAATGTATTTCATATTTGACTTTTGGTTTATTTTTTTTTATAATTCTGACGGTTTGTTTGAATAATCTGAATTGTTGTACAATTGTCGCGTTGGAACCTATAATTGCTAATATTGACGACATTTGGTATAGGATTAATTGTTGTTTCGGGATATCCCGTCGTCTCATTGGCAATCATACCACAGCTTCTTATTTTTATACTGAAGTACTTGGCTACTGAGTTTTGATTTCCTGGGCGACTAACTGCTCACCATTTACTGTACCAATTTTGAAGCCGAAAATGCACATTTCCTCTCTTGACTAATTGTTAAAATTATCATGTAAAAATATGTTGCAATTTTCAATTGTCTTCAATTAATGACAGACAATTTATGAACATATGGAAAAATAAAAACATGCAATTTATTTGGCAAAAAAAGTGGTAGGAAAATGGTCCCGTATGCCTTTTCCGTCCTGTGGACCATTATAGGGTGGCATCTGTGGTTGATTATCAATTAATTGTTCTTCTGCAACGTCAAGTTCATTCCTCCTGATGGCAATATTATGCAGAATACCACAAGCAATGATGATTCAGCAAGCTTTATCTGGTTTCATTCTGATCTGGAATACAATTTAAAACATTTATTTCTAATTTTGAACTGTAACAGAAATACTATTTGTAAGTAAGACCACGTTGCTCATAAATAAGAATAAGAATATTTATTATTCCAATCAAGGGCCCTTGATAGGCAGCATGACAAGTACACATGAATAAGTCTGAGATTAAATAAATCTATTATGAAAAAAATGACCTTCTTTTCTAGAAAGAGAAAACACAATGTGACATATGCATATTTGAAAACACTATTAATGAAAAAGGACCAAATCAGGGATGTAGCTGAGCCAAATTGTCCAAATGATGATATACTGTTTCATTCACAATTCATAAAAATTATAGTAATGACTAACTTGGAGCACCTACCCTAACCGCACCACCTGAATTTACCGAACCCACAATACCAATTTTCCAACGGGATCCCTGTTCTCCGTATAATTTTAGGGTTGTGATCTGTGTGATGAGTTGTCGATTTTGTTTTTGTCCCGGCTTGATATTTTACCTGTTTCCGAGGTCAGCTTTATCGGCCCTTATACAACTGATTTTTCTGTTTTCTCGTTTTTCTTATATATAAAAATAAGGAGATTTGGTACGATTGTCAATTCGATAACTATATATCTTGCAAATTTAAAATGAAGTGGATGTAAGCAATTATAGGCAACCGTACGGCCTTCAGCAATAAGAAAAACCCATACTGTATAGTAGGCTATAAAAGGCCCCGACATAGAAGGGGGCAAATATGATTACCTAAACTTAAATTTAAAGAAATAGAAAAAACGTAATAATGAAATATTTAGTAGACAGCTCTTACAAGAAAAAAAAAACATAACTTTAAAATATAAGGGCATACACTATGTCAATTATTCATATTACTACTATGATTATGTGTAAAGAATTATTTGTACCTCTGATCCTACGATATGAAAGCGCTTCTTCCATATTCTAAAAGTCCTTTCTATTGTTGACCTTGTTGAGCAATGCCTTCTGTTAAACTTTGCTTGACCTCTACCAGCAGCTGGTTGTCTGTATGGTGTCAGCAAAAACTGTTTGCTAGGATAGCCACTGTCTCCTAACAGCACACCTTGTCCAATTCCTTGATATCCATTCTCAAGATGTTGTCCTATGGCTGAGGTTCTGAAAACATGAGAATCATGTGCTGATCCTGGCCACCTAGCACTGATGTTGGTGAATCTACCTTTAAACAAAAATATGATAATTAAAAAATGGGAAAAGGTACGTCCATAATTCATTTGTCAAAAGCAAGGCAGTGATTTTGAATAAAGTGGGTCATGCATATTTGCACATTATAGTTCCACGTTCATTTAAATATTGGCCGAATTTGCAATGTGATGAAAACAAGATATATATATATTACAATTCAGATAAACAATACATAGCATAAAATAAAATTTATTGAACAATGACTGGCTAAGGATTGGTCACTATTTCCCAACCGGAAAGGGGGCGAAATATTTTGATGATTGGACAGTTATTTTGTTTGTTGTTGTTTTTTTTAGGGGGGGGGGGGGGGGTTCTGTCTTTTCTTACAAAAACATTTAGAGATAGATCCAGAATTTCTGAAAAGGAGGCGCACTATTTTTGTTATTTTTCTGTAAGGGAGGCCGGACCGAATTTTACCCCCAAATCCCTGTAAAATTTGAGAAAAAAAAAACAGATAAGGGGTGGGTGGGCACATATTTAAAAACTATTTTAATAAATAAAATGTATGTTAAGCATAAACACTTAGCAGTTGAATATAAATCTATCTCATGATCTATCATACTTGAAAGTAAAAAGCAATTTACGGATCCAATAAAAAGTATATGACAAGATTGAGTTGTCTTTCTTTTAACGTCAACTTTCAAATTAGCTGAAAACCAGTTCAACAGAAAACCAGCCAATAATGTATATGGTCAAGGACGATTGAAGTTGTCAAGAAAAAGGACGCACACATAATGCATGCTGTAAACATAAAATAGGTAGAATATAGTGTTTTAAATTACCTTCATGGTCACAAATTGCTTGTACATTGATGTGGAACCCCTTTCTGTGAACACATGCAGGTTTATCAACGCTAGTCCCAGTAATCCGTATGTAAGTCCCATCAATGCATCCAACCACGTTTGGAAAACCAGCCTTTTCGTAAAATCCAGCCCTTATTATGTTCTTCCTCTGGTTATCTGGCCACGATATGAACTGATCCTTTCTGTCAACTAATGCCTCCGTCACATGGTCAATCACCCGAGACACAGTTGATTTGTCAAATCCCATTGTGTCCCCAACGACTTGCAATTGAGATCCACTGCCATAAAACCGCAAGGCAATCATAATCTGTTGCTCTACTGAAAGTTCTGTCTCTTTGTTTGTCCCACGCTACAGGTCTGCTCTCATTAAATCAGACAAGTACTCAATGGTCTCTCTTCTATACCTCTGCCTTAATTCCTCATCAGTAAATTTCCCTTGAAGAGGGTCAAAACCTCGAAAATGTCGCTCTCTTCTTACCACAGGTGGTTGAAACAAAACATTGACTGCCATCTTAGATTGAGGTTAATTAACTGATTAAAATTTAATCAACCTGAATGAGGTCGATTAAATATAACGACACTTTGAAAATTTTAAACAACACGTTAAATTTAACGACAAGTTAAACAACATGATAAGGGACTGATTAAAACTTTACGCAGTGATTAGTAAAATTTAACGACTCGTTTAATTTAACGACAATTTGAACAACAGACCCCAGATCAGACGACGAGATACTAGTATCTAAAGATCTAAAACAGTGAAAACATGTTGCTAGGAAGTTTAAACACATCGTCAACCAATTCGTGATACTGACAGTAAAACTTGTAAGAACAACACGTCATAAATTGCATGCGTCCGAAGCACTTTTCTGGATTTACCTTTATCAGGAACGCTCCAAGCCGAATATTTCAAAGCCAAGGATCTATAAGAACCGAAACAGTTATATTACCCAAAAAGGACCTCAAAAAAGTCTCGATTTCAGTCGTTTTCTTCAACTGTTGCAGCAATTATTTTGTAATCCGTATAGTGTGAACAAGCAAGAGTGTAAATGAACATATTTTCACAAAAACAGAACTGAAAGCTACCGTCTTCTGAACATCATATGTTTCCTACTATGTATCTTTTCTCTAAACCTTAGGAATTTCGTATGTATCCACATTTCAACCCGTTTGACTAGTGCACTTACAATAAGTATCAACTGTTATCAGATATTGACAAACTAACAATGATTGTTATATTGACTTCTTTTAAACGGTAAAAAGTCTTTGTAAGTCACGAGGTTTGATTTGCATGATAAAAGGAATAAATTGCCAATTTAACACAATTCTTTGAATTCAGAAAGCTGCAAATCAGAGAAACCATTTTGCAATAATCTTTTAAGCGAGAAAACAATCACTCAATAAACAGCGAAAAGCAACATTTGATTCAAAGTCGAAGTTTTGACAATTCGATACGTATCTACTTACGCCTCTGTGCTTTTACTTTTGGGACTATTTGTAGGAATTGTATCCGTCATAATTGGTTCTCTAGAAAAAATAAAATGAATTTTTTACGATTGCCCACCTTTTTAACAGTTTACATTTTTTTAATCATGCTACAACCAATAAGGATGTGCTCTATCTTCATGAAACAAAGTCACGAGCGGTCGTCTCAGTAACAATTGTTTAAATACAGATTTTCCAGAACCCCCTTTCGATGTTGCAAAACGTACCCTACTACACGAAAAACGTATGTGGTCTTCAAGGGAGCTTTAAGCATTATGTTTGTTTTTCTGCTGGTTTTTTTATAAACGAATATAAATTTTATGGTTATTACTTAAACAAAAAACAGCATAATAAAAGCAAAACAAGACATCAAGAGGTCACTTTTCGGTCTTCATCAACCGACAGTGTCTGTAATACAAATATCATGGTCTCATTCGACATGTGTCAAGGCAATAAATAAAATCAAATATTTCATCAAAGAAAAAAAGATCGATTTTCTTTTGAATTTACACTCGGTTGAATGAAAGGTACGTTTAATTGGTAGCAAGCACCTACTCGCCGTACAATAACAAGAGTTTTGTCTAATCAGTGGAAGATTAAAAGATACAGGTATTAATATACAGTAAAAATAAATCTAGAAGAAGTCCAATTTGATGTTGATATCATTGTTGCTATCCGGAAAAAAAACAATTGTCGTGTGCATATAATAAATTTCATACGTTTACAGAAAAGAAATGAATTCTAAGGTACAATTAAAATCATTCGTTGAAGAAAGATAATACTTGAACCGCAAGCAAAGGACAAACTTTTTTCCTTATATAACATACTGAAAAAGATACTTTGAGCAACATGAACACCACAAATACAAGGGTAATTTCCGGTTTCAAAAGTGGTTGCAGTTTTGATTATATAGTGCCACCACACGCATTATTTTCAAAAGAATGTTCACCCGAATAATTCAGTCGTAATATTCAGCAGCTCTGTGATAGCTATATTAACGCCTGAAGAATTAGACAATGGAAAATCGTCAAAGACCATTCGGAATTAGCTCTGGATTTTTCTATTTTGATAACATTAAGCTGTCTGCTGATGGGCTCTCTCATCCAGAAAGCACCTATCTAAATCTGTGATTCGCGACGCATTTTTATCGTATAAAAAATTCAGGCCCTTGCAAACGAGAGAGTCGATCACGGGGAGGGACTGAATTATTCGGGATGTACGAATGTGGAAATTCTAAGTCGGCGATAAAGGTTTATTCAATAGAGGATTGCCAGATGTCGCTTGTCTAACCATAGCATGAAACATACTATTCATATACACTCGATACTTTTATTCACTCACCCTTAAACATGACCGAGAGAAGTTTTTGAATTAAAACAAAAAGGAAAGAGGGGATTAATTAACAAGACATTATCAGTTGTAAGAATATTTTTGGCTGATTGAATCATCAGACTGCGAAATTTCAATTGTCTTTTTGATAATTTATCAGTTCGATTTGGTCGCATACTCTTTTTACCATGAGAATGCGATCGACAAGAACTCGTCACCAGAATAGTTTTACCTGATATATCACTGGGACATTGTCAGTTTTGGTGTAAATATTACCATAATCATTAGTCGTTTACACATCCTAAGTTTTACAAGATTTGAATTGAATGCACTTTTTCAACTATGTACTTCAAACAAATTGCTGAATAGAATTTGCTATGGTAATTCTTTGTTATTCATGACACTAAATACATTACATCAGTCGGTCAGTATGCTCAATTTCCGACAGTTTTCAAAATGCTTGATTTGCAATATTTTATGACAGCGTTGTAACAGTATATGTTGGACTTAAAATGCATTGATAATTGTTAAGATAAAATACGACGAATAAACAATTTGACATAAGAAATTTTGTAAGTTTCCAATTAAAGTAAAATAGGGTCAAAGAGTCTTGTATACTGATACCAGTATCGTATACAAATGGATTACAAAATAACAGATGTTTAGGAACGAAAATTATTTAACATATATTTATTTTGTACACATACTTTTCAAATAAAATTTTCATTAGCTTCGACATCTTCAACAAATTATGCCTTAAAATCTAAGTGGGAAAAAACTACTCCGGTTTGCCTTCAGACTCAACTAAAGTTATGAAGAAACACAGAAAATTTTGCTTTCATTGTGGTCACATTGTTGATTTGCTTTTATATTCTAAAAGTGGTAGAGTATCTTGTCAAAGAAAAATAAAAGCATTCAGTATAAAATGTAGTTACATTGTTTTTTTTACGACCAATGGACTAGCAATAAGCGATTAAAAATTTCTGACTGGATTTCATTAATTATTCTCTAAAGAGTTCGTGATGAAAAAAAACCCTACTAATACAGTTTTTCGGTTTCAATCCTAGTTACATACATACAAATTAGCACCAGAGATCAACTTATATTTTTAGTCAAATGAGACATTTTAAAGGGTTATGTCCATGATCTTTGAAATTTATTTCACACTCGAATCATCTGAATCTTTATCAAGTTCACAGTATCATGGTTTTAAATAGTTTCTAACAACATTTTGACGTATTTCTGTGCATGTTATCATACAAATAATGTCTGAATATGGACAATATAATAATTTATCATTTAATAGATTGAAGAAAAGTTGTACTCTCTTGGGTACATGCTTTTGCAGTAAAACAAACTCTGCATACAAGTACTTAAGATGTTTGTATTTTGTTGGACGCTTTCATAAATTGTTTTTTTTATTATTCCCAAGAAAAACCAATACACCACGAACAAAATAATGAATGAAATTTACATTGTTTGAACGAATTATGGTAATTATTGGTTGTCCTTAAAAAGTAAAATCTTGAAGAAGAATACATTTCATTTTTAATTAAATTTTTGAAATTCTTGACGTCATCATTTTCAAATATACTGATCGACTACAGAAACGCAACACTAGATTATTCTTTTTAATTCCCAAAGTTCGAAAGTTCAATTGATTACGTCAATTTTATTGTTCAAATCATGTGGTATGCACTGAAACCCTAGTTTTCCCCTTATCAGAGAATGTGTCACCGTCGTAGGCAATGCCTGCCTGTAACCAACGCCAAAATGAATGTCAGAAAGGTCAACCAATTCTGTTGTGCATGTTTTGAGTTCTGTTTTGCCTTTGACCCCCATTACAGTGTGTTTTGGCAATTATACGGTAGAAACTTTAGGGCTTTAAATGTTTTTCTGCAGTCGATTCCTTGGCATTTCAGTTTATGGGAAACATTTATGAAATGAATCTGTGTGCCGTAGCATTCGGCAATTTGAATAGCAGTTGACGTTGCGGCCGTAATTATGTCTCGCAAATGCAAATGACGTTGCGTAATCAAATTCTATAGACGTGGCGTTGTCACTACATATTGATCTGGTCATTGATGGTCAACAACAAATCCTGTCTGCCAGTATCGTTGTTGGAAGGACAGTAACACGAGTTTCTGACGTCAAATGGTCTGGTTACAGCATGTCCACGTTTTCCTGTCTGCAATATCTTTATGGGCGGATTCAGTTTTTCATTGCGCAGTCTTTACCATATGGAGATGCAACATTTTTTAACTGATTTAAGTGTGGGTATGGATTGAAAGAATAGTTTCACGAAGAAAAATAACTTAAAAAAATCATTTATGGGTTTCAAATTTCGCTTTAAGAAATTCTTGCGACTTCAATAATCCGGTATGTTCAATAACCACAGGTAAGTCAGATGTTAATTTTTTCTATTCAAAAAGAAGTATGGCAAGCATGAATAGTAGTTGTATGAGGATCAATCATGATTTGGTTAAAAAATCAACAAAATGAATGTTGCGTTTTTAAAGTCCGTCAGTATATGACTTACTGCCTTTTATGTATGCATTTAAAAACTCAATGTGTATCACTCCGGAAATCAATGTTCATTATGTATTGAAATATTTAACTGAAATACAAATACAATAAACACTTGTACACGCACTAAATAAACATGCCTTCACCTGTACAAAATTAAAATCAAAACTTACATGAAATGAGAACAAAATGAAAATTATTTAGATTTATATTTCATGATCTTATGCACACTCATTTCAAATATAATTCTCTCGAACTTCTGTGTACTCTCAAAACTATACCGTTATTGAAAAATGGCAAAAGGAAACCTTTGAAATTCTTACAATTTTGCTCTATGCAAACTCATATGTAAAAAGCAACTACTGTAATAGTTCACATGATATCTACACTTAGATAGGGACCGTTTCTGTTCATTTTTAGCCGATGTATATGTTTGTTCTTATGATGACTTATAATAAAAAACAAATAATAAAATCTAGATTATTTTAACATATCTCTTCTTCCTGAACATACACGAAATACTTCCCACTGGAGCCTAAGCACCATCAATTTATCAATTTAACATGTGTACAGATACATAAGTTATGGTTTGAGTGATCTTTCTATTCCGTTCAAATGTTGGAGTCGAAGTGAAACACTAACCGAAGAAACTGTAATTGTCAATACAGAATCTTCACTTTCAGCGAAATGTCCAGGAAACGATTGCTGCGAGTGTTCCTCTCAAAAATTAAGTCGAAGCATGTTGTATACTTATAACTTATATAAATGGAGTATACTTTAGTGTATCCTAATTCTATACACATACATTTCAAATAAAATATTCATTAACTTTGGTGTCTTCAGCAAATAATGCCTTAACATTAAAGGAGGGAAAAACAACACTTGTTTGCCTTCAGGCGCAACACAGAGTTATGAAGCAACAAATAAAAATATTTTTTTCAATGTGGACTCATGATCGATTTGCTTTTATATTCTAAAAAAGAACTACTATGGGTACTTATCAAAGGAAAAGTATAAGTTAAAACTATAAAATGTAGGTACTTTCAAGTAATGATTGATGCTCAATCAACCAGTGACAGAGAATTTTCTGACTGGCTTTCATTAATAATTCGATTAAGAGTGTGTGATGAAAAACACTAACTGATCAGTTTTTCGTTTCAATCTTAGATTCTTGCACACAATTTACCACCAGAGGTAGACCCATGATCTTTGAAAATTGCTTCACACTACAAACATTTTTAAAAAGTCTGTCAATCTTTATTAAATTCACAGAAGTACAGTTATGTATAATTCCATAAGAATTTCTAACAACGTTATGACGTATTTTTGAACATGTTATCATTTAATTAATGTCTGGAGATGGGGAATGTAATATATTTTTTATCGGGACATCTTCAACAAAATTTGAATTTTATGCAATTTTTAGTGTTGTGGAGTAAAGTTTTTATTGATTCGAATTTCGTGCATTGCGGGATAATTGTACCCTAGTGGGTATTGATTTCGCAGTAACAAACATTGCAGTAAAGGATATGTGTCAAACAACATGTGTATGTGGTTGGACACTTTTATCAATCATTCTTTATACCAACTAAATCCACGATAATTGAGACCCCACGAATAAAATAATGAATCAGAAGTATATGGATTCAAACAAAAATTTACAGGTTCGAACTAATTATGGTATTTATTCGTAGTCCTTAAAACATTAAACCTTGGAATAAAAATAGATTTCACTTTTAATTAAATTTTTAAAGTTCTTGACTTCTTTATTTTCAAATATGAATTACTGACCTTTATGTTGGACATAAATACAATGTATTTAAAAGAAAATCAATGTGCATTATGCATTGAAAAATCGAAATCGCTACAATTTTGCCATTGGCATACTCAAGTTAAAAAAATTTAACTACTTTAATATTTCACTTGATATCTCCATTCAAGTTGGGACCATGAATGTGCTTTTATAGCTGATTTATATGTATAATTGTATAGGAATTTATAATAAAAAAAAATTGAAAAGCTATATTTTTAAAAATATATATATAAGTGATGGTTTGAATTATCTTAGTATTCCATTCAAATGTTTGAATCGAAGTAAAACACTAACCGAAGAAGCTGTAATTGTCAATTACAGAATCTTCACTTTCAGCGAAATGTTCAGGAAACGATTGCTGCGAGTGTTCCTCCCAATAATATATTTTAACGCGGATTTGTCAGTACCCCCTTTTCATTTTGTAAAACGTACACCTCCTACACCGAATCGTGAGGTAAAGCTTTATTCCACAAAAAAATTGTCAGACGTCGCTTGTCTAGACGCAACACACTATTCATATAATCGAGAAAAAAATTACTTATCATTAAACATGAACGGAAGAAAGTTTAAAATAAAAAACAAAAAGGAAGGAGGATATTTAGAGAGGGCGTTATAAGTTGTTAGGATATTTTGTGCTAATGAAATCGTCAAACTGAGTCACTAGTTGTCGATTTTGATAATTTGTCAGTTCGAATTGGTCGCATCCTGTTTTACTGTAAGAAAGAATAAGCAAGAACTCGTCTCCAGAATATGTTTACCTAATGTATCACCCAGGCGGAAACCCATTTGAAATTAAACAAAAGAAATAGAACTCTTTGTAAGAGAAGATTAAAAAGGCAAAATTGGTATATTTGAATCTATTTCTATGAGCTTTAAAAGATTAATAAAGGTGTATAATTTAGGATTATATGCATCTTATATACGTGTTTTTACTTTATTTATAGTATGGGGCTTCGAGGTATTTGTAAACTTTTAAATTATAGACAAATTTTCATAAAACAGTCGATTGTGGCAGGTTCAAATCAAAGTGGATCTTTTTTGTGCATAAGCATAAATTCCGCCGAAAATAATTCCACAGAATGATAATAGATTGATCTTTCTAAAGCATTAATTTGCATCTCTGCACCCGGCGACAGTTTTTCGGGAAAAAAGGGCAACAATTGCATAAAAAAAGAGAAAGTCGAGTGCACCTTTTTTATGTAAGGGCGTGTTTGAGTTGACAATTCTGTCTTGAAAACGTATAAGGCAAAAGTATTTGATACATCATCTCGCGTCAGATTGTATTATTTTTATATATTAAGGCTACATGTTGACTTTATAACATTAAAAATTCACAGTACTAAAAAATGAAATATATGGATCAAGTTAAATACCTTTCTAATGAGTCATAACAAGAGAGAAGGTGTGTTCGAATAGCAATTTTTACTAAAAGTACTTGACGACAGACTTCTTAACTGGATCTTAAAGATGCATAACTTCAAAAACTTAATTTTTCGTGTTTGTTATATACGGTTATTAGTCTTCAACCTCTGAAATGTTTTAGTCTGCCCTTCCACGAAATATTCAATAGGAATTTTTTTAAATGATTTTGAACTTCCGAAAAACCACCTGTCAACCGATCAGACAATAGGTATACGTTGACTGAATACAGAAAAGAACATTAAATTATGCTCTATAGCTAGTAGATACTTTTGTCCTTTAAAATACAACTGGCATATAAGGATCGTTATGGTGCTATGTGGATAAATTTATTGGTTTTCAAGAGCTAAATTGGCAGAGCGTCATCCCTACAATGGCTTCCGTTTTTACGATGTAAAAATTAACTGGCGTAATGGGGAGATAATTTTGACGAAGTAGAATCCTGATTGCACCAATAGATTGTCAGTCGTTTTTATGTGTAAATATAATCATAATCATGAGTCCTTAGAACATCATGAGCTTTACAATATTTCAATTGAACGCACTTTTCACATTCAATTATGTACTTCAAACAAATTGCTGAATAGAAATAGAAATTCTTAATTTGCAATCTTTTATGACAGCGTTATAATTATATGATATATGTTGGACTCAAGATATAAAATACATTTATAACTGTAAAGATAAAATACGACGAATAATCAATTTGACTAATAGTAAATCTGTGCAAAATTTCCAATTAAAAATTAAGTCGGAGCGTCTTATATCATAATATTTCATATGAAAAGAGTATAAAATTAAAATAACCTCAAAACGAAAATAAATTATTTAATACATTTTAATGTTGTACACGTACATTTCTCATACAATTTCCATTTACTTCGGTGTCTTCAACACATCATGACATTTTCTTTAGGTGCAACTCCAATGTTGTGAAGCGATCAATGAAAATATTTGTTTAGGTTATCTTTATTCCAATGTGGTCTCATGGTCTATTTGTTTTTAAATTCTTAAAGTAATAACTTCTATAGGATCAGGCCGTTAGTTTTTCTCGTTTGAATTGTATGCATTTGTCATTTCGGGGACTGTTATAGGTTGCTAAGCGATATCAGTTTTTCTTATTGGTGAAGGCCGTACGGTGACCTTTAGTTGTTTACCTATATGTCATTTGGTCTCTTGTGGAGAGTTGTCTCATTGACAATTATACCACATCTTCTTAATTTTCATATTTATTAAAGAAAAGTAAAAGCAATAATCTATACAATATAGGTATTTTTTAAAGTGATGATCGTTGATCTAGCCAATTAAGAATTTTCTGACTAGATTTCATTGATCATTCGCAGAAGAGTTTGTGGTAAAAAATTACCTACATATGCAGTTTATTTGTTTCAATCCTAGATACATTCACACAATGCAGCACCAGAGATTTTATGTTTGGTTAAATGAGACATTTTGAAAGGGGTAGAGCCATGGTCTTGAAAATTTGTTTCACACTAGGAACATTTGTTAAAAAGTCTTTCAATCTTTATCAAGTTCAGTATCATGGTTTTGCATAGTTTCTAACAACATTTTGACGTATTCCTAAACATGTTATCATATTGTAAATTTTGGAGATGGATAATTTAATATATATATATCATCAGGACATGTTCAGCTTTACCAAGATTTAATTTTTATGCAATTTCTTGTACTGCGAATTTTGAAGATTCGGAAAACTGTTCTTTTTTTCGTGGGTGCTTCATTTCGCATTAAAACAAACACTGCATACAAGCACATATAGTGCGGTGACAGAAGTGTAAAAAGTCGTCAAAATTTAATAGCCCCAAATAATACACGGCTAAAAATGGTCTAAACTTAAAAACAAATATATCTTCTTTATTTTCCAGCCTGTCGTAAGAATTTCGTATGGTCATATTTTTCTAAAAAAAATAAATCGTTTTAATGACTAATAGTATATTGGAAAATTTGCAACCCTCCTTTTCAAAATGAAAATTTGAATATATTTGCTTACATTTAATTTATATATTTTTTCCCTAGCTATCATCCTATGTCAAAATATCTTTTCCGTATTCTATTTTCTTCTAATATATAAAATTAGCAAATGTTTGACTGTTTAAAAGTGAAGTCATTTTATTGCAAATTCAGACAAAAACTTTAGTTTCTTCTTCATAGTAGTAGTCAAAACTATCCCATAATATTTTAAGCATATAGTACATTGTCCTTCATAAAACATGTTACTGATAAAAATCTCAGAACCTAAATATCAAAACGCCTTAAGATATCAACGGAAAAAGAATAAAGTAAAACATTGCAATCATCATGGCACTTTATCACTTCCGTTTCATCACATTTTATGTATTATTAATCCTTAAGGTCAATAATTTTCACTCAACTGATATATAAAATTACTGCCTTTTTCGCTATTATGTACAAATATTTTCAATTAAGTGCACTAATATATGAACAAAGTTTGTTTGTATATGTTTATATTCTCTTTTTGTTTTGCCATAATCCGTCAAATACACTTTGTCAGAAAAGACTGATTGTAAAAATATATAAAAATCAAAATAATTGATGGATAGTTTCAGTTAACAATCCGCGACATGTACGATTCGGCAAGTCCGTTGAAACTTGCTCCTTCAAGTCCAAAGAAAAGACGAAAGTCGTTAAATTTTATGCATAGCATAATATACCAAAAACATCGACTGAAAGTTTGAGTCAATTAACTAATTTAAAGTAATTGAAGGTCGCTGCCTTCCAGACTCGACAAAGTTTTTATCTTCTAACGAAAATAAGCAAAATTGCTCCAGATTTTTGGTAATTTTATTGTTTGTTACCACCAAAAGAACCTTAATGCACTAACAAATAATAATGAACTTATTTAAGCTGGAACTTTTTCCGATCCTCAATTCATAAAAAGCATTTGTGATAAAACTGTCAATGACTGCGTCAAGCTTTACAGTACAAATGAGGAAGCTGATACGCGTATGATTTTGAACGCAATGTATGCCGATAGACAGTTTGGAAGTGGTAGCTGTAAAGGAAGGATCAAAGTGAAATCCCCTGACACGGATGTTTTAGTTCTTTGTGTCCACTATTTTTCTTCCCTGAAAAACACAGCAGAACTTTGGTTTGAAACAGGAACTATAACCAGTACCAAGGATTCAAGACGTTTTATACCCATACATGAACTATGCAATTCCATCATCAGTCAATGCTTGCCTACCATACATGCCATTTTAGGATGTGACACCACATCGGCAATGTTTGATATAGGTAAAAACGGTTTTCAAAGTTCTGAAGCAGGTGTGTTGTGATGTGTCCGATTTAGTAAACCTGGCAAACTGTCATGTAGATGAACATCTTTCAGTTCCAAGAAAGCTCGTGGCTTTGCTTTATGATCAGAAGAATAAATTCAAAAACGTACACAGTGGCCTCAATAGATTACGTGTAAAACTTGCAACTGCTAAATATGCGTCTCTGGCCAAGCTTCCCCCTTGTGAATCAACATTAAGCCAACATTTGCCTCGAGTGTCTTTGAAGACAGGCATTTGAATGTCAACACACCTTCCTAAATCACCTATTTGATCTCCGTTAAATTTTGGATGGATTGATAAGGATGGTTTGAAACTGATATTTTTCGAGGGTCAAATGTCTTCGGACTTCCTACAAGACCTTGTCTGTACTTGTAAAGGAAAATCTGTGTGCTCAAAAGAATGTGTTTGCTTTGAGCAGAACCTTTCATGTACAGACCTGTGTCCATGCCAGGCAAGTGAAATGTGAAGAAATATTAATACACGTCTTGTGATAAGTGACGAAGAAGATGGAGATCAGGCTTGATTTTTATAGTTTGTTCTTATGTTGTACTGTTACACTACTGTCCCAGATTAGGAGAGGGTTGGCGCGCCCTCAAACTAGTTTAACCCCGCCATAATATTCTGTATGTGCCTGTCCCAAGTCAGGAGCCTGTAATTCAGTGGTTGTCGTTTGTTTATGTATATCATATTTGTTTTAGTTGATTATTTTGGAATAAAATTGTGTTGATTCAGTATTATTACCAACATAAGTATTGCGGTTGTCCACACTGTTACGGGAATACCTCTAGACATTAACTAAAGTGAAATACACAACAGTAGATAATGCTATGGAAACAGCAATAATTTTGAGAGAAAAAAAAACCAGAAGCAACGAGTAGTCTATAAAAACAATAGTATCAGCAAATTTAATTTGAGGTCATATTCAACCGTAGTGTATTATTGCTCCTGGCTTGATACCTCACCCAATATGCTATTTAAAAAATAATTTTGAAATATTGTTCTTCATGACACTTGATTTTTACCTGTTCTCTATACCCAAAAATCCACAACAAATAATACCCACAAACAAAATAATGAATCTGAAGTGTATGGATTCAAACCAGCATTTACATTTTTGAACTTATTATGGTATTATTGGTTATCCATGGAATATTAAGCTCTTGGTTGATAATAAACTTGATTTTTAATTATTTTTTATAATTCGTGACATTATTTGCAAATAAGAATTACTGCCTTTTATATATGCATTTAAATGAACACAATGTATACCACTCCAGAATTCAATGTTCATTGTGTATTGAAATATTTAACTGAAATACAAATACATAATAAACACTTTTACAAGCACTAGGCAAACATGTCTAAACATGAACAACATTTAAACCAAAAAAGTACATGAAATGAGTACAAAATAAAAATTATTTTGAAATCACAGATGGATTGTTAAATACATTTTAAATTTTGTACACACTCAATTCATATATAAAGCTCTGGTACTTTTTTTGTTTATAAAATTATACTGTTGTATAAAAAAAGTTAAAGGAAACATTTGAAATGCCTACAATTTTGCCCTTAGCAAACTGAAATGTACAAGAGTAACTTCTATGATTGTTCACATGACAGTTAAATAGCAACAATTTCTCTACTTTTATATATATATTTAAATTTATGTTCTTATAGGATTTATAATAAGAAAATACATTTAAAAGCTAGATGCTTTCCACATATATCAATATATATCAGTGACTGCTTGAATTATCTGACCACTAACCGACGAATTCTCTTATTCGTACCCGATTTATCCTTTTCCCGACGGTTTGAACATCACTAACGTCATCATAACGAACGTTACTATGTTACATAATCTTAATATATTTAGCAGTAAAAGAATGTTAGAGGCACGTTAATGTTAATACATGAGTATCCTCAAATGGTACTTTTCTAATTTGGAATTGCGCTATTAACACACCAAATACTAAATTAATGACTGAAAGTATGGTTATAAAGTACTGCATACACGAGAAAATTATAATCGCTGCAAATTACAAAATGTTTCACGTATGCGGAAACATATCAGGTTTGTTTAATCAACATTGCTAATGGTAAAAAAAATAACTTCCATACAAACAGTGCATATATAAGGTAAAATACTTTATCGCAAAAATTATTTCGTAAAAAAAGATCCATTTGTGAAGATAATTAAAAAAAGCTTTTCATAAAAAATTAAACACTATAGACAGAAACTTGTACTGTATAGCTACACTGCATGGTGAATGTTAAAATAATAGATCGTAACGACGAAATACATAAAGGCAGGGGTAAACCGTAAAATAATTGTAGTACAGCCAGGATATATAATGTGACTTTCCAGGCTGATGGTTTATATAAACCCTTACATATTTTATATCTTATTTTCATTGTGATTTATATTTTTGTTTAGATGCTTCTTACTGCTTCATACGAAACCAAAATATATGTATCCTTGATATAAACCGTTGTGTTTTGAAGCTTTGGACCATGAGCGGCAATCATGCAAGTATGAACCTTGGCGGTATGAAAAGCGAAATCTAAGGAACAGATACCTTATATAGGAATAGTCAGTTCCTAGTAGGTCTGGATAGTCACTGCTGTTATTGTAAGTTTTGCTCGAGTTATGATATATTTTCCTTATGAATTATTGATTTAAATTGTTCAAATACGCATTTGTTGCCAAAGATACAGTCATAAAACAAGTTTAAGTTTTATCAATTATTTTTAATATACATTTCTAAACAAATCTCATAAAATGATTACCATAATTAAGCTGATTTATCAAAACACACAACTGCCATATTTGAGTGAGTTTGACTTTCAATAACATTTTATCAGTCGATCTGTTTTGATCTGATAGAAAATAGAATTTTCGGTAAATTCTTGCAAGATGCAATAATTATCACAAACTATTTAATATTTACTTACTTTCAAAATTTCGATTTTTCCTGCAGTTAAGTTTGATATAATCCACACATTTGCCGTTTTACTGCTTCTAGGCTCGATGGCTGCGTAAGAAGGAAGTTAATTTCTCAGACCTTTGTGTCAATGTAAATTCTTTAGGGTGTTAAAACCACCTTAACTGTCTTTCAAGCTTAGACGTATCATGTTAAAGTTTTGATTTTACACTTGATATCAACATCTTTGCCTTTGAATTATGTATTGCGACGATTGTTCTTATACGTTGTATTTCACAATTATCACCCTACAAAATTTCAAAAAATTCAAATAGATAGTTAATCTCCATAAGTTTAAATCTCAAGATAAATTTAGTCATTTTCTGAAATGTCAAACAATTAAACAATACCTTTTTCTCAATAAAGTAAATTTGACACTACAAGTTATATAAATGCACTTTATTTGAATTTTGGAAAATTTGAGTTTGTTTGTTTGAATAGCGAGTACTTCAATGCACAGAATTCTAAATGCTATTACATTGACGTTTCCACACAACTGATGATAAAAACAGATGTGAATTATTTCTTGTGTGTACTAACAATATGACAATATGAAAACGAGATAGTGATTCTTCTTCACATGGTTTTTCAAAGTTATGAATATAATGTTTACCAGTAAGTAAATGTTAAATTATAAAAGATATCTTACCACATTTTTTTATAACATCCATTAAACGTGGAAATGAAAGGTTCTGGTACACGGCAATATCCATTATTTTATTTGAAAACCAGAAAAAAGTGATAATATGACTGGTCATGAAATAAATTCAAGTGGATTAAGAAAAACCGTGTTCAAAAGCAGCAAAAGACGAAAAGACAGACAACAGTAAACAAAACACCACATATTAGCTTAGGATAGAACAAAGTTCTATCATAAAAACCGCGGATGATCACTTATACTCCGAACAGGTCTCGAGTTTCAGCTTCAATAATTGCATATGTCATGTAAGTCATGGCAAGTATAATAACATGGTAGGTCATTAAAAAAGGATTTAAGATGGTCTTCTCCGAAACAAGCAATAAGAGATACAATCACCCTTGGATGGTCAACTATGTAGTGCGCTCCATGAACAGTTTAAAAAGTTGTTTACCACCTTCACTGATCTGGGTGATTGTTGATAGTCTAAATTACACTAATGATCGACATTTAGGTCTAGTTGATAATATATAAAGTAATATAAGCATCAAATATATGTTTAGCCTTAGATCTTTGTCTTTTCTTCTGAACTGTATGCTTTCCTATATTGCGTAAAAGACGTTCAGAAATTTATGTCTGTGACCTGTTTTCTTTAAGTCACGCCCTATCCTATTTGAGACGTCAGAATTATAAAAAAAAGTCCCCTAGGAGAAATTTGTGTTGTCAAAGACATTAATATGCCTTTTACATTCATATTAACTCGATATCAAATAAAGCTATTGAAAATTGAATGCGTGTTGAACTATGCACATAGAAGCTTATAGTTTCCAGAAATAAACAAATTGTAAAACAAAACTTATTCATGTACTTTTTATCTTTTAGTCAGTTAGCCTTATTATGAAATTTTCATTTTTCATAAATTTTAAATCAAAGAAATAGCTTAATGGTGAAATTCAGAATATAAACTCCCCTTTTTTCTCATTTAAAACATATGTATAAACTCGTTTTGGAGTTCGTCATATAAGTAACGAAGCCTTGAAGGCAAGCCGGTCAAATATATTTGAGTACAAATATATCTGTTATTTGTGTCCTTTTATGTGTCTACTTGCTTCAAAACTTTGTTCATATGGTTATTCATTATACAGGAATTCTAGGACAACCGGTACTATCAGCCAGTGGTCATCCTACCAAACAAGTCCTTTGATAACCACCTTAAAAATATTCTTGACAACTTCCATAGCACTTTCAAGATACAACACTTAAAGATTAACGATACTAGTATGGGAACAAAATGTCACCCTTTTCGAGAATATTTTCATGAGGTATTTGAAGAATGCATTTTTTGAGTGTACCGTACCTGTTGATGACATTTAAAGCTGAAAGATATTTACAAAATGTATAAAAAGACGCAGACAATACCAAAGGGACTTCCAAACCTAACAAGTCGAAGCTAAACTGAGGACGTCATGGTAAAAAAGTAAAAAGGACGAAAAGACATTGTAATAAGTGCCTGCATTTTATAAAATTTATATCTGATTTTTTTAACTCGAAAGTTTAAACGGTATAATAACAACCTATCCTTAAATCATTCAAAGAAAACTGATAATCACCAGTTTCTCTCTCCGAAGAGTTGTCACATAAAACATTATTCCAATAGCATTCCTTTCATTTAATTTTAACCATTAGAAAAAAAACATTTTTGATTCTCGGAATTCCACTTCATTTACCGTTTGAGACAACTCAGCAAGCAACCTATGTCATATCAAATTTTTTAATCCTTGAAATTGCTCAATAGTGAAACCCTCTGTTTCACTCAATGAAACTATTTTATGTATAAACTCGGTTTGGAGTAACAAATTAAGTAGTACATATAAATCAGAAGATGTGGTATGAGTGCCAATGAGACAACTCTCCATCCAAGTCTCAATATATAAAAAGTTAACAATTGTAGGTCAAAGTACGGCCTTCAACACGGAGCCTTTGCTCACACCGAACAGCAAGCTATAATCGACCCCAAAATGACTATTGTAAAACAATTCAAATAGGAAAATCAATGGTCTTATCTATATAATAAACGAGAAACGAGAAACACCTTGCCTTGAGAGCAAAACGGTCAAATAGATTTGAGTAAGTACAAATAGATCTGTTATTTAAGTTTTTGTAAGTTTTTTTTTTTTTTTTTTGTGCTTTGTGCCGATCAGATGAGTCGAGACCATTCCAACTCCTTGAAAAGAAAACATTAGTTGAATATCATGCTTCAAATCCTTATTCGTATAGTTATTCATAATGAAGGAATTCCGGGACGGCTGGTAGTATCAGGAAACTGTCATCCTACCAAACAAATTCATTGATAACCATCTTGACAACTTCCATAGCACATTCAAGATACAAAACATACAGATTTACGATACTAGTAAGAAACCAAAATGCACCCTTTTTCGACAACATTTTAATGGGGGATCTTGCATAATGCATATCTTTGGTGGTAGCATACACACCCGGTTGATGACATTTAAAACTGAAAGATATATACAAGATATTGAGAGCATTGTAATAACAAGATTCACATGATACTAAAAAGGATTTTCAAACCTTACAAGTCGACGCCAAACTGAGAACGCTAATGTTAAAACGAAAAAGGATAAAGAGATATGTAATAATCTGAATTTTTGAACTCGAAAATTTAAAAGGCATCCTTACCATTTAAATCATTAGGAAAAGCGTTTTGCTCCTCTAAATTCAAGCTCATTGACCATTTGATACAACGCAGCAAACAACCTAAGTCAAAATAAGAAGAAAGCAAAAAATTGCACAAGCTTTCGGTTAAGCTCACGAAAAAGATAGAAAGATCTTTATTAGTCCTAGAATACACATGTACCTTTCATCATAATCTGTCAAACCTTTTATCCATTGTCCGCACTGTTGTCTTATTGAAATTAACCCTCCCTTAAATGAGAAATATTTTTTTGTTTCCCACTATTAGTTAACACAGACTAAAAAATCTCAAAGATATACTAGCTACACCTGAAAAACCAGAACATCTGGAGTTACAAACCATCATGCGGAAGACGCAATTATAAGTCTCGTTAAGCCGCTAACTCTGACGCCACGTCAGCCCAGTGACAATGCAAACGGTAAATAGAATTCATGTTTTTACTTGTGGAACTTGCAAGCTACAACATGGTGCTGAATAAAAAGATGGGCGAAAGATACCAAAAGGGCACTTCAAACGACATAGCAAATAAACTAAGAGACCAACGCCAGCCCCACCAAAAAAACGGGGATGATCTCAGGTGCTCCGGAGAGGTAACCAGATCCTGCTTCATGTGTGGCACCAATCATGTTGCTCATGTAAGTACATGATAAGTCTTATTCGGTATGTCATATTCGGGGGAAAGAGAACAGGATTGTGAATACGATGATTGGAACATATCCGTCGTTATCTGTGAAACAGATATTCCATAACGGTCAACCAACTCACGACGGCGTCCTTAAAATTTTCAAGAGGATGATTTCAACTTCACCACTTGGAACTCTTTGTTTAACAACTGTTACGCCAGAAAATCGCCTTTTAATTGTAGCCAACAAAAGACACAAATCAATAATAAAATTTAACAAGATTTATTATACACAAGTTTACAAGAAGTACTACACAAAAAGAAATGTCAACTTAACCGTCAAAATATATGTCTGATCTTTTGTCTTTTCTTTATCCAGAAATCTTCTCGGGAATCCACGCAGAATATTACGTCCAATAGGTCACAATCTAGTATGTTGAAGTTTGTAAATAAAAGTGTCAATCCATCTGCTGAGAATATTAATGTCTATCGATGTTTATGTCTATATCTATGTCTGTGTCTAACTTTAGGGTCTGCATTTAAATACCTGCATCGGAAAGTTCTAGATAATTGTAGATGTTTAAATTACGCATCTTTTGTTATGATCATTCTGGAAACGTTATGTAAGTGAAATAGAAAGTTCTAATCATTCCATGCGTATCAATTATTGTTCCAGTGATTTTTAAACTGCATAGTTGTAACACAATGTGTGCACAATATAAAAAAGATATAAAGTAAACATTCTTAGGCCACACAAAACAAATTAGGCCAACTAAATAAATATGATAGTTACAATATCAGAACACCTCCCCCCTTAAAAAAAAAGTTTGAATGAAACAAAAACTTTTCATGAATAATATGTACAAAAATACATAGTATATACAAAGTGTTTTGATAAGTCCTAGATAAAGCATCTGCTATTACATTATCTTTACCTTAAATATGTTTTACAATAACATCATATTCCTGTAACAATAAACTCCACCTACTCAATCTCTGGTTCTTGTTTCTCATTTAATGTATGAAGGACTATGGTCAGTATAAACAAGAATAGGATGCACAGTGGGATTTAAATATACATCAAAATGTTGAGTTCAGACAACAGTGCAAAACACTCTTTTTCAATAGTTGAATAATTTTTCTGATGTTTATCCAATTTCTTAGAAAAATATGATTTAGGTTTCTCAACATTATCATCTGTTTCCATATATAAAACAGCTCCAACTCCTACATCGCTTGCATCAACGGCAAGTTTGAACTGCTTTTAAAAGTCTGGAGTGATCAAAACTGGACTATTAATTAAAAGTGATTTGCTATTTTCAAAAGCGTTTTTACAATTTTCACTCCAGATGAATTTAGAATCTTTCCGTAACAACAGTAGCAAAATTTGAACAGAATTTCCTGAAAATCCAATCATGCCTAAATATCTCATAAGTTGTTTTTTATTAATAGGAGGAGGAAATTTAGTAATTGCGTCCACTTTAGCCGTAATAGGTTTCACTTGACCTTGACCAACTGTATGCCCTAAATAATCAACAGTGGCCTGGTAAAATTCACTTTTACCAAGATTAACAGTCAAATTTGATTGTGACAATCTATCAAAAGTATCATATAAATGTGTTAAATGTTCTTCCCAGCTATCACTACATACAATAAGATCATCAGTATAAGCATAACAACAGTCTAAATCTTTTATAACATTATTGATCATTCTTTGAAATGTAGCTGGAGCACTTTTCATACCAAACGGCATGACAGTATACTGAAATAAGCCGTCTGGTGTTACAAAAGCTGATATTTCTCGAGCTCTCTGTGTCAATGGGACTTGCCAGTAACCTTTCAATAAATCAAATTTGCTCACAAATTTTTCTTTTTCAATGTTATCAATGCAGTCGTCTATCCTTGGAATCGGATCGAAATCAGATTTTGAAACAGAATTTACTTTTCTGAAATCCGTTACAAAACGAAAAGTTTTATCTGGTTTGGGCACAAGGAGACAAGGAGAGCTCCCTTCACTGTTACTCGGCTCAATAATATCATTGTCAAGCATATATTTAATTTCTTGTCTCATAAATTCAAGTTTGAGTGGATTGAACCAGTAAGGATGTTGCTTAATTGGAGAAGCATCACCTACATCGACATCATGACAAACAGCAGTGGTTTTGTTTGGCACATCAGGAAAAAGATTTTTAAAAGAAAATACCAAAGTTTTTATTTTTTTCTCTACGATCAAAAGTCAGATGTGCAAGTTTTGCGTCTAAATTTGACAAAATTTCTGAATTTTTCAATCTAACTGTCTCTTCCATAGTTTTAGAACTAAAAGGTGGTTCAATTATATCTGTTTTGTCATGATTGTTCTCCAATTTAACCATGGCTAAAGTGGCAACTGGTTTACTCTCACCTTCATTAGTACGCTCAAAATATGGTTTTAACATATTAATGTGACACACTCTATTTTGTTTACGCCGACTTGGTGTTTTACAATATAATTCAAATCATTGATTTTACTCTATGGTATAAGGACCACAATATTTAGCTTGTAATGGATGTCCAGGGACTGGCAAAATACAAGTACCTTATCACCTGGCTCAAAAACTCTGTCCTTGGCATCTTTATCATACCATATTTTCATCTTATTCTGAACAGTTTTTAAATTGTTCTGAGCAATTTGACAAGCAGTATACAATTTTTCTTTAAATCTTGATTTTTCCTTAATCAATTTTAAAGGTCCCCTTACAGTGTGACCAAATACCAACTCAAAGGGACTAAAACCAAGGATTCTTGAACAGCCTCTCGGACCGCAAAAGTAAAAGTGAACACCATCATCCCAGTCCCTGTCAAATTGAAGACAAAAAGTTCTAATCATGTTCTTCAATGTTTGATGAAAACGTTCTAAGGCACATTGAGATTCTGGATGATAAGCACTTGACCTAAACTCAGCAATCCCTAACTGGTACACGACTTGCTGAAATAAACCTGACATGAAATTTGAACCCTGGTCGGACGGTATAGACTTTGGAAGTCTTTGTAGCGTGAAAAATTTGATCAAATAACATTTTTTGAATATTTTGTTGAAAGGAAGAGTATGCATTAAATATTAAACATTGTAAAAAACTTATAATGGGGTGGTGTGAACGATCTTTCCTTTTTTGAACTATACATTTCTGTTATATAAAATCTTCTTTACTGATGTTGGGACAAAATTTCAATGAATTACAAATATACAGGATACGACATAGTAAATATGTATTAAGTCTACGAAATGGTTAATGCAATTGGTTCATAGGGTACTTGCTGGGTGTTTTAAGATGAAAATATTCTAGCCCCGATTTTGGCGGAAATGAAATTAATTTCACAGTTGGCCAGCTTCTTGAGTTAAAAAAAAATATGGCCCACATTTTGCCCATAAGATAATTAAAAAAAACAAAATGTTCTTATATTAACATAATCTGGCCCGCGAAGCTTGCCCAAAAAGAATCTGGGTACCGTTTCACAAAGCCTTCGTAAGTCTACGTGTCATCGTAGGTTCATCGTAAATAAATCGTAGGTTTTACAGCCGTTTCACAAAGCCGTCGTTAGTTAAGATGAGCGTAAATAATACGTAAATCCTGGCGTAACTTACTACAGCTATACACAGTCGTATCTCGATCGTAGTTTTTCCGCGAATATGAATTAAACCATATCTAAGATGGCTTTATTCTCGATCAAGATGCCGCAAATGTTAGAAGACGAAGAAGAATCTTCAATATTAGAACCACACTTTCTTCATTTGATCATTTTGAAAATGAAATGGATATTATATCCAGATACAGACTGGATAGACACAGTATCAATGAAATAACATTGGCAATAGAACCAGATATAAAACATGATACAAATAGGTCCCATGCACTTACTCCTGAAACGCAGGTTTTGTTAGCTTTGCGCTACTCACTGGTTCTCCGGTTAAGCGCCCATTTTATGACGCTGATTTGTCCCACCGTAACAAAGCAAAACTAACGACTTCGAGTTATATACCCGTAGCTTGTTATACTTATATCTGAGATTTTATATTTCTTTATTATCTATATATTTTAATTTTATAAAGTTTAGTACATATTGCACAACGATAGTGATCGTACCGGCCGTCATAATGTTTTCTTCGTAAACCTGTAATTCCCGTTAACGGATAGAAGACCAAGCAAGACTAAATATTTAGCACAACATAGAGTGTGATATGAGTTAAATTTGATTATAAGGTTACCATAAATAATTTGTTTATAAGGTTACAATAAATAATTTTGTTAAATGGTCATTTATTCCAAATCATATCAGTCTTGAAAACTAAACAAAGTTGAAAACTGCAGAGACATGTAATCTCCGTGGAATGGTATATTCTAAACAAACACCTATTTTGAAAATAAATTCTACATCCAACAGATCGATATCGGTGTCAACATTCAATTTTAATACAACTTCTATCTTCAGATTCACGTATTATGTTTTATAAATGACGAAATCATCGAAATGTAATCTCCGTGGAATGTAATCTCCGTTCACGTTTTTGTGAAGAGTGCTTTCTTTCAAGTCCGCACTTCTATCGAGTATGGCATGCCAAATAAACATTTTAGATAATAATTACGGATGGCGAATATATAAATTACAGATCAATAACTTACATTGTAATTCAGACGACATAAGAAGACACCATGTGACAATTTTAATTAGTCAATTGTTTTAGTGTAACAGAGTTGCTTTTTTTCTTAGATCTACAAAAAAAACACAAAAAACGAACTGGATGTTTTTATATCAATATTAATGCAAGTAAATAATTTTAACCCGTTTTCAATATTAAAGATCTGAAACTTTTATTATTAATATAAATTTGATACAGAATTTAATACGATTAAACAATTATGCAAGTAGTCATAAAAATTGCTCTGCCTAATGAGTTTAATAAATCATATTGCACAGGGAGAGAAGCTTTTAAATACTTTCTTTCATTAAAAATGAAATTACGACGTCGGCTGAGAGGTCATGGTATATATTGTCCGTTACATTTATTAACAACACCTTGTACAAATATTCTTTTCGAAAATAAAAACAGTTAAATAGAACAAACAAAACTACCCGTCACAATGTTATATGAGGGTCTGGATTAGGGTTAGGGGAAAAAGGAGGTGGTTTACATTTCTGTATTCTGTAATTCTTTTGGCCATTTTTCTCTATTCAGTAAGAAATATGCTTATTCTGTAAATTCTTGTGTTCAGATCGTGCATATGAAAATTTCCTGTTGTATCATGATTTTGACATGATAGATCTTTTTGTCTGTATCAACGACATATAAATATTTGAATCTACATTTTAAATTGATACAAAAAATCAAAATTCTATGCTCTATAGATTTTCATAAATGGAGTCTAAAATATATCCATAATAAATGCACCGTATCAAATGCATATATGAGAACAACTACTAATAAACTGCTACGCGTCGCATACTATGTATAGAGACATGTATCATAAATCTAAGTTAAAAGACAAATTAAAAAAAAGAATTCTAAAAGCTTTCTTTGACAAATTTTATACTAACTTCATTTTAACAAGTTTAAATTACATTTTCTAAAATAGAGCTAAGAACTGTTTGTATTGTTGTAAATTTAATTCGTTTGAAATTTTCATTCAAATACGCTGTTGAAGATTACTAAGCGCCAATAAAATGCTAGAGGTATAGGGGGAGGGTTGAGATCTCATAAACATGTTTAACCCCGCCGCATTTTTGCGCCTGTCCCAAGTCAGGAGCCTCTGGCCTTTGTTAGTCTTGTATTATTTTTACTTTTAGTTTCTTGTGTATAATTTGGAGTTTAGTATGACGTCCATTATCACTGAACTAGTATATATATTTGTTTAGGGGCCAGCTTAAGGACGCCTCCGGGTGCGGGAATTTCTCGCTGTATTGAAGACCTATTGGTGACCTTCTGTTGTTGTCTGTTCTGTGGTCGGGTTGTTGTCTCTTTGACACATTCCCCATTTCCATTCTCAATTTTAATAATTTTGTATTTTATAAATTAGTGTCTTCGATAATGAAAAATTCGTCATCGAACAGTCTCATTATCATGTCGGTATTCGAAATGACTCGTTTCATTGTTATTACAATGCTCAATTTTAATAATTTTGTATTTTATAAATTAGTGTCTTCGATAATGAAAAATTCGTCATCGAACAGTCTCATTATCATGTCGGTATTCGAAATGACTCGTTTCATTGTTATTACAAAAAATAGGTCATAATAACATGACAGAGTTTTTTTGCTTCAGAATGTTCTAGATAAATATACAAAAAGCAAATTTTAGACAATGTACCCTCATAAGCCTGGAAGTGGCTAGTCACATATAGTTAACGGCGTTTTTCTCACAATGATGTTCTACCTCCATAAGCCTGGAAATGTCGTGGCGGGTCACATATAATCAATCCTTCTGACTTCATAAATTTTGTTAGAGAGTCGGCTGAATTAAGACGTTATGTGATGAAAATTAATTAATTTCCTTCCGTGAAAATGCATCGCATGTACAATAGAAATGAATCGCCCCTACAGTGAAAATGAAATCTAGTATCATTATTCGACAGTAAACATGAATCGCATAACGAAAACAGCATAGTGGAATTTAATTCAATATCAACAAGCTGAATAACAAAACCTGTTTTAAGTTATATAACATTAATAATTATGTTAAAAGGTACATTTTTCTGCAAATGAAACTTAACTGCTGCTTTTAAATCTCTTGCACGCTCTGTTCGTGAACTATTCTTAATATTTATCTATTTGTGTTATCAATTTTACACCTGGATGGCTGTAGGCGCGATGAAAACCCGTCCGCATCTCATACCTATATCATGAATTTATAAAAACAGTACACATTATATCTTATTTCTTATTCTATTCAAAAATCATGAATTTGTCGTCTGTTTATTTATCATTCTACATTAGAAATTCATAACGAATACAGTGAAAATGGTATTTCAGGATTCGCACATTATATACACTGGCTTTGTTTATTTTTATTGGACTTTTTTAATTCTTTTTCAACGACAATGCATGCAACTTCTTATTTCTTGTTTGAAAATTTTTCTCTTGGTCATAAATCTGCATGAAATATTTGCCACTGTACGTTCAGAAAACAGCAATCAATCAATCATATCTCCTCTAAAATTGCAGTACTATAATAACTTTAGACATTATCAAATAATTGTTAAAAAATTCGTTTAATCCTTTGATCAGATATAAACACGTCTCGTCACTCTCCTATTATTTCAAATTTCCGATACAAAGAAAAAAAGTATTATTGAATATCAAAGGAAGTAACCCATCAAAGATACAAGGCTTGTGTTTCGTCTACAAATGAAAAACATACGAACACACCCACTCACCTGATTCGCTCGTCCTCAAAAATATAAAAATTCAAAATATAAAAACAATTATATACAAAATAAAGGATAAGGTCACCCCGGATGCCGCACAAATGCCAAGGCAACGATCGAGAAACCGGAAAAGACATACTTGGATTCCAAACCGGTACCGCTAAATGCCCAGCTGTATTCCTGGTAGAGGAAAGCCGAAAATCCTACAATAAAGCATCTCGGAAAGAAACTACCGATCCATTAGGGGAACAACAGCTAAAACCCTCAGACATCAAATAGATTGGTCTAATAGTTTCCCACATGGAAACTACTAATGGATTCCATCTGACCATATGTCTCAAACAAACCTGAAAATATCTGCAGAAACTTTCCTCAACAAAAAAAATATGATCCAAAACATAAAATATAAGATGTAAGGATAACAATATTTATCCATGAAACCAATTTGGCAAAACAATTTCAATGATGTTGAAGGATTCTCTCTGCAAACATTTTCACGTCCGCTCTCATCGGCATGCTCGACTCATCGATCTGTGAAAGAAGAGTGTGCCATATTCCGATATAAATAAACTACGATTCACACCTCCTGTTTCCAGAGTTCCATTTTACGATACACTTACGATGATACACAGTGCGTAACTTGCGATCAACTTAGGGAGCTACCACTGGCATTTGATTTTTATGGGGGGGCTAGGATGAAAAATTTTGTCCTGCCTTTTTTTTTAGTTGTAATCTCTGTCCTGCCTTTTTTTTCACTCTATTCGGTCCTGCTTTTTTTTTTTTAAGTTTATCCTGACTTTTTTTTACCTAAATTGTCGTCCTGAGTTTTTTTTTTTGCAAGTGTCTCATCCTGCCTTTTTTTTTTACTCAAAACTCCTGTCCTGCCTATTTTTTTCAAATTTCATCCTAGCCCCCCCATAAAAATCAAATGGTAGCTCCCTTAGTAGTCCTTTACGATGCCTTTGTGAAACACACGTAACGGTAACGTAGAACCACACGTAAACGGATCGTAAAATGATACGATGATCGTAAGTTAAGAAGGCTTTGTGAAACTGTGGCCTGCTCCGCATCAAAATCCCTGCCCCCCCCTAAAAAAAATCGAATATGATCGGTGCTTAAAATATCGAATTAAAAAAGCTTATGTGTTTAACATAGTGTTATTCCTTATACATTTATTTTTTTTTTGGTGGTGGGGGGCTTAGATCAAATTTGAAATAAACAGACAAGACCCGAATTTATGGTGAAACAAATTTCGGATGAGCATTTTTAAAAATCAAAAGGTACAATACAAAAAAATGATAATACAAAAATAATAAGATGATTCGGAATACAATGTGTGGGTAAGAGGGACAAAACAATTGTTAACTGTATATCATTTAAAATATACCTGTGTCCCTGCGAACAAAGTTTGCCTTTTCATGCGTTCAAATATAAGTGAAAACTATCTCTCTATCGTTGAATAAGGTATTTTAAAATAGATTTGAAATAAATGGAGAAAGGGAGACAAACACAATTTTATAATGACCAAGTTTAGGCGTATAACGTACGTCAAAATATACGATTTTTTGTTTCATTTACAAGTTTAATGGGCGAAGGATGATAACAATGTGCATTTATTTGAAATATTAAGGTAAATTACGTCTAAAACCTAAAATTCTAAGATCTTGCCTTGCTGATCATTTTTGTGATTTAAAGTGTCTATTTATCTTTTATAATTTTTATCATACAAGGCAAAACGCCAAAAAAAGGTAAAGATCGCCATTAAAGGTCAATAACTCCAAAAAGGAATTGTCGGAAGATTTCCTCCAAATGATCTTAATTGTAGATCTTGTCTTGCTTTAGTTTTCTATCCATTTTTTATAACTTTTAAGATATCAGGCAAAAACGCAAAAAAGTTGGTTAAAATCATCATCAAAGGCATCTAATAAAGAGTCAGGTTAATGTGAATTTCTCTCTTTCTATTATAGTTTTCAAAATAATAAGCAAACATGAACAAAATGGTCAAATTTATCATTTAAGGGCAATAACTGCTATAAGAAATCATCTTATAGTTTTGACTTATATGGACAATTGGTAGAGTTCAACATTCTGAACATTTTTGTTCCTGTAAGATTTTCTCTATTTATAACGGTTTTCAAAATAATAGACAAAACTTGCATTTTACCTCTATGTTCTTTTTTCAACCATGTCGGCCATCTTGGCTGGCAGGCGAGGTGATCGGACACATTTTTAAAACTAGATACCCCAATGATCATTGTGTCCAAGTTTGGTTTAATTTGGCTCATCGTTTTTCAGAGGAGAACATTTTTGTAAAAGTAAACAGACGACGACGAAGAAAAGTCCACCTGGCAGAAAGTAAGCTAAAACTATTTGCAATAGTATAGTATAGGAAACAGTGATGTTTTACCTGATGTCAAATTTCCATTTTACATTCAACAAGTTCCCTACTAAAATGAAATAATGAAATATATACTTCAGTGATAATATCCAAAACCATGAAACCTTCTCGTTATACAGATAACGTCTAGAAAAACCTTTGTATCATCATTCCAAACCCATATTCTGTTAAGTTTTAGAGTTAACGGATTTCATGTGCCGATAGTTAATGAATTTGGTAAAATCATACGGCGAGACAACAAACTTAAGAAATCAATTATCGCAACAAAAGTGATCACCGACTTTATATCATCGGCTATTATCATAAATAACGCGACAAGTGTCACATGGGGAGTGAGAATGATAACCTACAAATCATGAGTTCATTTGTATTGCTCAATATTACGTTGTCTCTGTAGTTTTTATGAACCTTAGATTGTTTGTGTTTTCTCTTTTTGTCAGACTTGTTGTCTGAATTTCTGCAACTCATGTTATTTTCTTTTCCCATTAAATTGAATGATCATCTGTTATTTTTATACATTTATTATTATCTATTTACGAACGGTCAGATACATGATACGTTATTTAGGTATGTGCACGGCATCTGATTTCAATGTAACAAGAAAACAATGATATTTCATGGTGTGTTTTCTTATGTTTATCACCCATATGTTTTATAGGTAAGAATTATAGACAGGGAACGATTTTCCAAATATGATGATGTATGTCCAAGACTTAATAAAGGCAATAGTAACTAGTATACCGCTGTTTAATAGTCATATATCGATTTAACTGAAACAAATCTACTCAATTACCTATATATCAGATGGTCTATGGATTCGACGAAATATGTTGTGTTTTATGTACTTTTGTTTGTCTGTTTGTCTTTTCTTTTTTAGCCATGGCGTTGTCAGTTTATTTTCGACTTATGAGTTTGAATGTCCCTCTGGTATCTTTCGCCTCTCTTCAATTGTATTCTAAACGAATATCGCCGTTATTGATAACAATTATGAATGATATTTCATATGGGACAGACAGTGAAGTATACTTGATTCGTGAGAAGCAAGGTAGAATAAATGTTATCGGTTGTAGAACAAGTACAGAAAAGAAATTTATTGTGATGCTGGACCATACACACTCGACGTAAATACATCATAAATTATACTGGACAGCGTGCATTTAACATCAACTCTCTAAAGTCACCCTGCGCCATACACTAATTAACGTAAGAATTTATAGTTATGCTTGGTCAATAACATTCCACTTAAGTAAATAATAGTTATGTGGGACCATACGAACGCAACGTAAGTATTTTAATGTTTTGTTTGATCAAACAACATTAACTTATTACAAATATTTATGTTATTAGGAATCTCCATAGGATATGGGCTCATATTACCTGTCAGTGTGTTATATTGTTAGAATGGATATAGGGCATTGAAAGGGAGTTTATGCCCATATCACGTGAAGCCCGAATAACAATTACATTATACTGGGACGTACTGATTTCAGTATTAAATACGATTCTGATATTCATTTTTGTTCACAGGGTATATGGGCTCATGTGAACTATGTTAGTTTAATATTAAAATTCGAAGATGAAAGATAAATCGTGAGAAAACACAAAACTTGGTCCGAGAACACAGTTATTTCGTAGTGCATTTGTTTTTGACAAACCCGCATATTAAATAAATCGCACCTGTTCTATACAAAAAAAAAGATTTTTTCAGTGAAGTGTACAACCTTTAGGACAAATAATAGAAAATTCTATCAGCTCTAACTCAAAATATAGACAATTTTGTGTTAAGGGGATCTATAATTCAGTTTGACATATTCAGACATTTTAATTTTTTACTTTCTCAAACTGAACCAAATCACTACTTTAACTAAAATTCATGTCCCAAATTCTTTGCATATGATTTTATCCCTCTACTTACTGTGTTATGCATAAAATATAAATAAATTTGTAAAGTGAATGAAAAAAAATTGCAAGTTATACATTGTCCACACAAGGGACTATCAAATGTCCATTTGAAAATTTCTCTTAACTAAGTTCTATTACGTTATGGAATTGCAGATATATGTTATGAGAAGGAACGGCGCATATTTGTTCCTAGCCCGCGAAATACCAAATGTTATGTGTTATATAACATGACTGTTGTATTGATTTATATGCATTTACAGCAGGTAAAGCAAAGTACTATTCAAGTCAATGAAATTTCACAGAACATCAACTTGATATGGGGTTACCAAAGAAATTAATAAGTTCAAGGCGTATGAAGTGAAGTAAGAACGTGGATTGTCAGTTGCATCATTACGAACTTGTGTTTGCAAAATTCTTACCGTTCATCAAAAAAAAGAGGAGTTTAACATTTGGGTATGCATACTAGAACATCCAGATGTTGATAATATGGTCAGTAAATACATTGGTCTAGGTGGATTAGCTGACGATAAACAGCTAGTAGTGTCAAACGATGGTGGGAGATCTGGCAGTATTGATTTTATTGCTCGCTCGTCATTCGTTAATATCGACCTTGACGGTAATTTCAAACAAAGACATTACAAGGAATTCCCTACGTTGTAATTTAGTGTCGGACATTTATGCCGAGTAATATTCAAAATAAAATTTTGAATTAAACCCTTACTGTGTGGTGATAAGGAAAAAGTAGCTGTTATTCGATTTTATATCAGAACAAAGACTATCCATGAAGTTCTTATCGATACTGCAGAACATATTCCAGATTTTGATGGTAAGGGCGATAATTTAAAAAAAAAATCAAAGTATAGACAAGCCGAATGAAAAAAGGAGAAAAAATACCAATGGAGCAATTTTAGACAATACCATGGCAAAAATCAACCGACAAAAGAAACATAAACTAAAAAAAGTGTAAATATTGAGTAAAGCGAACCCCTCAACAAACCAGGTAAGACCCGAGTGTTCCGAAAGAATTAAAATTTTCTGCTCTACTAGTGGGATCTAATTGTCAGTAATAACTTATAGTGTCTGGGGTTTTATTTCTTAATACATGCAACAATGATTAATATAGAATAATACAGTTTGTAATTTTGTAAGTTTTAAAAAAATCACTAAATTAACAATTAGGGTCGGCTAGGGACATTACAATATATAAAACATGATTTCAATTTTCCAATTGTAAAGTAACATTTATGTGTATAAACATTCAAAAATGAGTCTGCATTATATGTATATATTTCCCAGTTGACATTATATCACAAATAGTTCCAATATATTATCAAGCGTTACCCCTTTTTTGCACATGATATGCAATGGTTGACTTGTCTTAAATTTAAGGATTTATATGATTTTAAAAGGTCGCCTACGATTTTGGACGTGTTAACAGCAACTTGATAACATTTACTAATTGAATCATTGTGATCACTTAAATAAAGGCAACAGTTGTATACCGCTGTTCAATAGTCATAAATCGATTTAACTGAAACAAGTCCGGGTCACAAACCAAAACCGAGGGAAACACATCAACTGTAAGAGGAAAACAACGGAACAACAGAAACACTGAACTGCTACAAAAACAAACGCCAACATACATAGAAACGGACTATTTGATAACAACTGCCATATTCCTGACTTGGTACAGGACATTTTAAGATAAAATGGTGGGTTGAACCTGGTTTTATGTTTTAAAACATAAGATACATGTAATAACATAAACGGTACTAATTTTTCTGCACCAGATGCGCATTTCGACAATCAATGTCTCTTCAGTGATGCTCGAGGCAGATTAATTGAAAGTTCCATTCGGTACCGTTTGATTACCTTAGCTGTATTTGGTAAAACCTCTCGGAATTTTGGGTCCTCCATGCTATCCATTTTCGTACTTTATTAGGCTTTTTTAACTTTGTTTTATTCGAGCGTCACTGATTTGTCTTTTGTAGACGAAACGCGCGTCTGGCGTTCACAATTTTCATGATGAGTTATTTTGCCACTTTTTATAACAATATGAAGGTTTACTGTTTATTTTACCTAATTTGCATTGTATTTTGTCAGTCGTACCCAGAACCGAATCACCGGAATATACAAAAGGTACGAAGTAAATCAAGAACATACATAAGGTTGCAGCTTAAAGAGAAAGTTTGAAATGACAATTTTAATAGCATCGCTTTGAGAAAGAAGAACAAAAATCATAAGTAAAACGCCAGTCAACATCATGTCCAAAAAGAAAAAAAGACGGAACAGATGAAAAGCAATAAAAACAAAAGTAAAAAATTGCAACGCCAAAAAAACAAGGGTAAACTCTATGAAAAATAATGGAGCCAAAAAAAAATTGTAAGTTGGAGACAATATCTGGGCAAAAAAGAATAAAACACGAATAGACATGCAACAGTCTACAAAATACTACCCAGAAAACCAAAGACTGAACAACACGAACCCTACCAAAAATCTTGGATGATGTTAGGTGCTCCGAAAGTATAAGCAGTTCTTACTCCATCAACGTTACTGAAAGCAAGCTAAATATTGAGACAAGAACATGCTGTCTACCTCTTTGACTTTTTAAACGAAGACGCAACAATATTCAAGTTGTGATATTATTTTGATAACGACAAACAAAACAATGGCTTTAAGAAACATTTCAAAAAGACAAACACCAGTTCAAAAACTCTACACAGAAAATTATTATCGAGAAACATTAATTTCACTAAAACAAGGGTGAATTTTGGTATTCGAGAAGAGTAAGAACTGGCTTGTGACATGCGTTGTGTGAATCGCGACAGGAAAACTTCTATTAACAAGTAATATTCAGTGATGTAGCTAATGAGGCATGGAAGACCTGGTTGAAGGTTTTATAAAGGGAACACATCTTTGGTCATCCTAGGCACAGTTTTCTTAAACAATCATATTAGTTAAAACAAATAATTTGTCTTATTTGCTCTTGTTTGATCTTTCGTCGTATTTCGTTTTTTTTTTTTTTTTTTTGGCCTGGTATTGTCAGTTTGTTTTCGACTTTAATATTCCTTTAGTAACTTTCGCCTCTCTTTTTAATTTTTTTTGTATTAGAAAACAGGATTTGTCCTGTCTTTACATAAGAATCTTTCTTTTTTTTCTTTTATTTCAATCTGTCTTTAAATTAAGAATGAACAATACACTGAAAAAGGGAGGGAAGTCAAATATTTTTATTAAGTCAAATATTTTTATTCAATTTCACGAGAAACATAAAAATAGTATGCACTAGTATTCTCAACAAATCTTTGATATGTTTAAGTTTCGATAATGAATTCGCACTACCTAAGATTACGATGTTTTATAGTAAATCAGAAGCCTTGTATTTATTGCTGATATAAAATATGTTGCATGTAGTAAACTAGAAGTTTCATCGACTATTATTCATACCCAGAAATTAAATGTTGTTTGGATAAGGACACTGTTGTAAATTTGGTATTCACTTGCGTAAATGAAGATAATGTTGATATATGTTTAAAAATAAAATTTCCATTGAAATGTGTAGTTTTTCAACAATGTCTAAACAGTTGATTTATAATTATGACAATATCAGAAGTGCTGACTACTGGGCTGGTGATAAGAAAAATAAAAAATACCAATTTATCTAGAATAAAATTTACTTAAGGGATTTGGAACCCAAGTTTCTGAATGTTCTTTTTATATCGATGTTTGATATTTATTACAGAAGCTATTGAGAAGCTACCGAGAGTCTACATAAACTTGCCACTTGTTTGTCAGAAGATGAGGGATTTAACTTGTCAATACGGCCTGGATTTCCTGCTGGAACCGTATCAAAAGTGTTAATCATGTATGGCAGTGTTGAGAGTAAAAACTTCAGATTGATTTTGCTTTGGAAACAATCAACAAAAGGTGAAGTGTTGGATATAAAAGACTTCATTAATGCGTTTCATGAAACCGATAGGGGCGATCTAGCTTTTGGTATAATGGATGCTTTGGAAAAATGTAGACCATTTAAAAAGTAAAGTTTTTAAGCCAACAAACTTTAATTGATTATATATGGTTGATTTATAATAGCTATAATTGTATAAAAGTTCAGATTACTGGTGTTCCTACATTTGCTAAATCTCATGAATATCTACATCAAAGTAAGAATTACCACCTTGAATGCCAGTTTCCGCCTGCAATCACTGTGTATACACATGGTTATGAATTAGAAGTCTTGGTTAACGCCTATCATCATTGTGTGACTGATACATGCATCAAAGTTTGTTTTTCCTTTACAATTTATATAAAATATTATTTAAATTTAAAAAGTGTTAAACCAATATATAAAAAAAATGACAGATAAACAAAATCTGTAGCAAAAGTCTTTTCTAATGTCAACTGCAGGCATGATTGGCATTAGTCATGTAAAAAGTTAAGCATAAAATATCACTGTTAAACGTTCGAATCATTACTATCGTGGCCATTATAACTTTCACTAAGAGAATCCTTGTCATATTCCTTTTTAGCATTAACCTCGTTGTGACTTGATGATGACGAAAGTTTTTTTTTCTGTTCTGGACTGCCTACTGGCTTCACCTTGTTTCCGTTTATGCGTTTGGTAGCAGATATTCCTATAATAACATCTTCTGTGTTGTCCTTTTGTTTCTTTTGACCAATCATCTTCTGTTTTGTAGCTTCTTGAACGACCCGCAGCATACCTGGTTTATCGTTATTAACATATTTCGCCTTTTTTGTCCATCTACCCAAGACATGCTCTACTAATGTTTTGTGCTTCAGGTATAATGCACCTTGAAGATGTTCAGCATTTGCTCCAACAACAGCTTTAAGGTCCTTCAACGGTTTAATCTTCTCTGGTAGCACTTGTCTATCGTCATGTGGAATCGTTTTTGTTTTATCACAGATGGGTTCATTTTTAGATGGGGCAGTAGCTTCTGTAGACGCCAAAAGTTCAACAATCTTCATATCCATTTTGCCTGTTTAATTTCATTACTTTCTTTGATATCAGTGCTGGCTGATATATGTATTAATGTAGAAAATCTATGGTACAACATACAGAGAAATTGAATCAAAAGAAGTAAACCAAAAACAACAGCAAAAAGTAAAGCTATTGGCACTATCGAAACCGGATTATTATCACATATTATGGATATAGACAAAGAATCCTTAAAAGTGTTAACTTGGGTTAATCCAAACATAACTGTAACTAAGATTGCATTTAACAAGTAAACGAACAGTGACACTTTGTTACGCAATTCAATTAATTCTTCTTGAACTTTGGTCTCTTGGTCTTTATTCTTTTCTAATGGCTTTAAATATTGCTTTATTTTTGATTTCCAAAACTTCCATTCGTCCTTATGGATCTTTTGAACCGTATTATCGGCATAGTAATGACATTCATTGTCATCTTTATTTTTATCCTCTTCTTCCTCGTCTAAATGTTTACTTTCATTATTTTTTCCAGTACACAAATTTGAGTCTTCGGCCTCTTCCCCATGCTCTTTATCTACAAGTATTTCGAAATTACGCAATTATACTCTATCATATCAAAAATTAAAAAACAAAACAAAAACAAAAAAACAACAGTAAGTTAAAAGATATTTCAAATTTTCAGGTATTTATTTATTTAATTCAGTGAGTTATTATTATATGAAATAAAGTTCTTTCTACGGTCTTTTTTCTAACGCACGTTCCTCAGATATAAACTATTTAATACCCTAGACTATGTGATCATATGCATGTATTCACTAAGGAAGAAAAAAATTAAGCATTTTCAACTATGATAACTGGTTTTTGCAAACATTCAGGTATAAAGTTCATAAAAAACCAACAATTTCTACAGATAGTTCATAAATAAACACATTTTGAAGTGTTTGTTTTATACCTTTTTCACTTTTGTTTTCTCCTTCTCGATTCTCGTTCTTGTTCACCAAAACATTCACTTCATTCATCATATTGGTATAAATAAAGTCTTCTTTGGTATATTTGTTTGTTGGACAAAATATACAGCTGAAAGATCAAATACTCTTTTTGAGTGATAGAGCTGACTTTAACTATATCTAATTACAATATATGTATCATAAGTGTTGTTTATGTGTTAAGAAATATGATATAAAATTAAGAATGGAAACGGGGGTCAAAGAGACAACAACAACCCGACCAAAAAGCAGAAAACAGCCCAAGGCCAACAATGGGTCTTCAATACAGCGAGAAAAATCAAGTAGATATAAGAAGATGTGGTATGAGTGCCAATGAGACAACTCTCCATCCAAGTCAAAATTTATAAATGTAAACCATTATAGGTCAAAGTACGGTCTTCAACACGGAGCCTAGGCTCACACCGAACAGTAAGCTATAAAGGGCCCCAAAAATTACTAGTGTAAAACCATTCAAACGGGAAAACCAACGGTCTAATCTATATAAAAACGAGAAACGAGAAACACTTATGAACCACATCAACAAACGACAACTACTGAACATCAGATTCCTGACTTAGGACAGGTGCAAAAAATGCAGCGGGTTTAAACGTTTTAATGGTACCAAACCTTCACCCTTTTTCTGAAACAATAGTGTAACATCACAACATAGAAAGACACAAGGTTTAGTTAGCTTTTGAGGTGAATGACGACATTTTTGTACTTTGTATAGAATATTACCATAAAAGATGGGATGTGAAATACCTGAACGTAAAATATATAAGATGTCTGCACGTTGATTTATATTTACGAATAACGTAGTATGAATGATTGTGTGTACTAATGAGTGAACATTGAAAAATAGGCACGTTGCAGTCAATCCAATGCTTATATATATATATGTTTACGCCTATCTTATATGACAACTTGAAAACACTATTGATAAGAAGTATTAACATTATTGAGTATAAAAATATGAAGAATATGACTGAGTCATATATTCATCAGCGCCGAAATGACCTGAATGCAAGCAACTAGATGTCGGACTTTCACAATGAGCAAATCCCATACCATATAATAGGCTATGAAGAATCCGACATGATGTGATACAATTCAAACAAAAACCAACGCGTGATTTATGACAAAGCAATAAACGAAATAAAACAATGATGACAGACACCAACCAAAGACGAGCGCTCAACTCACCACTATCCCAGGACAGTGATGTTAGAGCACAGTATAAGTACAAACTATAAAAATCAGTTGAAAATAGCATGACTTTACTAATCAGATTGACACTAAGCACATAAATAGTTGTTTCAATGGCAATCTTACCAAATCTCTTATCTTATTGTAATATATACCAAACTCAAAATCGTTTTCCTTATGCGCATGTTCTGGTTGTGTGTTTTTGGTGGGGTTCGTGTTGCTCAGTCTTTAGTTTTCTATGTTGTGTTTTGTGTACTGTTCTTTGTGCTGGTCTTTTTTGTTAGCCATTGCGTTGACAGTTTATTTTCTACTTATGAGTTTGACTGTCCCTTTGGTGTCTTTCGCCCCTTTTTTTATACTAATACTGTAAAGGTAGGAGAATGGAAACGGGGAATGTGTCAAAGAGACAACAACCCGACCAAAGAGCAGAGAAACAGTACAAGGCCACCAATGGGTCTTTTAGCGCAGCAAGAAAATCACACATCCGGAAGCGGGCTTCAGCTGGCCCCTTAACAATTATGTATACTAACTCAGCGAAACGGATACCACTATTAACTCCGAAGCACACAAATGAACCCAAATCACAAAAAATACAAAAAATTAACAAAGGCTAGAGGTTCCTGACATTGGACAGGTGCAAAAATGCGGCGGGGTTAAACATGTTTAATGAGATCTCAACCCTCCCTTTTACATATAGCCCATGTGGAATAAACAAACACACAGCAAAACGCACAGTAAAACTCAGTTTAAAAGAATTCACAGTCCGATGTTAGAATAGGTAACAGAAGAAACTAAGCAAAATGGCAATGATAAACATAAATTAACAAAGGACTACTAGCAGTTACTGACATGCCAGCTCAAGACCTCAACTAAACTGGTTGAAAGATTATGTCCTCGTCATATGAAAATCAACCACAATCCCTCCAGTAAGTGGTTAAGTATCATGCCATCATAAATCAAACAAGAAGAATAGCCTTTCTTAAAACAAATTCGTTAAAACAAAACCACAAGGTTTTAAACGATTGACCACTGCCCAATCCTTCAAGTAAAATTTTGCATCGAACGACATCGTTAACCAAATGAAATCTTTTTGTATCTGAAACACCATACTAGAACATAGAATTAAAAACCACTCTGAACAATTGAAGGTCTTTCCACCGTTTTGATCAGACAATTTGTATTCAAAATGGCACGGCTAGTGTTAGAAGATAGCTTTTCTCACAATGATTCTCAAAATACAAAGTTTATAGAACTTTTTTTTTACGAAATAAAGGAGATGATAAACCACTTCCTGTCATATAAAAGTTAACTTTACACTGATAAAAAATATGGTTTCTATATACTTTTACTTGAAATACCGGAGATAAGACTTAAAGTTGTCACTTCCGGATAACAAAATTCCACCTGCGGTTTCATATTCTTTAGAGGTTTTAGGTAAAATACATGCTTTTGATGGTCCTTTTAATTCTGTTGACAGTTATGATTTTTCTACTTTCTACACTACACTTCCACACAATCTTATCAAGAAAAAGTTTTCATATTTAATTAAATGGTCTTTTGAAAAATCTCATTGCAAATTTATTTGCTGTAACTCGTTTAAAGCGTTCTCAGTTTATGACCAAACTCAGTAAAGACACGTCATTGTTAAATTTGGTTGATACATTCAACAATACCTACCGTTATCTTGGTGATATTTTTTCGTTAAATAATCCAGAGTTCTCTAAATATACTACCGAAATTTACCCAAAGGAACTTACTTTAACTAAATTTAACATAAACAGCAGTAGTTGTCCTTTTCTAGATGTAGACATTTCAATTTCTAAAGGGAAACTCCATACTAAAATTTACGACAAAAGAGACGATTTTTCATTCCCTATTGGTAATTTTCCTTTTTTAGACGGCGATGTTCCTTTGGCTTCATCATACGGTGTTTATATATCCCAACTCGTTCGTTATGCCCGTGTGTGTAGTGATGTCATAGATTTTAACGAACGTTATCAATGCATCACTGGTAAATCATTAAGTCAGGGATTTCGTTACCATAAATTACTTAAAACTTTTACTAAATTCTTTCATAGATACAAAGATTTAATTAGTAAATTTGGCTGTACCTGTAGAAAACTTATTAAAAACGGTATTTCACATCCTAAATTTTACGGTAATATTGTACTTAAAGCTATGTGATCCGTGTAAACTCATCGAACCTTTAAACAAACTTATTAGTAAATGTTATCTTACCAATGTTGTAATTAGATCTTTGAATAGTTTACATTGGCACAAATATCGATTTTGTCATCATCAAATTAAAACATAACTAAAATTGTATTCTTTTCAAACGGGATGTATAAAGACACATCCACGTTCATTTTTTTCTATAAAGAGGTTAACTCCTAACTATCCTACTGCCTGTCAATACATTTATTTTTGGCATTGCACAAGTCATGTCTTCTTTGACTGTCCATGACGTTAAAATACTTAACCGTGGGATGTGTTTTAGTTGATTTTAGTCTCTGATGCATGATTTTTAAAATTAATTGTTTTTGGCTTTTAACTAGCTGCCAGTAACTGCGAGTACTCTCAAATCGTACTTTTTTGTTAATTTGACCTGTTAATACTATTTGTAATGCTTTTTTGTTATTTAATGTTAACTTATTCAGGGTTATATTTCGTCTATATACCAGCTTTGAGAAGTGTTTGGTATGACTATAAATTTTCACTTCTTCGTACTATGAACAACCAAATTATTTATTTTGTACAAAATTTCCGTTCTCCATTTAAACTGTATATCTTACAACAAAATTATTTTCATTTACCTGTATATGTTATTGTATTTGGCGGCTTTTTGTTTCAGGTTGTTGTTTTTTTGAAATTGTTTAACATCTGACTGTGGTATACTACTGTTGCCTTTATTTATTCACCCCTTATTTTATTGATTTTGTATTTACATTGTATCATAGATCAAATTTATTCGTTCAGTGTATGTTCACTCGTGTTAATATGTCTTTTGATTGAGTTAAGCAATTTCAATTGATATTTTATAGTGTGTCTTTCTATGTTGTGATGTTACACTATTGTTTCAGATAAGGGTGAAGGTTGGTACCTATTTGTACTTTTTTCAGAATAAAAGACTAGGAATATTGAATATATTTCTTGCTAAATTAATTTTTTTTATTGTTCGGAATACTTTTAAAACTGGATGGCAATCAGTGAGAAAGTTACCCCGAAAATGGCATAATTATAGTTTAATGTTGATATTAATGCTACATTTATTCACTACTTAGCCAGACTCGTGGAGATTTCATGCTTGATATATAGTTTTACAATCGTCTACTGCTGAAATTGTATCATTACCATTAGCTGGGTTTATTAAGTCGAATTGATAATGTCTCATTGATGTATACCCAATATCTCCTTTGATTCATATTCAAACGTAATTATAATATTCTACTTCAAATTGAATTTCGGGGCAAATTCACTGTGATGTACTTTTCTGTCAATATAAGATCATAAGCGATTAAAAAGATTGGCGAAGGACTTATATGTACTGTCAACTGATTGTACAAAATTCAGGTCGTCATGCGTTTGACGATTAAATCAATCAAATCAAAAAGTGACTAAAACTTGGGTTTAATTAATGAAAATGTTAACTCAATCAGCTGATATATAGATATAAGAAGATGTGGTATGCCAATGAGACAACTCTCCATCCAAGTCACAATTAGTAAAAGTAAACCATTATAGGCCAAAGTACGGCCTTCAACACGGAGCCTTGGCTCACACCGAACAGCAAGCTATAAAGGGCCACAAAAATGACTAGTGTAAAACCATTCAAACGGGAAAAACCAACGGTCTAATCTATAAAAAAATCGAGAAACGAGAAACACTTATGAACCACATCAACAAACGACAACTACTGAACATCGGGTTCCTGACTTAGGACAGGTGCAAACAAATGCAGCGGGTTTAAACGTTTTAATAGGTACCAACCTTCATCCTTACCTGAAACAATAGTGTAACATCACAACATAGAACGACATAAAACATCAATTGAAATTGCTTAACTCAATCAAAATACATATTAACACAAGTGAACATACACTGAACGAATAAATTTGATATATGACACAATGTAAATACAAAATTAATATAAAAAAGGGGGTGAGATGTAAAACAATATCAGAAAGACAATCATACCTTGGACAAAATGCCGCCACATAAAATAACGTACACAGGTAAATAAAAATAATTTTGTCGTAAGGTATACATGGAGTACTGAAATATTTTTTACAAAATAAATAATTTTGTTGTTCATAGTACGAGAACAGAAATGAAAATTTATCGTCATACCAAACACTTATCAAAGGTGGTATATATTAAAAATAGTGAGACGAGATATAATACTAAATAAGTAAACATTAAATAACAAAAATGCATTACAAATTGTATCAACAGGTCAAATTAACACGAAAGTTCGATTTGAAAGTAGTCGCAGTTACTGAATGCTAGCTAAAAGCCAAAAACAATTAATAATAAAAATCATGCATCAGGGACTAAAATCAACTAAAACACATCCCAGGGATTTGGTGTTCTAACGTCAGAGACAGTCAAAGAAGACGTGACTTGTGCAATGCCAAAATAAAAGTATCGATAGGCAGTAGGATAGTTAGGAGTTAACCTTTTAATAAATATGTATAATGTTATAAATAGATAGATTAATCCCTATATAGAAAATGAATTGTCTATAAGAAACTCCAGCATACTGATCACTTGTTCCTCTGTGAAGCATGTTTTACCCTTTTGTTCACTATTAACAAAATATGCCGTATGGTATCCCAAAGCAATAAATTTATAGCGTATGCTACCATTTATATTGAAAAGCATTGTTGATTATTTCTTTTAGACGATTTTTCAATTTCACATGGGGAATGGTGGTATACAGGGTTGAAAAATCAAAATAGATAGAATTAATTTCAGAGAAAGATCGAGATTTAAAATTATCCAGAAGTTCTTCAGAGTTTTATTTTTAGAATCCACTTATGATTAATACCACTACGCGAGGAAAAAGTACCATTGTATTTTTGAATACCCTCTTTCACTGCGGTCAGAATTTTTTTTTTCAATCTAATGAACATTTTTGTTTTGTAGAACATGCAGATGAGTAGGTAATGTACCGTTGTTTGTACGGTTTGTTTGCACATTGAAGCTTAGGTATCCAATACAAACAAGGTAAGTCCTCAGATTTGCTGTTCAATGTTATGCTTATTGAAGTCATGAAGGACTTATGATTCGCCAAAATCTCATCCTTGTCAAATGATATGTTTTTGTATGTGGGATTACCTGAGTGCTCATTTATTCCTAATTATATTACAAGACAATCGTGGTAGTACGATTTATATACTAAACAATATTATTTGAAGCTTTGTCCGCAGGAACAACAACATATTTATCGTGAAGAAATGATAGACATTTCACATCTTCTTTGTCTCTGAAAACGGACTTAGATCGATCATTCACACAGTTTTTCAACTTCGACGTTTTATCAGAGACCTGATTGTTTTGACCCATTCTGACAAAGTTTCCAGTTCAACTTCTTCTGGTTAGCCAATGCTCTGGCGTAGTCCTCAATGGAATTCATAATTTTGAAATTATGGTTCCAATTGATGTGTTGGGGTTCTCTGAACTTAGGACCATGAGATATCACCTTTCTGAGATGCTCATGTTGAATTATGTTTAGAGTCCCAGTATAACATAGCCGAAGGGGTTGTAAATATAAGGCGAGTGGAAACAGTCACATGTCAGAGGGTTTTTTTTTTTTTAGATATTCTTCTAAATCAAGGTCCTGCAAAGCTTGCTTATAGTTAAATACTTCAGGTGCAATGGTTTTGGTGTAACTGAACTGTAGGATACAGTTGATTGACTTGATTTTGCGTCGATTAATTACTTTTGATATAATGACATAAAACATTAGATGTTCACACTTTCTTATTTCAAAAAACATTTTTCATTTCTTTTGAGTTTTACAAACTCGAGTTTATAGTCCTAAGATAAACTGTCATATGTCGGCACGATTTGTAAATTAAGTACAACTTAACATTGATTTATTTCTATATCATATTTTTTTTCATGATTTTATGTTAATACAGCTTCAATCGCTTTTGACTGCACAGGATGCAAATTTCGATAATCAATGTCTCTTCAGTGATATTCGTGGCCAACATATTTGAAAATCTAAAACCAAATACAAACGTCGAAGCGCTGATAAAACAACAAAAGGACCAAAAGTACAAACTAATAAACTTACCTAACAAAATTACCAAGCGAACAAAAATACCCACTTTCTTCTTTTTCTGGTATATGCGACTTCTTTGGGGAATCGGATTCGGCTTTTTGCTTAGTTTCCCTTGTTCCCCAAGAAACAACATGTAAATTTCCGATAGAATATAAGAACATTAGCATTGACATCGATGGTATGGCCACGAAGTACAGAAGTCCTGGTATTATACATAAAAACTCCTGTTATATAATAAGAACATTGTTTGAATTTTGTTAAAGCAGTAAACAATACAATATTTTAATTTTTGACAAAACCTTCGTTCTGACAGTATCGCTATTGTCTATTATCGCATGGGCGTTTCGTGATCAATATTACAACGACATCAAGTTTGACTATGAGCGTCAATGATAAAGAAAACAGAAAAGCGCTTTGAACGGAGCAAAATGTGTATGTTTGACATTTTTTGGGACCCGAATTTTTCTATCCTCGACCGGGACATATATAAAGAGAACTGTTGTTTGTTGAATTATGTATTAGACTACTAGTACGTAAAGTCATATACTTATATAACAGCAGTATTTTGTAAGGAGAATTAACCTCGATCAAGTTTAAATATCATATATTTTGTTTTTTCAACACTTGCCTTTGGATGTACTATTGCTGATATAACAAACACTCCAGCTACAAACAACAGTAAGATGGTGGTTATCGAACATAGACCTTCATTCAAAGCATCTCTTATTACACCAATCATGACAATAACCATCACTATCACATATACTGCAGACAGAACAGCGGCATATTGAAGCTGAATGGATAAAGTATAAAGTGTTAACAAATGTACAAAATCAGGAATTAATATATTCCACGCACCACTAATTTAGCGCGAATATACATATACTATTGTTACGTCAGGGTGAAGTTCTAAACTCTTCCATCTCAAGAGTCAGTTTACCATCGTGAAGATATCCACCTCAACATAGGAAGACCCTGTATTAGCACCTTATATAAAAGGAGTACTCCACCAGCACATCCTAATTAGGGGTTATATATCCACTAGGCCATGATAAGCACTCGAAAATGCAACTTATAGTTTTACTAATCACATTGAAACCAGTATATTATAAGAGTAATACTTGTGTAGATGTATATGGAAATGAAAAGGATCCATGATGGACATTTTGAACTGAGTATATTCTCATACACTACTTCAATTATATTCGTTCGTTCAATTAATTTACAGGTTGTTGCTTTGAAAATAAATATATTTTCTTATAATTTCATTTCAGCAGTAGGACCAGGTGTTTGCTCCATACAGTAATTTAACATCGCCCCTTTGTTTTATATTACTTTGGATGTTTCTTTACGATCATAGATGGATATATTTTCTATATAAGTTATAAATATATAATTAAAACATACCTGTCTCTGTGACGAAGCATATAAACACATCAACAGAAATATGCCAACAGGAATGAGGTTGAGAATGAGTGCCAACCATGGTGGAATTGCTTCAAATCCCAAAATAATAGCGCCTAATATCAGCATGAATATTGAGCCTGGTGTAAGTAATGTTGATACAAACAGGAAGACATGATACACTATATACAAGAACGAAATATTTTGGTTTGTTTTCGTTACTTTCTTATAATCTAAGATTAAATCTAGAATGTTTGCCATTGTAGAAGGAGTCCATCTACGACGCTGATTGAAAAATTCGTAAAACCCTTCAGGTGCAAAAGTGTATGAATCCGATTCCGCGCAATATTCAATTTTCCATCCTTTCTTTAAAAGCAAAGTGCATAACCATCTATCCTCACCTGAAATATACAATAATTAGGGATTCCAATAACCTTTTACATGTACATGCTAGCATTTATATTTTGTTTTTTTGGACATCCTAATTTGTTATCCAGGGGATACCAGCAAACCCCGAAAGACGTTCTGAAACAGTGGCGGATCCGGGTGGGGGTTCGGGGTTGAAACCCACCCTTTTTGACGATCAATGCATTTGAATGGGGACATAAAGTTGGAACCCCCCTTTATCCTTGGTTGGGAACCCCCCTTTTCAAAATGGCTGGATCCGCCCCTGTGAATGAACTATTTCATTTTAGATTTTACATAATAAAGCGAAAACCTCAAATAAAATAGATTACATCACTGCATTGATAGTGATACGATACGTTTCCACTGAGAAATTTAAATGTTCAAACTAAAAATGAGATACTTGCTGGGCTTTTTTTTTTTTTTGATATCTAAGATTTAACCTTTGTTAAAATATGTTTCTCTAAAGATTTTAACGAAGTATTAGCAAATTTAATGGGTTTTTTTCCGATGCTCTGCAAAACTTATATCACATCATCGGACATGGTAGATTTTTGTGACGTAATAAAATAAGAAGGAAGAAAACTTGATATGAATTGAGTTTTGACTTATGAAATGTTTAGATGAAGCGAAACATAGGTGTTATATATAGAATAATGGCATTTTTGTTTTTGATACTGACTTTATCAGCAAGAATAACAAGTGAGCCCATTAGGGCGAGCTGATGAAGTCAGTATAAAAGATAAAATGTCATTATTCTTTTATCGACAATTTGTCTTAACTATATGTTTTTTTAGTTGAGAATATGAAGTAAAATGAAATAGTAAGTAAAATACTTTTACGCGTACAAAACGTTGGGATAGTTATGCGGTTGTATGAATGAGGTCGCGTGCATTTCATTGATAAATTGACGCGGATAGACTTGATCACGTCACGTTGCTGCATTGATACATGACGTAATTGCCTAATATTTTCGAGTATAAAGTCCTGTCCATGATCCTAAAAATATAAAGCAGTAAGATCAAAGAAAAATGTACAAATTGCCAATAAAAAAACTACTCGTGAAAAGTATAAGTAGGCTAAGAATTTGAGAAAGAGTCAATGTCGAGATAGTGGTAAATTGACATAAACAATACACGCTGGTAATAATGAGTTGAAAAAAATACTTGTTATTACTAAGAAAATTATTTCTATATTAACATTTTGTAATTTTTTGTAACATGAATGTTGATACAAGATATTGTTACGTTGATACTTTTTTCTACTTTAATCACATAGATACCTTGGTCATATTGAACATACTGTTGAGCCTCAGAGGCTACGGTTGTGTACGTTTCTAGAATGTCGGAGTGTAATATTGCAGAACCGCGGAATAAGCTAAAACAACCAGGACTGCACAATACACAACCAATCACGTGTTCTGTTGCTTTTTGTAACCAATGACTGATTGCATATTCAAACTGTTGATACCACACCATAGGACCTGCAAGGCATTAATCATAATCACTTAAAAGCAACTTTTTTGGCGAAAAAAAAAGAAATAGTTTCATTTAAAAGTACGTCCACTTTGTCGTAAAATGTTTATATATATCATATTTTACAAAATAATGTATTATTAGTCAAAGACATATATACATGTTAGATATATACAATGTATACCTGAACCGATTTATACACATGTAAGATATATACAATGTTTACCTGTACCGATTTATATATATGTTAGATATATACAATGTATACCTGATCCGATTTATATACATATTAGATCTATACAATGTATACATGATCCGATTTATATACATGTTAGATATATACAATGTATACCTGAACCGATTTATATACAGATTAGATGTATACAATGTATACCTCAACCGATTTATATACATGTCAGATCTATACAATGTATACCTGAACCGATTTATATACATGTAACATCTATACATGTTACGGTTGCCTATAATTGCAAACATCCACTTTATTTGAACTTTGGTGGATAGTTGTCTCTTTGGCAATCATACCTCATCTCCTTATTTTTATAATGTATACCTGATCCGATTTATATACGTGTTAGATATATACATGTTGTGTACAATGTTTACCTGAACCGATTTATATACATGTTAGATATATAGAATGTATACCTGATCCGATTGGATGAATCCTCCCACATGCAGCACCAACTATTTTTGACTTGTTCATTCGTCTCATTAAACTTAGCACTGCTTCTGGCTCAAAATCAACGTCTCCATCAAGGGCTAAGAGAAACGTATTTTCTGCTGCATCTTGAAGACCAGATCTGCCAAACTTGTTTTGTAACTTCCATTTCAGAACATAAAGCATGTACATCACCTTTATTGATAAAAACAGAAAAACGTTATAGAAGACACAAAACCACTCTAACAAATAAATAAGAGGTATGGGTTGGTGGTCATTTGTAGCACTTACAATATCAACAGGAGAACTTATTCCGTAGATAACGTTCTTGTTGTATCTACACAGTCTAGTAATTAAACAAAGCATATGGAGTAAAATATTAACATTAAAAAGTAAAACAAAAATACCGAACACAGATGTAAATTTAAAAAGGGATGTCCATAAAAACTGATAAAATCAAACGTTATCAATCAACGGAACAAGTCAAAAACAACTGTCATATTCCCACTTGGTACAGGTGTTCGGTTAAACCTGGTTTTATAGCTAGCTAAACCTCCCACTTGTATGACAGTTGATTCAAATGAATGACAAATTATTAATTAGGTGTTGTGAAAACTACAAAGTAATCTCCAACAAATGAGGTTTTTCAAGTCGTTCAACACATATCTTGCATCTCTTTTTATTCATTCTGAAAAGTATGTTTGACATTAAAAACATTTCAAGATGACTCCTGTGTAATAATGACTGAATATAAACATTTAAAAATATATGACAACATTTACATTTATAGATTCAATTTTAATATTTGAAATAATAAGATTCCTGGTGGTTCATAATTTAGTGCTAAGTGTAATTAATATCTGTCCTATCGGATATAATGAATTCAAAATAGACAGGTATAACAAATGACAGTGAATGTTTATGCAGTATGGTGATTAAAGATATACATGAGCTGACATAGTGATTACAACAAAACGCTCATGGGTTTTTTTTAATTCAGATCAGACCACAATGATCTGTTAAATTCAATAACTATTTACTAGGGATCTAACCTTTCGTTATCAATGATTAACGTGAAGATTTTGTTTTGCAGAACCTCTTCATGTAGAATATGTTTAAGTTCTTTAAGAAAACTACTAAACTTATCTGTATAATTACCTGACTCCATCGCTTTTTGTGTCGTATTTTATTCTTATCTTTCAGATGAGCGACCAAATCATTTCCTCCGGGTAGTGTCCAGGTTATCCTTGCGCCATACGGAGTTCTCATCATCTCGCCATCACGAAGTGATATTCTTTTCTTGTGAACAACGCTAAAACAAATGGAAAAGTTTGAACAAAGAAGCTGAATCGGCAACATTCCTGTATAAAATTTATCGACTTTTCAATGAAAAAGAAAACTTATATGCAGAATTAGTTTAGTCCGCGTCATATAAAATGTAGAGCCCTTAGAACGGTGCCGTAAAACATTTGGTTAGTAAATATTAGCTCAATATTTTAAGCACTTTCGTGTTGTCAATGACGGAATTCTCGCAGTACACTTATAGCAAATAGTTTTCGTCAACATATAATTTACATTTAAAGACATGTCAAAACCAAAGACTGAACAACACGAACTCAACAAAAACTAAGGGTGATCTCAGTTGTTACAGAGGGTAAGCAGATTCTGATCCAATAGTTGCATCCATCGTGTTTCTCATGGTAAGTACACATTCAATGATAACTCATTAGGTGATAGATATACATTTCTTATATATGTTACCTTCCAGCTTCGTCAATAACCCGGATGAACGTTTTTACATATTCATTGACATCTGCACATTTTTCTCCCTTTTTGATTGGATCAAAGGCGTCGTCAAAGAAGATATGTCCTACAATGACAACCAATCAATTAGAAATCATAAGTATTTAGACATGCTCCTAAAGAAACCTTTGTGCAATTTGATTACTAGTGTATTATCAATTCAGTGAAAACAATTACTAGTAATTAGAATGGTTGTAAAGTGAGAAGATTGAAAATGAGAAGTTCTAAATCTTTCATAAGAGTTCAGAAGTTGAACAATAATGAAATTTACAAGATATGTTTGTTTCCTTGACATTTACTTTTAAGCGGCTGAATACTTTATTTTTCAAACACAAAAGATTAGAAATGGTATTACTCTTAACACTTTATATATTTATACATCCCGCCATTGTGTTATTGTGCTATGGTCATTTTTTGTATTCTTGTCTTTCAATTTTTCTTATGTGCTTTTCCTTGGAGTTCGGTATTTTTGTTATTTTACTTTTCATGTACTGTTTTTTTTGGGAAATGTGTTTTGAGTCCCTATTGATATAAATATTGCATATACATGTGTCTTTGATATGTCGTTCTGGTATAAAAAAAACACCATGTCGAATTTAAAAAAAGACTTATGTAACAGAGGTGAACTGATAGTAAAGAATATTATAATAAACACATTGTAGCAGTTCCTACAAAGTTCATTGATATATTTTTATCTTTACTGAATTTCTAAATATTAGTGCTTATCATATTCATGTGAAACAGTATTTCAGAAAAATGATGCTAAATCGCCTTTAAAAAATATGTACACTCTTTCCAAGACATTGAGAGGTTCAAAGCAAATAACCGTCTATGAATAATATGGGAAGATTTGACGCCACTGCATATGAAATAGAATGGAAAATAAAGCAAACTTCCAACGAAATGTACTAATTCTTCACAGGGGGACTATTTGTTTGTATTATTTCCACTATCACCTTCAAATTCAAAAGTTTCTACTTCCTCAGCATCTTGCTTCTCGTCAGCTATAATGTCGTTAATAAACTGTCTCTGGTCTAATCTGAAAGATATTCAAAACAGTCAGGTATACATTACTTCATTGTATTGATTATGTCGTGTAATTCTGGATAATCCTAAGTTAAGAATTTCATTTAACTAATTTCCATGACAAGACAAGTTACCTAGATTAGTCAATGAACCTGTAAAGGTCAACTAGTAGCTATGCAAAATATCGGCTAAATTAACCCCTTCTCCCCAAACCGAATCAGAAGTGTTAGAATCAAGACTAACAAAATTTTTCACAAAAATAAGATAAGAGATATAGCTATATATTGGTCTAACAAAAAGAAATGTTTTAGGACAATCTTTAAACTTTTTGTTTGGTTTGCTTTTTGTTTGTTTTAAATGTTTGTTTGTTTCTGTTTGTTTTTTGGAGGGCGTGGCGTCTGACCTGAATAAAGACTTCAACAACTGTGTCATTTCGTTGGCTGTTTCATGCCACATTGTAGCACAACATGCATATAACATTTTCTTCTTCTTGTTTTTTACTGTTTCATCGTCTTCTTTCTTTAATATAAAATATAACTCATGTTTAAAAGCATATATTCTGTTATTTATCTCAGTATACTTACGTCCCTACATATATTCTATACAAAGCACAAAAATGTCGTAATTCACCTCAAAAGCTAACCAAACCTCTAAACAGACTTATTCAGAAGGGATATAGTTACGATACTGTTGTCCGATCATTAAAGATGGCGTTTTTTTGGAATTAATATTGATTTACTCATAGATTCTTTGCATCAGAAATAAACACCTTTATTCTAAAACCAGTTGTTGGTATGATGCGGGTTATGTTCTTCTCGTATATTTTATGATGGTATGATACTAAACCCCTAACGGGAGTGATTGTGTTTGATTTTCATATGATGAAGACATAATCTTTCAATCAGTTTAATTGAGGTCTTGAGCTGGCATGTCAGTTACTGCTAGTAGTCCCTTGTTAATTTATGTTTATCATTGTCATTTTGCTTAGTTTCTCCTGTTACCTATTCTAACATTGGACTCGGACTTCTTTTAAACTAAGTTTTACTGTGCGTATTGCTGTGTGTTTGTTTATTCTACATTGACTGGAGGTACAGGGGAGGTTGAGATCTCACAAAACATGTTTATAACTCCGCTGCGTTTTTGCACCTGTCCCAAGTGAGGAACCTTTGGCCTTTGTTAGTCTTGTACGTTTTTTGTTTTTTTTTTTTTAATTTTGGTTCATTTATATGTTTCGGATTTTAGTGTGACGTCCATTTTCGCTAAACAAGAACACATTTTTGATTAGGGGCTAGATGAAGCCCGCCTCCGGGTGCGGGATTTTCTCGTTGTGTTGAAGACCCATTGGTGGCCTTGGACTTTGTTCTGCTCTTTGGTCGGGTTGTTATCTCTTTGACACATTCCCCGTTTCCATTCTCAATTTTATTTGACAAAGCTTTGTATTATAAGATTAAGAGATAAAAGATATAAAACAACTTTATGTGAATAAAATCATTTCATTTAATCAAATTGAATTAGATAAGTACATTTAAATCATTTTATTGTCATAGCATATCGTATTTTACGTATCTTCACTTCTATTTTTCTCGTATACCTGTTTCAGTCTAGACACTCGTTGTTGTTTTTAATTTATCACGTCCAGATAAATACATTTCCAAATGTACTTCTTTGATCCCGACTGAGTTACCTTGTCATCTTCTTGTCGAGTTTTTTCAAAAGTTTTAATATTGATACTTGGTTAAGTTCAAGCAATGCGATTAAAATTACATAGATTTTGTTTCCAAAGCGGTCTGTAATTTGTTAATATTAACTGTCATCTCTGCAGTTCAATGTACAAAACGTAAGCGACATTTAACAACCAATTCTGCTCAAATCAGTGATAAGCGAGGTGTGACCTTTTGAACCGTGTTGATGGCCACACTATGACATTTAGATGTAAAACAGCAATGAAAGCATCGTGCCTTGCTTTGTGTTTTGTCTAGTGCATGTAAGAATATGTGTCATGATTTAAAAATCACTATATGCCTGCTTTTCCATTACCGAATATTATGATGCAAGGTTTTAAAAGAACAGATTTTTCTACCATCCTTTATATTGATTGGAATGATTGAATTGTTTTATTGACAATTGATAACATCTTTTAAGGGTTAACTTCAACATATCGCTATGTTTCAGATGTATTAATTTGTAATAATTGTTTAACAATTACCTTGCCAAGAACAATGTCATATTCTTTGTCGCTTCTTCGACGGTTCAATAGCAATGAAAGGTCTATAAACATCCCACAATAGAATGGCATCACAAATATCCTGTTCAAATATTTAAATACCAATCTTATCAACTAAATTGATATTTCATATATATCTTAATATTCATAGAGACTCATTTATGTTTTGTATACTGTTGTTTGGTTTTTTTGGGGGTCTTTTTCGTTTTTTTTTTTTTTTTTGCTATGGCGTTGTCACTTTATTTTCGACATATGAGTTTGAATGTCCCTTTGGTATCTGTCGCCTCTCTTTTATAGATCAAAGTTACTGTTAATTTATTATCATAGCTGAATTGCCATTGACTTTTTTTCCGCGCATGCAATAGTTCGTAATCTTCAATCATATGAATCTGATACTGTATATCTGAAGAAGAAGATTTATTGACAGTGCATTTAGAAAATATATCTAATCATTGCAGTAACGTGTTTTAGGTTGGTTAAGTTTTAACTGTATTGACAGGAATTCAGATAGTGTAAATCTGATATCGAATGCTGTGTTTTACTTGTAGATTGTAGGCGTTTTAATGCGTTGTTTTTATTCGTTAACAATTTAGCCATGATTTATATGAAGCTATATACCCCTAGTTTAAATGATGCATTGATAATCATAATTTCTTAAAACCAAGTTTCAAACTGAAAAAAGTCATGGTTTGCCAGGGATGAATCGGATGTCTATACGATTAAAGTATTTTCGCAATATTTTTATTACAGTTTGCTTTTAGAATGATTGTCAACAAGACTAAGTCATTAAACCCTTTGCATGTGCATTTATCAAAACACAACATATATCTCATTTCAAACGAAAGTAACAGTATATACATCATGGAACTGATTAAACTATCTTGATAATTTACCTAGACGTCTCTCCGTGCTTGTATCCATTTACTTTCCAAATGTGTCTTGTTATGAAAAGTATGGAGACAGAAAATAATATGAACGCAATCAAGAGTTCTAAGCAATTTTCTGGTAGCCTATCAATTCCTCTTACACACCAGTTAGAGAAAAACAAGTCACATGACTCAAGTTTTAAGAAATTTGGGTTGTACATAAATCCAACTAAGGACATGGTTGTAACAATTGGCAGCATAGAAAATATAGGGCTAAAAGCGAACCTTTGACAGTTAATAACGCACACGATTTTTGAAGCTTTATAACACAAATAGTCACATACAATCGTAACCAAAGCTATCAAAAATGGCACATGACTTTGGCAAATTGAATTTCGTCCAAGTTCTTGATTACCAACTAAAGCATTTAAGGTGGACATTCCATTATTAAAGAGAGATCTGAATCCATCCGTTGTGTCGTTTGTTCTAATACAAAATACAGCAATTACAGCGAGGAAAGTAATAACAATCTTCCAGATACTTACGAGGCATGCTATTTTCGTTCGACCAGTTTGTAATTCGAATTTCAGCTTTTTCAAGTGATTTAAATTTATAGGGTTATTTCCGATGGTAATAAAGTTTTCCCAATATTTTATAGAAACAAAAAGGCTAGACATAACAAACAAACCAACCACCCAATCAGTTTTTATATACATTGCAACAAATCCAATTCCTGTTATTTGAAGGACCGCACCGATTACCGGAAATATAACTGATTTTTTTTGGGTTTCATTGCACAATGGAAATCTGGGAGAAACTTGAGTTCCTTGTCTGCTTGCCAGTTTATCAATAACATCTAATACAGACGGTATCACTGCTACTGACATATACGCAACGGAAGCGGAAGCAGGATCGAATACAGGTAATATGACGAAAGTTAAGATTGTAAGACCAATAGAATGAATCGTTTCGATACCCAGTGCCTGAAAATAATAATTGTTTAATTATACAATTCACGTCTATGAATCTTTAGCCAAAGTAATGATTATGATTTCATACATAACAAACAATATTTTTTATTAGAAAATGATTAAATTTTTCATCTTTTGATTGTTTTAAGGAGCATAATTATGTCCATTTGTTAATAGATATAAGAAGATGTGGTATGAGTGCCAATGAGTCAACTCTTCATTCAAGTCACAATTTGTTAAGTAAACCATTATAGGTCAAAGTACGGCCTTCAACACGGAGCCACAACGAACAGCAAGCTATAAAGGGCCCGAAAAATGATGCCTGATCTACATCAATCAAATATAAGATTTTTTTTTTATAGAATTAATTGTCCGTTAAAAATCCTTTTAATTATGTAATTGGGTAGTTTAAACACGTTTTTGATGTGTAGAACGTCTGATATTTTTCCAGGCGTAGAAATAAGCACACGTTTACAGATATTTGAGATTAACATCCGTAAAATGTAGTGTACGTTTCTATTTCTCCTGTATATGTAGGCTTATATAATTCCCGACTTCACTCATTTTGATTGAAACTATTTTAAGAGAATTTGACCGTTCCTCTCTTATTGGATTTTGATTCATGCTTAATACACACAGAAAAAATCCAACTGTCATTTCTTCGTAAGATAATGACAGAGTTTAATAATATGATACTTGGTCACTGTAGTTTCATTGTAATCTTTATCCTAACCCTGACCTAAAATGCATTTTATTTACACGACAAAGCATAATCTACACGACGAGTGCCAGTGTTGGTCATAAACTGAGTTATCCTTAAACGGAGAAAACATGATACAAAGAAAATAAATCAATGGATTTCTTCCAATACCAAACTGCCTAACAATCTCTTTAAATACGTCAATATTGAGGAAAAGAGTGCATGCGCTTATTCTCGTGAAGAATTAACTTATTGATTTTGGATTCGGAAAGAGGTGTCCTGATTTAGCTGGAACCGTTCAAATTTATAGGTATCAATTATTTTACATGTATGTTCAATTTCGTACCTTTTGGCCTTTTGGCCTTTTTAACTTTATTCATTCGAGCGTCACTGATATGTATTCTATAAACGAAGCGCGCGTCTAGCGTACAAAGTTTTAATCCTGGTATCTATGATGAGTTTACTGAAAAGAAAACAACGACTTTTGCTATCAATTAAACTTACCGCACATAGTATTTTCCAGTTGATTGCCTTATTCGATTTAAAGCATATTCTAAATAACGTCGACAGAAAAGTAAGTAAGTAAGGTGCACTAATGACAAGGAATACTGCCCATATCCAGGTTTCGTCAACCTGTGAAGTGTCCAAGTTACAAACTGATGTGTTGTATGTGGAACATGTAGAGCAGTTGGACTTTAACAAACCACCGAGTGTACCAAGTATGGACCTTCCTGACTGTACTGGTGGACTCATGTGCCATATGAGGATATGAAGTGATATTCTTGCTACAAAACCACTGCAGATCACAATGATAAACAGACATATGGCAAAACAAACTTTTAAAATTTTTCTGGTGAAGGACATTTCGAATCTTTTAGTTGCTCCTCATATGGATCATTTTCTTTTCCGGAAGATTCAGTGCTACAATTTTAAAATCATAAAACGTTTAGTTCTAATACGTTTCTTTGACCGAGTTTAATCAATGCAATTGCGAAATTTACACTTTGAAATTCATTTAGATGAAATATATCGAGCTATCTAGGATATTGCAGTTTAAGCAAAAAACTTAAATTTTAATAAGAATTATTTGGACTCATATTTTGACATATAGGTGTTATTTAAAAGGTGCATTAGCTACGAATTAGACAAAAACAATTGGGGGAATTCAAACATTTATAAAGCGGAATCTTGAAATAATATTTCACTAGTTAGTTTGCTTCAGTTTCTTCAACATAAGCTTAAAACATCGCTGATATATTATTGCAAGTCAATAATTTAACTCACTTGAATCCGTATTCGCGCAACCGTTAATTTGGCCTTTAGTGGAGATGGGTTGCGCATGTGTTAAGCATTCGGTCAGCATGTTCATTTATCAAAATGAAAAGAATGTCAACTTTGAAAAGTAAAACAAAGGAGACACCAGGAATAACCATTTCGTTAACAGATCCGGCCCACTAAAACATTATTATACAGGTGCAACGATGATTTACATATATTTTAACCTATAAATTAAATCTACCAGTCCTAGAAAAATTATCATTATACGATTACACGTGCTTGTCTGTTTATCTATGTTGTGTTTATGTCGGGTTATATGACCGTCGACAGTCTTCAGATGTCATCTAGATCATAGATGGGTTTATACATCCATGTCTAGATGGCGTCTAGTCTAAATTCTCAAGAAATGCTGAAACATTATTACGAGTCCATACATTGTAAATTATATCTTTTGGAATCTTTTTTATGTTATAAATCAAATATAAGAATTTGGGTCATATCGATGGAAATGGATTTGGCAGACCCCTTTAAAGATTTGTTTATAGATTGTTTGCATTTTTTCAAAAAAGTATACACTTGAAAAAAAATTTGAACGGAGATATCATAAATGTTCTTTCAATCTTAAAGATCTCTTAACTTTTTTCGTAATATAACGGAAGGCATTATTTACATTGTAAAGTCTGTTCATTACACATAGGTAAACTCAGTCTAATCATATTGTAATCATTTATTGGTATCTTTGTTCAGTCTTCTTCACAAAGTAACTGAAGATTAACATTTTGGGTTTTTGTTTGCTATGAGCTATTCCTCATATATAGGTTTATTTAATGATTGTTATGTTCAATCATTGTGCCTCAGTATTTTTACAATAGTGATATCCTATTAATTCTTGTACTAACCATAAATAGTACCCGGAATATACATTTGTAATGTTAAATTATACACATCGAAATTTTGTCTAAAAAATGCAATTTTATAAAATAATTGTTTTACTTAAACAAAATCAAGATTGAAGAACATAATAATACGTTGAGAGAGACAGCGTTTTGTGTTTGTAACAGCCAATAGAGCAGCTATATATGTAAGTCTAGTTTATTATGTTGTTTTTTGTAGACTGTTGTTTGTCTTTTGGTCGTATTTCGTTTTTTGCCATGACGTTGTCGGTTGGTTTTCAACTTATGAGATGAAAATCCCTTTGGTATCTTCCGCCTCTCATTTAAAGAATGTCGTTATGCGACGAATGATTCTAAAACATTTTAAACACTGAGATAGCTAACTCGACTGTGTGCATACCAACAACTTATGCAGACGATAAAATAAGGCGATAGTATTTACCGATGTTCAAATCTCGTAAATCGATTAACAAAAGACAAATCAAAGTGACAAACAGAAACTGAGGGAAGCGCATGAATTCCAAAAATAGTCAAAATATCACAATCGGTAAAATATTTTAGACAAGACGACGAATAGTGGTATCTAAAGATCTATGGTCAACGAATTGGTGATGGTGACCGTAAAATTTTTGTAGTGTCGATTTCAGTCGTTATGCCTTATAACTCTGCTGGAACAGTTTGTGTAAGGAGCACACCTCTGTCAATGAAATCCGTATAGTGTAAAAATGCACGAGCGTAAAGTATTAACTGAGATTGTAACTGAACATGTTTTCACAAAACCTGAACTGAAAGCTACTGTATGTTGAACCTCATATGGTTCCGACTATGTATTTGTTTTCTAATCTACAAAGGAAACCTTACCAATTTCGTTTTTATCTACATTTCAACTCCTTTGACTAGTGCACTTACAACAAGTATGAACTGTTATCAGACATTGACACAGCTAATAATTATGGTTTATTTACTGCTTTTAAATGTTAAAAAGTCTTTGAGAGTCATGAGGTTTGATTTGCAAGATAAAAGGAATAAATAACCAATTTAACACCATTTGAATTTAGAAAGCTAAACATCATAGAACAAATTCACTCAATAATCAGCGAAAAAGCAATATTTGATTCTAGGTCGAAGTTTTGGCCAATCAGTTTGTATCTACTTACCGTTCTGTGTGTTTACTTTTGTGATTATTTGTAGGAAGTGTATCTGTCATAATTGTTTCTCTAGAAAAAAATAAACATATCTATTTAAGATTGCTCATTCATTTAGCAGTGCATATTTTTTTAAAGCATGCTTCACATAATAACTGTGTGCTCAATGTCCATAAAACTACTGCTTCGAGTAGTCTTCTCAATAATATTTTTTAACGATTTGTCAGAACACCTTTTAGATCTTACAAAATGTACACATCCTTTACCGGAAATGTATGTTGTCTGGAGGGATGTTTTAAGCATGATTGAGTTTTCTATGCTGTTTGTTTTAAACGAAATATGGTTATCATTTAAATAAGAAAAATCGAAACAAAAACCAAACAAGACATCTAGAGATCAACATTCGGTTTTAATAATAAAACAAAAGGCGTTTGTACTACATACAGCATGCTATCATTCGACCTGTGTCGAGGCAATATGTGATTAACATCGAAGACTTCATCAAGATGAAAATAATAACAAGCTAACAAGCTTTATTTCGAATTTATTATATGTTAAAGGAAATGTACGATGCGTAACTTATGAAATAATACAGTTCGATCACAATGAGTCCGTTTTAGTAGTAAGACTAACTGAGCGTTAGGAACAGAATACGTGAGATTTTGTTGGTAGCACGCGCCTATTCGCCGAATTATTACAAAAGATTTGTCTAATCAGTTGAAGAATAAAAGATACAGGTATAAATATACAGTTATAATAAATAAAGTACTATTTGGTATAAATATTATTGCTGCTACTAGGAAAACAGTTGTTGTGTGCATATAATAGAGATCATAAGCTTAAAGAAAGAAAGAACTTTCCAAAATACAATTTAAATCATTCGTCGAAGAAAGAAAACATCTTAATCACAAGAAAAAGACAAATAATTTTCCACAAAACTATACTGAAAACTAAAGTTTGAGCAACACGAACACCACAAAATACTGAGGATGATTCATGATTCAAAAAGGGTCGCCGTTCCTGTTCAACTACTTGCCACCTCTCGCATTACTTTTATAGGAATATGGAAATTCAAAGTAAGATATAAAGCTTTATTTCATAAATTATTAAAGGTCATCAGATGTCGCTTGTCTAACCGTAAGATGCAACACACTATTCCTATACACTCGATACTTTTTTTATTCACTTACCCTTAAATATGACACTGAGAAATATTTGAAAAATACAAATAAAAAAGAAAGAGGGAATTTGTACAAGATATCAGTTGTTAGGGTATTTTTGGTCGATTGATTAGTCAGACTGAGACATTTTCAATTGTCTTTTTTGTTGATTTATCAGTTCGAGTTGGTCGCATACTGCTTTTACCATAGAAGGCAAGCGCTCGTCACCAGAATAGTTTTAACTGATTTATCACTAGGACATTGTCAGTTGTTTTTGTGTAAATATTATCATAGTCATGAGTCGTTAGGACATCCGAGCTTTACAAGATTTCAATTGAACGCACTTTTTCATATTACATTATGTACTTCAAACAAATTGCTGAATAGAGTTTGCTATGGTAATTCTTTGTTATTCATGACACAATAATTACATTGCATCAACAATATGCTTAATTTCACCTTGAAATTTTATAACGCTTGATTTTCAATCTTTTATGAAAGTGTTTTAATGATATAATATATGTTAGACTCAAGCTATAAAAGTGTTTTGATAACTGTTTCGACAAAATACGATGAATAAACAATTTGACTAATAGTAAATCTGTGCAAAAATTTCAAATAAAAATTAAGTCGAAGTGTCTTGTATACTTATCTTTCATAGGACTGTAGTACAAAATAAAAAATATTTGAAAACGAAAAAAAGTTCTTTAATACATCTTAATTTTGTACACATGCGTTTCAAATAAAATGTTCATTAACTTCGGTTTCTTCAATAAATCATGCCATAAAATTAAAGGAGGGTACAACCCAAAGTAATAACTAACAAACTTATTTTTTCAATGTAATCTCATGGTCGATTTGCTTTTATATTCTAAAAGTAGGAACTGCTATAGGAACGTGTCAAAGAGAAGTAAAAGCAATAATCTATAAAATGTTGGTACTTTAAAACATGCTTTTGGTTTTTTTACTGGATTTCATTAAAAATTCACTATAGAGTTCGTGATGAAAAACAACCTATTAATACAGTTTTCCGTTTCAATCCCAGATACTTGAACACAATTTAATGCCAGAGATCTACTTATATTTGGTCAAAATGAGACATTTTGTTAAAGGAGAAGGGCTATTATCTTTAAAATTTACTTTTTAAACTAGGGACATTTTTAAGAAGCCTTTCAATCTTTAAAAAAAATCATAGTAGTTTCTGGCAACATTTTACGTATTTCTGAACATGTTATCATAGTGTCTGGAGATAGTCAATTTGATATATTCATTATCAGGACATCTTCAGCTTTACCAAAGTTTGAAATCTATGCAATTTTTATTTCTGTGGAGTCATTTATTTATTAATCCACGAAAATTGATACCAAACGACAAAAAAAATAATAATCAGAAGTTTATTAAATTCTAACAAACAACTTTATAATTGAAATATTAAACAATTAGATAACAATAATTTTGATTTTTAAGATTAAATTTCAAAATTCTTGACATTATATTGCACTGAATAAGAATTGCGGTCTTTTACGTATCAATTAAAATAAACACAACGTATTTCACTCCAGAAATAAATGTTCATTATGTATTGAAATATTTAACTGTAATAAAAATACAATAAACAGTTTTACATGCACTTAACAAAAATGGTCTCCACATGTGCAAAATTAAAACCAAACATTTTAAATGAATTGAGTACAAAATAAAAATTATTTTGAAACATGGATTGTTTAATATATTTTGATCTTGTGCACACTCAATTCAAATATAATGCTCTCGCACTTTTGTGTGTTCTTAAATTATACTGTTGTATAAAAAAAAGGTTAAAGAAGACTTTTGAAATTCCACAATTCAAACTCAAATGTAAAAGATCATTTCTGTGCGTTTATATATATAGCCTATTTATATTTATGTTCTGATGAGGACTTATAATAAGAAAAAATTCTAAAAGCTAGATTTTTAAACATATACCAATATTACTATATAAGTGATTGTTTGAATTATCTGACTTTTCTATTCCAATTATTGAGTTGAAGTAAAACACTTACCGAAGAAGCTGTAATTGTCAATTCCCTAATTCTTACCCGATTTATCCCTATCCCGTCAGGTTGATTATGTTTTTTTTATAACCAAGGTGTGTTTGTTTGATCCCATTTCTTCTTTGGTCAAAATCAATTATGACGTCAAATTTTCTTGCTTTTCTCTGAATATTCACTTGTGACGTCACGAAAAAAATGCGACCATGTCCAATGAGTTCACTAATATAGAAGCATATTTTTGTTGATCATTGAAAAAAAAACAGATAAAGTTTGCCTACATATCCTCTAAAACCCAGAGGCGGATTTAGGGAGGGGGCTAGGGGCCCGGCCCCCTTTATGGAGCTCGTATATGATTAACGCATAGACCTTTCACAAGTCCAACTCCTAATGATGTCTTCCCATGAGCACTGATGATTGTCTAAATACATTGAAAACAATTTACTTACATACAAACAATGCATCTAAAAGGTGAATATTTTATTGCTAAAAAATATTTTGTAAAAAAAATCTATTTGTGAAGATGAGTACACACAATATACAGAAACTTGTACTGCATATCTTCACTGCATTGTGTCTGTTAAGAAAATAGATCGTAACGACAAAAAAACATCAAGGCAGCGGTAAACCGTAGTATAATTGTAGTTCAGGTTTCAGACAGGGTATATGATGTGACTTTCCAGGCTGAGTGTTTATATCAACCTTAAGCCGAGAATGATACATTATTTACCCTGTCTGAGACCTGAACAACATATAATATGCATACATATTTTATATTTTATTTTCATTGTAATTTATATTTTTGCTTTGATGCTTTTTACTTCTACATACGAAACCAAAGTATGTTTCCTTGTAAGTAGAAAATTTGGTGTTATAAAAGCGCAATCTAAGGGAACAGTTATCTTTATTCAGGAGTAGTCAGTTTCTAGTAGGTGAGGATAGTCACTACTGTTATTGTATGTTTTATATGAGTTATGATATATTTTCCTTTTGAATTAATGATTTAGATTGTTCAAATGCGCATTTGTTTCTAATGATACAGGCATAAAACAAGTTTCAGTTTTAACAATTATTTTTAATATTCATTTCTAAACAAATCTCATCAAATTTATAACCCTAATCAAATCAATTTACACAAATTGCAACTGGCATATTTAAATAACAGTTGTTTCAGTCTATCTGGTTTTTTTTCTGACAATTTTCTTTTTAGATAAACTCTTGCTAAATGCAATAATTATCACAAACTATTTTCAATTAACTTACTATCAAAATTTCTATTTTACCTGCAATTAAGTGTGATATAGTCCACAAAGTTGTCGATTTACTGCTACTTGGCTCGATGGTTGCTTAAGAAGGAAGTTAATACTCAAAACTCTGTGTCATTGTAAATGCTATAGGGTGTTAAAACTACCTTGACTATCATTCAAGCTATATTTATAGCTTAGACGTATCATATTAAAGGTTTTTTTTCCATTTTATATCAACATCTATGCCTCGGCATTATATATTGCGACTATTGTTCTTACACGTTGTATTTTATGATAATTATGACCCTACAAGATTTCAAAAAATTCAAATCGATAATTAATCTCCATAAGTTTAAAACTCCAAGATAAATCAATTCAGTTTTTGAAATTTCAAACGATTAAACAATATCTTTTTGCACAATAAATTAAACTTGACACCACAAGTTATATGAATGCACTTTATTTGCATTTTGGCAAATTTGAATTTATTTGTTTGAATACCGAGTACTTCAATGCACAGAATTTTAAAGGATATTTTCTTGACGTTTCCACACAACTGTGATTAAAGAACATATCTAAATTATTTCTTGTTTGTTCTTACAGTATGACAATATTAAAACCAGAGAGTGCTTCTTTTCACAATGGTTTTTTTCAAAGATAACCAAGTTATAAATATAATCCCGGATGTGGACTTGTGTTAGTTTAAGTAAATATGAAAAAATATAAAACAATCGTACCACGTTTTTTATTAGATCCAAAATTAGTACTCCTTTAAACGAGGAAATGATAGTTGTTGCTACACGGTAATATCGATTATTTCATTTCAAAACCAGAAACATAGTAAAGAAATAACTGGTCATGAAATAAAATTCAAGTGGAATAAGAAAAACCATGTTCAAAAGCAACAAAAGACGAAAAGACAGACAACAGTATATATATATTAACAAAGCACAACGCATTAGCTTAAGATAGAACAAGGTCCTATCTTAATAACCGCGGATGAAATCGTATACCCCGAACTTGTCTCGAATTTCTGCTTCAATAATTGTATACGTCATGTTAGTCATGACAGGTACAATAATATGATAAGTCACTAAAAGTGGATTTGAGATGGTCTTCTCCGAAACAAGCCACTCTTGAATGGTCACTGGCGTAGTGCGCTCCATTACCAGTTTAAAAAAAGTTCAGTGATCTGGGTGATTGTTGATGGTCAGAACTTCACTACTGATCGACATTTAGTTCTAGTTGATAGTATATATAGAAATGTTAGCGTCAAATCTATGTTTAGCCTTAAATTTGTGTCCTTTCTTCTGAGCTGTGTCCTGTCCTATATTGTGTAAAAGAAAGGCGAAAGATACCGAACGGACATTCAAACTTATAAGTCGAAAATAAACTGACAACTCCATGGCTAAAAAAGAAAAAGACCAACAGACAAACAAAAGTACAGAAAACACAACACAGAAACAAAACACTGAGTAAAACGAACCCTCCCCCAATGGAGAATGTGTCCCCATGGACACAGATGATGACCCCGCTTGCATATTTATAAAGGGACATAACTCAAGAACGATAAAAGTGACGCTACCCAAATTTGTATTGATCTGAGTTTTGTGGTAATAAGAAATGTGTATAGGTTTCATAATGTTTGTTGGGGCAAACTTAAGTTACAGAACGGAAACTAAAATTTTGCAATTTTTCGATTTATAAAGGGGCATAACTCGATAATAGTTAAAGTGACGCCACCAAAATTCAACTTGATCTGTGTTTTGTGGTAATAAGCATTGTGTATAAGTTTCATAACATTTGGTTGAGGCAACTTAAGTTAGAGAAAGGCAACTAAAAATTTTGCATTTTTTTCTATTTATTTATTTGCATAACTCTAGAATGGTTAAAGTGACCCCAACAAAATTCAAACTTGATCTGTATTGTGTGGTAATAAGCATTGTATATAAGTTTAATAACATTTGGTTGAGGCAAACTTAAGTTAGAGAATGGAAACTAAAGATTTTGCACTTTTTCCATTTATAAAGGGGCATAACTCTAGAACGGTTAAAGTGACGCCACCAAAATTCAAACTTGATCTGTATTTTGTGGTAATCAGCATTGTGTATAAGTTTCATAATATTTGGTTGAGTCAAACATAAGTTAGAGAACGGAAACTAAAAATTTTGTAATTTTTCCATATTTAAAAGGGGCATAACTCTAGAACGGTTGCAGTGACGCCACCAAAATTCAAACTTGATCTGTGTTTTGTGGTAATAAGCATTGTGTATAAGTTTCATAACATTTGGTTGAGGCAAACTCAAGTTAGAGAACAGAAACCAGTTTTGGGACGTACAGACGGACAAGGGTAAAACTTAATGCCCCTTCGCTACGGCGGGGGCATAAAAAAACTTGGGTGATCTCAGTTGCTCCGGACGGGTAAACAGATCCTGCTCCACATGTTGCACATGCCGTGTTGCTCATGCAAATACAAACCCGGTGATAAGTCCAATTCGGTAGGTCATATTCGGGGAAACAGGGACGACATTGTAGTCACGACAATTGGAACATACCCGTCTTCTGTGAAACAGATATTCCATAACGGTCAACCAACTCGTGATGGCGTCCGAAAAAATAACGAAGGGATGATTTTAACTTCACCACTTGAAACTCTTGGTCTAATAGCTTCCTTGTGAGCAGTAACCCTCTATCATGGAAATTATGATAGGAAATACAAGCCCTGGAATATCGTATCAACTGGGAGATATATACTCCGTATGCATGTGCTGCTGGAATGTTACTACATTGAAATTTAGAGTTCACAATTTGAAAGCTGAAATCATCTATTTTCTCGTAAAGTTTGTTTTCAACCGACCTTCATTGTCAATTTCTATATGTAAGTCAAGATATGAGGCAGACTTAACTGTATCTGTTGTATCCTGTATCTCAAGTTCAACATAGTCACCAAATTTTGAATTATTTAGTGAGAGAACATCATCTTTATTGCGGAAAGTGAAGTTAAAGGATACTGCTAACTTTTTTCTTTCTTCCTAACAAGTTTCTGTATGAAGTTAGCCTTATATGAATAAAGGAGCAAGTCGGCAGGAAGAGGAGCACAGTTGATTCCCATGGGAATGCCGATTGTTTGTTAAAAACAGGTCCTCCAAACGTAACAAATATGCTGTCAATCAAGAAATCAAGCATCTTGATAACGTCAGTTTCAGAAATGTTTTTGTTTGAATTAGAGTTATTGTTTACAAAGTAGGATTTATCCCTCCCTAAGAAAGATACTTGTATCTACGTTGGCCATTCTGTTTATGAAACAAAGCAGGACCATTTCTTTCAATTTGTCATTTAGTTTGGAATCGGGAATACTTGTGTAAAGTGGAAAAAAGTCAAATGTAACTTTCATCCCAATCTTACAAACCTTTCATCCATTAGACGTACTGTCGTCTTATTGACTTTAACTCTTCCTTAAAAGAATTTTGTTCATCAACTCGCACTATTGGTTAACGCAGACCCTGAAATCTCTAAGATATACTAGCTTCACCTGAAGAACTCGAAAATCTGGGGTTACAAACCATGCAGAAGAGGCAATTGTAAGTGTTATTAAGCCGCGAACACTGACGCTTCGTCGACCCAGTGACAATGCAGTGATATAACGTCTATGCAACTTCTGACTGTAAAACAGTAAATAGTATTTATGTTTTTACTCGTGGATCTTGGGGGTAATATCAGGTGATCCGGAAGGGTAAGCAGATCCTGCTCTGCATATGGCACCTGTCGTGTTGCTCATGTAAATACAAACCCGGTGATGATTCTTATTTTGTAGGTCAAATTCTGGAAAAATATGGATATATACTCCTTATGCATGCACTGCCTGAATGTTGCTACATAGAAATAGAACGTTCATAACTGGGAAGTTGAAATCATCTCTTTTGTCGTAAAGTTATGTTATGTACAGACAGTAATGTAACTTTATAAAAAAATTGTTGTATATTGTAAGTAGTTCCTATCAAATTTATTAAGGCAGAAAACTTAACACAGAAAATAGCTTATTAATTCAAAGTCAGTGGACCATGAATAAAGGCAACAGTAGTTTACCGCTATTCGAAATTCATAAATCGATTGAGAAAAAAACAAATCCGGGTTACAAACTAAAACTGAGGGAAACACATCAAATATAAGAGGAGAACAACGACACAACAGAAACTCACCACTAAAATGCAACACACACAGAAACGAACTATAATATAACAATGGCCCTTTTCCTGACTTGGTACAGGACATTTTAAGAAAAAATGGTGGGTTAACCTGGTTTTGTGGCTAGCCAAACCTCCCGCTTTTATGGCAGTGTTAAATAAAACATTAAAATGACAAGATTACATGACAGGACTACAGTATAAATAAATGGGAGAACATACAGGACATAGACACACACAATTAATAGTTATCAAAAGGTACAAGGCTTATAATTTAATACGCCAGACTCGCGTTTCGTCTACACAAGACCCATCAGTGACGCTCAGATCAAAAAAGTTCGAAAGCCAAAACAAGTACAAAGTTGAAGAGCATTGAGGACCAAAAGTTCCAAAAGTTGTGCCAAATACGGCTAAGGTTATATGTCTGGGATAAGAAAATCCTTAGTATTTAGAATAATTCATACTTTTGCAAACAGTAAATTTATAAAAATGACTATATAATAGATATACATGTTAACACAGATGTGGTGACTAACTACAGAATAAAAACGAATACGTAAAACAACTTAAATCAGCACATAAAAAAGGCACAGCCGAACAACGTATCATATGTTAGCCGAAGAAATCTACGCACAATGTGACGTCACATCTAAATTTCTATAAATTTCCAAAAAATAGGATAGAGTTCAAGATTAGGTTTGTAATACTGATATAACATGTATTAATAACAATGAAAATTACAATACTTATTACTATAAAATTGTGGTATTAATTAGATAATTAATTGTATTATCAAGCTGTGTTGGTATTTCTTCTAAATCAAACTGTAAACCAAATACATCGTATAAATTTAGTTGACCCAAACTAAAATCCTATAAAAGAACTGGGTGATTAATTATCTTTACCGTAGAACAGAAAAAAAATAAGATTCACAACTACAAACGATAAGACATTTGACAAAATCCGATGAGAATAACAAATATAACATCAAAACTAAATACATGGATTTTGGATAGAAAAATACCGTGACACGTCTTATTGCAATGCGAATTCACACTCGGCAAAACAGTCACAATCGGGAATAAGTCACGTTCGGTACATAAAAGATCAGACGACGTAATGGTAAACCACAATCTAACACGTGGTAAAAATGTCCTTTGTTAGTTTGGACAAAGACACATCGTATGAATCAACCAATTCGTGATGGTGTCCATAAAATTTACGGAGTGTCATTTTTAATCTGTCCTCCTCATAACTTTGTTGGAGCAGTTTCTGCGTTAGGAGCACACTCCTGTATATGAAGTCCGTATAGTGTGAACATGCACGAGCATAACGTATCAACTGAGATATGTAAACACCATACGAAGGGGCAGCGGGTATGTTACTGCTGAGAAATGGGAAATCGATAATTGGGAAGTTGAAATCGTCCCGTTTATCATAGATTTTCATGTGACCTAGGGGGTAGGGCCTCGAAATAGTCGCCAAACTGATATGAACTGATAGAAATGCAACTTGATAGAAAATATCATTGATCTATCGCAAGTAGTTCCTATCAAACTAACTTAAGCAGAAAACTGAACATTGAAAATTGCTAATTAATTCAAAGTCACTGGACCATGACATAGGGGGCAGGGCCATAAAATAGTCGTCAAACTAATATGTATGGATAGTAATGCAACTTCATACAAAATATCATTGATCTATCACAAGTTGTTCTTATCAAACTAACTTAAGCAGAAAACTTAACAATTGTTGAGCCGTCACCGTAAAAGCAATCCCTATGTCTCGCTTTCCGAAAGTCGCGGGCGAGACAAAAACTGAGTGAATTGCATGAACCCCAAAAAGCGAGATATGGTGCAACGATAGGGTAAGCGTTTCCTGAATTGAACAAAGTTAAACATCAGATAAATTAATCATCGGTAATTTTATACCAAGGAAGACGCTGCCCAATCACTATGCACCTTTTACGAAAAAGACATTCTTTTGAAAATATCTCCTTTTAAGTATAGAGGCTAACTAAAATTGGAACATAAAAGAAAGTTAACAGATACCGAGACTTTTGTTTGTTGGTTTCATGCTTCTCGGTCTTGGTTATTCGTTGTCGTCTTATCATAAATCAGGCCGTTGGTTATCTCTAATGGATTGTTTCCCATTTTGTCATGCCAGTGTCTTTTAACATTACAATATGGTATTGGTTTCTTTACTGCTGAAGGCTGAACAGTGGCTATAGTTGTTTACATCCTTATTTTTCTAAACTTCTCTTGTCAAGCTACATATTACATACATGGAAAATCGGTGTGTTCCAGAGACGCATAAAGCCAGCAGAAATAAAGATAGGGTAGTACATGAACGTGAGGGATTCAATTTTTAAACAATTAAATTCCATTTACACAAAACACCTATTCTGCTGTTCTTATCGTTTGCCGTATCACAATGAAAATGATATCATTATATAGATATTATGTTTATATCTTGTTTTCATCAAACTGGTAATCAGATATTTTTCTTGTTGACTTGTAGTCAATAGCGTCCTTCCGGAGAACATGTTAAACATTGAAGAGTCCCATATGTCAGTGTCTCCAAGGGCGATATTTTTTGCCATTAGATTGCCCACATCTCCAGTCTTATTTTTATTTTGCTTCATGTTGTTTTTAATTATATTTATTCTTGTCATATTTCCTAGTTCTCAAGAATTGTCATTTTAATTAACTTGTTGTCATATTGAAATATTTTTGTGATTTTTATGTGGAAATTATTTTTCTGATGTACCTTCCTGTTTCAAATCCTTAGTGTGTTCCACATCATTTTCAGTGCTGTTAAATCAAATTTCTTATGGTAACGTTAATACAAGAAATGTATTATTGATATATTCTAAAGTTGAGCATGTAACAGAAATGATCATTGTTGATAAGATGAAATAAATCGCTTTTGTAAATCACCTGATACATGAATTGTCATTATATATTAACTGTTAACAAAACTATGAATTTTTCGAAAAATATAGGATTTTCTATCTCAGGAATAGATTGCATTAGCAGTATTTGACAAAAGCTTTTGGAATTGGGTCCTCACTGCTCTTCAATTTCGTATTTTAAGTTAATTGGCCTTGTAACTTGCTTGATTCGGGCGTCACTGATGTGTCTTTTATGAAGGAAAAACAACGGGAAAACAACAAATAAGCTAAAGATAGGGAAATTATCTAATGTCATAAAAAGCCTCCAACATAATCAGGCACGAAAATGTTTCTGGTTAATGTGGTTACCTATATATGTGCATAAATATCCAGTCAACATTAATGAGAAAAATATAAAATAAAATAATACTTTGTTATGAATCATTTATTTTGCATTTTAATTGTATAAATATAATTGGTCGCATATTGAACATTACAATGTAATTGCACTTTTGTCTTAATACATATCAAATATTTAAAACAAATAACATTATATTTTTAGAATAAAACCCGTTTCATAACTGGAACACACGATTATCTGTTTGATGTATAAAATGTATAATTTCTTATTACTCACTTAGATACTTTCATTTTATTTTTCAATAAAGTTTGTGCAATAAAACTAACAGAACACACAGGAGAATGTTAAAAGTATACAAAAATATTTAAGAAGCTATTAAAATATGTATAATTAGTAACATCAACAATTACTGATGTCATTTGGAAAAGATTTTATTAATGTAACATCTTGTGTTTAATCCCTATTGTTATTATTCCAAAAACAATATGGTTTAAGTAAGAAATAAACATAAATATTGCTGAAACATCATATAGATGTTTTCAAGGAGAAAATTAACAGCTGTAATAATCACAGTTCCAGTAAGTGTATGTATCTAGCATATTTACTTTTTTCATAATTGAAGAAGCTTTATATGAGTTGCAAAAAATAAATTGCGATCAGTTCTTAAAGGACCATAAGATTAATGAGAAAAAACTTTTGTAAGATTAGATTGTGTGACAGCGTAGTGTAGAGAGTCGAATAGTCATAGCTGTCAACAAAATTGAAAGGACCGTCAAAAGCCATGCGTACAAAGTGTCTTGTTAATAATGAGGTTATAGCCGATATCTTGCTAATTTCGAAGGAATCACGAACACAATCACACAACTCTAGAAAAGAACGAATCTAGATTTTATAACATAACTTCTTCAGTTTACTTTCAGACAGGAATTAATGCGTTACGGAACTGAACTGTTCTTATATAATGAAATAAAGGTCGTTTTGGTTTTGCAAAACGTCTCATACATTATGAAGGTGTACCCGATATCTTGTCAATAACAAAAAAGAAATACACACAACTCAGAGAAGAAGGATACATGTAATTCATCTAAATATAGTAACCGAATTACTATATAAAATAGGGGAGATGTGGTATGATTGCCAGTGAGACAACTATCCTCAAGATTTCAAATGAATGTAAGAAATTACAGGTCACCATACGACCTTCAACTTTTTACTTTCTACTTTCAGACAGGAACTTGAAATTTTGTAGATTCTTTAAATGAATGCGTAAATGAATGATAACAGAAACGAAGCGTCTTTGCAAAACTTCTCGTACAAAATGAAGGAGTGACCAATATCCTACTAATCACAGAAGGAAATTGAAAAAAAACAGGTCACACAAGAAAATGATAAGGTATCTTACAATTTTTAACCTAATTTCCACCATTGAGCAACTAAAACCAAGCAACAGTACGTCGGGAAAACTAAAAATCGGATACCGAAAATATTTTACTCGTAAAAACTTCCAACGTGATCTGAAACGAATTTTTTCTGGGTAATCTACTTATATTTTTTTTTTCTGGTGTTTTAAAAAATATTCCGTGAACATTAATATAATATAAAAAAGTATCGCATATTTTTGGTCATTTGAATAAAAAAAATACAATTCGTGGCACAATGAACATTACTATGATATTGCAGTTTTTTCCAAGTACATATTTTATTACAATAATAGCTTTTAATGGTTTTGAAAATAACAACAAATCAGTTTCGTGACTGGACCAGAAAATGAACTTTCTTAATATTATAAAAATATACTTCGTTTATTACTAATTTTGGATACTTCTCTAAAACGAGAAAAATCCCAATCAATCGTATTCTGTTTTGTTTCAAAGATAAGTACAGTGTGTATTGCATTAACAGAACACACATAGAAGACCTTAAAACCACACGGTCCTGACAGTTATTCATATATCGCATGTAGCAAATTTTAATAGCGAGACAAATGTACAGGCAGAGTGAAATTTCAGATAACATAGGACACAAAAAATGTTATAATTTGTAAAATTTAAACTGACCAAAAGGTATAATTTGTAAATACAAAATATGATTTGCAGGAATATCTATACCGTAGTTATTTCCTATTCTCCGATTTAAATAGGGATTTGTCTTATTGATCCCTTAAAGGAGACATGACACGATTTTCAATTTGTGTTTCAAAATCTTTATTTATACTTAATCTTCCCTAAAAATACATCGATAGCAATATAAGTGTCAAATATTTTGTAAAATATGTATTTGAATGAGATTTTAATGCAACGATATATGCATATTTCCTTCCCGGAAGTCACTCAGAACGAGGCTACTACGTCAGTGGTTACTTTCATTCATATTGACATATGGGTACAGCGCAAATTTGGTTTCGATTATGATCCAACAAAACGCATGACAGTGATAAACAATGATTATGTGTGATGCCGATGGATTCAACAATATATAATTAAAAAGAATATTGACATGATGTTTTCTGTTTTTCGAATGACACGCAGACTTAGAAGGTGTAAAGATGGGACATTTTAACAAGCCCAAACTACACTTCTTTCCTCCCACTTTCATAAGGAATCGAGATTTGAGGTCTCGGGTGCCATGCCATGAGTTCATCATAGGTCACAGGTGTGCGGTACAGGTATTGAATTTCGCAATTTCAGGTCTCGTTTGAAGTTGTAAGCTTCAGGTGTCGCGCCACATGGGGGATTGATAAGACATAGTTATTACGCAATATTACTTCATTAGTTCTTTGTGTACATCCTGGATGTTGGTTTTGCCGAGGGCACAGGTGAGAATTGAATATATTATTGTTACAGTAATAACGGTACAACTACCTCATGTTTAATGAATACCTGTACTACGAAAATACAATACCCTAAGCACCACCAATTAAATACCCTAACCTTACTAATAGACAACCTGTATATAGATCTTATTTTTATTGCTTTTAAGAATATGCAGATATAAAAAGGTTTATAACAGATGCATTTTTTTTTAATTGACTTCTTGAGATAGAAAAGTAATATTTCTGTATGCTTGCAAGTCTCTAACTTCATAAGAAATTGTTAGACAAAAAGCATAAAAAGCAAACAAGGAAATGATACGAGAATGTGAATCATAAGTCTTTTACATTCTTATATTGAACATCGAATATAATTATTGACAACTATCTAGGTGGTTATGATTCAGATGATGAATACATTTCTTTTAAAAATGGAAACTTGATAATAACTGAAGAAAGTGTCGTTTGAACAATAAATTTGGTATAACCGTACGGCCTCCAACAATGAGAAAACCCCATACCGTATATTCGGCTATAAAAGGTCTTAACATTAAAATGTGAAACAATTTTAACGAGAAAACTAACGACCTTATTTATAACAAAATAATTTCCGAAGAAAAAATATGACCGACAAGAACCAAAGACAACCACTGATCCACATGCTACTGATTTAAGACAGGCACATTCAAAATGTGTCGCGGGTATATGTTTGTGAGCGCCTATTCATTTATTCAAATGACTCCTTTTTGTTGAATTGTTTTGAAAAAGAACATTATGTGTTGTGAATATTTTCCTGGACTCATGCATTTTGCTGGTAGCAATAAACAAATTGATTGCTAAATGATATTTGGAAGAGAGGGGTGGAAATATGTGAATTTGAATTTACTTTGTAACTCATTAAATTTGAAGTTAGATTTATAAGGGTCTGGATGGAATTCCATACTTTAGAAGTGTAGTATAACTGTATTAATTGTTTCAACATAAGATTTTTATTTTCTGAAAATGTATGGTTTTAAAAGGTAAATAACATAACACGTGACTAAATCACACTACAGATGCCTTTCACCTGGTCAATTATGCTATAGGTGTCAAAATGTAATTACTAAAACAACAGCCTCCAATAAACTGATAAATGTTTTCATAAAAGGGGGGAAAGTAATAAAATTGTTAATTGAATATCCTAATGCAGAAATAGTGTGATAAAGGATTTGTCACTATACAAATCCTTGGTGTGATGTGTGGTTTCCAACTAAAAAAAAATCGTTTTTTTTTTCTTTCTGTTTCTGGCGCACACATTATTATAACGTTACCGTAACAGAGAGAAAAAAGAACAATTTGGTCATTAATAATTAGAAATTTATATTTTTAATCATGATTAAAAGTAGTTTTATTTAAATTTAAAAAAATGCAGAAACGGTTTATTAATTTTATTCATCAGACAAACCTATATATATGGTAACAATCCGATTGGTATTGGCTGAAAAATCGTCGTTGTTGGACTCTTCTCATGCATGAAGAATTAATATATTTTTTTTTGTTTTCCACACACAATGGCTCAAATTGTGAGCTTGTCAGTAATCGGAAAAAGTGCTGTCAATACCGTCCATAGTGTATCGACATCGTCTAATTTGAGACATTTTCCCAGCTTGTAACCACTGCCGTAAGCACGATCACGTGATCGTTATCTAATTAAAAATCATTCATTATGACAAGCGCTGGATTCTTTGACCTAAAAAATGCCGATTGATCAGGTTTTGACCAGCAAAATTGTACAAAACATGTTTTAAGACTAATATTTATTAATTTAATAAAAAAAAAAAAATAATAATAATCGTGTCACGTTTCCTTTAAAGTAGGGAGAAAACATGGAAAACATCATTTGCATTCATAATGGAGTTTTACGATTCTGTCTGAAAAGTCAGTACGGAAAGGATATCACTGGAAATAGGAATTGAACCAAGTTAAAGGACCGTCCGACCATCAATAGTAAGTCATTAATCGGCCTCACAAGTACAATGAACAGGGGGTACTCATTAATACTAGAAACCATAATAAACTGTTAACACAGAAATATGTCTGTCATGTATGTAATTTTGATAGGTAAACGCAAATGTTAAAATTAAAATGACAATGCTTTAACATGTACGTATGCAAAATATTCAAATTTTAATTAACCGTGACTGAAGGTGCAGTATCCATGGAAATGAGTTGTGTCAATGTTAAGACAACTGTATACCAATAATCATTGACTTGCTATGTTAGGATTCACTTTAAATGACCTCATCATAAACTTTAATATGTAAACTATACAAAAATGGCAAAGTCAATTGACCCGCATGATGAGTTACGGGACTTGGCCATATAATTTCTATGGAAATGAGATGTGCCAATGCTAATTCAACTGCATACCAAATATCATTGAATTACCATTTGTAGTTTCCTTTGAACTTACCTAATCACAAAATTTAATATTTAAACTAATATAAAAATTCCGCAGTCAATAAACAATGACTGAGTGGGAAGGGCCAAATTATCTCCATGGCAATAAGATGTACCAATGCTTATTGCCAGTACTGATTCCTATTAAACTGTTTGAAGCCGCTGCTGACACCGAAAACAGCATGCATAAGTCTCGCCTTCGCGAATTCGTTGGAGCAAGACATAAGTGGTCGTTTACAGAAGTTAAGGAACTTTGTATGTTCGGATTCTTATGACGATATAGAATTCTGGATAACTATCACAATGCATTATGAAAATTCTGCAGTGTAAAAAAACGTTGAATATTAGCTTCACATGTATAACTATTGCAATAATACAAGATGTATATTTTAAAAATAAAAACAAATTAAAACAAGTATATATAATTTAATAATAATATGAAAAATTATTAAAATAAATAATATTAATGGTTTTATAAAATGTAAATTATAAAATAATGGATCTTCAAATTTATTGAGTGAACTTCAACATGGAGATTTTTTTACAATTAAGGCTTAACACGGTTTCATTGACAAGAAATAACAAGAAATAATGATTTTCTATTAAAATAAAATGTCAAAATCAAAAGTTTTCCCTCCCTCTAGGAACCCTTTCCATCGAGGTTTGTCTGATCTAACGTTCGAAAGGTACTGTATTGTTGATATCTGGAATGCTTATATCAATTGCATGTCTAAATTGACATAACTCGACCGAAAATATTATTTTACAATTACCTCATGAAATCTTAAACAATGAAAAACAGAAAGTTCTAGTTACTAATATACATTTATAGGGGGTCATATTTTAAACTTCCTTGTTCATGTATTTTGGCTACTTTTGTAAGAAATATATTCTAATAATCATTATTGGTACAATTACCATTAACAGAGATGAACATGACGTGGTCCAGATATTTTGAAAAGTTAAATGATAGTTGAACTCGGTGTATTAGTCCTTTGTCAGATATTGTGGTTCAATTCATCATGTTCATTTCTGAAGTGTTTATACAGTCATGACTATGATCGCCAATTGTTAAATGATGCTCGGTTGAAAAAAAAAGAACTATCCCATAAAGAAGTAGTTTATACGCATTAATAGTTGAAATATACATTGAGTTAAGTTCTACGTTACGCCTTGCATGAATCGTTTGACTATTGGAAGTTACAAAAGATAAATAATTGCTTCACCAACCTAATCTATTTAGAAGCCACAAACACAAATATATAATGGGATCCATCTTTGAATAGATTGTATTATGTCCTTAGAATACTAAGTTCTATAATTTTAAAGCAACTGAATACTGTTTCTTTAACAGTGATTGTCCATAAATATAACCATGAATACGGATATACTTCGTACCACTGTCCAGCCAATAAATAACATCCTTTTAATAAACACTATACATATGATGTATTCATACATCGGATATCTTCTAAAATCTCTGAACAGAAAAATTCAACATTCTAAAATTTTATTTCGACATTGAAAAGCAAAATCATTTGAAATAAAAAGAACATGACGAAGACCACATAATTTTCATGAAAATGATAAGTTCATAACCAATTATCAAGTTCTGTTCCGCTTACCAACTATTATAATTTTAAAACTAACCATTGAATCATGACTGGAGAGACCACTGCTGCTCCTGTATAGCCTTATTGAAATCTTGAAACAAGTTTTATTGATGTTATTCAGAACACTATATGGTAAAGTCTATCCTACATAAAACTTAAAATCTAAATAATGTAAAAATATCAAAATGGCAGAGTATTTCATTCTTTTTTAAACCTAAGGCAATGATGCTAAAGCTATTGTATACCCAAAAATCGGCGCATCATTTTCACGTAAGCACACACGTACATTTGAATAACATAAAAAATCTCACTCAATGCATTATGGAGTATGCGGATGATTGACCTCATATACCAATATTAATACTTTAGTACTTCCCTATAAATGTAACTAGAAAATTTAAACACGTGAAAATGTAAACATTCATTTCGTCAGTGGAAATTATTTTTAATTATTTTATTGTTATTATATAATTTTTTTTTTGGGGGGGGGGGTTGCCAGGAATTATGAAGTTGATAATAAATTCTTATTTTGAAACCGGCTTCATCAGCAAGAAAACATCTTGAGAAACCTATACGTATGTCTCGCCTACTACGACATTCATTGCAGGCGAGATAAATCTATGATAAGAAACCTTGTATAATACTAATTATACTAGATAAACCATATAAAAGGTCTGTATTACATTCCTTGTGTTGTTCATCTAAAGACGAATCATCTGTAACTACTGCATTCGCAAAATCAATTAGTCGAGCATCTATCTTACCATCGGCACTACTGTCATAGATGAGGAGAAGTGACACCGAAAGAAAACTAAAAACAGTTTGTTCGGACATTGCTCTATGTATATGCTGAAGTTTTTCCACGATGCTTAGCATTTCCTTTTTTCTTTCTGTAATACCATCGTGAAAATACTGTTTTAAATTCAACTGTGCACCTTCATCGTCTAAAGCTCTTCCTATGTATTTATTCTGTGATATATACTCGCCAGTGTGTTTCTGAAACAGCTATTAATAATATGCACAAGAGGTTAATATACATGCATCGAAGTAATAATAGTTTACCTTTTTTCAAGCAAGGAAACGAGAACGGCACAAATCTTGTCGAGAAATTTATTTAATGTACTTTTTTAAAATTCACTTCTTTGGTTATTTTCATGACCATGACCTCTCTAGGGCTGCCACATTCTGTAAAGTTACTTTGACCTTTCCACAGTATCTGACATCGGATCTGGCCTAAGGTTTGTCCGTTATGTGCCGTCATTTTTCGATGTCTTAGATTTATACATTTATATTACCTTGCTCTTTGTATTCTCCCGCTCGACAGAGTCGAGGGTATATAAGAATCCCCATGTCCACATTCCGTCACACTTTTGGTTTACAGATGATATAGAGAGAACCGCTTTTTGAAATTAATTAAAACTTAAAAACTTAAAAGAATGTTTTGAACTAAAAAATATAGCTTAAATTCGATTTTCCTCGTTTTCACTTCTACCGCTCCAGTGTCATGGTACTTGATTATTGGAAAACATTTTTATATTTTCCGAATAAAAAACCTTTTTGTAAATTGATTGAAATTTTAATTGAATGTTTTGGAAGACTAAAGACAGGTTAAGTTCGATTTTTCGTTGTTTTCACCTTTGCAGTTTCAGAGTAGTGGAACTTTATTTTTTTTTAAATTTATGTGGTTTTGGGATAATAAATAGAGAAAATCATGATCTCTAAGTTGCTGCGGGCGGGTATTTCTGAGATCACTATATCACTTCTCTAGTTCATGAAGTGCTAGTTTGTGTGTTTTTTTTTTTTTTTTATTATTATTGCCATGTTTTCGGCATCTTGAGTTTTCTAATCACATTTTTGATTACGTACTCCTGCAATCTCTAATACACACTCTATTACCGGCAATCATTACGGCAGATACAACCGGAACAAAACAAATATTTTTTGTAATCGTGTACAGCAGAGTTCTTGTCTGTCGTTCCCGATTGACATTGCAATACAATGGATTTTGCACTTCTTATCTTTGTTGCCTGTTCAATATCCAGTACCGATAGCCGGTAATAGGATGTGCATCAGTCCCCCAGGCGCCTGTTCTATATCCAGTGCCAATAGCCGGTAATAGGATGTGTGAAAGTCCCCCAGGCAACTGTTCTATATCCAGTACCGATAGCCGGAAATAGGATGTGTAATAGTCCCCCAGGCGCCTGTTCTATATCCAGTACCGATAGCCGGAAATAGGATGTGTAATAGTCCCCAGGTGCCTGTTCTATTTCCAGTACCGATAGCCGGTAATAGGATGTGTAATAGTCCCTCAGGCGCCTGTTCTATTTCCAGTACAGACAGCCGGTAATAGGATGTGTAATAGTCCCCCAGGCGCCTGTTCTATATCCAGTACCGTTAGCCGGTAATAGGATGTGTAATAGTCCTAGGCGCCTGTTCTATATCCAGTACCATTAGCCGGTAATAGGATGTGTAATAGTCTCTCAGGCGCCTGTTCTATTTCCAGTACAGACAGTTGGTAATAGGATGTGTAATAGTCCCCCAGGCCCCCGTTCTATATCCAGTACCGTTAGCCGGTAATAGGATGTGTAATAGTCCTAGGCCCCTGTTCTATATCCAGTACCATTAGCCGGTAATAGGATGTGTAATAGTCCCCAGGCGCCTGTTCTATATCCAGAACCGATATCATAGCCTGTTCTATGTCCAGTACCGATAGCCGGTAATAGGATGTGTAATAGACCCCAGGCGCTGTTCTATACCCAATACCGTTAGTCGGTAATGGGATGTGTAAAAGTTCCCAATGCGCGTGTTCTATATCCAGTACCGATAGCCTGTTATAGGATGTGTAAAATTCCCCAGGCGCCTGTTCTATATCCTGTACTGTAAGCCGGCGATAGGATATGTAATAGTCCCCCAGCCGCCTGTTCTATATCCAGTACCGATAGCCGGTAATAGGATGTGTAATAGTCCCCCAGGCGCCTGTTCTATGTCCAGTACCGATAGCCGGTAATAGGATGTGTAATAGTCCCCAGGCGCTGTTCTATACTCAATACTGTTAGTCGGTAATGGGATGTGTAAAAGTTCCACAGGCGCGTGTTCTCTATCCAGTACCGATAGCCGGTAATAGGATGTGTAAAATTCCCCAGGCGCCTGTTCTATATCCAGTACTGTAAGCCGGCAATAGGATGTGTAATAGTCCCCCAGGCGCCTGTTCTATATCCAGTACCAATAGCCGGTAATAGGATATGTAATAGCCCCCCAGGCGCCTGTTCTATATCCAGTACCGATTGCCGGTAATAGGATGTGCAATAGTCCCCAGGTGGCTGTTTTATATCCAGTACCGTTAGGCGGTAATGGGATGTGTAAAAGTCCCCCAGGCGCCTATTCTATATCCATGTATCGACAGCCGGTAATAGGAAGTGTAATAGTCCCCCAGGCGCCTGTTCTATATCAATGTACCGATAGACGGTAATAGGATGTGTAATAGTCCCCCCAGGCATCTTTTCTGTTAGTACCGATAGCCGGCATGTTTACTGAGTTTTGGCTTGTGGGTCCCAATTAATGCAAATTAACCTACGATGTCTGTTCGGGTTGGTCACCGAATGTTGTCGATATAACGGAACTATAAACAACTGTAAAACAAGTGAGAGGTTTAGCTTACCTATAAAACCAGGTTTAACCCACTATTTTCTTCGGAATATGCCTGTACCAAGTCAGGAAAATTACAGTTGTTTTTCACTCGTTCCGTTGGTTGATAGCGTTTGATTTTGTCAGTTTTTATGGACTCCTCCTTTTTGAATTTACCATTGGATTTCGATATTTTTGTTATACTTATATATTCTAGGTATCCTATTTATTGATTGTTGCTTGCATAACGTTCAGTGGAAATTTAATCATTTGAAACCTATCTGCATGATAAATAATAGACAAATGTTATTTTACCTGCATTCCACAGATTCGAAATCCTAATGAGGCAGATGTTGAATTTGCACATCGACTTTCTAACATCTGACGTTTGGCCTCTGTACAATCAAATACTCGCTGTTTACGGCCCAATTTTATATCTAATATACACGGATTGTTATAATCAGCAAGCAAGTTCTCCAGCACAATAAACTCTAGTCGTTAGTCAAGGAATTTTGCATACATTTTTAAATATGGTTTAAAATTAGCATTAAAGCATGTTCTTGAATATTGCTAGTTTTAAGTTTACCCTATGACACAGGTAGTATCATTATAGCATTAGTATATTCATAGTTTACTCTATGACACAGGTAGTATCATTATAGCATTAGTATATTCATAGTTTACCCTATGACACAGGTAGTATCATTATAGCATTAGTATATTCATAGTTTACCCTATGACACAGGTAGTATCATTATAGCATTAGTATATTCATAGTTTACCCTATGACACAGGTAGTATCATTATAGCATTAGTATATTCATAGTTTACCCTATGACACAGGTAGTATCATTATAGCATCAGTATATTCATAATTTATGGTTGTCTTGGTTGCATTTTTTCAATACTGGTCGTTTTTTTTTTTTTTTTTTTTTTTTTTTTACTAGTTTGCGGTAACAGCATGATCGGCGATTCTGGTGTTTTTACTGAGATGTCGCTTTTGTTCGTTTTTATCTAATTCTAATTTGACGCTCGTCTTTCGTTCTAAGCTCATATGGCCTAGATCGCCAATGTGAGCTGCTGTCGTCACATGACGTCTGTCGCCCGTTTACTTTTACAAAAACCTTCTCATTTCTAATCTAAAACTATTTGATCAATTGCAACAAAACTTAGCCGCAATCATATCCTATGAGCATGTTGCTTAAAATATGTTTCCGATGGTCCTGCCTGCCAACCAACATTGGCACCTTGGCTAAGATAGAACAGAGGAATAAAATGGAAATAAACGTCTAATATCTTGCAAATCGTTAAAGAGAAAATTGAAAGGAAGCAAAAATTATCTACCTACTGACCATTATACCAAAACTGTCAGACGGCTCCTGATAGGAGTTAGTGCCCTTAAAAGACAATTTTATTATCTTTTTGCCTTTCATACTTAAAACTATAATAGTTAGAGAAAAACTTTTCATAACAAACAATTATTATTATTATTATTATTATTATAATCAGCAAACAAAAGACCTACAAATAAGACAACATAGCCGAGATCGTCAGTCGATTCCTTAAAGGAGTTAATATCCTACAATGGCGATTTTAACCCATTTTTCGTGTTTAGCGGAAACCATAGAAGACAGTGAAAAACTGTAAAAAGCAAAAATATTCAGCAAAATAAGTTCTACAAGAAGATAAATAACTGAAATCGTCAGTCGACTCCGTTTAAATTGTTACTCGTCTCTTTCAAGGAATTATTGCACTTAAATGATGTTTGATTTTGTTTGCTATAACCTTGAAATCTATAATATATAGCAAAGTTGATCAGTAAAATAAGATCCAAAATCGTTAGTCGACTCTCGATTAAGATTCTTGCTCTTCGGTCAAGAATTTGACCATTTTAACGTTTTTGGAAGAAGAATGTAGTAGACAGAGAATAATTAAATAATAAAACATTATGGTATCAATATTATGCCAAAATGACAGGGGAGCGATACAGGCTCCCTGGAGCCTCTAGTTTTAACTACAACCATGCTATCTGCACTAGTCAAATTTTATCGACTGTTTGATCATGCGTGCTACTTGTATATACAGTCACTGACCGTATAAAGCCTTGCTTGTAACGTGAACAACATGTTTCCTTGCAGCTTTGCATTTCTCCCGGTTTCTTATCTTTGTGCGTACAAATATTGTTTACGAGACAATGTATGGTTATTCGCGCTTTAAATCTATTAAAAACACAAGCAGCATGATTCACTTCACAATTGAAATAAGAACGTCAATAGTATTTTGAAGAATGCTTGAAATTCAGTCGGAGCGGCTCGTTGTGAAATTCAATAACATCTTTAAAAATAATCTATATACATATATACACTTAAAATGGTGAAGCTCTTGCTTATTTGAACGTTTTTGCTCCATCAAATCAAAATGACTGCCGGTCGAACATGTCTTATAGGTCCGCTTCGAAACCAAAAATCTGAAATTATTTCATTTCGTTACATATAATGATTCTTGTGCAGTGCTGTTTTAATGCCAAGTAATCCTAAATACACATGTAAGGATACGCTGTGAACAACTGGTGGACCACAATGCGTACTGCTGCATGGTTCTTTTAAGGCACTGGTTACTCCAATCACTAGTATGACATGTTTTGCAACTGAAATAGACAAGAGTTTCAACAACTTATATCAGTTATACTCAAAACAAAGAAATACATATAAATATCAACTCCAACGACAACGACATCACTGCATAATTTAGTATTATCATGAAAGGAGTTTGTTACAAAATTTAAATAAACAAGAAAATGTGGGCATATAAGTTTGATTTGTTCGTTTCGGCGTGTAAGATCTCAAAATCTCACACAGAGTCATGTTTTAATTAAATGACCTTCTATCATGTCAAGGGTATAACTATATAGGGTTGTTACAGAAAATATCATACATGTGTTATCACAGATACTTTCATGAGTTGTCTACTCTTTATTCCTTAAATTTTCTTAATCTGTAGTAACATATGTTTGTTATTTGTTAAATAAATCATAAATATTTTAGATTTCAGTGGGCACCTGGAATTCTTGAAACTCTGAGCAGTAACTTAATACATAGCCTTGATAACTAATTTTCCAATGAAACTAGTAAATTTTTTATCAACCATGGTAAATCAATGAGACAAGGCTTCTAAGGGGTAAACTTAGCTGTAATAACAAGCATTCTGCGAGTATTGCATGGCAATTACATAGTCCCCTACCGGTTAAAAATTCATTGTAATGGAACGAAATTCTAACTTGATCTATAACTTGTGATGGTGTAAACTACATAAAATAACGAACAAACCTACCACTAAATTCTTCAAACAATTTACTAAAGAAAAGGAAAAAAATCCAAAATGTCTTTAAAAAATATCAAAATATCTTTCTATAGTTTGGTTTACATAAAGACAGTAATAATATCAATAGAACTTGTATACTTTTTAACAAAACAAAGGATGTTTATTGCCCCTTTGAACATGTAACATACATATGTTATCACAGTTCTTGGATTTTTTAGTCCATAGAGTTATACCCTTGACTTCGGCGTTTAAGATCTGAAAAATCTCATACAGAGTCATGTTTTAATTAAATGACCTTCTATCGTGTAAGTTTTTATCAATTAAGCGCTTCTAGAGTGTGACACGCTGGTACTTTGATTACAAATTTTACCCGCAAACTGAATAAAAATTTCACCGTTTAATTGATTAAAAGTGTTTTCGACATACTACTTATAATACATAAAATGAATAAAACAATGAAAATTACTGACTGCTTGGCTTAGTTTACAAATTAGGTCATATCATAAAGAAACGGATGCCATGTTTCAAGTTGGTGTGACCTCAACTCCTAGTAAAATACCACAACCAAAAACTTTAACCCGACAAGGGACGGGAGGACACACAGACCAGTAAACATAATGTCGGGGTCAGGTTGTTATGTCCCTTCTTTTGTAGGCGGAACACAATAAATAAAAACATGAAAAAAATAACCGTCCGCACGACACAAGTTTATGGTATACGCTTCATCGGGTACGCCCAACCTAAAAAGCATGGCAATTAGATATAGGAAGATGTGGCATGAGTGCCAATGAGACAACTCTCCATCCAAGTAACAATTTATAAAAGTAAACCATTATAGGTCAAGGTACGGCCTTCAACACGGAGCATTGTCTCACACCGAACAACAAGCTATAAAGGGCCCCCAAAATTACTAGTGTAAAACTATTCAAACGGGAAAACCAAGCCAATCAGTGTTGATTGATTGTTGTTTACCAAACGTCCAGTGGCAAAAACTTAACATTAAATCTGATAGAGTTGTTAGAACAAGAATTAAAGGCTGAAAAATGAGGGTATATTGAATGAAGGATTTAACAGAAGTTTTGCCATGCAATAGGCCATCCAGGGACCCCTTAAAGAGTTGTTGCAAAAGTTATGACGTGCGTACCTCGTGTTGGGAGGCGTCGGAGTTCACGCCCCTATTCCGACCTGACGTGGCTGTGTAGTTATACATCACGCACAACAAAACAAACGCCCCTTTTTAGAATGATTTTTTAGAATCACGTTATTTTATAGCTGACTATAGGTATGGGATTTGCTCATTGTTGAAGGCAGAACGGTGACTTGTAGTTGCTTACATGCACGTCATTTGGACTCTGGTTGGTAGTTGTCTCGTTCGCAATCATACCACATCCCCTTAATTTGATATTGCCGGAAATGATAAGTCTAGGTGGTCATATTGCTATACCTAATTCGACTTTGGACTGATCTTAGATAATGCTAAATGTATACGACGACAGGAAAATAATAATTGACCTAATGTTGGTTTTACAAGTAACATAAGGCGCACAAGAGCACACACGCTAAAATGTCTCGCCTGCTTTACTGATCGCGATTGAATTATAAGTTGAAAGTCTTTACAACTATTAAAGTTTCACTCCAGGAATCCCATAAACTTCACATAATCAATGATCCATGAAAATGACCTAAAGTAAGATAAACAGAGTTAATCACGAAAACTTAACCTTCTCCACTGAAAAACCATGAAAATGAGGTTAAGGTCGGATGAACCCTGCTAGGCGGACATGTATACAATACAATTATTCCATACACTAAAGTAAGAAAGTTGACATATTTCTTATTTGCTTAAAGGGGTATTAGCTCAAAGTAGACAAAAACTTAAAATACTATTTTGTTTATGTTTCAAACATTTATAAAAGCCAAATGCTCAAATAATATTTCGCTATTAGCAGTCAGTTTGGTTCAATTTTTTGATGAAATAAGCTAAATAACATCGCTAATGTATTATTGACTTGCAAGTTAATAATTCAACCTCATTTGAATCCATATCCATGCTACCTTCAATTTAACCCTTAACTGGAGATGGGTTACACATGTGAAACGCATGTTCAGTTATTAAAAAGAAAAGAATGTTAACATTGAAAAATAAAACAAGGCAGCCATCCAAAAGAACCTTTTTTTTGACTAATTCGACCCACAAAAATCCTTTTTATACATGTACAAACCATGATTTACATATATTTTAACCTATGGCATGAAATCAAACAGACCTAGAAAACCGTCACAATACGATGGTTAATCATATGGCGTCTAGTAAAAAGTACACACGCCATGCTGATACATTATAACAATCTGTGCATTGTTTATTGTTTATTGTTTCTTTTGTGCTTTTTGTAGTTGAATATATTTTTAAGGTGTTATATATCAAATATGAGAATTTGAGTTAGATCGTTGAACATGAATTTGACAGCTAATTCCCCTTTCAAGTGTCTGAGAAACGGACCTAACCACGAAAATTGAACCAAATGAACCATCATGGGATGCGGTTAAGGTCAGATGAACTGCCTGATAGGCATGTAAATCTTTTCATCATAAATGAGGACAAGGGAGGATGAAAAATGCCAGACTAACAAATACATCTTATGACCATTTTAGTTGACATATTGCTTATAGTACTAATATCTAAGAAGGACTTGACCGCGAAAACTCAATCTTGATCTCTGACCTATGAAATGAGGTCAAGGTCAGATGAACCCTACCAGACGGACATGTTAACCTTACAATAATCCTATGAACAAATATAGATGTCCTATCACTAATAACAAGTCAGAAAATCTCGTGAATAAACCCCCAGTTTTTAGCAATCATTGAACCATGAAAATGAGGTCACGGACAAATGACGTATGCCAGACAGAAACTTCGTCATACAAGGCAACTGTAAACAATTAATATGAAGTATGAAGGTCACCTACCTTCTGAAAAAAAATAGCTTTATACAAAAGTTAACACCGCCGCCAGATTAGCATCCATATGTTTATCATTCTGTCGCATACAAAAAAAACTATAGTTTATTTAAGCAGTCTCGGAAGCATGAAAATGAGGTTAAGGTCAACGGACGGAAACCTGAGAACATAAGGCATCTGTACACACGATATGAAGTATGCAGTTCACTTACATTCTTAAATATAAAACTTGATACAAATAGTTAACGCCGTTGTCGCCGCCGTATCACATATATCTCGCATTTCTGCATCATTTGTCGTAGGCTAGTCTTTATTCTTTATTTATACACCTTTTGCTTCTGACGGTTTGGCAGTAAATGTCCCGTGATGAAATTTAACACGGATATAGGCTTGGCATGCAGCATATTCTTTATATTATACTTTGCTTTAATTCTTTAAAAGGTTCGATTTCATTGTTTCAGCTGTTAACCGACAAATTTAGTCGGGGAGAACATGATTTATTTATTAGTAGTTTTTGTCTTTGTACTAGCTTTCAGTAACTGTAAGTACTCTTAGATCTGGGTCTTTTGTCTATGTATTTTTTGTGCTTCGTGTCGATATGATGAGTAAAGTCATTTCCAACTGATGTGTACAGTTTGTTCTTATATTATGATGTTACGTCACCGCTGTCCTATTTTAGGTGGGATTGAACGATCGCAAATATGTTTAACCAAGTCACATTCTATATGTGCATGTCCCAAGTCAGGTTGCTGTCTGACATATTTGTTTTTCGTTTCTTGTTTTGTTGGTTTTTTCGTGTTTTACATTTTGTCCTGTCGGGTCATTTATAGTTGACTCCTAGTATACGGTATGGGTTTTGCTAGTTGTTGAAGGCCGTACGGTGATCTATATTTGATTAAATCCGTTTCCTTTGTACAGTGTTAGATAGTTTTCTCATTGCAATCTTCCTAGTATTTTATAACTACTGAAGTGTGTAAGTACTTTTATGTATTCTTGTTGTCAAAGTTCGTATTACTTACCTTTTATATTTGCCTCAGACGTTCGCGTCAGGCTATTACTTGATGAATGTTCTAACTGAATAATATCACGTGCACACAACTTTGATTTAACGTTTATACAATGATTGTCCATTTGCATGTCGGATTCATTCTGAAAATCTTGTTGCAAATTCATTGGCAGTTTTGTACGTAGCTGAAAACCAGAATCATTTTCTACATATTGCACTTGAATTTCACCTGTAAGTATAGCAGATGAACCGGAATTTTAATATAAGACAAAAGAAGAGATACATACAATAAACAAGAAGCCACTTATGGTCGGACGCATACCTTGCTAAAATATGCCGTTTTGAAATTTATTTTAATCTTTTAAGGGATCAGATTTGTTTTCCAGAAATAAACTATCTACTTCCAAATGTCATGAATGAAGCGAATGCGTTCAAATGAAATTAAGATAAATGCCTTATTTTTTTTCAAATGTACATGATGTAAAGAGTCAATTGATAGTTTCAGTCATATAAAATTTGCATTTAAAAAAATATTGTATCGCTGTTATGCCGTTGTTCAAGAGATACTCCTCATATTTCTCGGGCTTGTTTCTTTTAGTTGTTTTGAAAGGTGGGCCAAATGACTCTTGTGTACATATATTGATTGGTGTTTCGTTCAGTGGCAAATATTTCATAAATATCAAGGATGAGAATCAAAAAAGCACCAAGGGCGCTATAGGCAGTTAATTAAAAAAACAAAGGCAAACGTAGCAGAAGCATAAGTTAAGATGAATATTGTGGAAGAATTGGTTTAATTATTTATCTCATCTATTTCAAGTTAAAAAAATGTTTGTACCTTAATGTTTCCGCTATCCAATCCTACCATTTTCAAAAGTTATTTCTAATTTATTTTAAATAGGTTTCCTTTAAAATGAGCCTTAAATGAAAATTCTTATAGGTCCAGAAATAACTCAAAAAATAATTAAAGTAAATTCAACCTAGACTTATTTCTTGCATCAATTAAATTCTATAATAAACAAGAAATAATTGTAACAGGATACTGTTACGAAGTCGCCCAAACAAAGCTATAATTCGTCATTCCCATGGTCGCCTGACATTGGGCCGAGTCCAGTAGAAATTGGTTTGGACAAGTAAAGTGATATGCATATGTGACGCCTAGGAGATTGACCCTGTATGTCATTCAAACATTCTTGAGTTGACGAACAGGAATATATATGGTTTAGGGGTGGGAATCTCTTGACCGTTTTCAAGTTCTCAAAAGGTGGGGTTGATCCCCAGGGGACTCTCCCTTTATTTCATTTGATTTGTTTTAATGTCCCATACAAGAATATATATGGTTTTGGGGTGGGGAGCTCGACCGTTTGCAAATTTTCAAAAAGAAGAGGGGTGACCCCCATGGACTTCCCCTGTATTTTATTTTATTTGTTTTATTGTCCCATACAAGAATATATGTGGTGTAGGGGTGGGGATCTCAACTGTTTACAAGTTTTCAAACCGGAGGGGATGGGGTGACCCCCCAGGGACTCCCCCTATATTTAATTTGATTTGTTTTATTGTTCCATACAAGAATATGTATGGTTTATGGGTGGGGATCTCGACTGTTAACAAGTTCTCAAACAGGAGGGGTGGGGTTGACCCCCGTGGACTCCCCCTATATTTTATTTTATTTGTTTTATTGTACCATACAAGAATATGTATGGTTTAGGGGTGGGGATCTCGACCATTAACAAGTTCTCAAACAGGAGGGGGTGGGATTGACCCCCTGTGGACTCCCCCTATATTTCATTTTATTTGTTTTATTGTACCATACAAGACTATGTATGGTTTAGGGGTGGGGATCTCAACCGTTAACAAGTTCTCAAACAGAAGGGGGTGGGGTTGACCCCCAGGGACTCCCCCTATATTTCATATGATTTGTTATATTGTCCATACATGAATGTATATGGTTTAGGGGTGGGGATCTCGAACAGGTTCTCAAACAGAAGGGTTGGGGTGACCCCGGGAATTCCCCAAATTATATTCATATGATTTGTTTTATTGTCCCCTACAAGTATATATATGGTTTAGGGGTGGGGATCGCGACCGTTTACAAGATAAAAACACATTTTTAAATTGTAGGGGTTGGGATGACCCCAGGACTCACCCTATATTTTATTTGATTTGTTCTATTGTCCTGTTATCATTACTGAAGATCGTGTGTGTCTATCACTTACTGTCTTCAAGTATAAATAGTCATTTGAAAATTGAAAAAAATTAAATCCCATAGGGTTCTATAGTAAAACCCTCCCTTATCTAGGCCCCTCAAAATACCCCTAAATAGACCACAATACACAAACGAAAGATTGATGACTCCGCTAGACATGTTAGTCTAACATTTTATGAAACCCTATGTAAATCTGACAAGCGGTCCGTGGTGTCTTCTTAGACGGTCCGAGTGGACTCTGTCCGACTTGTATCGGGGACGAGGTGTCCACATTTCTTAAAACATCCTATCAACGTCGATTTTCGGATCTCATTCAAAACAAAAACAACTGCCATGGTCAGTGATAAACGGAATATTATAATAAAAGAAAGGAATTTAAATGTGCATACATTTAATTGAAATCAATTAAATAATCACAATCTTCTTAAACGAAAAGAACATCATTGTTAACAAAACTTACTTTAAAACATCAGAATACTTCCCTTACGTTCCGTGTAAGTTAAAATTACCGCCAACTTAGACTATATAACTTTATTTCCTCTATCATAGACATAGAGATTTGGTGTACATGAACAATATTCCTGCGCCTTTGGCCATTTGGGAAATGTAGACGACTTGTAATTAGAGATTTTCGGCGATGAAATATTTCATACAATTGTTCTTTGACATCTTAGCCAAAAGCACATGGGATGATAAACTACGTACGGATTTCTATTGAGTGCAACTTCAAAAATTTTGGGTAGTTCGACGATCATTTAAGGTTTTTCTGGTCATATTTTTTGTATTCCAGGATTGAAAGTATGAAAAAAGTGCCCAGTTTATAGTTATTAATAAGATATTAGCCAGCTAGATAATATTAACAATAGCACTTTTTACACCATTCAGTGGGAAAAACACAAATCTAGGGTGGTAGCATAAGGCAGCTTAACTGCCTAAATAAAATGCTCCGCAGGATGCAGCTTGATACGACCGCAGAGGTCGAACCCTGAACAGTTGGGGCAAGTATGGACACAACATTCAAGCTTGATACAGCTCTGAATTTGGATTGTGATTAAATATTTGACACAGCATAGGTTTCTGACACAGAATGAATGTGGTCTAAGAACATAAAAATTTTAAATTGGATATTTACCTATTATGGTCCAATATCCAAAATCTAAATACATGGTGAGATACAGCAAATCAAAGAACCCCAAGAATTCAATTTTTGTGAAAATCAAACTAAGTTTAATTTTGGACCCTTTGGATCTTAATGTAGACCAATTTGAAAACGGGACAATACTGTGCAATTGAATATTTCTTGCTATTGCGCAATACTGTGCAATTAAAAATTTCTTGCTATTGCGCAATACTGTGCAATTGGATATTTTTCTTGCTATTGCGCAATACTGTGCAATTGAAGATTTCTTGCTATTGCGCAATACTGTGCTATGGAAGATTTCTTGCTATTGCGCAATACTGTGCAATTGAAAATTTATTGCTATTGCACAATACTTAATACAATAATTTTCACATCCTGTTTGGTGTGTATCTCCTGCCATATTATTATTATTTGCTTTTAAATATAAATCAGAAATTACCAACTTAAAATGGAAAATTTTAAAGGAAAAAAAAGGAGAAAAATAAAAAATCCCCCCCAATTTTTTGAACCCCCTTATGATTCATCAACCCCAAACTCAATCCCAGCCTCCCTTTGTGGTATGGTACCTTGCAGTACAATTTCAGAGAGATTCATACACTTGAACACAAGTTATTGTCTGGAAACTAGAAAAATGCTTGTTTTTTGGCCCCTTTTTGGCCCCAAATTCCTAAACTTTTACGGCAATTACCCCAAAACTCAAACCCAGCTTTCCCTTTGTGATATGGAACCTTGTAGTACAATTTCAGAAAGATCCATACACTTACACACAAGTTATTGTCCTGAAACTAGAAAAATGCTTGTTTTTTTTTGCCCCTTTTTGGCCCCTAATTCCTAAAATTTTGAGGCAATTACCCCCATAATTAATCCTAGCCTTCCCTTTGTGGTATGGTACCTTGCAGTACAATTTCAGAGAGATCCTTATACTTCAACACAAGTTATTGTCTGGAAACTAGAAAAATGCTTATTTTTGGCCCCTTTTTGGTCCCTAATTTTAAGACAATTACCCCCAAACTCAAACCCAGCTTTCCCTTTGTGATATGGAACCTTGTAGTACAATTTCAGAAAGATCAATTCACTTACACACAAGTTATTGTCATGAAACTAGAAAAAATGCTTGTTTTTTGCCCCTTTTGTTGCCCCTAATTCCTAAAATTTTGAGGCAATTACCCCCAAAAACAATCCTAGCCTTCCCTTTGTGAAAAGGAACCTTGTGGTACAATGTCAGAGAGATCCATACACTAACACACAAGTTATTGTCTGGAAGTTACAAAAATGCTTATTTTTGGCCCCTAATTCCTCAACTGTTGGTACCATAACCCCCAAAATCAATCCCAACCTTCCTTTTGTGGTATTGAACCTTATGGTACAATTTCATAGAGATCCATTCACTTAAACTAAAGTTATAGTGCGAAAACCAATGTGTCTTCGGACGACGACAACGACGACGACGACGCCAACGTCATACCAATATACGACCGCAAAAATTTTGCGGTCGTATAAAAATATCAATTATTGCAAAAGGTATAGGTTCTGCAAAGATATGAAGGGTTTGAAATTTAGACTGCGAATGAGAGTAAGTTGGATAGAGGGCAGAATTAGAAATTTAAACAGGCCACCTATACGGATCAAGGAATGACCACATTTCTATATGCCATGCAGTCATCATTTTGGGTTATTCATGGTATAGGTTTCATAAAATGCAGATGTCTGTATGGATACTTTATTGCAATACAATTTGAATGCCGAGTCGCACAGATGTCGCTTTCATGTGTGGTAACAGTTCAAAACGTTATACCACTTTGTACTCATAAGTATGCATAAGCAGTTTTACTACATGATCGTTTACAAGAGTATAGTGTTTCACGTCTTTGGTATTTTTCAGAATGAATACGAATTGATAAATATAATGAGGAACGGTGAAGGTTGTTTAGATGGTCGTCTGTATAGTTTGTTTACTGTTTTAAGATATATATCTTGTTGATTTGAACAACAACAATAAAACACGTTCAAAAACATTTGTACCAACTCTTAAACCGGTCCGTAGGTATCTTGTCACAAACCAAATTTCTGTCCTTATCCAAAACACCCTCTTTTTCCAGTGGCAGTATAGATTCCCAACCCTTCATCCCGATCGACCCACTTTGCTGATTTGTTCTTGTATTTAATATGCATTAAATGTTTGCCACTGGACGCCAGACTGAAATAAATGTGGATTGTGTCCACATGTGGACACATATGATGCTCCCGCTTGCATATCATATAGTTATAAAGGGACATAACTGAAGAACGGTAAAAGTGACGCTACCCAAATTTGAACTTGATCTGAGTTTTGTGGTAATAAGCATTGTGTGTAAGTATCCTAACATTTGGTTGAGGCAAACTTAAGTTGGAGAAAGGAAACTAAAAGTTTTGTAATTTTTCCATTTATAAGGGGCATTACTCTAGAACGGTTTGAGTGACGCTACCAACATTCACCCTTGATCTGTATTTTGTGATAATAAGCATTGTGTATAAGTTTCATAACATTTGGTTGAGGCAAACTTAAGTTAAAGAACGGAAACAAAACATTTAGCAATTTTTCCATTATCATGATTATAAAGGAGTATAACTCTAGAACCGTTTAAGTGACGCCACCAAAATTCAAACTTGATCTGTGTTTTGTGGTAATAAGCATTGTGTATAAGTTTCATTTTGTTTAGAGAACGGAAACCAATTTTGGGACGTACGGACGGACGTACGTACGTACAGACGGACAAGGGTAAAACTTAATGCCCCCTCCGCTACGGCGGGGGCATAAAAAGACATTTTGATCTTTACACGATCTTAAACATATTAAATCGGCATGTTACCTTTGAAACGCGGAACACATTCTTTTAAATGATCTGGTAGTCGACGATAGAATTCCACCTCGGAGTCCTCTCTAGGTTTACAAATTAAGTTTTTCGAAATTTGTAGAACAACTTTATGTCCCCCGACTTGATGTTCAAATGGCGTTATCACAATTTCTTCACTCTGTAACATAGTTCCCATTTACTGAAATAAAAATAAAATAAAATAAAATGCTCCGCAGGGCGCAGCTTGATACGACCGCAGAGGTCGAACCCTGAATAGTTTGGGCAAGTATGGACACAACATTCAAGCTTGATACAGCTCTGAATTTGGATTGTGATTAAATATTTGACACAGCATAGGTTTCTGACACAGAATGAATGTGGTCTAAGAACTTAAAATTTTAAATTGGACATTCACCTATTATGGTCCAATATCCAAAATCTAAATACATGGTTAGATTCAGCATATCAAAGAACCCCAAGAGTTCAATTTTGATGAAATCTAACAAAGTTTAATTTGGATCCTTTTGACCTCAATGTGGACAAAGTTGATAACAGGGCCCAAAAATCAAAATCTAAATACATGGTTAGATTCAGCATATCAAAGAACCCCATATATTCAATTTTGTTGAAATCAAACAAAGTTTAATTTTGGACCCCGATTTGGACCAACTTGAAAACTGGGCCCATAATCAAAAATCTAAATACATGTTTAGATTCAGCATATCAGAGAACCCTAAGAATTCAATTTTGTTAAAAGAACCCTAAGAATTCAATTTTTGTTAAAATCAAACTAAGTTTAATTTTGGACCCTTTGGACCTTAATGTAGACCAATTTGAAAACGGAACCAAAAATTAAGAATCTAAATACACGGTTAGATTCGGCATATCAAAGAACCCCAATAATTCAATTTTTAATGAAATCAAACAAAGTTTAATTTTGGACCCTTTGGACCTCAATGTGGACCAATTTAAAAACAGGGCCCAAAAATCAAAAATCTAAATACATAGTTAGATTCAGCATATCAAAGAACCCCATATATTCAATTTTTGTTGAATCAAACAAAGTTTAATTTTGGACCCCGATTTGGACCAACTTGAAAACTGGGCCCATAATCAAAAATCTAAATACATGTTTAGATTCAGCATATCAAAGAACCCTAAGAATTCAATTTTTGTTAAAATCAAACTAAGTTTAATTTTGGACCCTTTGGACCTTAATGTAGACCAATTTGAAAACGGGACCAAAAATTAAGAATCTAAATACACGGTTAGATTCGGCATATCAAAGAACCCCAATAATTCAATTTTTGATGAAATCAAACAAAGTTTAATTTTGGACCCTTTTGACCTCAATGTGGACAAAGTTGATAACGGGGCCCAAAAATCAAAAATCTAAATACATGGTTAGATTCAGCATATCAAAGAACCCCACATATTCAATTTTTGTTTAAATCAAACAAAGTTTAATTTTGGACCCTGATTTGGACCAACTTGAAAACTGGGCCCATAATCAAAAATCTAAATACATGTTTAGATTCAGCATATCAAAGAACCCTAAGAATTCAATTTTTGTTAAAAGAACCCTAAGAATTCAATTTTTGTTAAAATCAAACTAAGTTTAATTTTGGACCCTTTGGACCTTAATGTAGACCAATTTGAAAACGGAACCAAAAATTAAGAATCTAAATACACGGTTAGATTCGGCATATCAAAGAACCCCAATAATTCAATTTTTAATTAAATCAAACAAAGTTTAATTTTGGACCCTTTGGACCTCAATGTGGACCAATTTAAAAACAGGGCCCAAAATCCAAAAACTTAATACACGGTTAGATTCAGCATATTAAAGAACCTCAAGAGTTCAAGAATAAAACCCCATTGAAATTGGTCAAGAAATAAGCAATTTATACAAAGTATCTTCTTTTGCACAATACTGTGCAATTGAATATTTCTTGCAATTGCGCAATACTGTGCAATTGAACATTTCTTGCTTTTGCGCAATACTGTGCAATTGAACATTTCTTGCTTTTGCGCAATATTGTGCTATTGGATATTTCTTGCTATTGCGCAATACTGTGCAATTGAAGATTTCTTGCTATTGCGCAATACTGTGCAATTGAAAATTTCTTGCTATTGCACAATACTTATTACATAATAATTTACACATCCTGTTTGGTGTGTATCTCCTGCCATATCATTATTATTTGCTTTTAAATATAAATCAGAAATAACCAACTTAAAATGGAAAATTTTAAAGAAAAAAAAGGAAAAAAAAAAAAAAATCCCCCTAAATTTTTGAACCCCTTATGATTCATCACCCCAAACTTAATCCCAGCCTTCCTTCGAGGTATGGTACCTTGCAGTACAATTTCAGAGAGATCCATACACTTGAACACAAGTTATTGTCTGGAAACTAGAAAATGCTTATTTTGGCCCCTTTTGGCCCCTAATTCCTAAACGTTTCAAGCAATTACCCCAAACTAAATCCCAGCTTTCCTTTGTGATATGGAACCTTGTAGTACAATTTCAGAAAGATCCATACACTTACACACAAGTTATTGTCATGAAACTAGAAAATGCTTGTTTTTGCCCTTTTGGCCCCTAATTCCTAAAATTTTGAGGCAATTACCCCAAAATCAATCCCAGCATTCCCTTTGTGATATGGAACCTTGTGGTACAAAGTCAGAGAGATCCATACACTAACACACAAGTTATGTCTGGAAGTTACAAAATTCTTATTTTGGCCCTTTTGGCCCCTAATTCCTTAACTGTTGGTACCATAACCCCCAAAATCAATCCCAACCTTCCTTTTGTGATATTGAACCTTATGGTAAAATTTCATAGAGATCTATTCACTTAAACTAAAGTCAGAGTGCGAAAACCAATGCGTCTTCGGACGACGACGACGACGCCGGAGACGACGACGCCAACGTCATACCAATATACGACCACAAAATTTGTTTGCGGTCGTATAAAAACTAAGTACATGTTTAGATTCAGCATATCAAAGAACCCCAAGAATTCATTTTTTGTTAAAATCAAACTAAGTTTAATTTTGGACCCTTTGGACCTTAATGTAGACCAATTTGAAAACGGGACCAAAAATTAAGAATCTAAATACACAGTTAGATTCGGCATATCGAAGAACCCCTATAGTTCAATTTTCGATGAAATCAAACAAAGTTTAATTTTGGACCCTTTTGGCCCCAAATTCCTAAACTGTTGGGACCAAAACTCCTTTTTGGCCCCAAATTCCTAAACATTTAGGGCAATTACCCCCAAACTCAAACCCAGCTTTGCCTTTGTGACATGGAACCTTGTAATACAATTTCATAAAGATCCATACACTTACACGCAAGTTATTGTCCTGAAACTAGAAAAATGCTTGTTTTTTGCCCCTTTTTGGCCCCTAATTCCTAAAACTTTGAGGCAATTACCCCCAAAATCAATCCCAGTCTTCCCTTTGTGGTATGGTACCTTGCAGTACAATTTCAGAGAGATCCATACACTAACACACAAGTTATGTCTGGAAGTTACCAAAATGCTTATTTTTGGCCCCTTTTTGGCCCCTAATTCCTTAACCGTTGGTACCATAACCCCCAAAATCAATCCCAACCTTCCTTTTGTGGTATTGAACCTTATCGTAAAATTTCATAGAGATCCATTCACTTAAACTAAAGTTATAGTGCGAAAACCAATGTGTCTTCGGACGACGACGACGACGACGCTGGACGACGACGATGACGACGCCAACGTCATACCAATATACGACCGCAAAATTTTTTTGCGGTCGTATAAAAAGGACTAGGATCGTTTTAGATTTTCATATGATGAAGACATATATAATCTTTCGATCAGTTTAATTGAGGTCCGGAGCTGGCATGTCAGTAACTGCTAGTAGTCCTTTGTTAATTTATGTTGATCGTTGTCATTTTGCTTAGTCTCTTCTGTTACCTATATTTACCTCGTACTCGGACTTCTTTTAAACTCAGGTTATACTGTACGTATTGCTGTGTGTTTGTTTATTCCACATTGGTAAGTGGTATACAGGAGGGAGGGGGAGGGAGGGTGGGGTAGGGTGTTGAGATCTCACAGAACATGTTTAACTCCGCCGCATTTTTAGCCTGTCCCAAGTCAGGAACCTCTTGCCTTTGTTAGTCTTGTGGGTTTTTTTTTAATTTGGTTCATTTATATGTTTCGAAATTTAGTGTCGCGTTCATTTCGCTGAACTAGCATACATTATTGTTTAGGGACAGCTGAAGCCCGCCTCCGAATGCAGAATTTTCTCGCTGCGTTGAAGACCCATTGGTGGCCTTGTGCTGTTTTCGGCGCTTTGGTTAGGTTCCGTCTCTTTGACACATTCCCGTTTCCTTTCTCAATTCTAGGTTTATTAAGTACATTTTCGGCATTATGTGTTACTTAAAGAGACTGACCAAGGATAATGTCAAAAATATTTCTTCATACATTTCATATATATTTCTTAAAAAAATAATTTCCTGGAACGTGAAGCCCCGCACAATTTAGTTTGTTCCTAGAATGACTGGAAATTATACTGTAGACTGATATTTAAAGGTTATGATGAAGGATAAATGTATATCACGACAATGTTTTCACCTCAGTGCCCATTTTGAATAGAGAAACTTTATACATTCATGAAACTTTTCAAGAATAAACATGGTTTCTGAGAAATACAACAAAAGAACTCTAATGACAAAAGCATATATTATACTTATTCTGATATTTCTTCCCCTCTTTTTCATGTAACCATTATATTTTTCTTTACATGGATTGAGTTCATGGAAATTCGTTCAAGTAACTATTGTAGTGAACTGGCAAGGGTTCACTGATAATTATTTATTATATATGCATACCCAATAAAATATTTTAAGAAGTGGGTGGGTTGCCTCCCCTGACTCACTGCAATAATGAATGATATATACATTATCAGGAATACTTTCAGCATTATGATTTACCTTAATATACTGACCAAGGATAAGTCTTGACTCTAATATTGAAATATTTACTAAATACAAAAATAAGAAGATGCGGTATGATTTCCAGTTAGACAACTCTTAACCAGAGATCAAATAACATAGAAGTGAATTAATAACTTTTGTATTTGAAATCAGTAAATGGCTACTATGATTAATAAGGTTTAGACTTCATAACTTTATTTCATCATATATGAAAGAATACAACAGAAAAAAACCTCAGTAACCGGTCTTCTGGAAATCATAACATCACAGTACCAAAATGTACCGAGTACCCAATTTGTCATCTTCGCTAGCCAAGGGATATGATCCAGTCCCCTGGCAGATTAAGCCAACATTTGTGATAACAATGTTGCGCCATCTACCGGTAGATAAAATGACGCCCATTCAGACTACACCATTCTTGACCAATGGCAGCATTTGAACTCTCTTCAGGGTGGAGGTGTTAATATGGTTGCATCTAGTGTTTATAAACTTCGTAAAGCTGGAACCGAAAATATACGTTGACATTCCAGCGTTTGCGCAAGAAACATATCCAGGAACTTATATTAGTTGATTAAGAACTTTAAAATTGTGACATTATATTGTCCTATGTTTTGGGGTAAAGACTTGTCTTGTTGCACAATCTGCACGTGGCAATTGTTTATTTCATTTTCTACATTTACACGTGATCATCTTAAAAGCGCTTTTAATTGGAAGCAGCCACGGTTACAACTGCGACCAATGGAAATCATAACTTCGTGGATCCGAAATTCTATCTTAATCCGCCAAGGGTTGAGAGGAGGGGACTGGATCGTAACCCTTGGCTAGCGAAGATGCCAATTTGTAAAACAGCGACGAAAATCTGATAGGTTTTCTTAGGAACTAAACACTTCATATTTATATAATTTGTCATAGAGCACACCTTTCAACATGTACAAGGGGCCTCGGTGGCCGAGTGGTCTAAGTAGTCCAACTACTATATCACCAGCCAGTCAACACTGAGGTTGTGAGTTCGAATCCCCACGGGGCAGGTGCACTCGACTCCAATCTTAATTGACTAGGATTGTCAGTTTTCCTACCGAAGGTCGGTGGTTCCCTCCGGGTACTCCGGCTTCCTCCACCAATAAAAACTGACCGCCACGAAATAAAACAATGGTGTTGAAAGTGGCGTTAAACACCAACCAATCAATCAATCAATCAACATATATATATATATATATATATATAATACATTGTTAAGTCGATTTTTAGGCACTGTATATGTATATATATATATAAAATAGCTAAAGACAAAGACAAATTTCAAGATACACAAAAGGTTGACGTTATATATTAAAACAGTTGATAATGTATTCTGCAATGAAAAAAGTAAAATTTACGGAAATCTCGCTTTCGACGTGCATTAAAGCCGACTTTTAAAATATGTCACAGGCATAAATTTCTTACAAAATGCACAATAAGCATGGAGTATTGTCAAATTGTTACAAACAAATCAGCTATTTGTTTTTATGGAGTTAAGCATGTGTGTGTGCAATTACGATAGTAAATAAGGATAAATCTACAAAATAAAGACAGAATGGAAACTGTTGCCTGTTTCTAAATAGGTTCAAAATTAATGTGGGTTTCCTCATGGTACATATTGAAAATTGGTAGATTTTCGGGGATATGTTATACGGAACTATCTATAAGGAACACTAAGATTAACATATTTAAAAAAGATTTTAATTTCTAAATACCATAAGTTTACAGATATTTTTTTTTTAACTTGAATCGGATGATTATGAAATTTATCATTTTTTAATCAGTGTTTAGCGAGGTAATCATATAGAAAAAGTATCTACTGTTTACCTTAAAAAAAGTTTAATATCTTCTGTTGTTCACGGCCGACCAGTTAATACCGGATTTAGCGAAATGTCGTCTGCAATATAAAACATTCATTCATTAAAACAAAAGGTTCGACCCTTTAAATATTTCATTATTCTATAATACAATATTTAAGTTTAATAAGTTACTTCCAATTGAATTATATTTTACAAACACACGCATGTATGTTTAATTTGTTCTTAACAATTCAAGTGAAAATTTCCCACATTTATGTTTGTTCTAATCAAGTTAAAACATGCATATGTAAATATGAGTGTGTTTTGTGATCTTTGTGAAATACAATAATCAAATAGAACGTAGCTTACTATACTGAAATATGATACATACGATAAAGGCAAGACCATTGATTTCAATGATTGATCATAAGTTATATTATTCATACTCACTTATAAGTATTGTTTATCTTTACTAATCCAATACTTTTAACATTCAGGTCAGGTTAACACTATCTTCACACATAGCGTATTACGTAATGATTGGTGAGATCAAGTAGTAAAGTACGGTGTTGTGCTCGTCCAATTAGACGTGCTTCAAACACACACATTATGGAAATGGGAAAAACAGAAAGAATCTTAAAATATAAACCATGTCATTACTTCCTACTTCAACTTAATATATTAATCATCTAAACATTTCCTGCTAAAGCAAAACACCACGTGGTCAAAACAAAATTATGGTATCACGTGGGCAGATGATCAATAACTATAAATTATTGAAAATGCTACTATGTAACACTGAGATTTCAGTATAAACAAAACTTAACTTCAGTTTACATTCAACCTTTAACTTATTTTAATTGCGACTTCATCATATAATGAGTTTGACTGTGTATCAACTAGGACCAATAACTAAAAATAGTGTACAAGTTCCAGGTGTATTGCAGATTAGTTGACTACATTTTTTAGGGGAGATAACTGTAAGCGCGATAATGCACATTCGCCAGGTTTTTGTTAAGATGATTATAATATCATAATAACGAAATCTAATCACATAAATTAAAATTAACAAGTACTATCTTTAAAAAAAGATATCTGACGCATTCAGATGTGAGCATAGAGTTTATCATATTTATCAGGTTTTTTTTTATCATAGTTAAAAAATTGCACACAATTTGACGACAAAACTTTAAAGGCTGACGATTCTAAAAGTTGAGGATATTCGTTTTTCTCGAAAAAATTAAAATATATACTGCATGGTACTAAACTAAATGTATATATATATAGACACACTGTAGGTATTTTTCAGAGATAAAGAAGTATCTATAGCTGTGAAATAGACATAAATATAAGAAATTATACATTTATTTGCCGTGCCTGAGGGAGATATGAAGATTAATTTGTTCACCCAAGAGGGCTCTCGAGGTCTCTGCCAGAGGGAAATAAGACTTTTCGCATAGCCAGAAATTAGTAGTACTTTTGCTAATTAATATTCATAATATGTAAATGAGAATTGTACCACGTGATAATAGTTTGAACTGGACTGGCTTGATATCATTAAAATCTTTAAAACACGGATATTATAAGTTGCCCGTCACAGAGTCCTTGTTTATAATCACTCTGATATTTTCCGTAAAGTTGTCAGGCGGTCAAAATCAAAACAATGAACGCGAATTTAGTGAATTTTTCGTGTTTTCGTGAGTTTATTCTTCTCGAAATAGGGGCATTTTAACTTTACGTGGGAACCTAGAGTTCAACGACTACACATACAAGGTTTGGACTTGCTTATTCTTTGGACATTCAAGTTTCAAGTTTCATCCCCGCAACCTGTTTTTGTAATGACTTTGTTAGCCAATTTTCAACACGAAGTTTGCAAATTTGACGTTTCAGCCATTTTAGCCTGTATTTTATACTGCAATGTAAAAAGCCTCTCGCTTCGATTTTTAAAATAGCTCAGGAACCTTGATTTTTGCAACGACAGTCATTATGTTTCGTTTAAATGGTGTATATTGTCGTGTATATTTATTTTCTGTCCCCGCAACCTGTCTATCACTTAAATTAAACAGACATTTTTTTTTCAAAATTCTCTACCATTTCAATATAATTTCCGTCACCCGTATCCGATTTCTTTAGTATAATATTCAAATAAGCAAAGTGGCGTTGATTTCTTGATATGGAGGGTGAAGAAATCTTCATATCTCACGAAGCAAAGGGAAATGAATGTTTTATACCACTGTCTATACTTTCTTTACTACCTGAATATAACATGTTATTCTAGACTACATACATTTTTTTTCTTATCCGTTTGTTTGTTTATTCACGACATAACATTGGTAAACCATTACGATCAAAAGTTATAATTATTTATTCTTTTTGTTTTCACGTATGAAATAATTTTGAACACAATAATAACTTTACTACGTTATTTACATTAACCGCGCGTAACGTCGCACGAAGAAGTCCCGATGTTCAGAGGGGAATATGATGCTCAGAGGGGAATATGAAGTTTTGTTCGATGTCACGTGTGATAGTCTCAACCAATCAAATGTTGATTTCGCTATCAATGTTTACATAAAGTGGAATAATAGAAGTTAACAATCTGTAATGAATAACAAACTTGAAACAGTTTAGATCCACGAAGAAATGTCAATTATAACTATATAGATATAAGAAGATGTGGTATGAGTGCCAATGAGACAACTCTCCATCCAAGTCACAATTTGTAAAAGTAAACCATTATAGGTCAAAGTACGGCCTTCAACACGTCAAGAACAACTTGAACAATTAGAGATACAACCAATTTCGGTGTGTATATCGGGGATGGACGGACACCAAAGGAAGATGATCTATATAATACAGCTTTTGGCAAGTAATCAAGTATGCAATATATGTATTTTGACAATCTTTATTTCAAGTATAGTATTAAGTACTCTTTGAGATTATTATTACGCCTTGGAAGTTTTAGTCGATAATGACACCTTCTTTACCTGAATTTAGTTTTATTTATCTGGAAAATTTCATTTTTAAGTTTGATTTTATTTCCGTAATGTTTTCCTGTTATTGTAGCATATATTTTTTTTGTTGGTTTTTGTTCAATTCCGTTATTTCGTCCAATCAGAGTAAAAATTTGTGACATCATGCATGCCGTTACCATAGTGAAGCGTCTATTACTGACTGTGTCCGAAAAACTAGCAAATTGCGCAAAATTAACCACCAAATGAGTTACAAAGTAAATGTTTTGAAACATCAGTCAATATATTTTTATTTTGTCAGAAATATTGCCCGCTTTTCAAATTGAGCGCGAGACGGCGTTATGTTTTTCAATCGCTGGAAAATATTTTTTTTTCAAATAATAAAGCGACAATAATATGAAAACATTTTCAGGAATAATAGTTGAGTTATTTTTATAATGAAGCGCGGTAACACATACCTTTAATTTTTGGTTTCAAACAGAAATCAAAGTACTGAAGTACTAAACATCGGATGACCGCAAGTTCTGGTGGATGGTCACAAGCACTTGTTTCAGAAAAAAATCACATCTCTATACCTAAAAGTTAAGATAGATATATTTTTTTCTGAGACAAGTTCCTGTGCGGGTGATGAATAAATGACAAGGAATTCAACCTCACCGTTATAACTATTATATTGAAGTGATATAATCATTTGTTATCAGTATACTCTGGTTTGTTGTTATATATTATATTAATATTTGTATAACAGTTATATATAATGTTCATCCATTTGTATATCATTCTATTCTACTATTCTAATGATAGTGCATGGTGGACACTCTTCTGTAATAATTCGTTTTTCGAATAGATTGGATTTGAGTAGGCATTCATATTTTCCCGCGTTTGTTACAAAACGTTCTTGAGATATTCCTCCGCATGCGTTAACACAAATTTTCGGTATTCTTGATTTGTTATTGATATATATATTTCTCACGACAAAACATTTTCATATCATTTATCTATGTTCTTAAAAATTATTTTCATGAATATTTATTGATGAAATTAATATACAACAAGCGATAAGGAATGTTATTTTGCACTCGATAATATCCGCGTATTTATACGAAATACGTTCGGTTATCAGTCAAGAACGCAAGTCACGTGGGTAGAAATGTCTGCGGCAACATAACACCGGAATGCCCTCACGGTCATCCGCTGTAAAAATGACACGTACGAACCTTTTAAAACTTCTCATCAAAGGTCTCCAATTTTACCAATTTTGTACAATTTGGTTTTCATCTAAAAATATATTTAAGTCGTCAAAAAGTTTCCACGAAGTTCCAAATACATGTAGACTGATACTGAGCCTCATTTTTCTTAAAAACAAGTACGGCAACCAGCTATGTATTATTTATTTTATAGTTCAAAGATCTCACCATATAACTGTTTATTTGTTTTGCACAATATATGTCCAATTGGAACAAAAGGGTAGATAACAAATGGATTTTCTCCAAGTTATATGATAGATTTATTAGAACCTTGTCTTCCCACACAAAATGATTACAATTTTAGAAGAGATCCTCAAAATTATACCATTCCAAGGTGCAGAACAGTTTCATATTATAGAAGTTTCATACCATCTGTTGTTAAACTCTGGAATGAATTAGTTCCATATGTAAAAAATGCTTTGTCGATTAACCAGTTCAAATCTTTACTTGATAAAATATATAAACCAGAGATTCCTCCTAAATATTTTTGTTCTGGTATAAGAAAATTCAATTTTATTCACTGTCAAATGCGAAATGAAGCAAGTAATTTAAATTCTCACTTGTTCCATGATTTTTGATTGAAGAACCTTCCTGTCCTAAATGTTTAAATCAATGTGAAGACAATCAACATTAATTTTTTGATTGTCCATCATACACTTTAAACAGGACCATACTCCTTGATAAATTGTCTGCTTATGAAGTTGATATTGATTTGAAGTTATTACTATTTGGTGATCAATCTATGCGTATTGAAGACAATATTCAGATAGTTAAGGTTGTTCATGAATATATTAAAAATTTAGAAATATTTGTATAGTGAAATATATTTTATAGTCCGAATCTAAATAAACTTGTTACTTTGTATGTCTGTAATATATTTTATATTCAATTTTTAGACCCCAGCCGGCTGAAAAATAGTTAAAATTGAAACTAAAATTAAAATTAATGACAATAATTAATATTATAAAAGCTACAAAACCATAAATGCACCTCTATTTTCTATATCATTCAAACCATCTTTTGTATTTTTTTTTTTTTTTTTTTTTTTATTCTGATTTTTGTTTAAAATGTTTTATTTACATTCTAAATTCTTTTTATATTAATTATGATTCTTTAATGTATCAATATGGTTATTTACTCACTGTCGTTATTCTTCAGGTACAATAAATTAGTAAAAATAAGTACATGATATCAAACATGTTGTTTTGAAAAAATGAGTTATTATAATAATAATATTGAACAGCTGACTGGAGACAGTTTGATTTAATGTAAGGCCTCTAAATCAATAGTGGAGTTTATAACTTAGAATATTAATAAAAATTTTCTGAGTTAACTATTTGAAGCATTCTTAGAATATTTATAATTTTTATCTGAGTTAACTATTTGAAGCATCCTTCAAGTCAGCTATGAGGAAGTTTTGAAAAATAATTCTGTGTTGTCTTTATGTTTGTGCATGTGTTGTTTTGTTTGAATGTAATATATTGTACCTTGTTTTATGGAGAGGACTTACATAGGCTTTGCCTGTTGCCCAGTCCAATTCAATTTATTTGAATAAAATACTGTTTAACCCGTAAAACCATAACAAAAGTTCTTGAGAACTTAAACTATATGATATTTATTCTTTCTTAATAAAATAATTTCCTGGAACATAAAGCCCCACACAATTTAGTGTGTTCCCAGAATGACTGGAAATTATACTGTAGATTTATATGATAAAGGATAAATATATATGACGACAATGTTTACACCCCAGTGCCCATTTTGAATAGTGAAACTTTATACATACATGAAACTTTTCCCGAATAAACATGGATTCTGAGAAATACAACAAAGGAACTTTAATGACAAAATCATATGTAATACTTATTCTGATAACTTTCCTATATTTAATGTAACCATTCTAAATTTATTTACATGGAAATTCGTTAAAGTAACTATTGTAGTGAACTGGGAATGGTTCACTGATTATTATTTATTGTATATGCTACCCAATAAAATATTTCAAGAAGTGGGTAGGTTGCCTCCCCTGACTCACTGCAATAATGAAAGATCTTTAGATTATCAGAAATATGTTATATACAATAAGATTATTCAATCCAACTTGTATGGCAAAGTATCTGTATATGCTTTGCCTTTTGTCCAATCCCTTTGTTTAAATGTACTTTTGATATTTGAACAAACGAATCATTAAACAAAGTAATTAAACAGGTCAGAATACTCATTATCTAAAGTGAAAAGTATTCCTATAACTTCTCTAACATCATGATTATTTCTGGAAATGTTGATACATACTAAATATTCCAGGAAATTCTTTTCATAAGTATTCCGACACGAATATTTCTATACACGCCTTCGTTAGAAAATAATTATTTTGTCATTGAACTTCCATTTACTATCTTGTAAATCTATTCGTGGATTGTAATCTGTTTCTGTTTGTTTACAGGATTAGCATAAATTTTGTCAATATGCAGTAAAAATATATCAAAAATTAAATTGATATTTTAAGTGTTGTTTACAAAGTATATTTGTTCAGCCTAACAGAAGTCCCCCTGGAAACTTTGTTATAAACAATGTCATACTATCTGTTCCTGTTGGAACAAATATATGCCATTTATTCCGTAAGGAACAAATTCTGTAACATTTGTTCCAGTGGAAATAATATTACAGAATATGTTTTCCACTTGGCACTTATATTATGAAGGAGCTTTTATTTCACGACATTGTAGTGTCGTGAAATAATAGTTCCTTCATAATATTTATTCTAAAGAATGGTGGAACTTTTATTCCGTCACAAACCACACCCTGTTATGAAATAGAAGTTCCTAAATATATTATTAGGTCCAAATAGAAGTATATTCTGGAATATTATTTCCTCTGGATGAAATATTACAGTATTTGTTCCTGACGGAATAAAGGGTATCGAATATTTGTTCCAAAAGGTACATTATAGCATAATTGTTTATAACAAAGGTTCTAGAGGAACTTCTGTTAGGACGGGAAAATATACGTTGACAACACCCTTCAACAAATCATAAAACATAAAAACTACAATACAATGTAGCACTTATCGATTTTCTTTGGTTACAAGTGATTTTCTGACTGCAAAATGTTTGATAAACTTACAGTATTATTGAATTCAAAGATAAATAGTAAACCATTTATTCCGACAAACACCATTTATTTCGACTAACATTTCTTCGGTTTGTTTTTAATCCACCCACCTGTTTTCTTAGCCCTTTACGTACACGTATATTGTAATTATTGTGATAAACTTTTGGATAAATAAGGTGATTAAATACTACTTAACTATTTTGCGTAAATATTTATTATAAAGAACGACAACCAATTTACGGTTCAAAAAGTACCAACAAAGTTTAACGATTGACAGCGTGAGTAATTCTACATTTGTAATCGGGATATCGAATAAGGGTCAATATAAAGCACTCTTTAACTAATATTTATATAATCATCATCTTTATATTTTTCAGTATATATAGTTAATTGTTGAATATTCAATAGGAAATTGTATGGCCATAAATTGTTGAATATTCAATAGGAAATTGTATGGCCATAAATTAGCCTTAATTAAGTATGGACAGTATGTATAGCGTTTGTTCTTTTTATTGTTGTGCTGGTTTTGTTTATTTATGCAGTGGTCAACGTTATATATGGGTTGTAATGATGATATACGTGGTAAAGAGATATTTTTGGTTGGAAAATGTAAATATATGTGATGATTTGTTTTATCTTCAACATACACTATGCTTTTTTTCAAACATCATATGCATGATACTATATGTTAATATATGTCAGTGGCTCATCTATAATTGATTAATATTCGTTGTACAGTTTACTATATATGTGGTATTAGCAGTTTGAACTTAACAAAAATGTGATGCATTCATCTTTATGCACGGTGATTGCATATCATCTATTGTTGTTGTAGTCCGTATTGGTCATTTTCCGTCCTTTAGTAAGTCCAGAGTGCAATATAGTGGAGCAGGATCTGCTTACTCTTCCGGAGCACATGAGATCACACTAGTTTTTGCTGGGGTTAGTGTTGTTCAGTCGTTAGTTTTCCCATGTAGTATTTTGTTGACCGGTTTTAGTTTTTTTTTCGTCGTCTTCCGTTTTTTGCCAAGGTGGCAGTTTCTTTTCGACATATGCACCTTGTATCTTCCGACTCTGTTTTTCAAAGCAGGTGGAATATTTGTACAGGCAATTGTGTATACCGCACTGCAAAACATCAAACTACCATGGACTTACAATGAAACAGTTGAAGAAAAAAAATTACCTCGTATAACTATACGAGGACCGAATTTTATAGGTAAGGTTTATCTGCCAGTTAGTATAATATAACGGCAATGCGAGTAGAATTCATAGAAGAAACCTTCATGTATTATAATTTTAGATGAATTTTAAATTTTAAAACAGAACTAACACTTCTGTACATGAGATGGTCCCCAATTTTCACAGATATCGATACTCTTCGGTTTTTTTTTCTCTCACAATATAATCCTACAGATCAATTTGCAATGTGATAGACTTAATTTTACTTAAATTTCATCCAAGCAGACTGCATTATTGACTCTACGTTGATGATCAAATATGAATAGTAGTACATGTATTTGATTATGGCTTTCCGTGTTGAAGGCCGTACTTTGACCTGTAATTGTTTACTTTTTACACTTTGTGACTTGGATGGAGAGTTGTCTCATTGGCACTCATACCACATATTATTTCTATTTATCATATAAGTTATCTTACTCATGATGTCTATTTATTTCAAGTATTATTTTCAGTCTTCAGTATTCTGTTTCATACTTTTCTCTATTGGACCTTAGTCATTCCTATACAGAACCACATTTTTTTGTTTCAGTTTTGGCGGGAATGTTTTTGTAATTCTATTGGTCATTTCTAGTCCATTGCTGGACGTAAAGCAACCAACAATCAATCTAAGTCCGATATGCATTTCTATTGATTTCTTTGTTATGGTTCGAATAATGGTGATAGCATTGTTGCCAACCTGTATAATTTATGCCTTTTGACATTTTGACAATCTTAAATAATATAGGCTATATTAATATTTCATATTTCTGTTGGAATTCACTATTTACTTCTACATGCATTTTTTTTCTTTTCCAACTAGAACTAATATATTAATGTTTTGAATACCCTAAGATACTAAGAGGAAATTCAAACCTCATAAGTTGAGATATACTGACAACGCCATAGCAAACACAAAAGAAGACTAAAGACAATCAAGTTAAAAAACACGGCAAACTAAGTAGCTAAACGAACACCACAAAAGAATGTGAAGAGGACAGCCTTGTGGTTACGACAATTGAACATATCCATGGTCATGTGTGACATAGATATTCCATAACAGTCAACCTGCCGTAAAACAGTCGAAGAGATGACTTCAACTTATCACTTAAAACCAAACATACAAACTTCCCGAAATATAAACTTATTCAAACGACTGATGAAAACTAAACTAATAAAGTCACCCTCCTACTTTAGTTGTGGTGATAGAAAACTAAATGTTTCATACACGTTTGAGAAATATGTGCAGTTCTTTAAATGCAGATCTGCATCGTGTTAAATACTAAACCTAACCCCACTTGCAGCTGTGGCCACCCTGATGAGAATTGTATTCACTGTCTTTTCGAGTGCCCTTTTCCCAATAAAACATGAGAAGTATTGTTTTTAGAATTAGAAAGAGCTTTTCTTGGCTACTGATATTGAGCTTACGTTTCAGCACCATATAGAATTTTTTTAGTCTGTACAATCTTATATCAGAATTACAAAATTATTCATAACATACAATCAAAATTCTGAATTCTTACTTTCTCACACTTCACTCAATATAAAAATAAGTGAGATGTGGTATGATTGCCAATGAGACAACTATCAACCAGAGTTCAAATGAAGTGGATGTAAGCAATTATACGCAACCGTATGGCCTTCAACAATGAGAAAAACCCATACCGTATTAGTCGGCTTATAACAAACAATTTACGAAAAAACAAATATTACAGACACAAAACAACAACAACCACTGAACTACAGGCTCCTGACTTGGGACAGGCACATAAAAAATGTGGCGGGGTTAAACATGCTTGTGAGCGTTCAACCCTCTAACCTGGGACAGTGGTGTTACTGTACAACATAAGAACAAACTATAAAAATCAGTAACTCAAAAGATTGGTACGAGGCACAAAAACAACATAAAAAACAATAGACATAAAATAGGACTACTCGCAGATACTTAGTTCAAAGTAATAAATAAATCATGTTCTCCAAGACTTAAGTCCAGTCTTATCTAATATTCCATATTGTATTGTTTTTTTTTTTCTTTTTTCTTTATTCTATTTTATTTTATTTTTGTATAACATGCATTCCTATTATGTTTTCGTCGCTATAAAATGTTATTTTGTGTTTATGTTTGTATAGTGAAATGACGTCACCTATGTTTTTATAACTTGTGTTCAATCACTTTTGCTTCTTTTGCTAATAAATTATGTTTAAACTAAACTAACCCTTGGTTCAAAAGCTTCCTTAGCTTGTAAGCAGCTTGCATTCTATCAAGGAAATCATGATAGGAAAGGAAGCTCTGGAATATTGAATCAACTTTGAGGTATATGCTTTTATGCAGGCGCTGCTGGAATGTTGCTGCATAGAAATGGAAAGTTCATAATTGGAAAGCTTAACTCATGCCTTTCGTAGTAAAATCTATTTGTTCTCAACCGACCATTCTTGTCAATGTCTAGATTTTAGTCAAGATATGAGTCAAACTTAACTGTATCAGTAGTATTCTTTATTTCAAGTTCGATGAAATAGATGCGTTCAACTTTGAACTATTTAGTGAGGACATCATCCATAAAGTGGAACGTGGCGTTAAAGGAATACTATTGACTTTTGTTTCCTTTTTCCTGAAACTTAGTCTTTTTTCAGCAGCAAGTTTGAAAAAAAGATAGAACTGGTTTTGTGTAATGTACTCCTACAGTTTACAACCCAGATCCTTGAATCTTGATACAATGAATACACATATATTGCAGTTGTGAACGTAGTATTATGGAATTGTTAGAAGATTGTTATTTGTTTTACGTCCAGTGGCAAATATGTCATGTATGTTCAGGACGAGAACAAATTAATAATTGATACAATAGGTAGGTCCTACAATAAAGGGTCGACCGGTAACAAAGGCGGTATATCGGATAGGGACAGACATTTGGTCTTGCAACGGACCATATACGGACCCCTCAATGAGTTGTTGCAAGGATTCTTAACGTACAGAGAGCATGACACTCTCTTTACACGAGGCATCGGATTTAACGTCCCCATTCTGACTGGACGTGGCTGCGTATCCATACATCCCGCACAACCAAACCGACGCCTCACTTTTGCAAGGGTTTACTACCGATCTAAATTCCCCAGTGATCCTTGGGGTCATTTTCTGCAATGATTATCTGTAATATTTTCTTTCCGGTCATTGCACTGTTTACCAAATTGCTGTTTATAATCGTATTCGCAAGACAGCTTCCCTTGTTAGGGTGTAGAAGAGAATGATTTAATTACAGGGGTTAAGTATTTTTGTTTTCAGTCAAAGTGAGCATTGTTTGATATAGTTTCGTTTTGCATCCCGAAGTTTCTAATGTCTTTACATCGGTATTATAGAGTAAAACGAATTTTCTGAAGGTATGGTACGTTCTTCTATGTAAGTTCATACTTCCGTAACCCAAAGTATTGGACTGAAAAAGACTATTCCTGACCTAGACATACGTGCTGCCACTCATTTGGTCGACTCTTCATAGTAATCTACCGGACAAGATCAAAATCCGACTGAAATATTCAAAATTTGGCGGGTCAATATAACACATTTCCGTAGTACCTCCTTTTTATCGGATTTGGTTGTTTCTTTTTTGTTATTGTTCATGTACATGTGCACGAATGTGGTTTAATATATATATAAACTATCAGAAGCACATCGGTCTGTTGTAATACGGTGGACTGTGCTCATGTTAACTGTTATATATCTGTTGTAATACGGTGGACTGTGCTCATGTTAACTGTTATATATCTGTTGTTATACGGTGGACTGTGCTCATGTTAACTGTTATATATCTGTTGTAATACGGTGAACATGACTGTGTTAACTGTTATGTATCTGTTGTAATACGGTGGACTGTGCTCATGTTAACTGTTATTATAATAACAACCAGTCACCTAAACATACTTAAGAGTTTAAAGTTCTTTGTATTATAGTACTGATAATATTTGTAATGCAGGCGTCACACTGTCCAGAAATTGACACCAGATGGTCATACGAATATGGAATTTTTTGCGCGAAAATGGTCCCGAACTTGGTCAACAGCCAATCTTCAGACGAAGCAAGAACGATGCTTACAGAAGGTCACACGATGGCACCCGAACCACACACGAAGACAACACAAAATGTGAAATTTTATTACGATGTTTACCCGTAGGACACACGAAGGACACACGATGGCTATACGATGTCGTATTGAGAGTACGATGCGTTCGAACTTGGTCACGAAGGCGTCACGATACCTTCCGATGGTATAATACATTCGGCCGACCGTAGGAAATTTATTTTTAATTACCTAATTTTTTGGTCCTTTATCCTTACTTTACAAGTTATTTTAATTTCTTTATTAAAGTAGTTTTCAATCAAAATTTCAGAACCAAAATGTATTACTCCATACACATTTTGCTTTAAGTTACAATGCAATATGTAGTATGGAACAGGAACGTCATAATCAGGTAGGGACTTCTGGGATACTGGGAGATTGAATATGTTGTTCGGACTTTCAAGATCTTCATTGTAAATACTGGCATTGTTGCTGGAACCATCAGAGCCGAAATCAATCCAGGAAAACTTGTAGTCTGCGTCGACCATGACTATGAGAACAATGAAAAAGAAACCGTTATATTTTTCTGTATAAAGAACCCGTATTCCAAAGACAGGTGACCACCACATGATTGCCACCCAGAGAACCACAGCAGTGTAGAAATTGCCATGGCGTCGTCAGTTTGTTTTCGATCTATGAGTTTGACTGTCCCTCTGGTATCTTTCGTCCTCTTCCATCTCTGCTAAAACTGCTCAGCAACGGCAGTTCCCTCCTCAGATGTAATATGACACTGAATCACCTCAACAGCAAACTCGTCTTTGATGGCATTGCAGACATTATTGATGATAAGGGAGATGGTGTTTGGAGCAACTCTGAAGTTGAAGGACATGTGGCTTGAGAGTGTGTTCGTAAAGTTATTTTGAGGACAGTTGTTTTGTTGTATTAATATAAAACTGCACTGGTCTAGATGAGCTGTTCCCACCCATATTATTAATTTTTATTCGTGGGATACAAATTTTGTGGATTTCATTTGTACAGTTGAACCACGAATTTAAATGTTCAACGAATTACAAATTTTCTATAAGCTTGTATGCAGACTTTGGCAAAACCACGAAATCGATTATCCAAAAAAATGCAAGTTTCAATCAATCAACGAAAATGGGTAGCCACAAAATAAATGAATCCACAGTATGTCTTTTATTTTTTGTCTATAAATACTGGATATGCGTTTAAGGCCACAAACAAGAATATAACATTACTATGATACATGGTAATGATTGTTTAAATCAGTTCCATCCTTACAAATTAACCGCTAGCATTCTTAAAAATGAAGATACCTTAAATTTCAATGATCATAATTTACTTTAAACATTACTTTATATAATTTTGCTTATAAAAATTATTTGACATATAATATTGCTGTTTAAGTTGTATGATTTACAGTGTCAAAAAGCCTATTCTTTGGTCACGCTCCCATCCTGTTTGAACAATAATAAACAGCATTACAATTTAAACTGAACATGAGCTGTTCTGGCTTTTTTGTTTTTTTGTTCGTGAAACCAATCTGAGAGTCATCAATCAGACTGTGCTTTATTCTAATGCTAAATATACAATTGGGTAATTTTCCGACACAGCTGGTGATTGTCAAGCTTCTATAGTTACTTGGATTATCTATATCACTACTTATGTGAACATTTTATATATATATATATATCTAATATACATTTAGTCCCGCACTCTCAGTCCTGATGCGATTTTTAAATTCTAAATTTTGAGAATTGAGATTTTGAACTTGTTTTAGCTACTGTGTTAGAGTTATAATATTCTCTATTTATCAATGATCTTTATGGAAGATCATTTAAAAGTTTTCAATTTAATTTTAGGTTATTATCATGTAATCCTTTTAGAGCTAGAGGTATGGACTTGATTTTTTTTCTAGCTTTTGTATTGTAATTATGCACGGTTTAATTCACAAAAAAAATATTAACAAAAAAAAAACTGAAATCCAAGGTAAATTCAAATAGGTAAAGTCCTTAAAACCTGACAAAATCATACAGTATAGTAAAACATGGTTTCACATCAATTTCCCGATAAAGTACAAATGAAAAAAATATAAATACAAGGATATCCAAAATGAAAACAACTCTTAACAAACCTCATGCCTTCGAACCGCACAGCTTGACCCACCTACATCAGGAACGCCCGAAGCCAAAAACCTAAAAGCCGAATGAACAAATACCGAACCACGTCACGAGTTATACGATCAAATTGAACTTAATAGTACAAAGACAAATAAAGGAAACTGAAAAGTTAACAAAATGATACAGAACGTCAGCACATAGAATCTGTAACTAAAAGACCATCTTGAATTATTTGTGAAATAGTATAAACAAAAATACCCACACTCCGAGGTAAATTCAAACAGGGGAAGTCCATTAAAACCTGCCAAAATCATAAGTTAGACTATCAACCAACGGAACGAATGCAAAACAGTTTTCATATTCCTGACTTGTTACAGACATTTTCCGAAGAAAATGGTGGGTTAAACCTGGTTTTATAGCTAGCTAAACCTCCCACTTATATGACAGTTGTTTATAGTTCCGTTATATTGCCAAAATTGGGTGAGCAACTAAAACAGACATAATAAGTTGGATAAAGCAGCCAAAACTGTGTAAACATACATCAGACATACAAAACAACTGACTTAAGAATTCAAGTAAACATAAAAATAAATCTGACAAAGACGTCAACGAAAAAAGTTTTGCAGTTGATAGTTCATACAGTAAATTAAAACATAATGCCATCCTACTAACACTTTCACCGATACAGGAGTAATTAAGTAAATTATAATACAAGGGTTAACAAAATGAAAACAACACTAAAAAAAATCTAGCGTCCGAATCGCACCTCTGGACCCTATTGTAGCAGGAACGACAAAGCCTAAATCGCACCTCTGGACCCTATTGTAGCAGGAACGACAAAGCCTAAATCGCACCTCTGGACCCTATTGTAGCAGGAACGACAAAGCCTAAATCGCACCTCTGGACCCTATTGTAGCAGGAACGACAAAGCCTAAATCGCACCTCTGGACCCTATTGTAGCAGGAACGACAAAGCCTAAATCGCACCTCTGGACCCTATTGTAACAGGAACGACAAAGCCTAAATCGCACCTCTGGACCCTATTGTAACAGGAACGACAAAGCCTAAATCGCACCTCTGGACCCTATTGTAACAGGAACGACAAAGCCTAAATCGCACCTCTGGACCCTATTGCAGCAGGAACGACAAAGCCTAAATCGCACCTCTGGACCCTATTGCAGCAGGAACGACAAAGCCTAAATCGCACCTCTGGACCCCATTGCAGCAGGAACGACAAAGCCTAAATCCCACCTCTGGACCCCATTGTAGCAGGAACGACAAAGCCTAAATCGCACCTCTGGACCCCATTGTAGCAGGAACGACAAAGCCTAAATCGCACCTCTGGACCCTATTGCAGCAGGAACGACAAAGCCTAAATCGCACCTCTGGACCCTATTGTAGCAGGAACGACAAAGCCTAAATCGCACCTCTGGACCCTATTGCAGCAGGAACGACAAAGCCTAAATCGCACCTCTGGACCCCATTGCAGCAGGAACGACAAAGCCTAAATCGCACCTCTGGACCCTATTGCAGCAGGAACGACAAAGCCTAAATCGCACCTCTGGACCCTATTGCAGCAGGAACGACAAAGCCTAAATCGCACCTCTGGACCCTATTGCAGCAGGAACGACAAAGCCTAAATCGCACCTCTGGACCCTATTGCAGCAGGAACGACAAAGCCTAAATCGCACCTCTGGACCCTATTGTAGCAGGAACGACAAAGCCTAAATCGCACCTCTGGACCCTATTGTAGCAGGAACGACAAAGCCTAAATCGCATCTCTGGACCCTATTGCAGCAGGAACGACAAAGCCTAAATCGCACCTCTGGACCCTATTGTAGCAGGAACGACAAAGCCTACATCGCACCTCTGGACCCTATTGTAGCAGGATCGAGAAAGCCAAAAACATGAAAGCTGGCTGTACAAATACCGAGCCACGTCAAGAGTATAATGGTACAAAAACAAATAACGGGAAAACTGTTAAGTAAATGAAATGATACACAACTTCAGCACCTAGAATCTATGACTCAAGATCATCTTGTGTAATTTGTGAGGTAGACGCTGAATATTTACCTATTAGGTTTTAATACTTTCCGATGAACTTTTTGAGAAAAAGAATGAGACGGTCTTTGACAAAACTTTGCTCACTAATTGTTTGCTGACACCGATGATGTTTTACCAAGTCTGAGCAGCAGCTGCAAGCTCTTGAATATCGTACGAGTTGAGAAATGTACACTCCATACGCGGTCGAAGCTGGTATATTGCTATTAAGGTGAGGAAAAATCATTTAAACCAAATTTGAACTCGTCTCGTTTGTATGATTTTCTACCACAGGAATAGATTACCTAAGCTGTATTTTGCAACACCTTTTATAATTTTTGGTACTCAATGCTCCAACTTCCGACTTATTTGGCCCCTTTTTTCGATTTTTAAACATATTTTATTAATAATCACCTGTTACATAAACCCCAAATTGTCCAGGAAAGCTACTTAGGGGTCCCCTCATTGTTACAGAACTCATTTGTCAGGGAAAATGAAAACGAACGATAAAAACCTCCCATTATAAATAACCATTTTCAATCTATATATTTATACATCACACCATATGTAATTATTTGGAAAAAGTATTCATTTTATCTGTAGTTTTTCTGTATATATACATTTTTTCACTCATATACTTATTTGGCCTTTTTATCTTTTTTGATTAGAACGTCAGTGGTGAGTCTATTTTGGACAAAACGGGAGTCTGACGTAGACAATTTTACTCCTCGTATCTATGATGAGTTTATTTGTCATATTTTCCAAAAGTGATTTCTTACATATGGATATGTAGAGAATTTTGAATACAATGTTAAAACTTAAAAAGATTGAATCAAATTTTGTTTATATCATTATGAAACCAGTTCGCATTTTTCTATTAATTCTTCGTCTACGTTTCCGAAAAAATTTATCTGCTGCATTAATGAAAATGTTAGATAATGTTATAGTAATCGAATCCGAGGAATTTTTAATATCACTCTTTTTAAAGACAACACAGTTTGAAATTTGACTGAAGTATCATCTTACAATATGAAGTAACATTACAAGGGCAAACCATTAAATAAACAGACACGGGACACAGAAAATTACCAATAAAGTTACAAACACCGAGGGGAATTCAAGTAGAATTTAAGAGCAAATTGAGTGGGCATGTTTCTTTTATTACATTTATTTCATGCATAAGCATACATATGCTTAAAACATTTTTTCTGATTTCCTTCAGCAATAACATTAATTTTGTAGAAACTGTAACCATTTTGTAGTCATGGAAATTTTACATCACTTTGCAAGCTTTCTGGCACGTCTTTAATCTTTCAAGGCAATATTGCAAACACAGGATGCTTTCTTCTTCGGAGTTGCGTTCATTACACATGAACAACTTGTGACAGTGAATGTATTCACCAGAACACAATTGTTGACATCCTCTAGCATCTGACAATACCGTGTCTGTTCCATCTGCTGCCAGGACTCCAAGGACCAAAACAAAAGCTATTGTTACTGAAAACTGAAAGAACATTGTTTTTATGTATGATTCTATCTTTCCTATTTTTCGAACTAAAACATAATATGAGGGAGGTTTTACCTGTGAAAGAGAACGAAGTTCATAAAGATAACTATTTAAATCAGTACTGGATTTTGCAAAATTAAAACTACAGTTAAATGATTTTGAATGTAATTACCAAGACAATCAATTGTTTTTTTTTACAGTTTACAAATTATATTGCAAATGTTTCTTCGAAACCTTCTTCAACTTTTCCTGAATGAGTTGCAATCTAAGTTTTAGTACATCTGATGAGTCAGCAATTTACAAAATTTGTCATTTATAAATCATCCCAGTATAGAAGTATTGCGGGTGGTTATAGTCCACAATCAGCAATATTCTTCCAGATTCGTAATTCACCAAACCTGACATCTAATTAAATGAGGTTAGAATGTATAAACCAATAAAGAACCATATATCTCTGGTTTTGTTTGAAATATAAAAATAATAAATCAAATGAAATTAACAAGATGCGGAAAAAGTAGCCTTGTAAACAAAGATTTTGTTAAAAGATTTCACATTTTATATGCAAACAGGGCTCTTGAAAATTGTCAGTCCGAATCATTTGTTGGTTGCTGAATCCCAATTATTGTCACATTAACCAATGTTGTCAATATAACGGAACTACATTTGTATAAGCAACTGTCATACAAGTGGGAGTTTTAGCTAGCTAAAAAACCAGATTTAACCCACCACTTTCTTCGGGCAATATCAGGAATTTGACAGTTATTTTCCATTAGTTCCATTTTTGATAAAGATCAATGTTCGATTTTGTCAGTTTTATGGACTACTCCTTTTGAATGTACCTTGGAGTTCGATGTTTTTGTTATACTGGTTTTTTTTGACAGATACCAATTTAAAACGTCAGTTCAAATGGTTGATACAAGCGATTCTCTGATTAAAATACAGATCCTGTGTTTAAGCTTTGCTTACATGGGTCTGAAAATGCTCCGTTCAAACTTTCTGTTTTAAAGACCATTTGGGATCCACTGGTTTTGTCGGATTAATACACACCTTCACAAATTTGAAAGCTAAAATTCCATTGGCTGACGTAATAATTACAAGAACAGAAAGTAAAACAGAGCATTGTTAGGTCCTTGTATGCAAAGCTTAGACACAGAATCCGTATTTTAATCAGATTGTGTCAGTCCAACTGTTCAGTCTTTTGTTTGTGTGCAAAGGAAGGACAGCGAGGGTATTGGCATGGATCCAAGATATGGGACAAACTCATGTCACCTATTTTACTTGTTTAGACAGGGACGACCGAACATTTAAATGATTTTAGATCTTTATGTCTTCATGCATCTGTAACTTTTAAGTTTCAAGATTCATTACGCATAAATTTGAAAAGCTGTTACATTTAATGTAAGTTGTCATTTATTGTAAGTTACTGAAGGAATTGACAAAAAATATAGTATGACGAATCGGGGATCGTATTCGCTTGATAGTTTTGTCAGACTGATGTTCACTTCTAATGATAACTATTCTATCAAGAAATAAACTTCAAAAACAAGTAAATGTCATTTCAGCTATTTATATACATTATAGGGAGGTATTCTATATTGTTTAAACAGTATGAGGGGACATGATCGAGGTCTTTTGTCAGTTCAATCGCTTCTTAGCCTGGCCTTTTTTTTTTTTTTTTTAAATCAGTCACCTACAGTAACTTCTTACTACAGTGTATATTTATTCATTCTTTTAAGTAAACCAAGGAAAAGTTAATTAAAACAGACGCAACAATTAGCCTTCTATACAATAAGATAGAATAATTTCTGTGTCATTTTGGTCTCTTGTGGACAGTTGTCTCATTGGCAATCATACCACATCTTCTTTTTTATATATTTGGCTGATATCGTTTAATACCGTTTCTAGAATTTTAAACCAGATAATACTGAATTTAATTGTTGAAAACTTTGAGACAGGTTGTTCAGTATTTATAGGCTTCAATTTCTAGTTAATGTTTTATTATTTGGCAGAGGCACGCATGGGTTCAATAGCTGTCGACATTTATGACGACGCGCGTTTTTTTTTTTTTTTTTTAATTAATATCGTTATTGTCATATAAACATAATTAGTTTTTGACGAAAAACAAAAACAAAAAACAAACATAATATGGCAAAGAAATAACAATTATAGGAAATGCACACATGAAAAAAATAAATTACCATGCTTTGATTGTTAACATTGGTCTTTGTTTAAATAATAGTTCTTAAAAACAAAAGGTATTGGCTGTTCAGGTTTTTTAACAATCTAGTACACATTAGAAACCATCCCTTTGGAAAAATGATAATGATTGTTCCATTTGAATGGAAAGTTGACATAACCTTTAACCCCAAGGGGCAACTGGAGTATAAGAATATGATTGCATGGACTTCTCAAATCCGGCAGTAATACTAATGCTAAAGAGGGAAGTCCGTTTAGGAGTGGGGAAATACAAATACGCAGCCACGTACTACCATAATGGAACATTAATTCGGATGTCTCGTGTATGGTGAGTAAAAGGCTTTAAGAAATTTCTACACGATAGAAAAAATCCTTTAAGTTGTCCGTAGGTGGCCTGTTGCAATTCAAATTTCTGCCCCTATCCAACATAGTTTACCTTAATTGTTCAATGGCAGTCAAAATGTACAACCCTTAATCCCAATAATCAACTTTGCAAGGCCTACCAAATTTATTGTTCATGTTTTCTGTTCTTGAATTTGCACGAACTAGTCAACTGTACGTTACAAAATTTGAACAATTTTCAACCGAAAAGTTAAAATATAGAACGGATAGTGTTTGCATAATGCATAAACAGAAATAAACAAAACATATTGGTCAGTACAACAAGCTACACCATCAACCGACTCATCGTCTTACTATGCAGACAGTAATGGGAAAAACACAACAAAATCCAGTTGACTTACTGATCGATCGATTGTTGTTTGTTTAACGTTTGACTAACATTTGGGCATAGATATTATGTAGGATAATGGCAAACATTTTGCCTTGCAAGAGACCAAAGAGTTGTTAAAGGGATTCTTTAACATACAGAGAGCGTGGTAATATCTCAATATGGGATATTGGATTTGATATCCAAATTCCACCCTGTCGTGGTTGTGTATTTATACATCTTATACAACTTAACGGAAGCCCCTCAGCATGGGTCTTGACTGTCCTTGGGGCAGCCTTGCAGTTACCTTGGGGTCAAATAAAGTCGGTGTTTTACATTTATGAAACATCATATGTTCATAATTTAGTACCAACATTTGAGCTTATTCGTAAAATTATATCCAAAAGTGTAGATCATAAGCTATAAAAGTATAAATATATATTCATAAATACATATAATTGATAAAAAAAAGACGGTTATTTCAAGATTAATCTAAAACATATGGAAAAAATGAAAAAGAAAAAATTCGTACCTGCATGATTTATATCATGTATATATACTTTCTCAATGTTGTCTCTGTTTGCAGATGTGAAGGATCATATCTGTTTGGTCTTATATATACCCAGATCAATTTTTTTTATCAAAATGTCATCATTTCAGATTATTATTTAATTGGGAGAAAATTGACACACATCTGCCTAATCGACTACCCATTTATTACAGTTGAAATTGTAATATCGTACATTGATTTACTGATATTGTCTCAAAGGTTACAAATTTGCAGTGAATAATGAAGAGAGTATACCATGCTTGTATGCCCTGTAATTATATCACCGCCGGGTTACTGGTTTTATAGTGGTAGACTGATATGATCTCTTTGGTGAAGAAATAATACAATGTTGATGAAATGGACAAACAGTAAGGGGAACTATTGCAGGATGCCATTAACTATACAGCTTGTAAAGGAATAGTGAGGTGTTCATAAATTAATTTCTTTTATTTTACAAGTAATATTGACATTGTTTCCGTTGATAGCTATGATATTTTATTGTATATTACACCACTACACAATTTTATTAAACATTTTTTTTTTAATTTAAGGAAATGGTCATTGATTTACTGCAGTGTTGTAATCGTTACTTTCCCCTTTCTCCCTTATAGTGTACATTAATTTATGTTTTTTTTTAAGATGCGCATCCATCAACTTATTGACTAGAATATAATAGTATGGATTTTTTGGTGGCTTGGAGATCATTCTATGAAACTATTCATAATCAGAAGACTGGAACTTAGTCATTAATTTCCCATTTAGAACAAGAATAGCCCTTTATTCAAATTATTATTTATCTACAACTCTTGGAATTTCCCTCTTACAGTACTTCAGTTGGAGCTTTCAAGAGTTGTGTCAAGTCTCCGGGACCCATATTATTGATACATTAGTAAGAGATTACTAAATAGGTCAAATCTATCACTCAAGACTTCGAATATAGTTCTCTGAATCCGCATCTTTTTATTAAAGATATTGTGAATTCGACTCTTTGCTCGTGTGGTGCTATAGAAACCACAGCGCATTACTTGCGTCTCCGATTTCACATTTCTCGCAAACAACATTTGGATAACATCAGAAACTACCAATTCTTGTCAGACGAAATTTTGCTATATGGATCAACGGATCTCATCTATGAACAAAGCATAATTATATAGCATATGCTTGGCTTTTCAAATATTCACACGCAGTGTTTTCCTAATTACTAGTAGGACCACTTTATGTTATTTTAATGAATTATACTACTTGAGTAATACACATATCAATGGAACTCCAACAGAAAGATATTGAATATCTACCTCTGACAGACTAACCAGTGTTTTTATCTGATCACTGACACTTTCATCGTATACAAGCACATACAGTATTCAACATTCAAGGTTACGTTATTGGAGGAGTCAGGTTTGCTTGGTCATTAGAATGATGCCCAACAGTAAATGTTTCAAATCGGGATAGACATGGGTATTTACTAGGACGTATAATTTATACCTACCTTATCCTTTTGTGACTACTTACACTAGGCATCAGAATACCCGCAGACTGGAACGAATTAAAAGGAAGTGCAGAAAACTTAAAAGTTGTGGTATAATTTCCAATTCGATGTACCAACTCTCCACTAAAGACCAATGACGTAAGCTTAAACTACACGGCCTTCAACAATAAGCCAAACATGCATACCGTATAACGTATAGTCAATAGTACAAAACAATAAAACGGAAAACTAATGTCATGGTAGACAGCAACAAATGACTACCGTTAAATCACAGGCGCCTGACTAGCGGCAGGTACATACAGAATGAGGTGGGGGTTAAACATGTTTGTGAGCGATAAATCTTCCCCTAATTTCGGACATTGCTATAACAGCAAAACAAAAGAACAAACTGTAAAAATCATTTGAAATACGGAATACCAAGTCTCAGCAGAACTTGCTATTATGTCACTTTGGAGGGATGTCATCAGGGATATAGTTGAAGCTCGAGTTAATTTAAGCTCTTGGTAGTTTTGTAAATCACCTAATCAGTTTTTCAGTTTTATCAGTTAATACTTTAATGATTTAATAACCATAATGGTTTACTTTTATAAATTTTTACTTGGATGGAGAGTTGTCTCATTGGCACTCATACCACATCTTCCTATATCTATTGGAGCATTTACTTTCAAAAGTATGGTGTATGTCTCTCGACCAGCAAACATGGACGACGTTATTTAAAACATGATATGGAGTTAATCTGCAGTTTTTGGATTATTATATCTAAAAAAACTTAAGCAGTAAGTACAAAGTTGATAATGATTACAAGTCAAGATCTAGCTGTCTTTAGCTTATCGGACAATAGTCTAGTAGAAAATAGAAACAATCTGACGTGTTAAAAGTGTGTAATAACAGAATCACATCGGTAATCAGAAAATAGACTATTGGACAACCAATTTTTGAGTTGTTCCCACAGAAAATTGACAGACTTTGACGTTTTTGGCTGTAATCTCTAAAACTAAGACGCTAGATGTACAATATAAACTGCATAAAATACTAGATGACCAAGTTCCATCTACACTGCAAATTACATTATCATCATTATACATCACCTACTTTGCATGATGTCTCTATTAATGACTTCCTGCCATTTATACAAAAGCCGTTAGGTATTCAACACATTCGCACGAAACTTTATTCATTACCCCTTTCAAAACTTCATTCTCTGTTCAATTTATGTTTGGAAACCACTATTACAAACCCTCATTCAAACCAATACAAACTTACAGCTATCATTTCGGATATTGTAAGTCACAGACTTTTCAAACCAGTTCGCATTGGAAAAGATGAAAAAGAGAAAAGATCTTTTCTTAAACTTTCCTTTGCCAACAAAGGTCTCGAAGGCGTCGACTTAGGCAATATCCTTCATCATAAATTAGTTCAGTCGAAAATACCTCCTTATTTTAAAGATCAGTCTGTACCAATAATTTCGTATACCTATACCAAACCAATTGCAACTAAAATTTTCAATTACAAACACGTTTTGCAGGATCTCAACATTGACGAATCAAGTCTAAACCTCCTGATTGCACTTGTGCTAGTTCCCAATTCACATATAATCCGGCTGGCCACGTTATTACCGGAGACTTCAACATTGTCAATAACACTTCCCTGCGAAATTTGTTATCCAAAGGTCCGAAATATCGTGAGCCTAAATCCATCAATTGGAAATACAACTTCAAAATACTGATGGATTCAGTCGAGGATTATGCCAGTCAATGGGCTAAAACCGAGAAAGAAGACGTAGATACTCTCTCCGAATGGATTAAGGCTGTGAGGTCGTTGATACAAATCCGAATTAAGAAACTAAATGGGTCTATCAATACCCACGCTACGTCAATTTTTAAAGACCCAAATGTTGCAAAACACTTGTCCTACCTCCATGACAAATATGTTGTTGTCCCCGCAGATAAAGCCCCAAACAACATTGTTTTTGTGTGTAAATATCATTACATAAACTGCTTGATAAATGAATAAGGTATTGACAATTCACTTGGAAACTCAACATATACCCTCACGACACTTACCAAAGAGGAAATCCTGGATAATCATAGGTCTGTTCTATTACTTTGGAATTTCAACCAAAGATGAAGAACTGGATCTTCCATCACTGTATTGGATACCTAAACTACATAAGTGTCCTTACAAACAACAGAATATTGCTGGGTCTTCCAAGTGCTCCACGAAACCTCTTTCTAAATTATTAACATCTATTTTATCAGCAATCAAAGCCGGGCTCCAATGTTATTGTGAAACTGCCTATTCTAGAGGTGGCGTGAATCAGATGTGGATACTAAAAAATTCCAAAGATCTTTTAGAGTACATACAATCTAAGACTCTCTCATCTTGCAATAGTATTAAAACATTTGACTTTTCTACACTTTACACAAGTATTCCCCATTCCAAACTAAAAGACAAATTGAAAGAGTTGGTATTACTTTGTTTCATTAAAAAGAAAAAATTCTCTGAAACTGACATTATCAAGATGCTTGATTTCTTGATTGACAACATTTTTGTTACGTTTGGAGGACGTGTTTTTCAACAGACTGTCGGAATTCCAATGGGAACCAATTATACTCCTCTTCTTGCCGACTTGTTTCTTTATTATTATGAGGCTGACTTCATACAGGACCTTCTTAGGAAGAAAGATAAGAAGTTAGCAATATCCTTTAACTTTACGTTCCGCTATATAGATGATGTTCTCTCACTAAATAATACAAAATTTGGTGAATATGTTGAACGAATCTATCCCATCGAACTAGAGATAAAGGATACTACAGATACAGTTAAGTCTGCCTCATATCTTGACTTACATCTAGAAATTGACAATGAGGGTCGGTTGAAAACAAAACTTTACGACAAAAGAGATGATTTTAGCTTCCCAATTGTGAACTTTCCATTTCTATGTAGCAACATTCCAGCAGCGCATGCATACGGAGTATATATCTCCCAATTGATACGATATTCCTGGGCTTGTATTTCCTATCATGATTTGCTTGATAGAGGATTGCTAAAATTCTCTGAAACTGACATTATCAAGATGCTTGATTTCTTGATTGACAACATTTTGTTACGTTTGGAGGACGTGTTTTCAACAGACTGTCGGAATTCCAATGGGAACCAATTATACTCCTCTTCTTGCCGACTTGTTTCTTTATTATTATGAGGCTGACTTCATACAGGAACTTCTTAGGAAGAAAGATAAGAAGTTAGCAATATCCTTTAACTTTACGTTCCGCTATATAGATGATGTTCTCTCACTAAATAATACAAAATTTGGTGAATATGTTGAACGAATCTATCCCATCGAACTAGAGATAAAGGATACTACAGATACAGTTAAGTCTGCCTCATATCTTGACTTACATCTAGAAATTGACAATGAGGGTCGGTTGAAAACAAAACTTTACGACAAAAGAGATGATTTTAGCTTCCCAATTGTGAACTTTCCATTTCTATGTAGCAACATTCCAGCAGCGCATGCATACGGAGTATATATCTCCCAATTGATACGATATTCCTGGGCTTGTATTTCCTATCATGATTTGCTTGATAGAGGATTGCTGCTCACAAGGAAGCTATTAAACCAAGAGTTCCAAATGGTGAAGTTGAAATCATCCTTTCGTAAATTTTACGGACGCCATCACGAGTTGGTTGACCGTTATGGAATAACCGTTTCACAGATGCGCAATGTAAGCGAATCAGGCTGATGTGAACCGCTTGTTTTATTATGGGCTGCCTCCAGTAGTTTTATTAGTATATTTTGATACATGTTATTATAATTTTTTCCAAATTATTTCTATGTATCCATCGTCCCACTTGGGACAGTGGTACGACAGTTTATCATATCAGAATCAGCTGGAAAGGGCTTAACCCGCCATGTCGGCACTAACACATTAAGATGGCAAGGGGCACAGAGCACCGATTTAAGAATACTTGCAGTTACTGAGAGCCATTCCAAAGCACAATTTCAAATAATATAAAATAAACCAAGTTTTTTCCAGACAAAAATATCTGAGTCAGTACACCCACTCAACATTGAAAAGAGATTGTTTGTAAAAAAATCCCCAAATGAGTTATCCTGTAAAATTTCAAAATATTCTGCCTTTTAGTTTCAAAGAAAGAGATTTTTGAAAATTCGCTAATCATAATCCAAATGCGGATGATTTGTAGAGTACCGTCAAAACATCGTTCCTGCCAAGCTTTAGATTTAAGTACGATGTTGTTTCAGGGGAAAACAATTAACGGACAATTAACATCAAATGATGGCAATCTCACAAGTGGCTTTTTTTAAAAGACCAAGTGGACTAAACTAGTCGTTTTAACTTAATAATATTCTAAAAAATTCATGTCGACCTAGCTTCTTCTTAAAATATATAGTGCGGTAAAAACGGTTTAATTGCATTTTCTTATCTTCAAAACTTAAAAAAACAAAAACAAACAAGCAGTTTCCCGTATTGCATTTCTTCTTTTTTTTTTAAGAAAGAAACTTGGCTTTTATCTTTTCGGTATAAACGTATGTAGTTATAACGTGGCGAAAAACGAACAGGAAGAGATAGCATATTACAGCCATCATATGATTTAATATATGCTGCAGTCCTGTCTTGTCTTCGATGGAATTTTTGTTATTGTTACATAACTATTTTGTTACACGAATTTAACGAAATCATGACATTCCTTATTCAAGTAATGTCAGTGTTGAAATGCAATGTGTGCCTCACTGTGCAAATAAAAAAAGTTTTCCTTTTAACGTTTTTTTTTCAAATGCGTGTAGTTTGATGACATGAATAAATACACCATATGATTTCTTTTTCATCAAAAGTCAGTTTCCCCATACCATGCTGAATTTTATTTAACTTTTCTCTTCAAGTAATTAACATGTTTTGCCTGAAGTGAATGTAATTTGGTTTAGTTCCTCTCGTCTAAATGAGAGGATTTCGAGAGATTATGGCGACCAACACGTTATGGCATTTTTTTTTTTTTCATTCCTGTAAATGCATGCAATGTACATAAGAATAAATCGGCTTCAAATATGTGTTTATTACTGTCCCGCTTTCACTAAAATGTGACATTCTTTTCTTCTTGCCTGTACACTCAAACGAAGCATTAATACATGTTTTATTTTAGTATTTGAGATTTTCTGCCTCTGTTGGCGTTCTTGCGCGTCAGTATCATTGGTAAGTCAAATTCATAGTTTTTTAGTATAGCATACTAAATATTTATAATAATTATTACATACATGTAGCGTTTGTGTTACAGATGGCATTGACAACATTGACGTGAAGTGTAATAAACAAACAACACAGCGTACGGTATGTGTATTGAGTGTTTTATTACAGAAAGAGTTTTTATTACACATATTGAGTTTCCAGACAAAATGTATGCATTGCTTAATTGGGTTTTCTTAACAACTATATATAACGTTACAGAGACAACATGATGTTACCCTAGTAGTCTACTTTCTCTCGTGATCTCATTTACGGACGGCGATGCAACTAATGTAGTTCACGTGATATCCAATTTATTCATTTAAAAACATTACAAACGAATTTTAACATTGAAACATTATACCTCAATGCATCAACTTCAAGGGTTGTTTGACAAGTAATATGAGATTATACTGAAATAGTTATAAATGTTTATAACTTATCTCCTTATTTTTATATCGTATTTTTTATCCAGGTGAAACTTTTAAAACTTTTCGTTCATACCTCATTGGATTTAGTATTTACAAAGACGGTAGGTTCTTACCTATTTCATGTGAATTGCAAACATTTTCAAATATATCATTGATTTTATGATGATTGTGGTTAAGTGTTTAACGTCTAGTGGCAAATATAACCTTCATACTCTCCGAGCCGACTTGTCTTTATTCTTACTCCTAAATAGAAGGAGCAGCAAATATTTTTTCAATTCTTTAGATCACATCCAGTATTTGAAGGGGTTCGTGTTGCTCAATCAGTTTCTCTCGACTTAAGTGTTTTGAATGTCCCCTTGGTATTTGCCGCTTCGTTTTTTAGTTTGACATAACCGGGGATCAAACCCACATGCGACCTGTCGCATTCGAGGTGAGCACGCTACAACGGGGTCGCCGTAACAGTCTTGTTTTCTTGCGACCATTTATGTATCTTCTTTCAACAATCACTAAAATTCCAAAAGACACACATCTTGTACAGACATCGATGATAGTATACATTCTATTGTTTTGAGAATTAACTTCTACAGTATAGACCTATACCTTTAATACATTTATGTAGTAAATGTGTAAACTATAATACTCCCATGTTATCAATAAAACCATGAATAAGTGGAGTGTCATTAAAAAGTAATAAAAGAAGGTGGAATACATCAATGCAACAGCAAGAAACGACACAAATATCCAAATGACCTCTTAGACTAGATGTCAACACAATCTTTAAAATTAGACAGTTGTCTATACAATATGTGAAGCTGTAAGTCGTCTCTATTCTACCAAGAAGGGATTAAAATTAAAAAGAGACCAACGACCTGTCAGCAACATCAAATTCTCTAAAATGCAAAATAAAAATCATTAATGTGACATAAGACTACTGACGAGGTTCCTGACGTCTGATAGCTGGCAAATCATGTCATAAGACATTTACCGACGAGGTTACTGACGTGAGATAGCTGGCAAATCATGACATAAGACAACTACTGACAAGGTTCCAGACGTCTGATAGCTGGCAAATAATGTCATAAGACATTTACCGACGAGGTTACTGACGTGAGATAGCTGGCAAATCATGACATAAGACAACTACTGACGAGGTTCCAGACGTCTGATAGCTGGTAAATCATGACATAAGACAACTACTGGCGAGGTTCCAGACGTCTGATAGCTGGCAAATCATGTCATAAGACATTTACCGACGAGGTTCCTGACGTGAGATAGCTTTTGTTCTTTATTCGCGTATTTCGTTTATTCTTCTTCTCTTGTTGGTACCTTAACATTTTTTTAGCTTTGTGCCTAAACTATTGAAGTGAAATCTTTTCTCCATCTCACCGGTTTATCTGAAGCTGTTAAGTATTTGCTAGTCATCTTTTAATGTATTGATTTTTCTGTTCTTTTCCTTCTGTTTTCAACGTAAAATATATCCATGTTGTCAGTTAAACAGATCGATATTAAGGTCAATCAAATCATCATGACGACCTTAAAAAACTATTTATCTTTAACTTTACCATTAAGAAACCTTGATTCAATAGCTTCCTTGTTAGCAGCAACACTCTATCAAGGATCCCATGCAAGCTCTGCAATATCGTATCAAATGGCAAAATAAACAATATGCAGATGTTCATGGAATTTCATAGAAATGGAAAGTCCCCAATTAGAAATTTGGAATTATCGGTTTTGTCGTAACTTGCTTTCTATCATTGAAATTTAATTTAATGTTAAACTAAATTAATAATTACAATCTTATATGCTCACATACATTAATTTTGAATTTCTTTTGTTGTATTAATATCCGGTATTTGAGTTTATATAAAGATAAGAAGATGTGGTATGCATGTTTCAACTCAAGAACTCGAACGCAAAGAGAGACGACGGGTATATATTTCAATGAGACAACAACCCAACAACACAAAAAAATCATCGCCAACTTCGTGTTAATTTACTTTGAAACATTTTTTTTTTTTTTTTGAAAAAGCAGAGATAAAGATACATTGTATGTTCTCGCATTTTACAATAATGATCTATAATTAGTTATGCAGTCTCTATTTTCGACAAGATGCATGTAAGCATTCACTTCAAACTAAAATTAGTGAACGAAGAGATACATTTGAAATTAGTGAACGAAGAGATACATTTGAAATTACAAGAATTAAAAATTATTTCCCTAATTTATAGACGTGTAAACTAAGATTTATAATTATATTCCACATTGATTAAAGAGTTCTACTGTATAACGGTTTTTGCAATACGCGATTTTTATAGTACCACGGGTTACTCCGAACTATGAAGGTACTCAGTTGTCAAAGTATTTAAAGCGTACATTACTCAGTTATATAGGAATATCATATTATACATGATGATAGCTAGAAAGCATCTTTGTTTGACATATCACTGAAAAGGCAGGCATATGTAGTGTTTATAGTGACAGCATTGGGCAAACATCAAACACTATCATAAATATGTCCTGTTTTGAATAATAGAATGTACCTCAGTGAAAAAAAAAATATTAAGATAAGATAATAATATAAAAAGTAATACATTTTAGAATGAACTATAAATCAAAGTACATATTTTCAATGGAAAATAACTTAGGGGTAAAATACTTTGAAAAAAACCCAGTATCTGTTCTTTTTGTTAAATCTTTTAAATGCAATATGATCTTATAAATGTAACCCTGTGACCTATCCATAATTTATAACTACTCGGCCACCATGAAGCCTTTAGTTGTATAGTTATACCGGAGTTATTTGTACACAGAAACTATAGCATATAAGATTTCAGTTTGAATTTATCAACAAACACATCCATTTCATATAGGTTACAATGTACCAAATACCGGTACACGAACGCTGCCATTTAAAAATGAACTTTATATAGAGATAAAAATAATTGACAATCTGTGATTGCTTGTTACTTAATTTCCCCCTGAATAGCATTATAACTAAGGTTTCATGCAAGCACAATTTGTCCTCAAAATTATACATGTATTATAAGGATGAGACCTTGCTCATTTGGAAACAAAAGAGAGAGCGAAAGATACCAAAGGAACATCAAAACTCATAAATCGAAAATAAACTGACCACGCCATGACAAGAAACAAAAAAAGACCAAAAGACAAACATCAGTATACAAAACACAACATAGAAAATTGGCCACTATCATCATTGGTGTATCTATCATCATTGGTGTATCTATCATCATTGGTGTATCTATCATCATTGGTGTATCTATCATCATTGATGTATCTATCATCATTGGTGTATCTATCATCATTGGTGTATCTATCATCATTGATGTATCTATCATCATTGGTGTATCTATCATCATTGGTGTATCTATCATCATTGGTGTATCTATCATCATTGGTGTATCTAGTTTTACAAATGTGTTCAATGATCCGCCAACTAGGATGGCCGCCAATCTAAAAATTTAAAAAGGAGTAAAATATGCAAGTATTGTTTATTATCTTGAAAACCGTAAGAGGTAGAGAAAATCTAGACTAGGATAGTTTTTGATTTCTTGTCGTTAAATGACGATTTTCATCCATTTTTTCTGCATTTTGCCTAAACTATGTATAGAACATAAAGTGAAACTGTTAATGGCAAATAAAAGATAAGAAAAATAAGATGTAGAAATAAATCGAACATTATAAGAGTTATTGCCTTAGAATTACGTGCTATTTTCCAAAAACAAAACCAATATTAGAAAAAGATACGCTGTAATAACAAAAATTATAAGCAAAAGGAGATCTACAAATAAGTCAACAAGGTCACCATTTTTCTGTTTTTGTGGAAATTATATGATATAGAGAGAGACTCATAATTGCAAAAATTATCAGCAAATAAATTCGACAAATAAGTCATCAGGGCGGAAATTGCCAGTCGATTCTTTATAGGAGTTATTGTTCTTAAATTATGAATTTCCCTTTAAAACTATAATGGATAGACAAAACTTGTTACAGCAAAAATGATAGCAAGACAAGATTTAGGCCTACACAGCTTCCATTCATCACAAATACTCTTATGGCATTGTTTCTATTTTATGCAAAAATGCCAAAGGAGCGAAACAGGCTTCTTGGCCAATCATCAATGAACATCATTAATTAATAAAAGGAACATCCACTCGTCAATCGAAAAAAAATGGACAACGCCATGGCAAAAAACGAAAAAAGACAAAAAGACAAACAACAGTATACAAAATACAAAAAGTATTCATTTATTAATTCATGATTTTAATAAACTTTTATATATTCTGGTTCTCAAATATGGAACAGTTTACCAAATGAAAAAATAAAGATGAGTAATACACTTGTATCTTTGAAAGCAAAATGTTACATTTTTTTCATGAAGATGGCAGATTAATATGCTTTTCATTAATATCTATATAAAAATTGTATAGTGTGTATATATCATTATAATATTGTACGTACTCTATGTATATTTCATTATTATTTTGAGGACTCTCAGGAAATTAGTTTTAACTTATTGGATTATCCTCTTGAAATAAAGATCATTTATTTATTTATTTATTTATTTATTGGCGCATCTTGTTTTATTTTGACCAAAATTATGATAAATTTCCTGCGATATTGCTTTGGTTTCGTCAAAATAAATATAATAATTATATCTTTCATATCCAATCATGGTAGATATATAATAATTATATATTTCATATCCAATCATGGTAGATATATAATAATTATATATTTCATATCCAATCATGGTAGATATATAATAATTATATCTTTCATATCCAACCATGGTAGATATATAATAATTATATATTTCATATCCAATCATGGTAGATATATAATAATTATATATTTCATATCCAAGATCAATCATGGTAGGTATATAATAATTATATATTTCATATCCAATCATGGTAGATATATAATAATTATATATTTCATATCCAAGATCAATCATGGTAGATATATAATAATTATATATTTCATATCCAATCATGGTAGATATATAATAATTATATATTTCATATCCAAGATCAATCATGGTAGGTATATAATAATTATATATTTCATATCCAATCATGGTAGATATATAATAATTATATCTTTCATATCCAACCATGGTAGATATATAATAATTATATATTTCATATCCAATCATGGTAGATATATAATAATTATATATTTCATATCCAAGATCAATCATGGTAGGTATATAATAATTATATATTTCATATCCAATCATGGTAGATATATAATAATTATATATTTCATATCCAAGATCAATCATGGTAGATATATAATAATTATATATTTCATATCCAATCATGGTAGATATATAATAATTATATATTTCATATCCAAGATCAATCATGGTAGGTATATAATAATTATATATTTGATATCCAAGATCAATCATGGTAGATATATAATAATTATATATTTCATATCCAATCATGGTAGATATATAATAACTATATATTTCATATCCAAGATCAATCATGGTAGGTATATAATAATTATATATTTGATATTCAAGATCAATCATGGTAGATATATAATAATTATATATTTCATATCCAATCATGGTAGATATATAATAATTATATATTTCATATCCAAGATCAATCATGGTAGGTATATGATAATTATATCTTTCATATCCAACATCAATCATGGTAGGTATATCAACATGCAAATTAAAAGTTCAGTTTATTTTGTTAAATACAATAACAATTTAAGGCAATAAAATAAAATTATTAAAGCTTCGTGTGAAAATTTCTTGTGGGTAAATTGTGCTGTATATGGCAGTAGATAACAGAGTCCGTATTACTGCTGAATAGGTCAAAACATTTTAAATGCTTCAAAACATGTAGTTGTTGAGTAGTAGTGTTCACATGAATACAGTAATGACATAATTTATTCAACTTTTAACATTTTACTTATTGTATACCATTGATTGTCTTTTTGTAAGTGTGTGCTATTTTGTTAGGTAATGGGCATAACTTTGTTTCAGTCCGACACAGTACGACAATGGCAATACATATACCCGGACTAATAGGTATCATTGTCTTCTACCTTCTCATTCTTGTTATTGGAATAATCGCTGGCAGAAAGAAGAACAAGAAAGGCGATTCCGATGAGATGTTAGTCGCTGGAAGAAATCTAGGATTCTTTGTTGCGGTCATGACGAATACAGGTGACATAAAGTTTTTAAATTATTTTTCTGATTGTGCATTTTTAATCATCAGCATATCTTTTATCTCTAGCAAATGTATATAAACATGAAGCAAAACATCTGAAACCAATATGAGAATCATATTATCGTATGTTATTAATCTGATACATTCTTTGCAATTTAAAAAACATGTGAATAAACATACTAGGCTTCCATAAACGACAAACATAGTGTATGTATCATACACTACATGACTACCGACGTCGCTGATTATGAACCTTTAAGTTTCACAAAATATTTTCAATTTTTAGAAAGTTGTCAGTTTGCTGAATGGGTTGTTGATTTTTTTATTATTTGTTTTTGGCTTTGAACTAGCTGTCAGTAACTGCGATTTCTCTCAGATCTGTACTTTGTGTCTTTTTTGTTGTTGTTAGGGACGTATAAATATCCTGCCACGCCCGGTCTGTGTTTTTGTTAGATGTTTTTCTACTTTGTATCAATTTGCTGAGTTAAGTCCTTTTCAGCTGATTTTTATAGTTTGTTCTTATGCTGTGCTGTAACACCACTGTCCAAGGTTAGGAGGTTGGGATTGCGCGCTCACAAACATGTTTAACCCCGCGACATTTTTGCTGTGCCTGTCCCAAGTCAGGAGCCTGTAGTTCAGAGGTTGTCGATGGTTCATGTCTGTCATATTTGTTTTTCGTAAATTGTAATGTTATAAATTAGGCCGTTAGTTTTCTCAATTGAATTGTTTCATATTTTTCATGTCGGGGCCTTTTATAGCCGACTATACGGTATGGGTTTTTCTCATTGTTGAAGGCCGTATGTACGGTTGCCTATAATTGCTTACATCCACTTCATTTGACCTTTTGTGGATAGTTGTCTCATTGGCAATCATACCACATCTCCTAATTTTTATATTTCTGTAAAAACAACACCTATTTCATATGATAATGATACAAAATGCGTTTTTGTTTATATTTTGAATGATTTGAATAATTGTCAAAACATTATTTCACGTTCTAAACTTTTGATGTCAGATTTTGTCATGAAATTCGTCAAACTATGATAAACTATCACGACTTTAGGCAAAAAAATATCATGTTAATTTTTTCTTATCATATGTCTGTAGTGAATTATTACTTATTTATTAAAAAAAAACTCTTATTCATTGACAGCAACAATGGTTGGAGGTGCTTACATTAACGGAACAGCGGAAGTTATGGGTCGAGACGGATTAGTTTGGTGTTTTGCACCTGTTGGCTTTAACGTAGGAATCATAATTGGTAATAGTCTTTTAAAATGATACTTGTGTTTGTTATTGCTATGAAAATTTCCATGTTTATTACAGGCAACATGTATATTTGAATTGTATGGAGGGTTTTACTGCCTTAATTATTTAAGTTTCTTCGATGTAGAAAATTATGAAAACCTATCATTTACAGCATCACGTTGGACATCACGTTGTTATGCTTTTGATGTTTTTTTTTTCATTCTGCATATTGACACTAAATGATTTCTACTGAGAAAACAAACCCACTTAAACCCATACAAAATTCTTAGGACAGGTTTTCGGGACATTTATAGTGAAAACAAATGCATATTTTTGACGTTGCGTCATATCTATACATTTATAGATATATTTCAAAATTTAAGTTGATCATATCGCAGCATGGATACTAGTAATGTATACAACTTCATATCTAGATATTCAGATGCAGCTCTTCAAGTTTTGAATGCATACAAAATTTCATAAAACAATTTGAATTATCGCTCAATAAAGTTTTCCCTGCTTACAACAATGGGGGAAAACACTTGGTGAGTCCGAAGCGCTTTTCTGGATTTACTTTCATCAGGAAATCTCAAACCCAAACGTTTGCAATGATGTTTAAGTACTTGAATTCGTGAAGAGTGATATGACCAAAAGGGGACCTAAAAGAATATCCAAATCGATATAAGACCAAATTTTCCTGAGAGAGGTGTTCCTTAGTTTTTGAATACTAGTAATTTCTCAATGACCACGGAGAAGTTAAAACGGTTATATTATAATTGGTACCGTCATTGTAATTATAAATTATGCAAATGCGAAAACATTGGCTACTGAACTGGTAATATCATCGGCGACTAGCAATCCACCAGCACCGGTATCGACCCAGTCCTAGAAAGGGAAAATAACACACAACAAATGTAATGAACTTTATAAATTTACTAAATGTTAATATAGTGTTACAACTAACATTCAACTCTAAGATGAAAAACCTCACATATATCAAGTGATACATATTTCAAAAAATTTATAAAATACTAGAAAGTAGAAAGAACGAGGACGAAAGACAAAGATGGTATAATGTGAAACTCGGCATTTCTCAGAACTACATGTAATAATAATTTTCTTATCTCGAGTTTTTTAAGTCGAAAAACTAACAATACTCGTATGACATTTCATTATCGATTTAAATCTTGACTTTTCCTGTTTTAAGCGGCCTTGTTTTATGTTTTAAGCGGCCTTGTTTTATGCCCCTAAAGCAAGAGAGAAGAAGTATACAACAATATTCGACTTATTGCAAGAAAAATATGGAAAGAGAATTGGTGGACTACTTTTTATTAACGAATTATTGGCGGATGTATTTTGGGAATCTGCGATACTCTCTGCTTTAGGTATATTACATAATTGATATAATCCTTAAGTGTTACATGTATCAACGGAATGTCGTAAAGTTATAATTAAATGAATCTTTCTATTTACATGTTCCTTGTGAAAAACTAAAATTTTGAATGAAAAAAAAGTTTTTAAAAATTCAGATAACAGCTTTGTTTTTGACTTCCCAATCTTTTTGATTTTGTTTGTACCCGAAGAAGGCTTCTTCTTGTTTGGCCCGTTAGAGAAAGAACACATATCCCCCTCCATAATTAGGACATACACCAGAGTTACAAACTTACGTTGATAACACGTATTAACTCAAAAAAAGTTTCCAAACAAACTGTCTGTTGCTTTTCAAATAATCAGTTTCAGACCACTTGTTAAAAAAAATTAACTGCCGAAAAAATGTTATTCTGACTTAGTCTTAACTATTTCTTGTTTTGCTTAGGTGGTACATAACACTACAGGAAATAACTCTGTAAAATCAGCTGAACGTTTTAATCACGTTCTATTGTTAAGGAAATATCAAGCTTCTCAATGTTAAAATTAGTGTTTGTCAAACTGCTTTATATCAATGGAATTTTCCGATAAACATGATAAAGTGTGTGGGTCAAGTTTTTGGAAATTTTTATATTTTGTCAAAGGGTCAAAGTTAATATTTTGTCAAAATTTTATAAAATTAAATGAGCCGAATTAGTTTTAGTCAAGGTGTTGGGTACCACCTTAATGACCGCCCTACTTTCCTTAAATGTACAGAACATGAGTGCAAGTACAGAAATTAAGAAGTTTAAAGTGATATAATGGAATAGGTTAATATTCATATAAGCTGGTCGCAATTATATGAAATAAATACAGAGTTATTAAGAAAAAGGCACTTTTACAGACTTAAAATAGCATTTTCAGGGAAAAAAGGGGGGATGACAAAGTATGCTGGTTGTCGTTTTTGGTTGGTTCAAAAACTCTAAATCTTAAACAGTGTTACAGAGTAATGTTCCTTGAATGATATGCACTTTTTCATAGAAATTAAACGACACATTTTTTCCACATCTTTGATTTCTTTTAAAAAATATGGATCTTTAGACATTTCATTTTGGGCATTTTTTGTACAATATTCTATTTTTCTGCTCAAGATTTTGCTAAAACTTAAATAATAGCCTTAAATTTCAGGTTAATTAGCTGAAACTGATTCCACTCTAGCAAATTAATGTTAATTGTTAAGCAATTTTATCATTTTTACTCCCAAAAAGAAAAATAGCCATTAACCACTCTTTAAGCCATGTATGGCTATATCTTTGATTTAAGGATGGTTTTAAACTGAAAATTTGCGGAAACCCTTGGTTAGAATTCAAGAATTTTGATATTTTGCAGGTTATATCATTATGTTTCACCCTGAAAAAATCAAAGAAATTAAACGACAGCAAATTTTGGTGTCATCTGTTGGGTACCACCTTAAATGAAGTTGTTTCGATTGCGAATGGGGATATCGCTGATTTTTACATTATATCAACAGATACGAATTTACATATATATATATAAAGAACGTATATATATATATATAAGTCCAAAGATTTGCACAACGGTACTAATATAAGATGGTAATATACGAAGATGATGTTATAAAATCGTGTTGACAAATATTTTGGCTTAACAAATAGTCTTCGTCAGTGTCGATAGTTTTCACAATACTAATTGTTTGTGTAAAAATAGCTCAGTAATCCAGGTAAGTTTTGGTCTATTGATTTTAATCTCAAATCTTGAACATCATAATTTACAACAAAACTCGATACTCAAATATACGTGACTGTGTATATGTATATACCAAAATGAGTGTAAAATAAAACTGTTAGTATTTCTTATTGATGCCGTTTGGATGATGTCGGACATTATTAGAAACACTAGAGAAAACAATAAACCTTTTGACAATCTTACCAATGAAGAACGAACTGCACTGAAAAACTTACGATCCAACAATATCGTCATTAAACCTGCAGACAAAGGCAGTGCAGTGGTTGTCATGGATAAATCTGCTTATATTCAAGAGGCTGAACGACAACTTGGCGATGCAAGGTTCTACCGAAAACTAGACTCTGATCCCACAACATCTTTCAGCTGAGAAATAACTGATAGTTTGGTAGAAATGCACGACGATGGTTTCATCGATGAAAAAAACTCTTGAGTATTTGAAACCAGAAAATCCACAACTGGGCAGATTTTATCTTTTACCTAAAATTCATAAGGCCAATAACCCAGGAAGACCTATTGTTTCAGCGAACAGTCATCCGACGGAAAAAATCTCGGAATTCGTTGACTTCCATCTTCGTCAACATGTTGAAGACTTACCATCTCACATCAAAGACACAACCGATAATCTAAGAAAAATGCAGGCCTTAAATCCACTTTCCTCCGACACGACACTTGTCTCTATGGACGTCACATCCCTCTACACGAATATTCCACATGCAGATGGCATTGATGCATGTAAAGAAGTTTGGAATTCCCGACCAGTAAAATATCCACCTACTGAATGCCTGGTCAAAATGCTCACGTTGGTACTAAAGAACAACAACTTCACCTTTGATGGCGATCATTATCTGCAAGTTAATGGAACTGCTATGGGCACGAAAATGGCTCCATCATATGCCAACATATTTATGGGCAAATTAGAAAAACAACTCCTTGAATCTTCCATCGAAACACTGCTTTCCTGGTTTAGATTTATAGATGATGTGGATATGAAATGGAATAAAAGTGACGAGGATTTAGATACTTTCATCACTCATGCCAACAACATACATCCAAGTATTAAATTTACTCATTAGAAATCTAAATCCAAAATCACCTTCCTCGATACTTCCAGCTCACTCACAGATGGCATCATATCCACAGATCTATATTCTAAGCCTACTGACACTCACCAATATCTGTCCCCTAAAAGTTGCCATCCTGCTCATTGTACTTAGAGCATCCCGTACAGTCAGGCACTCAGAGTCAAGCGAATTTGTTCCAACACAGAAACAACTAAAAAACGACTAAGTCAACTCGAAACCCCCTTGAAGAGAAGGGGCTACAAACACAGAACTATCCAAAAAAGTGTTCAGAAAGCGGAAACTATTCCAAGGAGTAAACTGTTAGAATACAAAGATAAAAAGAAAAATAAAAGGACTCCATGTGTTCTTACTCACCCATCTCTCAAAAACAGCTTCGATGTCATTCGTGAGCATTGGAAAACAGTTGAAAAGAATTCCAAACTATCCAAGATTTTTCCTGAGCCTCCCATGATAGCTTTTAGACAACCAAATAGTCTGCGGAACATGCTGGTGCGGGCTGAAGTGTCTGATAATAGAAGTTCTTCTGGAGAATGTCGCTCGTGTGATGAAAAATGCTGCAAATGCTGCCTACAGATGACATGCATGGTGACACTTATTATAAAAATATTGTAATTTTTATAAGAGGCTCATATATTTCAATAAATCGTTGTCAAATCCTATCACAGGAGCCCCTTATAAAAATTACAGTATTTTTAAAATAAGTGTCACCATTCAATGGCTTGGGCTCCTGACGATGGACATGGCCATGGTCAATTAGTTGATTCTAATTGGTCTAAGTAGATGTTCGAAACACCTTGTGATCTATGGAGTTGGGGTGCTGGGATTAGGATTTGACAACGATTTATTGAAATATTATAATAAGTGTCACCATGCAATGGCTTAGGTTCCTGACGATGGACATGGCCATGGTCAATTAGTTGATTCTAATTGGTCTAAATAGATGTTCGAAACACCTTGTGATCTATGGAGTTGGGGTGCTGGGATAGGATTTGACAACGATTTATTGAAATATTTGTACATCATCCAAACGGCATCAATAAGAAATACTAACCGTTTTATATTACACTCATTTTGGGATATACATATACACAGTCACGTATATTTGAGTATCGAGTTTTGTTGTAAATTATGATGTTCAAGATTTGAGATTAAAATCAATAGACCAAAACTTACCTGGATTACTGAGCTATTTTTACACATACAATTAGTATTGTAAAAACTATCGACACCGACGAAGGCTATTTGTTAAGCCGAAATATTTGTCAACACGATTTTATAACATCATCTTCGTATATTACCATCTTATATTAGTACCGTTGGGCAAATCTTTAGACTTATATAATTTTTTCTTATCTGCGCAGTATCGTCTATTCTAGACGATCTGGTGCATATTAAATTTGCTGGTTGGTCTTTTTTATAGACTTCTATATATATACATCCACGTCCAATTATTTAACCTTAGCCCAAATTTACCATTATTTTTTCTTTTCATTGTAAAACTGCTATTTATTTGGGATGAAAAATACGCAGCCTCTGTTTGACATATTTTACCAGCTTATATCGATCAGTGCTGTTTTTTTTGGGGGGGAATGTATTTACACGCAGTTGTTGTAACATCTTAACTGACGTCATTTTGGAATTTTAGAGTTGTGCCAGTTCATATCTCTAATTACTATTTTCATTTTAGGCATGTCTTTGAGTCGTTTTTGGAAATTTAAAAATTTATTAGCGTCTCTACATATGATGTTCGGATGAAACTGTTTCACTTTTTTTATTGTATAGAATTCAAGATACTATAGTTTAATAATCAGAATAGATTGATCTGATTCATTTTACATCGTGCTCATACTGATGAAGGATATCTGTTATCCGAAATATTTATAGTTACATTTGTTCGTTTATTGTCATTTTTGGTGATGTTGTACCCTTTTAGACTTGTTATATATTATATTTTGTAGTGTACTGTATCATATTTATATGATCCATCGCCCCGTAAGATTTATCGTTGTAACATCTTAACTGACGTCATTTTGGAATTTTAGAGTTGTGCCAGTTCATATCTCTAATTACTATTTTCATTTTAGGCATGTCTTTGAGTCGTTTTTGGAAATTTAAAATTTATTAGCGTCTCTACATATGATGTTCGGATGAAACTGTTTCACTTTTTTTATTGTATAGAATTCAAGATACTATAGTTTAATAATCAGAATAGATTGATCTGATTCATTTTACATCGTGCTCATACTGATGAAGGATATCTGTTATCCGAAATATTTATAGTTACATTTGTTCGTTTATTGTCATTTTTTGGTGATGTTGTACCCTTTTAGACTGGTTATATATTATATTTTGTAGTGTACTGTATCATATTTATATGATCCATCGCCCCGTAAGATTTATCGTTGGCTATTATTCAGGCATTATATATATATATATATAATTCGTCTAAACATCAGCCCAACAATGTTAGATCTGTAAATTTGCTTTCGTCACGGGTTCATACGTACTTATAATATAATTATTTCTGTGACTGCATCTTACATTAATTTGTAGGATCCTTTACAATAGATAATTCAGCTGATCTGTAACAATTCCTTCTTCATGCCTTATATATCATGTACTGTGTTACGACCTTAGATTAAAACTGACGAGGAACGGTAACACCCGCCCACCGAATGCTTTATTTTTGTAGAGCCTAGGTGGTTGAGTGGTCTAGCGCGACGGGCATAGTGCAAGGCGATTTGGTGCCACGATATCTCAGTAGCATGAGTTCGAATCCTGGCGAGGGAAGAACAAAAAATTTGCGAAAGCAAATTTACAGATCTAACATTGTTGGGCTGATATTTAGACGAATTTTATATACAGAATGTATTTTCAAACTTGTGTCACCATCACTGCTGGTGATCCGATGGATAAAATCTGTTGTAGAGTCGTCACTGGTTCAGACGTACTTATATATATATATATATATAAACAAGTCTAGATTGAAAACAACGTTCAAACCTATGATTGTGTTGGATAAAAACTGCATTTTTTACACGTGTGCATGCAAAAATGATTTCTTGGTAGAGGGGTCTAAATACAGCACAAACAACATTTTCCAAAAGACCAAAAAAGTGAAAAAGTATATTTTAACAAAACGCATTTGACTAGCAGGTCGAACAACGGATGTTCTTAAACCCTGCTGACTGCCATTGGCGATTACGATATAAACCGATCACCAGATGTATCAAAATGGATCTAAATTATTAATTTAATACAAACAGAAAACAATAAACTTGCGGAAAAGATGGTATACCGCAAACAAAAGGTGCAAAAATTAGTACACCATATCCGGACTTCGACAATAAATGTCTATTCAGTGATGTTAGAAATCGAAACGTTATTTTGGAAGCCCATATAATTTACCTCAATTTAGGATAGACTCTTGAATTTTGAAGAGTCGAAATAGGATGAACGGATCATATAAACCCGAAGGCAAATATAATATAAGCCCAAACGAAAAAATATAAACAAGTCTAAATTGAAAACAACGTTCAAACCTATGATTGCGTTGGATAAAAACCGCAATTTTTATACGTGTGCATGCAAAACAAATTTCTTGGTAGAGGGGTCTAAATACAGCACAAACATTTTCCATATATATACTTGGTGTAGATTTTTAGATGATTGTTTTATACAGGTTCGACTTTACATATAATACTTGGTATAGATATGTCGACGGCTGTTATTGTGTCAGCCTGTGTGGCAGTGTTTTATACCTTTTTTGGAGGATTGTATTCGGTTGCATATACAGATGTAGCTCAACTTTTTCTCATATCTCTTGGACTGGTATGTTACTTATTTTAAAAACGTTTATACATCGATTATGACCTATAAAAGATATTTTGAATATATAGTTATTCCTGAAAAGCTAACATCACCTACATTTTCGTAATTTTGTCGTACTTCATATTTGTAGGTGGAAAGGATTAGCTAGCTACAAAACTAGGTTTAACCCACCACTTTCTTCGGAAAATAACTGTACCAAGTCAGAAATATGACAGTTGTTTTTCCGTTCGTTCAGTTGGTTGATAAAGTCTAACCTTTGATTGAATCAGTTTTTATGAACTTCGTTTTTTTCTATTATAACCAAACAAAATACCTTGATTTTCAGTAACCGCGAGTATTCTTTGGTTTATAGTAATATATTACTAGTATTGTTTGCTGTCCAATGGTCGTTTTTTATACCTACATTGTTGAATTTAGCAAATTTTAACTTTTGTTTGTTTATTAAATATAGCATGCTAGGGACCACAATTATTTAACTTTTGTTTGTTTGTTAAATATAGCATGCTAGGGACCACAATTATTTAACTTTTGTTTGTTTGTTAAATATAGCATGCTAGGGACCACAATTATTTAACTTTTGTTTGTTTGTTAAATATAGCATGCTAGGGTTTGTTTGTTTATTAAATATAAATATAGCATGCTAGGGACCACAATTATTTAACTTTTGTTTGTTTGTTAAATATAGCATGCTAGGGACCTTAATTATTTAACTTTTGTTTGTTTGTTAAATATAGCATGCTAGAGACCACAATTATTTAACTTTTGTTTGTTTGTTAAATATAGCATGCTAGAGACCACAATTATTTAACTTTTGTTTTTTTGTTAAATATAGCATGCTAGGGACCACAATTATTTTCATTCAAATGTATGTCGCTTCTGCAAATGGTGCATAACTAACTGCCACCGAAATACGAACCCTAAAAATAATAAATAGCACTATGCACTAGGGAAACGAAACATACTAGTAATCAACAGGCAAAGAAAAATCGACCTAGTTATCATAAATTTGGATAAATTATATGAAAAAATGTCAACTATGCATTTTGTTAGTACGATAAGTAAGCGATCAAGTGTTTATTTGTTTTTGTTAGATCCTTATAAAATTAACTCATGACTTCAGATTCTGTTCTCATTTTGAAATCGTTATTTCACGACTTATATACTAAGGTATATTATGAAGATTGACCCCGATGTCTTTTTTTTTTTTTTTTTTTTTTGGGGCTGTCTCTTTAACCTATGCATCACATCTCCTTTAATCCATATACTTACCCAAATGAACAAATATTATCATGTCAAAAAGTTTTTTGTCCTAATTCATTCAAATACAAAATGAGGAGTTCTTAGCGCTTTTCTTAATTTACCTTTATCAGGAACACTAAAACCCAGACATTTGAAAGCCGCGAGTGTATAAGTACCTGAACAAAGCCGCGAGTGTATAAGTACCTGAACAAAGCTGCGAGTGTATAAGTACCTGAACAAAGCTGCGAGTGTATAAGTACCTGAACAAAGCCGCGAGTGTATAAGTACCTGAACAAAGCCGAGAGTGTATAAGTACCTGAACAAAGCCGAGAGTGTATAAGTACCTGAACAAAACCGAGCCTGAACAAAGCCGATGAGTGTATAAGTACCTGAACAAAGCCGCGAGTGTATAAGTACCTGAACAAAGCCGAGAGTGTATAAGTTCCTGAACAAAGCCGATGAGTGTATAAGTACCTGAACAAAGCCGATGAGTGTATAAGTACCTGAACAAAGCCGAGAGCCGCGAGTGTATAAGTACCTGAACAAAGCCGCGAGTGTATAAGTACCTGAACAAAGCCGAGAGTGTATAAGTACCTGAGCAAAGCCGAAAGTGTATAAGTACCTGAACAAAAACAAAGCCGAGAGTGTATAAGTACCTGAACAAAGCCGCGAGTGTATAAGTACCTGAACAAAGCCGCGAGTGTATAAGTACCTGAACAAAGCCGCGAGTGTATAAGTACCTGAACAAAGCCGAGAGTGTATAAATACCTGAACAAAGCCGCGAGTGTATAAGTACCTGAACAAAGCCGCGAGTGTATAAGTACCTGAACAAACCCGAGAGTGTATAAGTACCTGAACAAAGCCGCGAGTGTATAAGTACCAAGCCGAGAGTGTATAATTACCTGAACAAAGCCGCGAGTGTATAAGTACCTGAACAAAGCCGCGAGTGTATAAGTACCTGAACAAAGCCGCGAGTGTATAAGTACCTTAACAAAGCCGAGAGTGTATAAGTACCTGATCAAAGACGCGATTGTATAAGTACCTGAACAAAGCCGAGAGTGTATAAGTACCTGAACAAAGCCGAGAGTGTATAAGTACCTGAACACGTAAAGAGCTATATGGCCAAAAGGGACATTAAAAAGAATAGCCAGATCTATCTATGGATAAATTTGCCTGAGGGAGATTAAACCTTATTTTCTTTATAATTTCTAAAATTAAAAACCGAGGAGCTACATTAGAAAATGTTTGTGGCAATCGTCACGTGACTTTGATCTAAATTTAAGGATCGGATTGCAAGAAATATTTTTGATACATGTAAGCAATACATTTACTTTATATAATATTCCAGATTTTAATAATACCATTTGCTTGGACAAACCCTGCTGTTGATATGAGCAGAATAAAAGACAACTGGAAAGGATCATTGGAACCAAAGTTTATAGGTGTTTATATAGATATGTGGTTAATAACCATTGGAGGATGTTTCACCTGGCAGGTAAAAGCATGTATATGTGATATACATAAAAAGATAAATTTTGAAATAAGAAGGTCAAAGTTAAAGAAATTTTTACTATGAAACATTTTTACAAAAACATGACTTACATATAATAAACCTTTATAGAATGAATGTAACATATCTTCTTTATTATATTCCGATATCCGATATTATAGGCATTCTATCAGCGTGTACTTGCATGTAAAACTACTAGAATGGCAAGAGATTCCGTGTTAGTCAGCTCGTTCTTGGCTTTGTTTATGGGTGTACCGCCAGCTATTGCAGGTGTTATTGGAGCCGCTACAGGTTTGTGTCTGTATATTTTGTACTCTAGGGTTTGGAAGTTTAATGACAACAAAAAGAGAAGATTTTTTGACATAAAAATAAAAAGCCACGTAACAAGCTATGTATAAGTTGTACCTTTGTCCTTGATGCTATCTTTCCAAATAAAACTGTTTACCGAAGTTCTTTACTATTCATGCACACACTGTGCTGATTTTGGTATGTTGTAAATATCGGTTTGCTATATATCTACTTTTGCATTCATTCCGAATTAATTACTTCGAAGGAAATAAGCCCTTGAAATCAGGAGTTTCATTAAATACTACAGTGATATGTCCTTTTTTAGCTGTAACTGCATTTATCTAGTTGATTTTTTTTATTTATTTATAAACACGTAGCACGTAGCTGCGGATCAAGTTTGTGCGTTTATTTCGACGGATTTGGCATTTCAGTTGAACGGGGGTAAACTCTTTAATGAATATTTTTTAGTATAATTTTACAATTTTCTTGTAAATTGATGTAATAAGGACGCGCCATTAAAGTGTGCTCTAATTCCGAGAAGCATTCCAATACTTGATAGAATTTCCCAAATGTGTAATTTTGCAGAATCTGATATTATGTACTAAAACTACATTGCATTTGAATACATACAGATGTATGTCTTGGATTTCACTGTCTTCAAATAGTGAAATTAAAACTTTTCCCTCGAAAGAAGATTTATAATTCGATAACTATTCAAAAACTCATTAGATTCCTTGTAAGCAGAAATCATCTATCAAGAAAATCATGATAGGAAACGCAATCCCTGTATTGTCGTATCAACATAATGATATGCTTGCAATCATCTCGCGTATCGCTATGTTTAGTTCTACTTAGATGCAAGTCAAAATATGAAAGCAGACCTAACTGTATCTATTGTATCGTGTATTTCAAGTTCCATGGGATAAATGCAATCACTGTAGTCACAAAACTTTAAAAAGATATTCGGTGAAAGGACACCATCATATGTTTAGCGGAAGAGGAAGATAAAGAATAATACAAGCTTCTGTTTATAGTTCTTATGAAGACCATGTGTGATGCCATACGTATGAAAGAATGTCGGTGAAAAAAGGAACATAGTTGGTTCCCATACAAATGCCACGTGTTTTTATCGCATCTCGGATAAATTATGACGTTATGATTGGTTTAACGCAGGCACGTGGTGACCCCCTATGGATCCGTATGGGGTCAGTAGATTTCATATGGGGTTCATGACGTCACGTTTACTATTTAAAGTGACGTCGTCGATTATTTTTTTTTTGTATTTCATTGCTTATTTTTATACATAACTTAGCAGGAAAAGTCCCGTGTGCGATAAATCCGTTATACGGTTCATTACTGACCCCCTATAGATTCATAGGGGGTTAGTAAAATCCATAAGAGATTAGGCGTAGGTACTTTAATTCAGTCACGGACCCGCGATGTCGCAGGTGTGTTCTAGTTGTAACGAATATAACAAGAGGTGACATCGTTCCCTTTTTCGCAATAACTTACGAGGAGATTTGTTTGTTTCTAATGTTACCGTTGCATATTCCTTTTTACAGTACAATGTTAATGTTTTTACATCACATTGTTAAATCATACCATATACTTTGTGTATTTGTAGAAATGAATAGTTTGTGTTGTATAAAATTTTTCATTATATTTCAGGAGCTAGTCAGATGTCATTTCTAAACAATTTTTCACTGTAAAACCCATTACGAATACAATATGTTTACATTGTAGACTGGAATCAAACTATGTACAATGGAAACCCAGTATTGTCAACAGAAGAATGGAGTTATGTGTTACCTATGGTGCTAGCCTATCTTTGTCCGATGGTTGTATCAGTCTTTGGATTAGGGGCTATTAGTGCTGCTGTCATGTCGTCCGCAGATTCTATTGTTCTTGCAACTGGATCTGTTATCAGCCATAATTTATATAAAAACTGTTTCCGACCAAAGGTATGTAGGCAGAACATTATTTCGTTTTTATACAAATAAATAAAAAGATACCAAGAGTGATGAATAAAATAGTATAGGTCAAAGATAGACAGTGACACCTTATTGTAAACTTATGTAACTAAGTTTTCTTTACTCTAGTGGAATTACTACACAAATTTAATTTTCAGCTACGATATAGCAGATTAGCTGTTGCTCGATCGTACCGAGGATCGAGGTTAACACTTAGTTTGATATTTTGTTATTTTGGACGGCGCTTTCATATTTCGAAAAGTAAAGGCTTGTAAAATATTTTATTCCTGGGTGCCAGTTCTTGCTGAAAACCTTAAAGGTTTTACAAGCAGCTGCATCCATAGAAAAATCCTAGCAAAACTTACTATTAAGGGCCTTTCCCTATAAGCCTCATCTTAATGGTCCACATACATGATATATGTAGGCCTGTGTGCTTAAAGTATATATTCACTTTACTTTCTTTATGCGACGTATACAGTAACTTCTGTTGAAATTTGATTTGAACTTTCCTCATCAGTAGATTATTCTGTGCATGAATTATAAAATTTTACACATTAGAAAGGATTTTTCAAAGGTCTTGGTAATCAAATAGTTTACTAGAACCTACAGACCACAAGCACATAACTCTCGTCTCTGTGAAAAAGTTTATCATCATGTCTATATATAGGTATATTTTTTAAGCAGATACAAGTAACTGCGCGTCGGAGAAAACGGGCCGTCGAATGATGGGACAGTCGGATTAGAGGATTGTTGAATTTTAGGACTGTCTCATTATAGATCTGACCACAGAAATTTCTATGATTTGATAAAATTGCACCTGGGTTTTCTAATATATCACATTCGACCCGGCAAGACAATTTATTTTTATTTATGTATGTGTTATAATAATCAATAATGATAATAATCAATATGTAACCTGTATTCGTATATATTATGTCCCGGGTGTAACGTATCAAATACAGTTATATTTTAAGGACACAACACCTGGCCTGCAATACACTTATAATTTTATCTTATTCCTTATCTAATTACTTTATTATTTATATCATTTATAATTTTGCCGAGGTCAAGTACGCCTTCACATTCTTGTGTTTACGTTAATAATATGCGGTCTGGGAAATAGATGTATATCTAGTTTATATTTTTTCACGGTTGTAATGGCGACTGCTACTACGATGACGCCTAGGAGTCGCGTCACAAACTAAAGCAGATAATCGGAAAAACCTGTCTATAGACAACCAATATGTTTCAAAGATTACACCAAAAACTGAAATCTGAGCTACAGGAACCACAGTAAGCATAACACTATTGTTCCAGATTAACCAATACCAAGTGTTTAGACTAGACTGGAACTAAAATAATAACACATATGACAATCGAATACTAGTACAGTTTGTATCACGTGAGACTGCTTTTTAAAGCAGCACAATTGTCAGTATGCCTGTTGTTTATTTTACAAAACTATATTGTTCAGAACATTTTTTTCTATAATCCTTTAACTCTTTTTAGGCTTCCCAGCGGGAATTAACGTGGGTCCTGAGAGTCAGTATTTTATTGACTGGAATTTTGGGAACGATGATCGCTATTGTCGTTAAAAGTGTGTATGGGTTGTTTATTTTATGTGTGGACATTATGTATGTGATCCAAATGCCGGAGTTAACATGTGCATTATGGTTTGAAAAGGCAAACGGTTATGGTTCACTTGTAGGATTCGTTGTTGGTCTGATCCTACGCATACTTGGTGGGGAACCGATTTTATCATTCCCAGCAATCATCAAATATCCTTGGTATGATCCCGTAGATGGACAGCTATTTCCACATAAAACATTTGCAATGTTGTGTTGTGTAATAACAATTATAGCAGTTTCTCTTCTAACAGATTACGTTTTCACAAATAACAAGATTGATAAGAGTTTTGATATCTTTAACTGCTTTCAAGAAAAGAAGATTAAAGAAAAAGACGAATCTCAAAGCAATGCAGTTGAATTAAAATCAGATGAAGTATTCGATGAAAAGCAGGAAGAATCTGAGGCATTGTTTAAGACTTAGCGTCTTAATATTCACATAAAATCAAAATAGGCGTGGATTTCATAATCAAACGGTCACAGTTACACGGTTCAAATGTTTCTATGAGATATTTTTTGGAAAGTATGACAACGTTGTTCTTTTATTCGCTATAATATTTGCTACAGGATAAAGAGCAATAAAATATAAAAGTACCTCAGTTAACTGCTGAAGAATAGATCACCAGTCTAATTTTGACAATATATTTATATTCTGGTATATTATCTACATAATATGTGTATGTATATATAAATATATAATAAAATAGAAGAACTGGTAAAGTTTTAGAAAGTCAGATTGGAAACCTAATTTTGTCACATCCACCTCTATGTGATGGTTATCGCAGCAACGTTCTAACCTCACAAAATATAAGAGAAAAATGCAGTTTTTTGGTAAATGAATAAATAAATATTCATCCATTTATTTATTATAAACTTGAACAAAACGAGATTAAAGTTATACGTAAATGATACAGCAACCCAGCGACACAAAAACCAAAAGAAATATTTTATTTTAAGTGATCATGAACATCGATATGCTGTTAAGCGTTTAAACCATATATTCTCTGTAGTTATTTTTAACATAGTTATAGTCTAAAGATGAAGAGTAGCACCTAGATTTTTCGAAATAGGGGTTGATTAGCAAAATAACATTTTTTTCAACACTTGTATCACGGGCACGAATAATTGACCAACGTTATAATATACAAAAAAAAGTAAAATAACAAAAAAAATACCGAACTTAAGGAAAATTCAAAACGGAAAGTCTCGTATCAAATGGCAAAATTAAAAGCTCAAACACATCAAACGAATGGATAACGACTATTCCTGACTTGGTACAGGCATTTCCTTATGTAGAAAATGGTGGATTAAACCTGGTTTTATAGCTAGCTAAAACAGTCGCATAAAATTCCATTATATTGACAACAATGTGTGAACAAAACAAACAGACATAATAGGTAAAAATGTCAAAAATAGGGGTACAGCAGTCAACAAATACATACTGTATGTATATAATGATGGCGGTAATTACGTTCATCCCACATGTCAGATCACTTGTCATTGTTAACGAATTATCGTACGTGCGAAATTACTATGCTTGATTACAGAGACGTTTTATCTTCAGTAAATTACATGCAGAACATCGTCATCAGTTTTAATATCAAATAATGATCATAATGACATAATTCCGTATTTTTCGGTATTTAATGACTTACGTTTGATTGTATCAATTTGTGAATCTGAATCTTTTATTCTCATAAACTTAAGTACACATTTACAGAGAATGGTACATATATATATATATATACATAAATAGACTAACTACATGCATGTGTGAAATACTGCATGTAAGTTATATGTTTTAACTAGGAGGACATACTTTCACATTAATAATTTTGATAAATTTAAACAGTTTTTCTAATTGTACAGTATTTGTAGAATTGAATAAAACATTAAATTTGTATGTATTTGGATTTTTACAAAAATAATTAGATAAGAATTTTGTTCTATCTGCTTTCAGTGTTTCGCAAGTAATGATGTAGTGGTATTCGTCACTAATGTCAGTTGAGTCACAAAGGTTGCATACTCTATCGTCTCTTGAAAGGCTGTGCCATCTTCCCGTCTCAACTGGCAATCGGTGACTACCACATCTAAATTTGTACAATGTATACAAATGGTTATTTGACAAAATATTAAAATATTTCTCAAACTAAATTTCTGTCTTAAAAATTCTAGAACATAACCCTTTTGGTGAAGCATCTATATCTGACAAACATGATTATTTATATTGATCTTATAATTTTTTTTCAATAATTTTTGATACCCATTTATCAGCAAATTACATATGCCATATGTTTGACATTCCACAACTGTCTAGAATATTTTTCATATAAACAAGCCACTTGTTTTGATATCCATAAATAGTAAAATTGTTGAATAAAAGTTTATATAGTAGACCAGATATTTTACTCTCTTTATCATTTAATAATCTGCCCCAGAAATTTATCATACGAACTTTTGCCTTTAATGATATTGGATATCTGCCAAGCTCGGCATAAACAATAAAATTGGGTGTGCTTTGTTTTAATTGTAGAATCATCTTACAAAATCTGAGGTGGATACGTTCCACTAAATCAAAAATTTCAAACCCCAAAATTTCTGAGGCATATAGAAGAACTGGCACTACAGCTTTATCAAAAATATCTAACTGACACTCTATAGATAGATTGTTCTGTCTGCATTTTTTTTAAGGCAGAGTACATTGCTTTCATACCTTGATCATATAAATATTTTCGTGTTGTCAAAAACGAACCACTTCTTGTGAAAAATATAACAAGGTACTTTTAGTCTTAATAATTTCAATTTTACTATCATTAATAAAAAATTCAAATTTTGTGGAATTCTACCACCTGAAAAAATTAGTATTTTTGTTGTTTCAACATTAACAATCAGCTTCCATTTTTTACAGTGACTTGAGAAAGCATTTAAAATATTTTGTAAATCAGAACTGGTTTCTTCTAACAGAACAGTGTCATCAGCATATAAACATAAAACTATTTTTAAATAAACGTTAAGCTCATTTTCTAAATCTGAATTAATAGACGTCAAACCAGTTAAGTTTAATCTCTCTAAAAAAAATCTTGGAGATCATTTAGATATACTTAAAATAAGGTAGGAGATAGGATTTTTAACTGTCGAACACCGATGTCGCATGGGAAAAAGACTGATTTCTCATTCTTATGAATTATACATGACTTAATATCTTTTTACATGTTCTGAATAATTCGGAAAACAAATTGCGTGTATGCTATTATTTGATACTTTGCATAGAAGTAAATTTCTCTGAATAAAATCAAACGCGCGTTGGTAATCAATAAAAGCACAATGTAACTTTTCTTCTTTACTTTCATTAGTTCAAATAATGCATACAACGAAAATATATGATCATTTAGAATATAGCAAAGTGCTCTCGACCAATAAAATTGTAGGATTTAATGTCTCTTAATTGTAAAGAATGAATGTAAATCATGTTCTTAGTAAGAAATTATCGTATTGTTTTACAGTTCAAAACAAAGAGTTTCTATAAATTAGTTACTGCCCCGAAGCACATTTATCAAATTGAAAGGATTTATCACCCAGTGATTGAAACTGACTAAGAGTTGACATGGTTTAATTGTGAAACTCAAAATAATCTAAATAATTTGAAGTTTACTGGTTCAGTAAAATTGGTACCTTTAATGTTATTAAGAAAATATTTATAACTTCAAATTACAAAAAAAATAAACAATATCAAAGCAATACAAAAAAAGTTTTATAATAAAACATAACCTAAATCTTTAGCTTTCCAAAACTCTGATTTCTGGACCAGCAGTTGGGAACAGGGACAGTGTATATTAACTTTCGTATAGACTGTCCCTGTTGGGAAGAATAGTTATTTCAATGTTCTCTTGTAACAAACTTCATTCTGTATTCAAAAAACAGAATTACTACTCAATGCCGTCTCATATACCATATACCACAAATACTTCGTATTGGTCTCATATACCATATACCACAAATACTTCGTATTGATGAAATTGTAAATGACATACTGCTAAACAGTATGAAGAAAACAATAAACTCATAAATAAAGTGCAAAGCCACACGACAACGCCGCTGCTCAGTTTATTAAATATATGAAACAATTCATATAACTTGTATACACAATACAACATTTCAACAATATAATTTATAATTTTTCCAAACATAAAAAACTACCCTCCAGTCCTATCAATCATATAATTACAATAAAAGGGGACTTATAAATAAAATTTACCAACTTACTTAAGAATTAAACTTTAGATAAATGTGTGTTGACGATTCGGCGCTGTCGTGCTGAATGACCAAAACCCCCGTTTTGGCGGGAAAAATGACCGTGCGATAAGCACGACACCTACATACATCATGAACAAACAAGAGAAAATAATTTCACTCTTATTCACTACGTTCAAACGAAAGAAATTATATTTCTCTTGTAACAAACTTCATTCTGTATTCAAAAAACAGAATTACTACTCAATGCCGTCTCATATACCATATACCACAAATACTTCGTATTGGTCTCATATACCATATACCACAAATACTTCGTATTGATGAAATTGTAAATGACATACTGCTAAACAGTATGAAGAAAACAATAAACTCATAAATAAAGTGCAAAGCCACACGACAACGCCGCTGCTGAACCAAAGAAAGGGACAATATGTAAAAAAGGACTAATAATTTAATTTTGAAAAAATATACTAAAGACCCAAATTTTGTGAAACTAACATTCTGTCCGAAAACGAGTCCTTAACGTAACCGTCTTTTGCTGTCTCCGACCTCCAACGTCCATGCCTTTTGAAAAGTCTATCAGAAATACCAAAATTACAAGCTGCAGAAGCTCCACCAGACCTTAGACTGTGAAGGCCAAAAGATTTTATATTTGGCACAATCGGAGAAAATGCTTCTATAAATAGCTCTCGCATTCTTGTATAAGAAAGAGGTTTGTTTTCTTTTCGGAACACATAATTTTCCTTGGTTTTGTCAAATTCTGAAATACGAAAACATCAGTATCAAGTGGATTATTGCTCCATTCTAAAAACTCTCCAAGTTCTTCACAGGACATAATTTATTCCCGGTTCTCGCAATGATTATTCGATCACCATCTCTGTAAATATCCGTTTTACTTTTCTGTATGAATACTGACATATGACTTAGAAAAAATTGAATATCACAGGTTTTCAAATTCAGCAATTCAGAAACACGTAAAAAACCAGAATAAGATAACAAACAAGCAGAAATAGTACGCTGGTTGTAAAAGTTATTTTCACAATATAACCTGTCGAACATCTGTGAAAGCATATCTGGAGTGATCGGTTCTTTCTTTTTAATCGGATCAGATAGACGTCTCTTAGCTCCTTCAAGAATATTTTCACTAAATCAGAATCTGTAGGAGAAATAACACTAATAATTTTATGTGCCCATCTAATACTATAAAACGCTTGATTGATAGGACTGGGCGTACGATTTTGTTGCACTAAACATGCTAAATATATAGCCACATGTATTGGTTTGGCCGGTAAAATAAATTCACTAGATATTCCATTAGATAAAGCCCATTTTTTCCATCTCAAAAAACCATAATAATAATTTTGAACGGTGTTGTTAGATTTACTTTCGGTTAACAGATCAGGAAGTAAATGGATTTTCTCAATCAAAGTATCAGGTAATTCCAACAGATCGCTTTGGAAAGCCTGCAAAAACATATGTAAAAATAAAAATCACATTAAAACATAATGTACAAAGCACATACAATTTGTATATAAACAATTTCACAATCTAATGTTCACATAACTCGTCTCGCATTTCACTTAAGATTAAACCACCACCACAGCCCCTCAGGCCTACTGTAACATTACCGCCACCAACTCAAGAACTTTAATATTAGTTGTTAAAAAGGTTCAAAATCAAGTCTCAAAGCCAACACCCTGAAGGGTAAATCAATATTTCCAAATACTGATTTATTCCTTTACCAGAAGTATAGAATTTCTTGTTAGTAGGTAAATCTATACAGCCTTTCACCTCTTTAATGAACCCTTCACCTGTAGGACATAGCATCGGCCAAAAGCTTGCCGACTTCCATAAAGGTAAAACAAGTGTCCCATGAGCAAAACATTGCCTCATGTAACTTATTACTTTAGACACTAAACATACAGGTGGTACAAACCAACCATTGGCACCTTGCCAGTTAATAGTGAATGCATCGATACCCATCGAGTTCACCGTCCAATAACGGGAATAAAATACCGTTAACTTATGATTGTCATCATTTGCAAACCAGTCTATCTCATGAGGTCCCCATAGGAATCTACATACATAAATAACTGTTCGTCAATACCCCAATCGTCATAATCAATAATACGACTGATGAAATCCGCTTTCTCATTCAAGGTTCTAGGAACCCAAACTACATCGATAGATATATTATGTATCAAACAATTCTCAAAAATACACATAGCAATATCCTGTAACTCAGGTTTCATACTACCTTTTCCACAATAGTTACTACATTCTGGTTATCACTGAACCATTTAATTCGTTTATCTTTTAATACATTGATCATAGATAATAGAATATTTCTAACAGCATTTAGCTCTTTCCACGTAGAACTCTTTGAAGCCTCACATTCGGACCACATACCATGTGCTATATTAAAAGGTGTTTCTACAACATAGCCACCATATCCTGTATTGCTTGCATCACTATAAACTACAGATTGACATGACACATCTGAAGAAAACTTTTTAACATTTACGTGTTCTAAATTTTCTCTCCAAAATTTAATTTGTATCAAGCTTTCTGTTGATAAAACAATACAACTATTCCACGAAGTCATACTTAAAATATCAATGCTTAAATGTTTAGACATGATATAAGCAACGTTACCAATGACGTATGACATGGACACTATTTGTCCCACTAAAGAAGCAACCAATCGTGCATGGACTTTGCCATGTTTAGATACATAATATTCAACGTCAGCAATAGTTTTTAAAACCTTTTGAACTCTTTCGTTCGGAATGGTTATAGTGCCACGGTTTGTGTCAATTGAATAACCCAAAAATACCAAAAGTTTCATAGGTGACCATTTAGATTTTTCATTTTTAGGAACAAATCCACTCTGAATTAAATCTTGTCTCACTTGATTGGACATAGTTTTGCAAGTTTCTTCGTCCGTATGAGTGCCTAAACCATCATCTAGGTACATTAAAACTTGTTTACCTTCACCCCTCCACTTTTTTATAAGTGGTCTTGTGATCTTAGTAAATATATAACATGCTGACGAAAGTCCAAACGGGAGAACCAAAAACTTATACCATTTTTCGGTGTTTTCATGCCTCCAGGAAAACCCTAAAAATTCTGTATGTGGCATAAAAATATTAACATGGTGATATGCCGACACAATATCAAACTGGAAACAAAAAGAATTGTTTGTGATAAACTGCATGGCTATGCGAACATCTTCAAATTTTACACTTGATTTCCAAAGATGTTTGTTAACATGACGGAGGTCTAAAATAAGGCGTTTTTTCTACCGTCCGACGCTGAAACTGTAAGAGGATTTACAACACGAGGTTGAAATTCACATTCCTCAATCAAACCCCTTATAAGAAGATCATGTATAGCTTCGGTAACAAACTCGCTATGGATGATTGCCGATCGATTGTTTTTTAAGCATATAGAAGGAGGGGTACTGTAAAAAGGAATTTTGTAACCATTCAAAATAGTATCTAAAATATAATCATAACAACCAATATTTTTCCAAAAAGAATAGTGACTTTTAAGCCTGTCCTTCACAATAATATGTGCCTGTCCCTGTTCATACTCGTAGTAATCATTAGTGAGATTATCCGAGTCACTTATCGAAGATACTTTAGTTGTATTATTTTCAATTAAATAATCTATGCTACAATTATACTCATCTTTTATAAAGTCTGTACTATTTCGATTTTGGCTGGATAGGTCTGGGATTGAAAGGACACTGGCTTCTCCAGTGCTGGAACGATCCACAACCATAACATGCACCTTGTCTATTTTGTCGTTGATATCCGCTCGTGCTGGGTTGATTTTGATACAAGGCTTGACCATTGTACCATGACTGGGGTTCACGAAAGGGCTGATTTTTTGTTTGGAAAGTATCAACAAATTGAGAAGGAGTACTAGGAGCAGAATAATTAGCCTTCTTAGAAGCAGACTTTTTTCCTTTTGCATTACGTTTACGTATCGCCCTACTCTCAGCTTTATTAATTTTGCTCTCATCGTCGGAGTTACTGGCCACTGGATTACTTTCATATTGCCTAACAGTCTCCCAACCCCCTTCACTACTATCGGCAATCTTTACAAGTTTATTTCGTCTTTTAATCTTGTCAATTACTTCAGTAATAGTTTCCCGTGCGTAGTCGGTCTTTGAATTATCAATGGCCCAAATAGCTTGTGTCAGGTCTTCTAAAAATTCAGTATTTAGTAGAAATTGAACCTTATTTCCCTCATATTTCCAAATATATTGAGATTCAGTTTTTAACTTTTTAACCTGGGAAGCAACTGCAACGGTAGACCCGTGAACTTCATGTTTTAATTCGGAAATGTCTTTCCTAAGTTTTTCGTTAAATTCACCCTGGGTTTTAACAGCTTTCATAACGTCTCTAAGAGACACCTCCTGTTCTGGGGTTTCCCTCTCTTCAGGGTCCGACATTACAAAAAATTTACCAACTTACTTAAGAATTAAACTTTAGATAAATGTGTGTTGACGATTCGGCGCTGTCGTGCTGAATGACCAAAACCCCCGTTTTGGCGGGAAAAATGACCGTGCGATAAGCACGACACCTACATACATCATGAACAAACAAGAGAAAATAATTTCACTCTTATTCACTACGTTCAAACGAAAGAAATTATATTGTTCAATTTAGAAGTAAATATTTTCCCGAGGCAAGATAAAAGTGTTATTGGCCGGTAATGCTTCGGCTCTGATTCACTACCTTTTTTTTTTAAACACCGGGATTACATTCCCTATAAGCCATGCCTCAGGTAAAATACCGGTATCAAAAATCAAATTAAAAAGATACACATAATATTTTTTATGCATGTTTTTAACTTCTCTGTAACCTATGTACTTCATGGTTTTATGAGAATAAATTATCTATCATAAACATCACACTATAAATCAACAGTTGAACATATGTATTCATTTATTATCAAATCATCACCAGGTGATTTGTTATTTTTAACATTCTTAATAGCTTTAATCGTCGTTTCAAAGTGTAAAATATAAACCCTCGGTTCAAAACAAAGACTAACTCCTATGATGTTTTTCTATAGTTGAACAAAAGAATTTCAAAGAAATATTGGTAAAAAATGTCATCTTGGCAGCTTGAGGTGGAATCGGGACAACTCGGACCAAAACGAATCGGATTAAGACAACTCGGGCCAATTTAAAGACAACTCGGACCAGTTTGAAAGACAACTCGGACCAGTTTGAAACATTTGTCAGACCAGTGGCTCTTCGTGGTTTTTACGTTTAATATGATTTTTGTTTGCTTTTGTCTAGATTTTTTTCTTCTTTGTTCCCCTAATTGACCATCTTAGCTTGCTGTGACAACTTGTCAGTTTGATGCATTTCAATAAGTTCTGTTACTATAAATTGTTTTATGACGGCCTATTATAGGCCAATTAAAATTAATTGATAGATTTTCATCCCCGCCCGCCCCTCGAAAATCGTGCCGCCCCGATTTTTTTTATTTTCTAAAATTTACGATTTCCGGATTTTGTTCATCTCCGTTACCGGTATCCGTGTCAATAATTTCGTTTTTTGTTAACTTCCTGTAACAATTCAACATGGTTTTCGTGATTCTTAGAGTAGTAAGCGGTGTGAATGAAAAGAAATCGTGGTACGCTACGAATTTCAATGATGATAAAAACATTTTTGATTCATATAATGACTTCGCGTCAGGAAATTTGGACCATAAACCTCCAGTGAATGAAATTCAAAACGCTAGAATAACGGCACACACTGGAACAAAAAAAAGTGAATTAAGTACGGAAATCGACCCCTGCACAAAGTTGTGCGACGCGGTACCTTGTCTTGAACCCTACATTGAATACAGAGTAAATAAAGATGAAAATCAAAACTGTGTAAATGATGCTAAAGTTGATGCTTTCACGATTCTAATGCAGGGTGCAAATAAAGCCAATAATTTGCCAAACATTAAACATGAATTAAACCAAAAGAACAAATTATTTAATGACATAATTGAGTGGCTAAGGGCACAGGGTGTGGGTTTTTTGTCAACAAACAAAGACAGTTTTGGGGTGAATTTGGTGAATACATTGACAGACATTTTGTGGTATGTGGATGGTAACCACCACACATTAGCTAGCCGAGCCTGTGGTCTTCCTGAGGCACTGATTCATTTTAATGGTTACTATAAACCAGAATTAAGAAAGAGAAAGAAAATAGATTCAACTAGTCTTCAAGAGAACATTTTACGCAGTCATGCAATTGCACTTTTGCTTCTTACTGAAAATGGCTTTTTAAAACGAGAGAAGTGATTGCCAATAAGAACTATTCTTTTAGAATTTGGACAAAATTTGAAAAGTATGCTGACTTTTAGTTTCACAGCAATATTGATCTGAATGTAGTGCTTCAAAAAAAGTATTCCAAGGGGATAAGGAGAGGTGGGAATATCTAGCACCCGTGTCCAATGTCAATCCTACAAAGCAAGCGAGATACAATTTATTGCATACTGCTATCATACATAGTGACTTTTTTTCTCCTATTGTTGTCAATGACTACTCTCCGGGTGAACCAAACAGACGATATGACTATTTCAAAGACCTAGTTGTTCCAGTCAAATGTTGTCAATTTACTTATACAGGATCAAAAGAACACTTGATGTTTCTGTGGAAAGTTCCCATTGTATCTGAGAGTGACTTATTGACAAAGAACATGCAAATAGCATGCAATTTGCGCCAATCACTCCCAGTTTATCATAGTCGGGCAATGCGATGTGAATTTCTTTCTTTGTTTGGTCGCACAATTTCGAATAAATCTGCTTTTTTAAGAGAGGCTTATAGACGTTTGACTGGGGACCAGTCTGCCTCTCTTACTGCTTCACAAACAGAAGTTGACAAACGTATCAGTGAAATTCTAGACAATGAAGACTCTGAACTTATTTGTGACTTAAGATTGAATAACCGGGGTCAACCTGAAAAGTATAATGATTTTCTTTCAGAGTGCCAAAATTATATCAATGAGAAGCTTGAATTAGCTGTTGACGATAGAAGGCATGACAAAATTGATAAGGGGGGTGATGTAATTACTCATTTGGCAGATGCATTTTCAGTTCGAGATCTATATGAACAGGTTAAAGCTAAATTACCACCAAACATTTTAGTCCCTTCACAGCAATGGTTGCGTTGGCAATTTTGGCCTCGACATGCTAATTTTCAATCCTCTCATAGATATACAGGCAAGTTAAAAGTAAAATTTATGATTCAAAGTCGCCAATTTAGAAAGACTCATGTAGATATGCATTATGCTTCTGCTATTTTAAGGTACCCAAAAGAGTTTGCAATAATGTATAAACCATTTTGTAATTTTGTGTGTATGGATGATAAGCACAAATTGAAAGTTGGGGAGCCTGGATATCCAGTTGCAACTGTGGAAAGGGGGAAGCAGGTCATTGTCGCCATGGGGAAGAAATTTGAAGTTGCTGATCACGACTTCACAAAATTTTCAATAACTCCCAGTGTGAATTTATTTTCAGAGATTCCAGATGAAATTGAAAAAATATTTTATGGTGGGCAAGTGTTTGTTGGTGTGAAAGAAACAGCATTTCAATCTTCTTCCCCATGGCGGCATGCAACTGAAATGTCTAAAATTTTGAAAAATTCATTTCTAGAAAATGGTATGATTAAGCCCATTTTAATTTTTTACAGTGATGGAGGTCCCGACCATAGATTGACATATGTTTCTGTTCAAATGTCCTTGATTTGCCTGTTTCTTATATTTGATCTTGATTTGATTTGTGTAGCTAGAACCCCTCCACAAAATAGTTGGAAAAATCCAGCAGAAAGAATTATGTCCATCTTGAACTTGGGTTTCCAGTCAGTAGGACTGATGCGTGAAAAAACAGAGCATTATGAAAAACAATTAGATTCTGTAAATTCATTAGGTGAAATTAGAAAACTAGCAGAAAAATATCCTACGGTTGAGGAAGAGGTTTTAGACTCAGTAGAGCCTGTTCGTATTTTATTGTCAAATGTAATAACTAGGCTCAAATGGAAAGATAAAAACTTAAAGGTCTTTGATCCAGCAACAGAGGGTGAAATATTTGATTTCAGACGTGAAATATTAAAAATAGACCAGGATATTAAAGTTACAGATAGTACTCAGCAGGATATTAAAAAAAGAAAATTGTTTATGAGTTTTTTGAATGATCATTGTAAAATTGCTCAGTACATTTTTAGTGTAAAAAAATGTGGTAAAACGTCATGTCATGTTTGCAAAAAACCTCGTTTAAGTAATGAAATGTTTGAAAGTCTTTATCATCTTCCGGACCCAGAGCCGCTTAATTGTGACAAGTATAAATCATTTGATCAGTTATATGGAAAGCCAACATCAGAAAAATATCGACCATCACTCACTGGCAAACCATCATCTGAACATGGATTACCATTTTCTCCATCTTCTCAGTACGCTAAGAATGTGGAAATGGTTGTTCTATGTTCAGATTGTGATAAACCTAGAGTACTCTACTCCAAAAAGGTAGTAAGGGGTGTCAGGAGGACACAGTTAGTAAACTGTTTAACTGATATTCAGTACACTTGTGGTTTCTCATTTGATGAGTTAGATCTTGAAGAAGAAACCCATGTTTTGAAAACTGTGTTTGTACGAAAAAACATTACATGTAACTGTACTGTAGAATTAACTTATTATTCTGCTGGTTTTGAAGATGTTTGTTTCTTTTGTGGAACTGATGAGCTTGAACCTGCTGAAGCAGGTGATGAAGATGAAGCTAATAAATATTATCCTATATGTACTGGTTGTAAAGAGAATGGTAAAAAACTTGTCGAAAGACGTACTAGGAACAAATTGAATCCTAAATGACTTTGAAAAATAACCAAAATTTTCTAATCATACAATATTACTAAAATGTTTGAACTCTTTGTATTGATATATTTATGTTATAAGTATCAAAAATTTGTAATCTATTGCATTTAATATCATTTTTTGTTTAATAAAACAGAAAGTTTTATTTTAATTAAGCTTTTATTATCATTCACTTTGATATGGTCAACTGTTAGATAATTTTCCCACTGGATATTTGTCAGAGAAATAAAATTTGAATCTTGTCACATGAGATGGACCATCTGATATTGAAGACTATTTTTTTTAGATGTCTTTTGGTCAGCTTAATTCTGCAGAGATTGGAGTTGAAATTTCTATTGTGCATGTTTCTGGAATAAAAACATATATAAGCCATTTTATAACGTTTACATATTAATAACACCTTACAAAATAGTTTCATATGAAATAAAAAATAAAAAATAAAATCCTCCCACCGCCCCATTTTTTTCAAAAAGTTGGATGAAAATCTACTAATTAATTTTAGTTGGCCTATATATAAACGAGATCAACTAGAAAAATAAAACAACTAATATCTTTCGATGCAATGAAAATATATAGCAGAGATAATTATTATATTCGTCTTTACATATACGAGCCCGTGTTGTAATAAGTTATCCAAGAAATCTTTCAAGATGGTTGAAATGCCTTTTACCGTCAGGCGCCAAATGGTAATTTTCGGCTATCGTTAGCGTCAACTTGATTCAATTTATATTGTGGTTTGTCAAATTACCCTTATTTGTCAGAAGTCTCAATTATTTAAACGTTGCCGTTATAATTGGAAAACTTATACCATGATTCGCCTAAATCAGTCATTTTTTTATCGTCATGGGGAAATGGTCTCAATGTTTCTTTGTGGAGTTTTTGTGGACTTTCGTTTGTATTTTCGTCGTTTTTTATTTGACCATGATGGAGACTTTTTTCTTCGACTTATGGGTTGTAAATGCCGCTTTGCATCGTTTCCTCGTTTAAAAAAATATAAAGTAACTCAAACATATACATGCATTACATTTTGAATTAAATCAAGCATTTCAAAGTATAGAACCCCCAAAGGGTGACTGGGGAATAGAAGTATGGTCACCATTGGTCTTCCTCCGACCGGCAGTAAAACCCTTGCTAAAGTGGGGCGTCCGTTTGGCTGTGCGGGATGTACAAATTTGCAGCCACGTCCGGTCAGAATGGGGACGTTAAATCCGATGCCTCGTGTAAAGAGAGTGCCACGCTCTTTGCACGTTAAGAACCCTTGCAACAACTCTTTGAGGGGTCCGTAGGTGACCTGTTGCAAGGCTAAATTTCTGTCCCTATCCAATATACCCTCATTTCCCGTGGCAGTCTAAATTTATCCGACCTTAATCCCGAAGCCCCTATTACAGAACCTACCTATTGTATTTATTGTTAACTTGTTCTCGTCCTGAATATGCATGAAATATTTGCCACTGGACGTTAAGCAACCAACAATCAATCAATCAATCAAAGTATAGACATTAAGAATTTCGTTTATATATTCTTAAAGCACTAAAGTTGTCTTTTTAAGTAATCATATGTCTGTGAACCTACTTTTAGATTTAATGCAAGTCATACAATTTTTTAAACGATGATTTTTTTTTTTTTTATATTTCTTTAGAAATAAAGTAGTTATATGTTATCAGATAAAACTATATTACATCATTCTAGACTTAAATGCTCTTTGCTTGTATAGATATTTGAATACACACGAATATTAATTGGATCCGAATCTTAATCAAACACATGACACATCCTTTATAACGAAATATTTTTATATTTCATTTGGAATAAATCATAAACTGTTATTTAAAAAAAAAAATCGCCAACGCGATATTTACTACATGTTATGTATCTTTAACGTCAAAAACAGTAGAAAAAATATCGTTTACATTATTTGGCAAGATTTAAACGTAATTGTTAAAAAAAATCACACACTATTTAAGTCGGTTAGGGAACAGTTGCGGATACAAAAGTGTAATCGTATAAAAGATGTACGGCTCCCAATTAATTATGCCGCCCGCTTTTGTAAAGCGAGTGGAACTATTAATACGAAAAAATGAATAAATGATAAGTGTATTTCGTGCATTTATTTTATTTTCCCGCGTTTATATGGACGAAGAACACAGATTAACCATGGCAACATTACCTGTCCTGATGCAGACTCCACCAGATGTTATGGTACACATTTCATTCGTCATCTGATTCTAATCCTGGTAGTCCTAGCTTGACCACCGACAAACCAATCTTTTACAATATTATAGGCAATGATGTACACTTTTGGAATGGTAGAGATGTGTTCACTTGTTTTGCAAGCAAACGGTATTCCTTTTACAGGTGAAACTCCTGAAACGTTACTTCAAATTGTAGCCCGTGTTAATGATCTCTGCAGAGAGAAAACCGATCGGGACCATAAGCTTTCACCGGGAAAAAGTATTCTTCGTTTATGTTATGGTTACAACCGTACCCGTCTTATCATATGATTTCTGAAATAGTTGACGTTATGCTACTACCAAAGATGAAACATACATCTATACCTATTTCTATGATGGGTGGCCAAAACTTCCGTTTGCAATAGGGCTATCGACGGAAAGTTTGTGGCCGATAACGGAACCACAAAAACAGTATTTATCAGGACACTACATTCACACTCAAGTTGTAATATTGAACAAGGACAGGATATGTTATGTTCAGTGCTGATTTCTTTGACAAGAATTACCTTTTCTGACTGAGCTGTTTTTGCTAGGCGACAAAATATATCCGAACTGATATCAAGTATTGACACCTTACATAAGACAAACCCCAGAATGTGCAGAGGAAATGTAGAAAAATAAATAGTTATATTACACACTCCAGAGTAGAGGTTGAACACGCCATCGGAGAAATAAAATCAAAGCGCGAAAGCGCTGTAAAGGCAGTTAATTACAGGTTTTGTGTATTTTTAGTCCATTTATATCATTATCTTGCATAGTAGTGTACTTTTCATTATTTAAGATTTAGAAATCTCTAATGATGTTGAACAAGTGTTATGAATGTCATATTCTAAGCAATATATGTAGGTGATTGTTCTCACTTTTTTATGAACTAGTGCATTATGTCCAGTTTGTACCTTGTTAATCTATGTTTATAGTCAAATACTGTTTGATAGAGTGGTGCATTTTCTATTTAGTATCAAATACCTGGTATCAACTATATTTTATTCAACTTTGCAAATGTGGTTTGTTACTAGTAGGCATGGATGATAGTTGTTCCATTGGTAATCATACCACATCTCCTTATTTGTATAATGATCTATATTGGAAGACCTCAGGTATGTAACTTAACTACGATGAGTAACCTTTGACTTCTTTCTTTTATACATACTTTTGATTTGGTACCATAGAACAATATAGAATAATCCTGCTGAACTTATCTTGCACAGAGAACTTTGTCTATGTATCATTTCATATATGTATGATGGTGTTCACCTTTTGGTAAGTGCTATATTTTGATACCCCAGCTTTAAGTATATGGTAAACACTTGTTTATATACCATGTATGTGCAACACAGCTCATGGTAAAGTATGCTTACAGGAATGTTGGTACCAAATCTCAAGTGCACTTTGATGTTTATGAGCAATTTATATGACTGATTGATTTAATTCACTCGCACATAGTATATGTGTGTATCTGTGGAGGTACATATTGGATATTCCAAGCATATATTTTGGCATGGATGATGATATGCAATTTTGCATATCTGAAATAGATATCGTGGCATGATTTTAAAATATACTTTATATGGTTATTTTATATTAATTTTATTTGTAAACTATGGTAACATACAGTCAATCTCAAGATATCTATTTTAATCTTAAAAGCAATATAAATTTAACAATGAGGTAGGAATAAACTACACTTTCAACAAAGTACTCCTTCATGTAAATATATAATCTTGTATTGCACATCTTAAATGATAAGTATCATTTCGTTTCATATAAACATAAACATTAAATTATAATACTGTTATTTATGACTATTTAAGATGATAGATATGGTAATCAATGGGTTTGTATAACATTAATGATATCATGAAATGGACTTTTACATCTTCAGGTAATATAGCTGTTTTGCATTACAATATAATGTATATTCTGCAATATCTTGTTTACTTAAAGTTAAAACATAATAAAAATGTTTGCTGAACAAGTTAAAATAATAAAGATTTTGTTTTAAAGTATTGACTGGATATGTACTATATAAGACCATAAGGATTGGCGTTTTCGGATCATGGGGTTTTTTATTCATATTTTATATCAATAGCAATTTTGTTATGCATTTTTTTGTTTGTTCTCAACCTAGCAACAAAGATTGAGTATATAGAAGATCTACAATTATAGTATTTAGATTTATAATAGTTGCATACACTTAGCAACATCTTTATTTGAGTGGTATCCAGTATAGTTGATGGGTATAAAATGGCATTTACTCTGAACATGGCAACAAAGATACGTGTATATTTAGTATATAAACTCATAGTATTTGGATTTTTTACTTGCACCCGACTTGGCAACATTTTAGAATTGTTCATACAAATTATAATATTTGTAGTCCTTTATATTTGTGGCTATAATATTCTATAGCAAGGCATACATTGTAGTGGTATATATATTACGTAATAGGTTTTAGAATGTAGCTGCTCTCAACCTGGCAACAAAGATTAGTCAAAATATAATACTTGCATTTTCATAGTATATGGAATCTTCTATTAGCTGCACCTGACTTGGCAACTTTTATTTATTCAAATAATATTATTCTAATGCGTTTAATGTTTTTATGACTATTGGTGTTTATATATCTTTGTAGGTTTTTATATCAGGTTATATAGATAACACCAACAAGTATATGCATTATTTTCACATCATTAAAGCATACATTGTAGTAATTGTATTGGGTAGTTGGTTTTGAGATCAGTATTGCATACTTAATTGGAAGACTTTTTGTAACTTTGTAGACAGTGTATAATGTAGTAATGCAATGTAATGCATGGGATACTCACATTCCATTTTAATTTTGCGTCATCTGTTGCACTCGACCTGGCAACAATTAAATGATTTATTATAATGTTGCACTTATCTTGGCAACAATTCAATGATTTATTACATTTTTATACTGTGTCATCTGTTGCACTCAACCTGTCAACAAATTAATGATTTATTATAATTGTTGCAATCAACTTGGCAACTTTTTGGTTTTGTATTATATATCTTATCACTCATCTGGCCAAGTTCTGTTGCAATCAATTTATATAGCCGAAAGTGGAAGATGTTGGTGTTGTATATACAATGTATGACACATATGACTTGTCATTTTTGTAAAATTGATTTAATTTAATATTTATTTTCTGGTATTAAATTACTTTGTAGATTATGTGAGAGTTTATCAGCAGATATGTATCACAAGGTAAAAATCTTCTAAAATACACATAACTTCAACACATATACAGATAAAAAAGTAAACAATAGTCTGTCATACATTTAGAAAAGTTGCTAGCTAGAGCTCAATGTATCCTAAACAACAATGTAGCATCCTGATGATGCAGATATGTAGCACAAAATATAAAAATCTTCTAAAACTATAGTTATTTCAACATATACAGACATGTGACAACTATTAGAGTGTAAAATATATAGGAAAGAATCTAGCCAGATATCACGGTATCTATAAACCTATAAATAATCTTCATCTTCTAAAATATATATACAGATAAAATCAACAATGATATTTTACTTATTCAGTAAATCTACTATCAAGCGTTTAATGTTTTTAGTGACTATTGACGACAAACATTATGATTTTAGCACATATATCTTTGTAGGTTTTTACAAGTTCTATTGAATAGGTTATCATAGATAATTATTTCTAGATATTTTGCATCATTAGGGCATATCTTCAAATCAAGTATTGACGGAAAGTTCAGAATTGCATTATTTTCACATTCCATTCTATTGGTGAAGCATATTTCAAATTACATTGTAGTAATTGTATTGGGTAGTTGGTTTCGAGATCAGTATTGCATACTTAATTGGAAGACTTTTGTAACTTTGTAGACAGTGTATAATGTAGTAATGTAATGTAATGCATGGGATACTCAGATTCCATTTTATTTTGCGTCATCTGTTATACTCGACCTGGCAACAATTTAATGATTTATTGTAATGTTGCACTCAACTTGGCAACAATTCAATGATTTATTACATTTTATATTGTGTCATCTGTTGCACTCAACCTGTCAACAAATTAATGATTTATTATAATTGTTGCAATCAACTTGGCAACTTTTTGGTTTTGTATTATATATCTTATCACTCATCTGGCCAAGTTCTGTTGCAATTAATTTATATAGCAGAAAGTGGAAGATGTTGGTGTTGTATACACAATGTATGACACATATGACTTGTCTTTTTTATCTGTATATGTGTTGAAGTTATGTGTATTTTAGAAGATTTTTTACCTTGTGATACATATCTGCTGATAAACTTTTGATAGTTTATGTATTTGTCATCTAAGATAAGTGTATATTTATATAGTTAGCTTGGACTGGATGTGATTTAATAAATTATGATTTTTCAGCATGGTGGGTAAAATAAAAAGAGCTCCTAATCCCTCCATGTATTTATGAATGTAGGACAGAAAGTCACAGGACAAAAAGTTACAGACAAAAAGTCACGGGACAAAAAGTCACAGGACAAAACGTCACAATTCAGTTTTGAGATTATTTTTCTTTGAATAAGAAAACACTTATTTAAAAAAAAATATTTTTGTATTTTTCTTGAACTATTATATATAAAGCAAGTTTGTTATCAACATTTATTTAATAAATATTAATAATGATTAAATAATTGTTAAGAAAACAAAATGTCAAAGTGGCTTGGTACTTAAACGGTTTCATGTTGCCCAGAAATATATCCTTTGCATGATTAAAATTTAATAAATTTTCATTTATCAAGGCTAATGAACAATTTCCTAAACTGTAAAATAAATATATGTAATAAAAAGAAAATATCTTAAGATCTTTCTCTTATATATTCAAACAATTGTCAACAAATTATTTGTGACTTTTTGTCCTGTGACTTTTGTCCTGTGACTTTTGTCTGTGACTTTTGTCCTGTCATGGATAACAGCACTTATACTATATTCACTTCTTCAACATATGTTTATTGACAGTATGTCACTGTCATTTTCTTTGACAGCTATTGTTACAGCCAGAGGTAGCAGCGGGGGTAGGACAGTGTCTACCTGTTCACCATCACCAACAGTGGGTGACATCAAGTCTTCTCTAATGCTGTAGTCTTTGTAGTCATCTGTTCCAGGTATATTACATACCAATATTATATGCTCTTCTTCTGTGTAGTACCCATCTACAATCACATCTACGTTTCTGACCGGTGTATTTCTAACCTGAAATATTGTGTTGTTATAAGTATGATTGATTTCATATCTAGTTTAGTCGTCTAATTATATTAATTGTGTTCTACATACTGGTAATTGTATATATAACTAATGATTGCTGGATGCAACTATCAGTATTATTGTAGGGTATACAAGGTAAAGCATGTAATATTGGTATTTATGGAGTTTTTTTCTTTTAATTTAAGGCGATGACCTTTCCAGTAATGGTTTAATTATGGTCAGTTCAGATGACATGTCCTCTACATTATAACAGTTTATTTTCACAAACCATGTATTTGGAGGTTGTTAAATTGTTAGATTTTGCTTATTTTATTTTATTCATTTATGGCTGGTCCTATGTTTTTGTCTTTTTGTCTGTCCTACCATATTACTGCTGTTTAGTAAAATCTGAATATTGTTGATTCATTATTATTTGTTAAATACCATTTTTTGTGGATTTCATTGTTACGTGGGAACCTCGAATTCCTATGTCCAACGTATTGAATATTTTGTTTAAAGCTTTATGTAGACTTTGGCAGAACCAAGAGATCAACTATCCACTAAAACGCCAGTTTTCCTCAATCCACAGAAATTGGTACCTACGATATTAAATGAATCCACAGAAGACAATTATATATTAATAAGTAAATGTTTATTACAAACCTCTACTTTTGTGTTGAATGTGTTATTTAGAGACATCTCTTTGTTGTAAACATGCGTTTTCACATTTGCTATGTAATAAAGTCCCCAACTGTTAGGCTAACGCCAGCATATTGTCTCCAAAGTGACAGTTTTATTTCACCACTATCATCCTTTAATGTAATGGACTTGACGTCAACCTTTTCTTGTGTTTTGGCAAGAGTTTTTTGTGTTGTAGCTTCTTCCTGCAAATATATATAATAATTTTACAATTAAACATACATGATATTAGCCTGATATGTAAACAAGGTATTTTATGGAGTGCCCTTAGGAAAATAAGTAATAGTATTACAGGAAAATGAGACTATTGTGAACTAACACTATGTTGTGGATAGTAAAAACTGCAAGTTATAATAAAATCTACAACAATGAGCATAATACATTCCGTAAAGTAAGCTATAGACCGATAAGATATAAGTAAGTGTTAAACTATTGACGTGTGTTAACCAATTGGCCAATCTTGTCAGTATTCGACTTAGAAGCAATGTTATTTATAACATGATAACGGAAAGATAGTATCACTAAAATGTGTATAATTATTCTTATATTGTGAATCTGTTGTTTTAGGACAATAGCTGAACTGTATTACATGACTTATATATATGTCTTATTTTATTATTAGTTTTCACATACAAAAGAGTTATTTATAGAATGATGATAAAAACTATACAGTGATGTTACATCTTGATGCAATACTAAACTACAAGTAAATTGTTCAACCTAATGTTCTAGTTTTTTAAGATATCTATTGTTTGTAATGTCTCAAATGATGTTTTCCCTATATCAACATTGGTACTGAGATCTATCTTTTATATAGAGATGATTTTTACCTTAAACTCTTTTGCCACAATCGACACTGTCTGGCCTATCCCTTCTGTTTTGGCGGCACTAATTGTCCTGGTTTGACTCTCAATTTCATCTATAAGTGACTTTGCTGTGGTCATGAATCCTGCAGGTATGTAACCCATAGCCGACGTCCTGGACAGTTTTGTTTGAGTTGTTATTATTATGGTATTATCTCTATAGATATAGTTTCTGATCATTATCTGGCTACCTTCTCTAAGCATATTAATCTTTCCTTCATCGTAGCATAGAGCTAGCATTGCTCCTGTCACATCTGCTAATCCTATTTTTGTGGTGGATTTGTTTCTACCATCATTTTGGTAATGTCTTGTTTGGCCTTGTATGGTGTTGTAAATGTGTGTATTGGTTATTTCCAAGTAAAGAAATATTGTTATTATTGTATTAAGAGAGTTTATATGAGTTGTCAGTAGTTATTTCTAGTATTTAGTATATTGAATGAGTATTTAACGTACATTTTACTTTATGTTATTAGATGTATCGATAACGTCGTATATGGCGCAACTTTGTCATGTATTGTTCAGAACGTTACCGTTGGGTCAATATTCTAATCGTGAACCCAAAAGTGTTCATTTGTGAGGTCTTAACTGGAAGAATTAACATGTCTTGATTGGTTTAGTAACAAAAGTGTATTATTATAAGCATTTTGAGTCGAGGACTCCTATATTTTATGTCAGTGTTTGACGTTATGTTTTTCTTCCTTTAGAATATTTACTTCCGGTAATTTCAAATAAATACCAGTGCAACGTCACGTTCGTCAGTCTTTGCTGTGTTTACATTTGGCTTGCAGCAAGGCTCAGCCCGGGGGTTCCTAGAGGTAAGAAGCAGCGCATTTAGCTGTATGCCTCGCAGTTTATATTACAAATAAGGGTCGTAGTTTAGAGGTAAAAAGCAGCGCAGATAGCTGTATGCCTTGCATTTATTTACGTTGTCATTGTAGAATTTAAGATAATCCCATTCGGCCCGTACGAAAATACAAGAGAAAGAATATTATTTTAGTAGTTCCGCCCCGTATGTTAATTATATATTGTTGCTCGAATACTGTACATGTATTGAAATATATCGACAGTTCTAGATGTTTAATAAACGTATCATTTTTACTGTTGATTATTTATTCACGCTACCAAGAGAGAACAGAAAACAGAATTGACAGCCGTATTTATTTATCCCTAGTTTAGTTACAAGTTTTGTGAGTTTATTCGTATTTGCTGGCTTTATAACTATACAAAAACATAGCAAGAAGCAGAAATTACGACATATGGCAACAGTTGCCTATAGTGGAACATGGTATGGTTGGTTCCTTCCAGTTGACTTTAGGAACCGTATTGTGTTCATTCTGGAAGACAATGCAAGGTATTAACTTAGCTTATAAAATTTATAGGTTTTATTTTAACTGAATATTAACACAAGGTAATTATTCAGCCGATAGCTTGGTACTGGATTCAGTAATTTACGATATATATAAATAACGAAATAGAGTTGGTATCACATTTAAGAATATGTTGATGTGATGTGATTGCCATTCAGACTACTCTCCACTAGAGACCATTTGACATAGAAGTTAACATGTACATATAACTTTATACTTACTTTTTAGAGTGTCAATTCTCGCTGCAGGAATGCAGGAGTATCATTTTGTATATAGTTCAGGTAATTGACCTGAACCCGATGCATAATTTAATTATCCATAACATACTCAAGGACTGAGTAGACAGTAGTTTTTCTGTATTTGATCGTGCATATATTTACAGTTCACAGTACAAGAACATGAAACCATATTTTTATAGCTAGATAACACAAACAAAATGTACTTTCCAGGAACTATCTCCTATTTACATTTGCTACTAAACCATACTGTTTAACCTATTTTAGTTTCACTAGTTATAGTTACAATATATATTCATCATTTACAAAACAGGCAGGGACAAGTAGATAGGTTTGTGATCAGAGTAATAAGATTCTAATGCACCATTTTTCAGATCATCATTTCTTATGTTTGTGAAAATCCGATCAAGGCAACTCTGATAGTCTGTTATAACGTTAGTGGGCAGTTCAATATAGTTCAATTTTGAAAATAATTTGTACAATACATCAGCTTTTTGTGCATCTATGTTAAAATCACCAAGTACAACAGTATTTTCTCCAAGGGGGATACTACGGGCAAGTTTGAAGTAACTGCCACTTGCAATTTTAGGTGGACAATATATGATTATAGCTCTAAGCCTGAAGTTATTCTTACATATTATAACAGATGTTACTTCTATTTGTCTGAAAGTTATCTTTTCTCGAATGTGACACAATTTCTACTATAAATAACAGTTCCATGGTATGGTCTTGATCCAGCTCTTGCTTCAGAGTCGTTCCTATAAATCGAAAATTTGTGAGTTCATAATCCTCATCTTGGTCTGCAGGGTGAAGTCGTGTTTCAGCAATGCCAATTGCATCACTTTGTAATATGTTGTTTTCCTTCTTTAAATCTTGTATATGTAGATGCAAGGATCTAATATTGTGGAACACTATGGTAATCACATCTGCATTACATGATAGAGTCGGTTCAACCAGAGATAAGTTCGCTGTGGACCTAAGTCTGTCCATTTCTATGATTACATCTGTGGAAACTGATATTTTATCTTCATAAAGATTTAAAATATGCAGACCTGACAAACTACGAACTCGGTTTAGACCAACATAATGCATATGGCAATTCTTTCTATTACTGAAGTTGACAACGACATTATTTAATGTACTTCCTTGGGATTTGTGTATTGTTTTTGTAGCCGATAAGCGTAATGGAAATTGACGTCTAATTATATGGTAACCTGAGCTGTGGCCAACTTTAAATTTACGAGTTATTTCAAAGATGGGTGTCCAGGAAGGTTCTACCTTAGTGTTTCTAAGGTAACTGTATTTTTGTCTTTGTTGCATTCCTATATTTACATCATCAAACAGAACCCATATTATGCTACAACGCTTTGAACCTTCTACACGATAATCTAAAAGCTTGATACAGCATGAAGCTCCATTGGTCAAACCATCTTCTATACTTATATTTGTGCAAATATCTGCATTCAGATTTTCAGCTATTTTCATTATAGTTTGCAAACCCATGGTTTTAGAAGGATCATTTTGTGGTATTTTTTCGAGGATTGTTTTTTGCAAGGTAATGTCTACGTCACCAGTTACTAGGTCAATGCTCTCTATATATGCATTTTTTGTTGTTGACAACTAAAATATTTCATTGTTGAATTGGTCAACTTCTGCCCTAGCTGTGTACAAATGTTGGTACTCCTTTATTATGTCAGTTTCAAATTCTACAACCCTACTTTGTAAAACTGTGATATCTGATTCAGACTGTAAACCTTCACGTAAGCAATTTAACAGATTTGCAAACTCACCATCCTCTTGTTGACGCATAACAGTTACGAGTTCATAAAGAGTAAAACTATCTTGCCACATATTTGCAAATCCATGATCATTACAAAAAGGTGAAAATATCCAATTATGCATAACTGGTTTTAACTAATACAAGTCCCCTATAGCTATAATGCTAACACCACCAAATATTCTTTGGGTTCCCATTATTTCTTGTAATCAACAGTTTATGAAATTAAACATTTTACAACCAACCATAGATATTTCATCTATCAAGACGACTTTCAACTCCTTATACTTAAGGCGATAAACATTCTATTGCTCCATGTCTAAAGGTTTGTATTGAAATCCTTTACTAGTAGGTATGCAAAATGTAGAATGAATAGTATTGCCATTGGTATTGTGGGCAGCTTTCCCCGATGGTGCACATAACAATACCTGTATGTCATCTGGATTTGCACCTGAATATGCATTTAAACAGCGAATTAAAGCTTGGTAAATAGCTTTTGTCACAACTGACTTTCCAACACCTGCACCACCTGACAAAAAATTATACAAGGGGTCATTCCTTATTTTAAACCAGTGAAATATATGGTAAAAAAAATCTTTTTGCTCATTATTCAAAGATCCAACGAGCTGTCTATACTGGGACTCAGGTATTTTATTTAAGATACAATCATCATCGTCTTTATAGTTTCTAGTAACACCCATATCTGTACCTACATCATAAGTCAGCTGTTTTTCCTGGATCAAAGCAACCATAGCGTTCAGTTAGTGTCTGACCCTCGTACTGGTCTTGTTCGTCAGTGTGCAAAAATTCATGCATGAACTGTGAATCTGTAGATTCATCATTATCATTTCTGTTTTCTGCATTTGTCTCAACAATTTCTAAAACCTTCCTATTTCTTCCATAGGCATTTCTTGTTTTTTATAGTATTCTCATGTTGTTTGTATAGGGCGTAGACTTCCTGTAAGGATGTTGGTATATCATTTAATTCCTTCCTCCAATGGTAAAACAACATAATTAGTTCAAGATAATGATTGGTAGGATCATTTTTCTCATTGTATCTGACATATCGCAGAACCTTTTGAAAAAATTTTTTTCAAAATCCCACCATCGGCCATGTTGTATTCAGTGCTTGATTGTACTGCTTCTGAAAGATGAATATAACCTTACGAGATGATTTACGCAAAGGCATTTGTAAAACCAAGTACACTGCTTCTTGTGCTCCTATTTCAACATGAGTCAAAAATTTATTACTGACACAGCGTATTTCTTGTTGGATAATATAATTATTTTCTCTGCTCTCTTTAACTGCCCTATACATTAAATTTGACATTCCTCTCTGGCCTCTTGAAACATATGATACTATATATGCAGCACATGAGTAATCATCTAGTATGAACTGCACATCTATATTGGCAGACCAACATTTTAACATAACAGGATTGTACGAGTTAATCCTAATTTCTGACAGTTCTCTTTTTAGAAACACTCTTGGTCTGGTCAAAGACCAACGTATTGCTTTTAAATACTCGGACTCTTCTAATTTTAGCTCAATTAGAAATCTTTATAGCTGATGTCACTACCAGATTTTTATTCATCTAATTTCTTTGATATTTTTTCATATATGTTTGCACAATCACTTGACGCTTCCCGTTCTCCTGCAGATGGTGGTTGTAATATTCTGGTTTTTGACATAGGGGGTTGCGGAAAATTGAATCTGCATATTGACTTCCCCTTCTTTCTACATGTTCTTGTATAACGATGTGTTTGATAAGCTAATAAATTTACAAGGTCCGGCTGCTTTAAACATGCAATGTGTTCATCTATGAACTGCTCTATCCTTTCATCTTGATCATTTGATATATCAGGGGCATTCTTCACCCAAAGGACCATGTGTATATGTGGAATTCCACCCTATAAAAATAGTCAGTCACTTCTCCTAGTGGTTTAACTAATTTGTCCATTAAAATATCTTTAAAGAACTTTTGGACTTTAAAATCAAAATAAAGGACACAGGTAACAGGGTCAGACTTAATTAACCTACACTTTTCTTGCCAGGGCATTTGGTTTATTTGCAGTTCTGTATACTCTGTGTGGTCAACTAGTCTACCAAGACATTGTAACAAACTAAGCCCATGTGTTTCTGCGGCAGAAAGCGAGCAAAACAAGGCTGGTATCCCTAATTGCTTTATAAGAGCAAACAAATCTTTCTTTGCAGCTTCCCAATATGCAGGAGAACCCCTTAAATTTCTAAGAATTTGATACCCTTCCTTCTGTCTAACAAAAGTATCTACAGAACCAGGTGCCAAAACATCCTGAACAGTAACTTTTTCTCTTGAATTTTACATTTTCACAGAGCTAACTTTAATTTCATCCTGCAAGAGCTTAATCTGATTTTTTTTTCAATTTGTAGAATATATTTGGTATGGACAAAGCTACTCTTCTATCGAAATGCCTCAATTCTCATTTGGAGATAGTACTGTAATGTAATGGAGTAATGCGCTTATTGTTTGGCATGCGTGATTCTCCACAATAAATTGTAGGAAATGACAAGAATTCACTATTGATGTCTTGGAAGATTCCTAAAGGTGTGTTACCGTCACCAGGGGCTTAATTTAGATATTCAAATTCAAAATATTCAAATATTTATTGCATGTTCTGCAAACCCATTCTTTATTGTCAACGGATACTAACCCTGAGGTACATTTTCTGAATAAAATTTTATCACATTTAAGAGGAGTTACTAAGGAAACACTCTCTGTAAACCAGGTCTGATTACATGATGTATACACATAAGAAGGACCTTTGTCTAAGTCAAAGCACTGTAAGCGCTATAGGCAGTTAATCAAAAACATGATGAAAACTGTGGCAGTGTTGCTTAAATCGTTTATCACAGCTTGTTATATCTCATGTTTTAGATTATTTTTGTCATGTGCTGTACTGATTTCCACTATCCTACATACTTTTCTCTAACAATATACCATTTTTTTTCAAACGTTTATTATTCATTTTTAAATTACTTTAAAATATGTATCCTTTCGATGATTGAATGTCTGAGAAGATGTATGTACACTGTCCCAGGTAAGGGAAAGGTCTGGCGCCAGTAAACATGTTTAACCCTGCCAGATTACGTGTGTGTCTGTCTAAAGTCATTCAGTGTTCAGTGGTTGTCCTTTGTTGTTGTATATCATATTTATTTTTCATTATTGATTTGTACATAAATCAGGATGCTGGTTTTTTTGTTGGAATTGTTTTACATTTGTCATTTCAAGGTCATTTACAGATTTATACTATGCAGTATGGGTTTTGCACATTGTTACAGGCCGTATGTGAAATACAGATGCTTATTTCTATCAACTTTTCAATACACTGATGAATGAATTTTTCTTATGCAGGAATAATATCATCAGAATTAAGGTATTCTACAGTGGTGTATAGTTTAATTCCACTATGTTCTAAGAGTTTTCATATGCCACATTAGCATTTTTAGATAGATCAGCAGGTGTCACTCCGTACAAAAACTGATTTAATAATACTGGGAACAATCTGAGGTGTGGTAATTTTATTGTTTATCATGCATGGATCATATTACACAAAAAGATTGTTGTTGGGCTAGAAATGCTTTTAATTTTCTTTTACATTATTGTACTTCTAAGTGTCCAACCTATTACATTTACATCAAATTTCATACAAATATTTTGTCTGTCTTTTTTTAATATGTTTATATTCTTCATTTCTTTCATACTTTATAAAACATATTTCATGTATCTGCACATTGTATCATCATTATGTATTCAAACTATCTTTATATAACTGATACCTGGGTTACTACTTGGATATATATTGATAGTTTGCAATAATACGATGTACATGTATCTCCCACATTTTAAAGTAACAGACATATCATAGTTCTGTTATTATCATTAGACAGCCTCTAAAAATAGCTGGACGGTTACAGTAAACTCCATGACAAATTATATTCATGTGTTGTAACCCCTGGCAATTTTGTAAAAATTCCTGTCAGAATTCTGAACCAAAATTTGTCTGACTAGTCGTCATATGATAAGACCTGGTAAAAATTTTCATATATACATGTACTTTGATCATACCTGTAAATATACATGTATAACTATATTCAAAACTTCAAAAAGGTCTAAAGTTTCATAGCGGTCATGGAATTATTATGATGACTAGTCAATGCACTACTAGATAGTATCATATATTGTACATTTATGTCTTGTCACTTCTAGGATATTAAAGCCAAGAATTGGAATCTACTAGTAGCTGAAATAAAAACAAATACAAAAATTTATATTGTTTATTTAGACATACAATCATGATAAAATATATTTACACAAGTTTTGTCCATGAAATTGAAAAGAAATCATTATGGGATCATGGGGTATTATTTTTTTAGGGTCAGATCAAAGTTTGATTTTCGACAAATTAAAAAGATGAGCAGTTTGAGAGTCAGAGAGATAAAATTATGTTAATTTTATTTCTTTCATTCAATTTTATACATACAATGTACATGTCATTTAATATAGTATGCTCTAGTCTGCTTCTTTTGCAAGTTGACACATGGTCTCTGAGAGGTCTATCAGACAGAATTATATTGTAAATACCAAAATTTAGTAGTTAATGTTTATTTGAGTTGACTTTTAGTGGTATCAGTTGGTTGGCGTGGTACGACTTTGCAATAGTGTGAGTTGACTTGCTTCCCTGTGGAGAACACTGAGTGGAATAAAAGCCCTGTTCATTGATAATTTTCTATGTTTTCTATGTATTGTGTGCGATTTTGTCCCATGTACATTTACTCCATATCCTTTCATTTTCTATCAATTTAAGTTCTACGGTACAATGACACAAATCAGATAATGCCTTACTATTACAGCAATCAAAGGTGAGGTCTGATTGACCTGCCTTTAGTAAATGTAAATCACCCGTCCCCTCCAAGTCCATGATGTTACGTGAGATCTATACCAAGATTTGAATAAATAAACGGTTGGTCAAACATTCTTGGACTTTACACTTATTGAAAGATATAGCTTCTTTAAAATTAGCCATAAATGAAGATTTTCTTTAGGCCCAGAAATAAAAAAAGTTCTGGTTTAGAAAAAATGTCATAAACATTGAAATGTCAAAGTCGGACCACAGGCACTTGTTTTTATGCATGGGGAGATCCACTATCAACATATATTATGAGACCCTAAATATTCCCGTGGATATAAATAAGTGCCTGAGAGTCGGACACTGGCTTCATGTCATGATCAAGATAATGTAGATCGAATTCTTCTATCCGCATATATTTCTCAATTCACATTTGCTTTTTATTGATTTTCGCTGATTTTATACATTTTTCAGACATCCGTACCTGTATACAGTAATATATGAATGGGTTTTCTACATTTTCGTGTGACTTACTATGATCACACGATCTTTCTCGGTCTTATATTTATATCACATTCTACTGGCATTCTCTGCAAAATTGAAATATTTACAAGGTCTCACTAATTAGAGACAAGAAACGACAAGAAGCGTCATGAAGTACGTAGGGCTACTAAATGCAACAGAATTTAAAACTTTACAAAACAGAAAAAAATCAACTGTAATTAATTGCCTTTTCTTTAAATTTATTATTTTAATAGTATATAAACTTTCTTGTCTCTAAATTTATCCTCTTATCGCAAATTCATTCTTCCTGTCAATTCTGCCTGTCGCTAACTACTTGTCGCTTTTTTCTACTTGTCGCTTATTGTCTCTTCAATCTTCTTAGTGATTGACTTACTGTTTCTGACACTTGACTTATCTCTATCTCAGGGTTATTATTCCCTGTAGCTACATTACTTCCTTTTTCTATAACTCTTTGCTCTGAAGATTTTACTGATGGTGTATTATCTTTTAAACATTCAGTTACTTTTCCCAATCCTAAAGATGTCATGCACGACCTCTTACTTATTATCACACTGTTATCTGAAGATTTGTTTTCATTTTCGATTTTCTTATGAGTGCATGTACTTACATTTGAATACATTTTATTTTCTGTTTCACTTACATGTAATGTGTGTAAAAATATACCAGTATCTGTGCTGAACTTCATCATTTTTGTATTACTGCCTGTACATGTATGTACGGTGCTACTGGATAGTTTCCTTTTAACAGATGCTCCATTTCTGTTTTTACTTTTTTTCAAACCCTTGATTACATGGTTTAGTTGAACATCGGAAGTTTTCATGTTGTTCTTGTCAATTTTTTTTAGGGGGGAGTTTAATTTTGTAAGAGTGGTTTTTCTTTGTTGAGGGTTTAGCTTTAGTTAGCTGAATGCACACCATATCATACTGTACTTCTTGCAACTCTCTTGTTGTGAGGGACCCACAAAGATTTCTTAAAAAAGCACACAAGGACTGCAGACTATCATGAAAAGAAACCAAGCATTTTCCATTACCAGAACAAAATCCAAACTCATTACGGCTATGAGGATCATACACAGCATACCTATTACCATCTTTAATAATAGCTATAGCACAGTCACAAAAAATCACTATACATGCCTGATTCTGTTCTGCTGAATGGAAAACTAAATTTAAGGCAAATTCCGAGCACAATATACTTGTGTCTACATAATACAATTGAGACTTTAAATTTTCACTACATATTAATTGGTCAATGCCATTATCTAATTTAAATATTATACCTCCAACTTGTATTGAGGAAGGTAATTCTGACACAATTAGGAACCTTGGCGATAGATTTAATGTCTGACAGATGTATTTGTACATAACATCACCCTAATGTAAAGTACAATTTAGGTCTTCAGTTGTCCAATTACTCAGAGGATTAATTCTTGTAAAGAGTATGAAGGATAAACAGTTCGGAACACATTGTCTTCTTATACTTATTTCAGAAAATAAATTTGAACCTTGGTGATAATCACCGCATATATATGATTTTCTGTACCTCGCCATGGTACGCACTTTTATGACATAGAAGAACTTTTCCTTATTAATATAATAGACTATTTAATGAACGGCTATTATTTATTTTGATTTATTGAACCATAAAATTAATTTTGACTCTTCACATTGAATAATCCGCGAAGCGGATTATGTAAATGAAGAGTCAAAATCAAATTTTATGGTTCAATAAATTCAAAATAAATTATTGCCATTCATTATAAATAAATTTCTATCAAAATAAGGCTCAAAGAACTTTTATATTATTTATATTAACAATAACAACGTACACACATGTTGGCGTATGAATATACAACGTCAGAGTGGGCATGCGCCATAAAAATTGACAACATTGAAAATAAAAGTAATACTTTTAACCAATCAGAAGACAGTAAATACACCAAATTTATTTATTAATTATTATTGAATGTGTTAGCATATTCAATGACTTCCAGCCCAGAAAAAAAAGTTCATAATGATAGCTTGGTGTATAGCAAGAACATCAAGTAACATGATGTTAAATGTACATCTCCATGTGTCAACTCTTTCCATCATAATACTTTTTCTAGAAACTATTACTCCAAGCAAAACTATTTCCAAGTATGTAATTCCAAGTATAACTCCAAGAAACTTTTTCCAAGGATACAGATCAATAACTAGTGTTAGTAATTTTCAATGGTCACCTATGAGGATACCTGGTCCTATCATATTTTGTATGTATACTTTAGAAAGACAGGAATTTATCACTTACTTCTGATCAATAGTAGCTTGTACTGAATATAGTCTCATTAGGAAGCTAGCAAATGTCAGAAGTCCTTTAATGGTTTTGTGGACACTATGGATCTTGGCATGTACTTCTGATAATAATTTGCATTCACGAGTGTGTATGTTACTTACTTATAGTTACTTATAGTTGATTTCCAGTACAGGATCCCTTAAGGTTCCTCTTCACCAGACTCGTAATTTAAGTTTTTTCTAGTACTATTTTGTCCGTGACTTTCGGATATTTCTGTTCTATAGTCATTATAATATAGCTCTTCGTCGGACCAATATTTATCTAGTCGGTTTTTAAAGGCATTAATGGATGGGGCCTTTGTTATTTTATCTGGTAGTTTGTTCCAGGTTTTAGCAATTCTAACAGAGAATGAGTGTTTACGGATATTAGATTGGAATCTTTAGTGAATGACTTTGTTACTGTTTGTCCTGCTACTATATCTTTGTTGAGAATCATCTGCCATTTTTAAAAATGAGCTTACTTCTTTGTCATAGAAGCCATTGATTGTTTTGAAGGTTTCAATCATATCCCCTCTTATTCTCCTCTAAGATAGTGTTGGTAAGCCTAGTTTTTTAAGTCTCTCTGGATAGCTCATGTCTTTGAGACCTGGTAGTTGTTTTGTTACCCTTCTTTGGACTCCTTCTATTTTATCAATATCTTTTTTCTTGTATGGAGACCAAACTGAACTAGCATAGTCAAAATGAGTTCTAACCATGGTTTAATAAAATGGTATGAATGTCTCAGTACCCAAGTATTTAAATGTTCTTCTGAGAACAGCAAATATGGAGTTGGCCTTATTCACTTTTTCACTTATGTGATTCTCAAAAGTGAGTTCTGAGTCGATTAGGATTCCTATATCTTTTTCCTCTTTAACCTTTGCTATTGGATGATTTAGTAGACTATAATTTGGTGGGTGATCAGTGCTGTTAGATTTCTTACATATTTTATGTATTTACATTTTCAGGGTGAAATTTGATTAACCATTTGTCACTCCAGGCTTCCATCTTGTGTAGATCTTCTTGTAGAATTTCTCTGTCATTCTGGGTTTTATTATTCTGAAGATCTTAGTGTCATCTGAAGGTAATTCTGACACAATTAGGAACCTTGGCGATAGATTTAATGTCTGACAGATGTATTTGTACATAACATCACCCTAATGTAAAGTACAATTTAGGTCTTCAGTTGTCCAATTACTCAGAGGATTAATTCTTGTAAAGAGTATGAAGGATAAACAGTTCGGAACACATTGTCTTCTTATACTTATTTCAGAAAATAAATTTGAACCTTGGTGATAATCACCGCATATATATGATTTTCTGTACCTCGCCATGGTACGCACTTTTATGACATAGAAGAACTTTTCCTTATTAATATAATAGACTATTTAATGAATGGCTATTATTTATTTTGAATTTATTGAACCATAAAATTAATTTTTGACTCTTCACATTGAATAATCCGCGAAGCGGATTATGTAAAATGAAGAGTCAAAATTAATTTTATGGTTCAATAAATTCAAAATAAATTATTGCCATTCATTATAAATAAATTTCTATCAAAATAAGGCTCAAAGAACTTTTATATTATTTATATTAACAATAACAACGTACACACATGTTGGCGTATGAATATACAACGTCAGAGTGGGCATGCGCCATAAAATTGACAACATTGAAAATAAAAGTAATACTTTTAACCAATCAGAAGACAGTAAATACACCAAATTTATTTATTAATTATTATTGAATGTGTTAGCATATTCAATGACTTCCAGCCCAGAAAAAAAAGTTCATAATGATAGCTTGGTGTATAGCAAGAACATCAAGTAACATGATGTTAAATGTACATCTCCATGTGTCAACTCTTTCCATCATAATACTTTTTCTAGAAACTATTACTCCAAGCAAAACTATTTCCAAGTATGTAATTCCAAGTATAACTCCAAGAAACTTTTTCCAAGGATACAGATCAATAACTAGTGTTAGTAATTTTCAATGGTCACCTATGAGGATACCTGGTCCTATCATATTTTGTATGTATACTTTAGAAAGACAGGAATTTATCACTTACTTCTGATCAATAGTAAGCTTGTACTGAATATAGTCTCATTAGGAAGCTAGCAAATGTCAGAAGTCCTTTAATGGTTTTGTGGACACTATGGATCTTGGCATGTACTTCTGATAATAATTTGCATTCACGAGTGTGTATGTTACTTACTTATAGTTACTTATAGTTGATTTCCAGTACAGGATCCCTTAAGGTTCCTCTTCACCAGACTCGTAATTTAAGTTTTTTCTAGTACTATTTTGTCCGTGACTTTCGGATATTTCTGTTCTATAGTCATTATAATATAGCTCTTCGTCGGACCAATATTTATCTAGTCGGTTTTTAAAGGCATTAATGGATGGGGCCTTTGTTATTTTATCTGGTAGTTGGTTCCAGGTTTTAGCAATTCTAACAGAGAATGAGTGTTTACGGATATTAGATTGGAATCTTTAGTGAATGACTTTGTTACTGTTTGTCCTGCTACTATATCTTTGTTGAGAATCATCTGCCATTTTTAAAAATGAGCTTACTTCTTTGTCATAGAAGCCATTGATTGTTTTGAAGGTTTCAATCATATCCCCTCTTATTCTCCTCTAAGATAGTGTTGGTAAGCCTAGTTTTTTAAGTCTCTCTGGATAGCTCATGTCTTTGAGACCTGGTAGTTGTTTTGTTACCCTTCTTTGGACTCCTTCTATTTTATCAATATCTTTTTTCTTGTATGGAGACCAAACTGAACTAGCATAGTCAAAATGAGTTCTAACCATGGTTTAATAAAATGGTATGAATGTCTCAGTACCCAAGTATTTAAATGTTCTTCTGAGAACAGCAAATATGGAGTTGGCCTTATTCACTTTTTCACTTATGTGATTCTCAAAAGTGAGTTCTGAGTCGATTAGGATTCCTATATCTTTTTCCTCTTTAACCTTTGCTATTGGATGATTTAGTAGACTATAATTTGGTGGGTGATCAGTGCTGTTAGATTTCTTACATATTTTTATGTATTTACATTTTTCAGGGTGAAATTTGAGTAACCATTTGTCACTCCAGGCTTCCATCTTGTGTAGATCTTCTTGTAGAATTTCTCTGTCATTCTGGGTTTTTATTATTCTGAAGATCTTAGTGTCATCTGCAAATAGGTTGGCATCAGAATCCACTTGGTCTGGAAGATCGTTTATGTATAGTACAAATAGTAGCGGTCCTAATACTGATCCTTGGAGTATCCCTGATGTAACATTCGCCCAATCTGATTCTTCACCATTCACCATGACTTTTTGTTTCCTGTCTTCTAGGAAGTTTGTGATCCACCCTACTATATCTTCATTAATACCTAGATTTTCAATTTTGGCTATCAATCTTTTATGAGGTACCTTATCAAAAGCCTTCATAAAGTCAGTATATACGCAGTCTATGTCTAAACCTTGATCTAGTGCCTCTGTCCACTTATCAATCACTTCTAATAATTGAAGACCAGTTGACCTTCCTGCAATAAAGCCGTATTGTTTTTTAGAGAATAGATTGTTCGTTTTCATGTGCTCTATAATAAATTCACGCAATATTTTCTCCATTATTTAATATACTACCGATGTCAAACTAACGGACCTATAATTTTTGGCTAGTGATTTATTTCCCTTTTTAAAAATTGCACTTATCATTGCATTCTTCCAGTCGTTAGGTACTGTCTTACTCTCAAGTGACTGATTAAAGATAATACATAAAGGTTTTGCTATTGACTCAGCTATCTCTTTTAGTAATCTAGGGTCCATACCTGGTGATTTATCTATTTGTAATGCAGATAAGTGTTTCAGCACTACTTCCTCTTTTATTTTCTGTTTTGACATTTCATTAATTACTGGTACCTGGTTTGGTGTTGGCACTTCTCCGTCAGGTTCATTGGTGAAGACGCTAGAAAAGTAGTCTACTAGTATCTTTGCCTTAGTGCTGTTGTCCTCAGTTTTATCTGATTTTGTATCTTCTGGATCTATATGTAAATCCCCAATTCCTTCTTTGGTTTTTGTTTTTGATTTGATATAACTCCAGATAGCTTTAGGGTTTTCTTTAGCTTTTTCTGACAGATTTTTTTCATATTCCCTCTTCAATTTGTTTACTCTGCTTTTCACTTGATTCCTTATCTTATTGTATTCTTTCCTTACCTTTGCGTTATCTTTTTTGAGAGGATAGTTTCCCTTTTAATTTTATCTATGGTGTTTTTGTCCATTGGGAAGTTATTTTTCCCTCTGCCAATGTTTCCTTTCTTTCGTTGGGATATATTATTTGTCCATATCTTGAATAATACTTAAAAATGACCTCCAGTTTTTGTCTATATCGTTTTCTTTGTGTAGTAGATCTATCCAGTTTCTTTTGTCTAATTCTTTTATTTTTATGTAGTTACCTCTACCGAATAATTTAATTATTTTTGGCTTACTTTTAATATTTGTATAGCAATTAAAGTCAAATTTCATGGTACAGTGATCGCTTTTTCCTAGTGGACTTTGGTATTCTAAATTTGAGATCATTAGTTCTCCATGTATGTATCAATTTAGGTCAAATTACATGTTTTGATGGTTAAAAAATGCTAATTGAGACTTGTGTAATCATAATATATCTTCTCTGTTCTAGTAACACTATAATTATACTATAGTTATATAGAATTGCTGCCTTCAGAAATATTTACACACTTTGGGCAAGAGAACATCATTTCGCGACAGAGATACGTAAATACAACCTGTGTTGATGTAAAAGGAACATTGTCTGGTATGACGACGAATAAAAAGGAGAAAATTGTAGATGTATTGCGTACGTTATTTTCTGCCCTAAAATCACGTGGATATGTTTACATTTATTTAGACTTGACCCAGTTAGACCTGTTACAGTGGTTTGAGTTGCCACCGTCGTTTAGACACTATAGTCGTGCATGATACAATACAATACAATACTAAAGCTACTACTAATTGTGTGAAGTGAACCTTTTTATTTGTACACTTTAAATGTTTTACCTGATTATTATCTATTTCCATCTTGTTCTGCCTCTGTTTACAAACTGCCCAGCCTTCATGCGTATTACTGCGCCCGGAAGCGAAGAAATTTAGGCAAATCCTCGCACAATAATGTTAGTCTCTTTATCAGAAATCCATTTTGTTAAAATAATATTATAATTATCAAATATTTATACGATCAGTTATCCTTTCTTCACGTGCATAAACCGAAATGCGCTTTAAATTATATTATATGCAATAGAAGTCATGTTATGTCGACCTTTCATTGTTATATCAACGACTGAAATGATTTAAAAACATCTTTAGATTGTAATAACACTCGAAATTAACCCGACCTCTTTCCACACGGAATTCAAATAATTCTAGTTTGTCAATCGGTTGACTGTTCATAATGCAAAATACAAATCTATCAAAAGTTTTTAAAACTAACAAAACACACCGTTCGTTTCTTTATTTCACAATATAAATGAATTGAAATGAAAACATAGTATATCACAAAAAGAAAAAGAAAGAATTCAACATTTCGGGATTTTAATGATGACATGTTTACCCCTCACGTAGACATGTCAGACATGGCGGAAGCAAAATGACTTGCCCGGCACCATTAAAGGCATTAAAGCACTGCCTTTAAAAACCACAACGTTATGGGGACTTTGTGGTGATTCACATCTGTTGTGACCTTAAGTTTCTGCATTTGTGTGTCGTCCTAAAAGACTTATTTATATGATAAAAAAATATCTTTCATTTTACTATGTATCTCAATTGGGTTTTTTTTTTTTTTTTGAGAGGAACCCTTGTTTTTCGTCAACTGTAATCGTAAGTCCAAGTGTAATCCTAGGTATAGACCTAGTTTCCGCAAATGTCTATTAGTCATATTTTTCTTATAATGTTTTTCACTATTTCTTAATCTTTGCTTAAATACATTAGAGCCATAATGTTTAAATAATCTTAGTGATTTTCTATATGATTCTCTACTTTTTATAGAATCTGTAATAACAGGAACAGATATTATGACATTGTTTATAACAAAGTTTCCAGTGGAACTTCTGTTAGGCGGAACAAATATATGTTGACAGATATACCAAAAAATAGTATGTGATCCCGAGCTTAAGACTATTATACGTTGTGCTTCAAATTTTGTCATCTAATTGGAACCTGTTTAAAAAATTCAAACACAAACTTTCAATACAAAATCCTTATATAAAACACGTAAAAAAATTTAAAGATCTTATCTGGTGTTGTGTGTACAATAAACACAAAAAATTCAAATGTACTACTTATATACATGTAAGGAACTATGAATATCGTACATTTGCGATTTTATCATGAATGTATGGTGGCCGGTTAAGGCCATTCAGTAATTATCAACAAAGAATGTGAAGAAATTGTCTAATTTATGAAAATATTTAAAATACGTCACAGATATGAAATTTATATGACAATCATTTGAATGACTTATACTTTGTAGTCTTGCCTCCAATTATATTTAAAATGTTATGTTATAATAACATGTATATCGTAAAAACGCGAAAAGGCGAAAAGACGAAATCGCGAAAACGCGAAAACGCGAAATCACGAAAACGCGAAAACGCGAAGTCGAAAACGCGAAAAGGCGAAAAGGCGAAGTCGAAAACGCGAAAACGCGAAATCGATTTCGCGTTTTCGACTTCGCGTTTTCGACTTCGCGATTTCGCGTTTTCGCGTTTTCGCCCTATAGAATATGAAAGGCGAAAACGCGAAAACGCGAAATGGCCTTAACCGGCCACCATACTTTATATCTTTTTATACTTTTGAATAGTGTCTTGTATAAAAAATCAAAATTATTACATAATTTCAGTTTTTTTCAGTGTAACTTGATACCTCATGATTTTTATTTCTTAAAAGTCCTTAAATCATGATGTTTTGTCATTCTGGGCATACAAAGTCCACATGAGCTACTTCCTTGCAGTGAACATATGAAAAAATTACCCTATGCAGGTTGCAGTCTTGTAATTGACTGCTCCATAGGCTTACATGCTAAACAGCTGATCTTTGAAAATAAAAAAATAAAAAATGCTACATAGAAAAATTTTTCATGTTCATATCATGTATGTACTAATGTGAAATTGTGATTTAATCGAAAAAAAAGTGGGTCATGCCACGAAGAATAAAAAGTTATGTAACCCTGAAATCAAAACTATTTTTTTCTACTTTCTGTTTGCTGTTTTTACTAAGCCGCACCACTTCCAGTAAACATGGTATCCTCCCACTTTCCTGGATTGATATCCCCAAAAAAGATGCAAGATTTTTTTTTTTAAATCTATATATATATTTCAATTCAGCATAAACATAAACATAAAAGCCCTATTTCCCTCCATGTTTTGACATCCACCGGAAACTGGAGTTGTAATACAAGACTGGTACCTTTGTACATACAATTTTTATCAGTATTATAATATCTAAAAATAAAAAGATGTGTTTGCCAACTAGACAACTTTCCACCAGAGACCAAATGACACTGAAATAAGCATTTATAGGTCACAGTTCGGGTTCAAAAATGAAAAAAAATCCATACCGCATAGTAAACTATAAAAGGCCCCGAAAAGACAAATATAAAACAATTTAAACGAGAAAACTAACGGCCTGATTTATGTACAAAACAATAAACGGAAGAAAAAAAAATACAGCAACAAACGACAACCACTGAATTACCGGCTCATGACATGGGACAGGCATTTACAGTATGCAGTGGGGTTAAATATGTTTGCGGGCCGCAAAACCTCCGATAACCTGTGATATTGATGTAACAGTTCAACATAAGAACAAACTGCCTGTTTCTATGCTTACTGGTTATGAGCTGATATACGGTATTTACACTTATTGTTTTTATATATTTAGTTTAAAATCTATCTTAATACAATTGCAAATGATATGTACCATATATAAATATATAAAATTATAAACAAGTCCAAATTCAAAACAACGTTCAAACCTATGATTGTGTTGGATAAAAACCGCAATTTTTATACGTGTGCATGTAAAACAAATTTCTTTGTAGAGGGGTCTATATACAGCACAAACAACATTTTCCAAAAGACCAAAAAGTGAAAAAGTATATTTTAACATAACGCATTTGACTAACAGGTCGAACAACTGATGTTAAAAAAACCCTGATGACTGCCATTGGCGATTGCAAAATAAATTGATTAATATATATAAAAATATATATCTACAAAGCTGACATGTACTTGAATCCTAAAACCTGGGACTATTACACTAACTTAGTTAGTATAATAGTCCCAGCTAAAACAAACTGTGAATTCACTAATGAATGCATTAATTGAAACATAATTTCTTTCAATTATAATAGAAAATAATAACTCCTCTTATATATAAAAGCCATACAAGAAATTAGACAAATCCTTTTTTCCTCATTCCATTTATGAGTTATGCTATTTATTTTGTATAAATAAGTTCATAGGTAAAATGAATATCGAATTCCATTCTTTTGTGTATGGCTATGAACTATGAACTAAGAACTGTGAACACTTACCATCAAAAATTTTATTCCACATATGGTTAATTATTTTGACATCGTCAAAAGTTCTCACCAATTTTACTTATCCTAATGCCTCTTTCAATGCAAGGGAATACAAGGAAAATCCATCATGGAAGACACCAGGAAAAAGATTTATCTCAAAAACGTGCCATACCTTGTACATACGTATATATAAACGTTGCATATTGAAAACTAACATTATTCTGAGAATTGGAAATTGGTAACAATCACGAGTGCTTGTCAATTATTAGTCCTACCTGAAAGCTCGACTGACTTTTATCGAACTTTGAAATTTTGTTCTCCCGCCGATAGACATATTCTGGATTTTGTGTAAAGGAATTGCATTGTTCACCTTTTCATGAATCTGAGCTCCTCCTAAACATTCGGGTGGGATTTATTGAATTTTAATACAAAGGTAGAACACGTAAAACCGTGATGTTAATGTTCACACCGTTACTTCATCATAATTAACTTTGCTGATTTCTTTGATAAATCATAGGTTGATCTTAATACCATCAATGTGAAACATTACGCAAATAGATTATGAGAATTTGGTTTATTGAGTAGATTAAATTTATGTGAGTTTTTCCGAGTGCTAAATAAAGACAAAGACTGCGAGTACTCTTAGACAGGTATTTTGTGGGATTTTTTTTTTATGGGCCGGCACAAGCCGGTCCATCATATGATATGGGTTTGAGATTGTTATATGATTATCTGCGGATCTATATTATTTTCTGTATATGCAAAATTAAAGATTTTAGGTAATTGAAATAAATATATTTTTATTAATTTTTATAAAAGAAGAAGATGCCAAAAAAACCTTAAATATATTTATAACAATGAATGTTCATTGTTTTTTTATGCACAGAATGCGTGACTCATATTTGACCTGGTTATTTTTAGAAATGTAAACAAGGTACCATGTTCTTACAACAACTCGTCGTCGGAACATGGGAAATGATTTATAGTTTGCGTTTTTTTTTTTTTCCCTCAAAATAGCTATTTTATATTCTATTTTGATTATTATATATTCAGTTTTCATCACTAAGAAAAATAATCATAATAAAGATATCTTTACTTTCAACGTAAAGGGTCTCACTAATTAGCGTCAAGTAGCGACAAGAAGCGTCAAGAAGCGACAAGAAGAATAATCTAGTCTCAAGCAAACAAATTTAGCGTAAAAATCTAAATATCAATTATTCTGAATAAATTAATTTTGAAACATACATTAAATTGTCTTTTTTTAATATACGAGAAACAAGAGAATAAACTTTGTTTTTTTTTCCATTAATTCATCAAGGATATGTTTAAGATAATATACCTGCAGTTCACAACATAGAATGAATCAATATTTATGTAGAGTCGGCATGGTTGGTGTATCAATGTTAAGATTCAAACCAAATTATAAGATAATATAATGCTGATTTATTTCAGATTCAAAAGGGAAATACATATATATATAAATACATGACACAATTTTTTCTATCTTAACTGGGTAAAAGGTTCAAATATTTACATTATTTATAAAAAAACCAAAAGGTATGTACATGAATGTTTGGGTAAAAAAAGGGGGTCATTTCTTAAACTTTTAGAATTTTTAATTGCCATTTTTCTCTATTTTTCATGGATCCTTAGTATAATCAGAAATGAAAACATTTTGTCAAGGATTTCAGCTGTTACGAAGAGAATAATTTGCTATACTGTCTGAAGATTTCTGATTTTAGTTGTAGTATGTAAGCAGTTTTTTAGTCTGTCGTATACCCAATGAAAATATGAAGGGATATAAAGTAAATGTACATGAGACAATATTAATATCAATACATGGTAAAACCACAAAATGGAACGTTTTTATTGCTGTCCTTCATCTTCAAGTCACCATAAGGCATTCAACAATGAGCAATATTCCTCAAAACTGGTAGAAAGTTCAAGTTGACCCCTCACATCGGTTTGAGCAGAATTCATTGTTAAATATCATACAAAGCTACATTCATATTTTTATGTCTGTTTGTTGATACTTTAAAATTTCACCCAAAACCGAATAGAAATGAAAACATTTTGTAGCGGATTTCTCAACCTTTACTGAGAGGAATAATTTGACATTTGTTTGGTTTAAGATTTTATTTCTTTTGTTAAACGAAGTTGGGTAAGGGATATAGTGTTTCATCCGTCCGTCACAAAGTTAAAGTCCATCTATCTGATGAGTATAAGTCATAGTTCATGAGAGTTTGTTCATAGATGCGTCTTGAATAACCAAGGGGTCCTGATAAAAATAAGGTCATCTTGACCTACATTTCATTTTGAGTTTCAAAATCAGGACTTGCAAATGAATTAAATGATATTCGATTTCATCAACTGCACAATTTAGTAATATTTTATAGCATTATCATAACTAATTGGATTGGAACAGTTCTGGCAAATGAGGATTCAAGTCAACTCAATATACAGATTGTTTATATAAGCATTTTGCACTTTTTCATACCAAAAACCTCCATACTTCCGGCCCAAAAATTTGGTGTGTGCACCAATTAACTCTCTTGTTGTCTCTTGTTATAGGTTTTTGTGATTGCAAGTTGGAACCGTTTTATTGAGTCAATTGATAATTATATAGTTTATTCTTATGTTGTTCTTTCCCGTTCTGTTTTTATGTTGTTACCTGTTGTATAGTTGGCTTATACTTATCATATCCTATTATTCATACAAACATTAAGGTAACAGTAGTTTATCTATGTTCAGACCTCATCAATCGATTAAGACAAATAGCAAAACTGAGGGAATCGTATGAACTCCAAAGACTGGGTTTGTCGACAGGGTCAGGCATTAACAGGTCAATGTTCAATGTGGTTCAGTTAAAATCTACAATGAATACTTGTTAACACTAAAACAATGTAAAAGCATATGACAAGTGGTTTATTCCATTTTTTTCACAAACTAATATTATCTGCTTGTATATTTACGATTATGGTAGGTCTGTAATTAATTAAGTCCTGAAAATGTTTAGGAATCGGGATAATTTCTAAGCTACTATAAAGCGTCAAATATTAATATAACAAGTCTTTAAAAAACGGACGCACGTAGGATACATAAGACCTATATGATTTTGTCGATTTCATAAAATTAGTAAGAGACAAACATGCATGCAATCAATCACAGAATGCAAGTAATTACCACAACAGTTTTGACTTGTTGTAGCCTCTTTCAGATGAGTCAAATGTTTAATTGAACTAAGTTATGTGTACATAAGTCACGTAAGAGGTATGAATCTAGTAGATATTGTCTATCTTATAACGATCAATTATGACCCCAGTGCTACCGGGCGTAACAAAGGCACGAACGGTTGCTAATCTTTCTCGAATTGTCCCACATAGACTTCACACGCGCCACTTATATGCCATTATTATGAATAGGTGTAAAAACGGTTCCTTTATCGTAAAAGATAAAGTAATCTACAAGTCAGAAACAAGTTATAATCATACTAAGACAAATAGATATTAATCAGAACAGAAGATATCAAAGGTTAAGGATCGTAAAATCATGTACTTCCGAAAGGTAATCGTTAATTTCACGATGCACGTTTGATAAACTGATTAAATCTACATGCTGGACTTATTTGACAAGAGTTATGTAATTCATTAAAGATGCTGGTATTCCAGAAATGCTTACATTTGGTGGAGAGTTGTCTCATTGGCAATCATACCACATCTTCTTACTTTTATATTAACATGCACCTTTTTATTGTCTGTGGTGTTTAGTTGTCTCATTTGCAATCACATTGCCTTTCCTTTTCATCTACTAATTGCGATCAGCTCTTGACGACTTGTACTGTATTAGATTGCGACAAAATGCTTCTCACGAAATAAGCGATAAATTTGCCAAATTCTTAAATCTTGCATAGTTTTACTCTCTACGACCAAATAATTGAAGGTTAAATCAAGCGAGGTGCTAAGTTCAATCACGATTGTTTGGTGGAGTTCGTGTTGCTCAATCTCTAGTCTTCCATGTGGTGTTTTTAAGCTGCTGTTTGTCTTTTCTTTGTTTTTCTCTTGGTCATGGCGTTGTTGTTTTCTTGGATAAATGTTATTTGTATTACCCCATGGTTGAGTCTCCTATTTCCTCTAAACATCGTTAGTATCGTCAAACCGAATATTTCAAACATTTATTGTTGTATTCATCACGTGTTGACTTATCATGTTCGTTTCGTTTTAATCTTTATACTAGACACAAATCTTGATAAGAAGCGTCTTTTTGTAGAAGATAGTAGTAGTATCTACATTTGTTTTGAAAGAAAAAAAAAGTTCGACATACTCATTTAGCGTATTATTATGAGTTCAAGGCAAATGAACAAAACTAAAGAAATATCTTTCGCAAAAATAAAAGGTCTATTTATGCTGATGGAAAAAAATCTAAGGTAATGTAAAGTTTTTGGGATAATTTATGGCACTGAGGGCCATACGGCAGATTAGATGACCAACTGGACCAAAGCAAAGCTGCTATTTTGCCTGAAGCGACATGAACTACTTGTTAGTTATACTGTAGTGTAAAAGCGATCAAACATTACAGCAGTGTTTCATTTTTAACCGTGAAGCCAAATATATGGAAGGCCATATTTTGTATCAGTATTTTATTAAAACGACACATATCGTTTGATATTGATTTCTAATATCTCTATCTTTCACGGGAAATATAATGACTTTTAAACATATTTTGTTGGATTGTATTATGAAATTTTAAGCGGTTTAACCGAAACAATTTTTGTTCTGATTGTATTCGTGATGTCACAGTACAATATACTCATCGACCCGCTCCGGGTTCAATATACGATATATGAACTGGTTCATGCTAAATAGATAAATAAGATAATCATAAGTAATTAGTATAACATTTATTAGTATAATTACTATACGCGTATAAAACTTTATAAATATCAAGATGATCTAGGTGAAATCTCCGACGATTAGCCATTTATTGTTGATATTTACAGCATTTCCTACTTTTAACACGTTACAATATAATCCAATCAAAATTTTAGTAATGAAATTAGTTGCTTACAATTTTCAAATTTGTTTTTGATTGATTGCTGATTCAATTTTTCACAAATAGCATTTTATAGAACTTTGTCTCTTTCGTTGATATAAGCCATGAGGAGTACATAGTTTGTCCGATTAACACCTCCTGTTTTCAAGCTAGAACTTGTATGTATATGTCAGAATTTGGTTTTAATATTCCAAGTATGTTCATTTGATCAGGATTTTGATTTTCTTAAAATTTTCCACAAAAGACAGAATGTTGCACTGTTTGTCACTCTTTTTTTTCAATTAGGCATGCAAGGTACTTGGTTTATCCAGCTATCTCTTCGTGTAGTTTTTATGTTTGAGCTTTTATACTATGCTAAATGTGTGTTCATATAAACTAGAGGCTCTCAAGAGCCTGTGTCGCTCACCTTGGTCTATGTGCATATTTAACAAAGGGCACTCTCCAGCATTGTAGACGAGAATAGAATTCATGACAAATATCTGTTTTGTTGATTTTGTATTACTGATTATTAAGACTGTTAGGTTCTCTCTATCTCCTTTAATTTATGCTCAAAACATAAAAGAGGGTAAAAAAATCCTCATTTAAGAGCAATCACTCCCATAAAGAGTGACAGTCTGCTAACTATATCGGCAAAATTTTACTTTTTAGTAGATCTTGCCTTGCTGATCATTGCTGTGATTTAAAGTGTCTATTTATCTATTATAATTTTTATCATAAAAGGCAAAACGCAAAACAAATTTAAAAATCGTCTTTAATGGGCAATAACTCCAATAAGGAGTCGTCGGACGATTTCCGCTAAATTGTCTTAACTGTAGATCTTGTCTTGCTTATCATATTTGCTTTTTTAAGTTTCTATCTATCTATTATAATTTTTAAGATACAAGGCAAAAATGCAAAAACTTGGTATAATCGTCATCAAAGGGCAATAACTCTAATAAGGAGTCGACTGACGATTTCGACCATGTAACTTGTTTGTAGTACTTGTCTTGCTGATCGTTTTTGCATTTAAAGTTTCCCTCTATCTATCATAGTTTTCAAGATAATAGGCAAAAATGAAAAAAAATGGTAAAATTTGTCATTTAAGGGCAATAACTCCTATAAGAAGTTGTCTAACAGTTTTGATGTATATGAACAATTGGTAGAGCTAAACATTTTGACATTTTTGCACCTGTCAGATTTTCTCTATTTATATCGGTTTTCAAAATAATAGACATAACTTGCATTTTACCCCTTTGTTCTATTTTTAGCCATGTCGGCCATCTTGGTTTGCAGGCGGGTCATTGGACACAATTTTTTAAACTAAATACCCCAATGATGATTGTGGCCAAGTTTGGTTAAATTTGGCCCAGTATTTTCAGAGGAGAAGATTTTTGTAAAAGTTTACAACGACGGACGACGGACGACGGACGCCAAATAATGAGAAAAGCTCACGTGGCCCTTCGGGACAGGTGAGCTAAAAAGTTATGCATATTCACATAATTTTATTTTAATTTGTCAAATGACAGAATGTTGCGCTTTGTTCTCTTCATTGAAATTATGCATATACATTTTTATATAAATTACAGGGTATTATTACATATTTTAGAGTGTGCACCTTATCAGTATTTTGATTTTCTTTAAATTTTCAATAATGACAGAAATGTTTGACCCTTCTTTTGTTGGGGGCATCAAATGAGTCATTCAGACTTAATCATTTAAATTACATTTCAACATCCTTGTTTACTACTAATTCAAATGTTTCTTTACTGCATTATATCCATGCATGCAGCGGATGCCTCATCTTTGTCTAGTTTTTTTGTTAAGTTAATTTAATTCAATTAGGAATACATGTATTCAGAGAAAATGATCGTTTATACTTACATTTAACAAAAATAATAGTATAAAATCTTTTAACAACTCAAGTATTTCTGATTATACCCCATGCATTCATGTAAATGCGCTAAAGAAAACTCTATGCTCAAGTTGTTTGATCTATTCACATGACCTTAACTAATTTTAATGCACCAAACTAACATGCAGCTATTTATATATACATCAAAATTTATTTAAAACCCTTCACCTTTTTGTACGTTCTATATATTTTTCGGGTTCGTCAAAAAGTCGTAAAATGTTTTTTTATTTCTTTCAATTCAAGTTATAGATTTTAAGGTTTTGCAAGGATTAAACAAAAATCATACAATGGCATTATCTTGAAGAAATTAAACATAATGAGCAAAATATTTCTTTTTGGATAAAATTTGATAAACCGATCATGAACATTAAATGCCATTTACATCTCCCCAAGATAGGATAAATTCATTTGTTTAACGCCAAGAAATATTTTCACCTACTTCAAAAAAGCATTTGATGTACATTTTAATGGGTACAGCCATGATTATTATTGTGGCACCTTGCACACTTGCCAACATTACGTAATCTGCCAAAAGAGATGTTTTTACTTACCTGTAAATAGATACGATGTACCTTCATGTATCAATTATAAATCAATTTACGACACGTTAATGAATGAACGAGTAACACAGTACACGTATGTTTATTTCAATAAAATTGAGAATGGAAATTGGGAATATGTCAAAGAGCAGAAAACAGCCGAAGGCCACCAATGTGTCTTCAACACAGCGAGAAAATCCCGCACCCGGAGGCGGGCTTCAGCTGGCCCCTAAACAAAAATGTGTACTAGTTCAATGAAAATGGACGTCACACTAAACTCCAAAACATATAAATGAACTAAAATTAAAAAACATACAAGACTTACAAGGGCCAGAGGCTCCTGACTTGGAACAGGCGCAACAACCTATTTTGATTTGTATTCATATTGAAGATGCGGGATGATCACGTATCAGTACGTATATCCACGTCCAGTGAGAATGGAGACTTTTAATCCGATACCTCGCGTAGAGAGAGTGCCATGTTCGCTGTACGTTACAGAACCGTTGCGACAACTCTTCGAGGCGTCCGTGCAAGTGGTCTGTTACAAGGCTTAAATTCTATCCGTATTTGACATATCCTCACTTTATAGTGGCAGTCCAAATTTCACGCCCCTCATCTCGGTCGACCCCTATTAAGGACCTACCTATTGCATTTATTTGTTTTCGTCCTAAACATACATGGAATATTTGCGACTTGACGCAAAGAAAACAACAATTAATCAATCAATGATATTCGAAGAGCTACGAGACAAGCTTCTCACACAACAGGCAAATGTGTCTTTACTTTGACTTGTATTTCCAAAGACTTGGTACATATAAGGAATATTATTTATTTATGAATGAATACATCTATATTTTGTTGATATCGGTACAAAAATACTGGGGTTATGATGATCCTTTTTGTGAGTAATGAATTTTTTAATTATGAAATTCTAAACCTTAATTTGAGTAGCAACATACCTGCATCACCTGCATTTAAGATTTTTATTTATAATACATGCCAGATCTTGTAGATACTTCACTGATATACGGTTAAATTATTGAATAACGGTAATGTAAATAAACATTTCATTTAAAAAAAAAACAGTTTTTGTTGGCAAATATCTAATATTGATAAGACTAATATATAATGCCTACTTCTTAAACAATTTATTATAAGGATGGATACGCCTAAAACATTTGATACACAGACGCCTGTAAACTAGTAGATGTGTGTATGTGTTGTATGTATATTATATGGTATGATTGCCAAACTATCCACCAGAGACCAAATGGCATAGATGTAAGCAACTACTGATCAACGTGCGGCCTTCAACAATAAGCAAAACCCATACGGAATGGCATCCATTGCACTATACGGGATGAATTAAAACGGGGGACGTTGAGTCAGAAAAGTCGTGTCGAGAAAACTTTTACTTAATAAATTCTCAGTATGTTCATGAACCCTTTCAAAAACCCATGTCAAGGACGTACCCATTTTGCTATGAATAATGTCTAAATAATATGAAAGTATAAGAAGCTGTGGAATGATTTCTAATGGACAATTATTGAAAAAATGTCCCAAGGGCAAAAATATGAACAATTACAGATTACTTCACGTACAAGTCGGACTGAAAAACATTACTTTCAAGACACGAGTAAGAATGCAAGGCGCAAAGAACACCTCAATGACATCTCTTTAGATTGTTCATAGATCCACAGTTAAGTCTGGTCAAATCAAGGACGATAGCTCGAAATGGTGCATTCGAGGAATGTCAAGTTCACAGTTCCTAAGAGAAACAGACATGAAAATCTTTCTAAGTGATTTGATGCGCCGAAAAACATAATTCAATCGACCGTTTTCCTGTGAAACGGAAAATCAGGGATATGACAGTCATTTTTATTTGTTCCATCAGGTTATCTTTTTATCCCATGCTTTATGACTTTCGATGTTGGACCCTTAATTTGAATGAAGTACATTTGTCATTTCTTATTCTTGCATTAATTGTAATGTTGCTATATTCCATTATGGCGTTGTTGCAGATACAGTAATTTGACCTTTCTATCATCAAAAGAGAAAACCAACGGCCTAATTTATGATATCCTGGGACAGTGGTGTGTGTACAGCACAACATAAGAACACACTGTAGAAATCAGTTCGAAATGGCTCGACTTATCAGATTGGCACGCAGCACAAACAAAACATAATTAACATACATACATAAAGTACCGATCTAAAAGTACTCGCATTTACTGGAAGCTACAAACCAATAAAAACTCATAAATGTTCTCCCAGACTTAAGTCCAACGTATTTAGTGTAAAGACGTCATAACCAGTTTCAGAAAAGCATGACCTTGTGTAATGCCAACATATAAGTACATAAAGCATGTAAACATACTGCATGATACTGCTGTTGCATACTTTTTATATGTTGTAGGAAATTTAATGAATAAATAGAAATAACATTTATTTTGATTTTGAAGTATAGATTCTAGGTACTGACGTTGTTTATCATTTTAATTACGTGTTATAGTGTTCTTTTATTTAATTATCAACCATTACTGTTTAGTCCATTTTTAGTAATATCCTTTTGGCGTGGCTCGGTACTTATGCATCCCGCCTATGTCTTGCTTTTCTGTGGTTATTTTTTGTATTCTTGTTCATTTTTGCTTATGTGCTTTGTCTATATAGATATAAGAAGATGTGGTATGAGTGCCAATGAGACAACTCTCCATCTAAGTCACAATTTGTAAAAGTAAACCATTATAGGTCAAAGTACGGCCTTCAACACGGAGCATTGGCTCACACCGAACAGCAACCTATAAAGGGCCCCAAAATGACTAGTGTGAAACCATTCAAACAGGAAAACCAACGGTCTAATCTATATAAAAAACGAGAAACGAGAAACACTTATGAACCACATCAACAAACGACAACTACTGAACATCAGGTTCAATATGCCTTTGTCTTTTTCTTTGTTGACATATTTGTTTTTATAGTGATTAAGATTATAACACAATGTTGACTGCTGTATCCCTATTTTTGACATTTTTACCTATTATGTCTGTTTGTTTTGTTCACACATTGTTGTCAATATAATGGAATTTTATGCGACTCTCATACAAGTGAAAGGTTTAGCTAGCTATAAAACCAGGTTTAATCCACCATTTTCTATATAAGGAAATGCCTGTGCCAAGTCAGGAATATGACTGTTGTTTTCCATTCGTTTGATGTGAATGGTTTACTTTTATAAATTGTTACTTGGATGGAGAGTTGTCTCATTGGCACTCATACTGCATCTTCCTATATCTATAGAGCTTTTGATTTTGCCATTTGATAACGGACTTTCCAATTTGAATTTTCTTTAGAGTTCGGTATTATTGTTATTTTACTTTTTTATAAATTTGGTGCATCCGAAGTGTTTTTCTGGATTTTCCTTCAGCATGAACTCTCAAATCCAAAAATGTGCAAACCAAAGATGTATAAATACTTGAATACCTAAATGACCAAAGGAACTTAAAAGAATAGACAAAAGAATCTAAGGTCAACTTTACGCGTCTGGCGTACAACATTTTAATCCTGGTATCTATATGATGAGTGTATTTGCCTGAGGTGGTTTAACAACTTCTAAATTTATCAACCGAATTTTAAGAATTGTATATTATAAATCCTGACAGTAGCGAAGCACTGACGACTAGGTTGATGATATAATTAAATGTTTAGAATTTTTACTGCACAAGATGCATATGACCTTTTGTTTGTAAGTGTACCTGAAACATATATCGTTCTCTGTGAAGACACAGTCGTCATTATGTAACTTTAAAACAACCAACTGCTTGATAACATGTATTACTCATCATAATAAGTAACAGATGTTTATTATGTCACTGATTATACATCAAATATTTCAGTCAATATCAGATAAATGATAAAGTTTGGAAATGTTGGCTGCAAATATTTTTTATTTGTGCTGCTGTAGTTAAATAATACAGCTAGTAACTTACAATTTCTTATAATGTTGACTAAAACTCTTTAATAATGATACATGTATACTAACTTCTAAATAATTATAATGTGAGTATGTTTATTTTTCAATAGTGAATGAATTTGTGGTTTATGGTAATGGATTTGTCTCCATCTGTTTAGATTGAACAAGCGATAGAAAATTTGAATAAAACCGTATTCAAGTTTCTAAAAATAACTATCTTTTTTCTATTACATTTAAAATTGTAAAGAAAATGATTATGTTCATTTAGTCTTGAATTTCTTTCTTTTATGGCAGTTACGTTTCTACAGATATCCAGTTCTGTGAGGGTCTTCTAGATTCCCTAAGTTCAACCATTCTTAAATCTGAAAGTGCATGTATAACCAAATCAGTATGATATAATCAGTTAAAGGGTCATTAGCTACGAATAAGACAAAAAAATAAACTATGTTTTTGTTGTGTTTCAAACATTGATGAAAGCGGAATGTAGATATAATGTTTCGATCGGGTTATATGACCGTCAGGAGTCATCGGAGGTCGTCCCTATGGATAATCAGATGGCGTTTAGTCTAAAAATACGCACGAAATACATTTTAACGAGTCCTCGCATTGTTAATTGTTTCTTTTTGACTTTTTGTAATTTGAATATACGTATAAATTGTTATAAATCAAATACGACAATTTGGTTCAAATTGGTGAGCATGGATTTGACAGCTAATGAATGCCCTTTATTAAACACAACGTAACATCGATCATGTATCAAGAAACACTGAAAATGCACAGTATTATTCAGTCCAGAAGAACACTTCTCTCTACAGAGTATAATGCCTGTATGATAACAAATAAAACAATAATAAATAATACCGCATCAAAAAGTTAAATTCCTTTGTATAGATTTTCGATTATCAACATATGTGAGGGAAAACACTTTAATCATAAAGGGACCGATTGTTTAATTTTAAGAGAGATCGTTATATCTTTTTTCTGTGGTCAATATTTTTTCAGATTATATTTTTATGTATGAGATACACCTTGAGGGCGTTAGCCCGAATAGGTGTATCTAATTTACACCAAGATGTTCTTGTCAATGAAAAATAATAGTTTTCAATAAGTTAGGAGGTGGTCTTTCGGCAATTTGATCAAAAGTTATTGAAAACCACGATAAATGCAGGGTATCCAATTTCATTTAACGACTTCTTGGTGTAAATACAACATAATATATAAAATGTACGTGTACAATATATATATATATTGTACTCACATTTTATTTATAAAAGTAAAGGAGCATCAAAGCATTAAACTCAAATGTATAAAAAAAAACAAAGAATGTTGAAGCTAAAATAAGAAAAATAAATGTTTGGCACTTTAAAAAATATTAAATTGCTTATAGTACATTATTATTAAGCATTGTCTGTATAAATAAAATATCTGGAAAACTATAAACAATGTTTTGTACATTAAACATAACATAACATATGGTAAATAAATGCTTAAAATAAAACAACTTCAATTGTATTGTAAATAAATCTTTAACATAACAAAATTAAATTCTTTAACATTAAAAGAATTACAACTTAATCTATGAAAAGCTGAATTATGTCCCTTGAGTATTACTTTCCAACAAAAGTCCTTGCAAACAGTAGAAAATGAAAATTATATATGCCTGATATAATAAAAGATAGAAACTACAAAATGAAGCACTATTAAAATATTTGCTGCATGAATTGCCCAGAATGTGAACAATTCTTTACACAGGAGAATATAAATTCTATCTAAATTTAGCCTCAAGTGGGCCTCTTTTTTCTTAGATGGACAATTTTAACACTGAAAATGCTTCTAGTATGACTAAATATTGCCTTACTCCATAAACAGTACAAACTTAACCAGAACATTTCCGTTTTAATAAATTATGGCTAGAGAAATACCCCAGTGATAAATTTAAGGAATTACACAGCAAAGAAGGCAAATATCTCAGTTAAAAATATTTGTCGCGACTTGAATTCTGGTGTTTCCAATTGAATTAATCATTGCGAAGGTGAAAACAAATACAAAAGAACTATAGTTTGGTGCATTTTATACAACAGAGTTAATATTGAAATCCTAGAATAAAGATTTATGTCAGTACCCATCAATTTTACTTATTATGATGAATCAGCACTTTTCTCAACACAGCATTGTTCACAGTGAAAATTTCTATTCTTTGTGATTTAAAACAAAACCTAATATTGGGCATGATAACTTTTTCTGTATTTTTACTCAAGAGTCAGTTGATAAAATTTGAATATTAACAAGTATCAAAATATGCTTTCTGCTGTTTGGTCGGGTTGTTGTCTCTTTGACACATTCCCCATTTCCATTCTCAATTTTATTAAAAGAGTTTTCCATAAAATTATAGCAAATTTTGACATTTTGAACTATTTAGTATCCTTAAAAATATGCAATATTTACCCCTGATGTTTACATAACATTTACCTTTGGTACCAATACAGGACGACCTTTGTAAAATCTGTTTGTATCCTTTTCTGAAGTCTTTAAATCGGAAGGCGTATATAACCGGGTTACATATACTGTTTGTAAAACCAGAACAGTATGCCTGAAAAAGATAAACTTATTGATTAGACATCAATTCCACGAATTTGGGTACTTTTTGTTTGAATAATGGGAATATGCATGGTTTTAATTCATGGGTTTAAATTGAATTGTATGCAGGAAAATCCTGATAAATTCCAAGCCATTGCAGTTGGAAATACAACATTTGCGAAGAAGCCTGTTTTAATATAGAGTCAGCTAAAATATCATGCCATGTGACTGTCAATTTTTTAGGTATTGATATTGATTATCCACTTAATTTTAATCACCACATTAAAAATATTTGTCGTAAAGCATCTCAACAACTGAATGTTTTAGAGCTCATTGGTTGCTATCTTACAAAATTAAATAGACGTTTGCGTAACATGTCTATTGTATGATCTAAAATTTTATATAAATTGTCAACACCAATTTTTATGACTTAGTTGTACTGAAAAGATTGTAAATATGATTTTAGATATTCTAGAGTTCGAACATCAAACAGTTTGTGAAGATTATTAATATACATATATTTTGTTAAATGTTTACCATTTAGATCATATCCTATCCTTATATGCTATGAATTTTACCCGCTTTTTAATCATGCTTAATTTTCATATTTCCTATTATTAATACCTAGCTTAACCCGGTCCTAGCTTATCATACTTATAAATCTGCTTATTACTACCATGCTTAATTATGGTGCTTCATTTTGTGTTTTTGTATTCCCATACTGGTTTTTTTATATTAAAATCGGAAATAAATAAATTCTCACATCGTATTGCAAGCGTTAAATGTCATATATTTTGATAGGCGGTTAATCAAAACGGACAAATGCATTTAATCGAACTTAATAATCGGTATTGCAGAATATCAAAAGCACAAACAACATCACTAATGAGTGTTATTTAGACGTTTGGCGTACACAATTATCAACCTGGTATCTTTGGTGAGTTTATACGATATAGTTAATGATGAAAAAAATCAAGGAAAAAGTTTAATAACGCTTTAGAATTAATAAGTCGATAAATGTCGTAAAAATTGTTATAAAATTATTACAAGAGAATTAAGAGTTACAAACACGATGAATATGTACCAGACTGTCCTTCTAGAGAAACCTTGGGATGTTTTAAAAAGTAAGAATATGTACCAGACTGTTCTTCTAGAGAAACCTTGGGATGTTTTAAAAAGTAAGAATATGTACCAGACTGTCCTTCTAGAGAAACCTTGGGATGTTTTAAAAAGTAAGAATATGTACCAGACTGTCCTTCTAGAGAAACCTTGGGATGTTTTAAAAAGTAAGAATATGTACCAGACTGTCCTTCTAGAGAAACCTTGGGATGTTTTAAAAAGTAAGAGAATAACCCAGCATCTTATTTGTTAGTATTTAAAATCTAGGTGACCAGAATTCGTTATCTCATAACATGTTTACACAAGTATGGATTATGCGCTGTTACTCAATCGATATCAAAGACTGAGGACCTGTGTTCTGATTAGTGATTCCAGATTGTGCGCCGAATTCGGTTGTTATTTGTTTTTGTTGTTTTTTTTGTTGTTTTTTTTTTGGGGGATACTTAGCAAATAATATGGGGAAATGGATTTATATAAAATCGCTGCTCTTGTTTCCTAATTCCATTTTCGAATTACTTGTTTATTCGTATTTATTTATTATTGTAGTTGTACTTGACGAATTCTGTAATTGAATATGCTTGCACTAATGATATAGGACCTCATTTTGTTAAAATGTCAAGTCAAATAGCAAATTCATCAATATATACAAACTAATGTTATTAATAAAAACAATTGCAACTAACAAAGGCCCAGTTGGATCATTCCATTTTAAAATTTGAAACTCAATATTAGAAAATATTATAAAACTATTAAAGTCATGATAACTAACACCATACTAAAGAATGGAAAACTTGTAAGAGAAACGTACCATATTGCATTTTCAGACGCCCGTTTACGGAACGTATTATGGTATACCGTTGTCCATTCGTCCGTCCATCTTCAACATGTCGGACAATAACTCAAAAACTCTTTAACCAATTTGCATGAAACTTTGATGAATTGTTTACATCTATTGATGTGAGCTCCCTTTTGATTTTTATAAATTTTAGATTTTACTTTTCCGAGTTATGGGCTTTTATTCATTAAAAAGGGGGATTTTCCAGTTTTCGGACCATAACTCAATAGTGCTTTGAGCAGTTTTCATGAAACTTTGGTGAATTGTTTATATCTATTGACGTAAGCTCCCTTTCGATTTTTATAAATTTTAGATTTTACATTTCAGAGTTATGGGATTTTATTCATAAAAAAGGGTGGATTTTCCAGTTTTCGGACTTTAACTCAAAAGTGCTTTGAGCAGTTTTCATGAAACTTTGGTGACTGCTCTATATCTATTAAATTAGCCTCCCTTTAGTTTTTTTTATAAATTTCTGATATGACATTGAGAAGTTATGGAACTTTATTCTTTAAAAAAGTGACGGGCGTATCATGCGCTCATGGCGCAGCTCTTTATTTAGAGGGAGGGGGGAGTATTAGTATCAATAAAATAATATATACAACTCCCCGACTGATAAAATAGTATATCTTCATTCTTTCAGCATAATATATACAACTCCCCGACTGATAAAATAGTATTTCTTCATTCTTTCAGCATCAAAGTCCGTTGCCGAGACCAACAAGTCGTCCGCACATAGACATACAGGTCAAGGGTCCGAACTGAGACCAATAAGTATTTTCCTAATACCAACAAGGCAAGTGTCCGTACTGATACAAAACAGTCAAGTGTCCTTCCAAGACAAATAAGTGTTAAGTGTCCGTACTGAGACCAATGAGTCATTTGTCCTGAGATCAATACATACGTCAAGTGTCCATACTGATACAAAAAAGTCAAGTGTCCTTCCAAGACAAACAAGAGTCAAGTGTCCGTCCTGAGTCTAACTAATCAAGTGTCCGTCCTGAGTCCCACAATTCAAGTATCCGTCCTGAGACCAACAAGTACACTTTCCGTAATGATACAAAACAGTTAAGTGTCCATCCAAGACAAATAAGTGTCCGTACTGAAACCAGCAAGTGCAGTGTTCGTCCTGAGTCCAACAAGTACAGTGTCCGTACTGAAACCAACAAGTAAGTGTTTGGTACTAATATAAATTTCCACTTCGTACTATGAACATCAAAATTATTTATTTTGTAAAAATATTTCCTTTCTCTATTGTAACTGTACACGTATACCTAACAACAAAATTATTTTCATTTACCTGTGTTTAAAGTTATTGCAAATGGCTGATATTTTTGTTTGAGCATATTGTTTTTCTTAAATTGTTTAACATTTCATACCGATATAACATGTTACTTTTATTATTCTTCCCTTAGTTTATTTATTTTGTATTTGCATTGTATCATAGGTCAAATTTATTTGTTCAGTGTATGTTCAATGGTGTTAATATGTCCTGTGATTGAGTTAAGCTATTTCAGTTGATATTTTATAGTGTGTCTTTCTATGTTGTGATGTTACACTATTGTTTCAGAAAAAGGGTGAAGGTTTGGTACCATTAAAACGTTTAAACCCGCTGCATTTGTTTGCACCTGTCCTAAGTCAGGAATCTGATGTTCAGTAGTTGTCGTTTGTTGATGTGGTTCATAAGTGTTTCTCGTTTCTCGTTTTTATATAGATTAGACCGTTGGTTTTCCCGTTTGAATGGTTTTACACTAGTAATTTTTGGGGCCCTTTATAGCTTACTGTTCGGTGTGAGCCAAGGCTCCGTGTTGAAGACCGTACTTTGACCTATAATGGTTTACTTTTATCAATTTTGACTTGGATGGAGAGTTGTCTCATTGGCACTCATACCACATCTTCTTATATCTAAGTACAGTGTTCTTACTGAGACCAACAAGTACAGTGTCCGTACTGAGACCAACGAGTACACTTTCCGTACTGAGACCAACAAGTACAGTGTTCGTACTGATACAAACAAGTCAAATGTCCGTACTGAGACCAAACAAGTCAAGCGTCCGTACTGTGTCCAACAAGTGCAGTGTTCGTCCTGAGATCAACAAGTACAATGTCCGTACTGAGACCAACGAGTACACTATCCGTACTGAGACCAACAAGTGCAGTGTTCGTACTGAGACAAACAAGTCAAATGTCGGTACTGAGACCAAACAGTACAGTGTCTGTACTGAGATAAACAAGTCAAGTGTCTGTACTGAGACAAACAAGTCAAGCGTCCGTACTAAGACAAACAAGTCAAATGTCCGTACTGAACCAGTACAGTGTCCGTACTGAGACAAACAAGTCAAGGTTCCGTACTGAGACAAACAAGTCAAGTGTCCGTACTGAGACAAACAAGTCAAGCGTCCGAACTAAGACAAACAAGTCAAATGTCCGTACTGAGACCTACAAGTACAGTGTTCGTCCTGAGACAAACAAATCAAAAGTCCGTCAGATACCAACAAGTAAAGTGTCCGTCCTGAGAGCAACAAATTAAGTGACCGTTGAAAACAAACCAGTCAAGTCTCGGTCCGAGACAAACATCTAGCAAACACTTAGTGTTCGTCCGTCCGAGACCAACAAGTAGTGTCCGTACTGATACCAACAAGTCAAGTTTCCGTACAGAGATCAACAAGTCAAGTGTCCGTACAGTCTGTACTACAGAGATCAACAAGTAAAGTGTCCGTACTTAACCTAACGAGTCAAGTGTCCCTTGCTAAGACCAACAAATAAGTGCATGGTCGTTTTGAGACCAGCAAGCCAAGTATCTGTATTGATACCAACAAGATCATGTCTTTAATTTCTTTAATCATTTAGTTTGATTTATTTAAAGCTTTGTTAATGTACTTGTAAATTTGTTATATCTTTTACAATAGATATAAGAAGATGTGGTATGAGTGCCAATGAGACAACTCTCCATCCAAGTCAAAATTTATAAATGTAAACCATTATAGGTCAAAGTACGGTCTTCAACACGGAGCCTAGGCTCACACCGAGGTTAGGCATACATTTTAATAAAACCTTCCATCGCAATATACATTTTTGGTTTTATGGTAGGACAATACCTATTATGGGAGTTATGTAGAGTTTGTATAAATATGGTTGAAATCCTATGCTACACGTAAAACCTCAACCCCTTTAAAAATACTGTATCCAACACTGTCTGTTATAAAGGGCAAATTAATTATTTTTTTCATTTAATATTATGATATATTTAATATACCATTGACCAGATTAATCATTTAATATTAGGACAAAGTTTTCCTCTTTTGGCTACTTTAAAATATTAAAATATGTATATAGCATGTCGAATCTAAAATCATGCTTTTCAAATTCATAAATTGAATTCTGGATCTCGAAATTTAAACTTATCTGTGTGAGCTTTCGTAGAACATAACAATACAAGAGCTATTGAAGAGCAACACTATAAAGATAAGGAGATGTGGTATGATTGCCAATGAGACAACTATCCACCAAAGTTCAAATGATGTAATAATATAAACTATTAGAAGACAGCTCTCTCACAAGCAAAAAACACATGTATGTACTTGAAGTACTTGTGAAGTTTTCATATAACGATAAGTAATAATTTAGATCGAAAGAGCTTTTCTTCTGCCAATACATCATGCTAATGTTATAGAACTTAGATCTTGAATTGTTTCTTTGATTGATGATTTAAAAATAATATTCCAAGTAGGCTAAATAGAAATATATAAAATGGTGTTAATGCTCCTATGTTGGAAAATATGTATTGGGAGTTCATTTTTCAAGAAATTAACCAATTGATTTTTATCATAAGTCAGACCGTTGGTTTTATATAATGAATTATTTCACATTTTGTTAATACGGGGCTTTTTATTGCTTGCGGTATTGGTTTTGCTCATTGTTGAAGGCCATACAATGTCCTATAGTTGTCTCACTGGTAATCATTCCACATCTTATTTCCATGTAAGAGTAATCGTTGTTACTGAAAGTAAGTTCAAAGGCCATTTTCAACTCATAAATAAACAATGCCTTCAGACTAAAATATCAATCAGCACAGTTCTAACGTATTTAGAATAAAGACTCATAAGCAGTCAGGAAACAAAGGGCCTTATGCAATGCCTTAATATAAGGATCGAAATGATGCAGGACCATAAGGCTGAATGGATTACTCGCAATTTCTGAAAGCTAGTTCAAAGCCCTATTTCAACTAACAAATAGACCATGTCTCCCAAGAATAAAATATCAATCAACAAACTTCCAACGGTATTAGAGAAAAAACGATTTCATAAATAATCAGGGAAAAGCATGACCCTGTGCAATGCCAAATATTAAGGTATGGGTTTTGCTAATTGTTGAAGGCCATACAGTGACATATAATTGTTTACATCCTCGTCATTTGATATCTGGTGGATACAATGTAGTTGTCTTATTGGCAATCATATCAAATACCACATATCTGGTGGATACAATGTAGTTGTCTTATTGGCAATCATATCAAATACCACATATCTGGTGGATACAATGTAGTTGTCTTATTGGCAATCATATCAAATACCACATATCTGGTGGATACAATGTAGTTGTCTTATTGGCAATCATATCAAATACAAAATATCTGGTGGATACAATGTAGTTGTCTTATTGGCAATTATATCAAATACCACATATCTGGTGGATACCATGTAGTTGTCTTATTGGCAATCATATCAAATACCACATATCTGGTGGATACAATGTAGTTGTCTTATTGGCAATCATATCAAATATCACATAACTGGTGGATACCATGTAGTTGTCTTATTGGCAATCATATCAAATACCACATATCTGGTGGATACAATGTAGTTGTCTTATTGGCAATCATATCAAATATCACATATCTGGTGGATACAATGTAGTTGTCTTATTGGCAATGATATCAAATACCACATATCTTTTTTAAATATGTTAATTTTGTTACAAATTGTCTATTATTGAATTTCGGATAAGAATATTTTATTTAATGTACCGGCATAAGCAATCTTTATCTACGCTCTAAAACATTGACTTACAGACTATTAGGTCACATTCTAAGCCAGCTGTAGCATATTAAGTCAAATTTACATTGATTTGGTCTTAGTCATTCTAAATTTATTTACTATATAAAACTCTTAACAATCAATCTGTTGTTCAACGTTGACAGAGGTGTGTCTCAGATACAACACGATTTTTTAAAGGGGTGAGACAGTCGAATTTTGATACTCACAATTCTGCAACAGGACTGTAATTGTTTTTTATCTGAACTAAGAACATGATTTCAAAAAGTGGAGCTATTTAAAAAAAAAATTGTTTCTAACATGACCTTCATGTGAAGAACCATGTTAAGACAAATATTTGTTAAATCTAAATTGGAGTAATCCGGCATTTTGCACAGAGTTTCTTAATCTTATTTAATGACACTTACTTACTAATGGCAATTTCGATTGAAAATCTTTAAAATATCAACCACAATAGTAGAGTTGTATGTTTCTTTTATCTTGTTCAATTTATAAGAGTATCAGTAGAGCGTGAATAGTGGTAAGCTTCATATTTTATTCCGGAACCGCCTCAAGATTTTACGAAATATTATCAAGTATTAAGAAAGTTCATGCGCGGGACCAACTAGTGCGCAAATACTATAAAAAAGAAGTGAGATTGAATGACTATTTGTGTGTAAAAACTGCCGAAATATTGTAATAAGGAAGTACTTGTAGTGTATTTTAGCTGTTTGCATGATATTACTTGACTAGCAAAGAAAATAGCATCGTAAAAGATGATCAAAGCACAACTTGCACTTGAGTCAAATTTCAATACAAGTTAACAAGTTGCACAGTGCCACTCTCCTGAAAAAAGGCTAAATTCAAGTTCGGCCATGATTATTTCAATCCTTCATAGACTGATGATTTATGGTATTATGCCTTTTTTGTACGCTTTCTATATCTTTTGAACTGTATTCTGCTTTTGTGTTGTCATGTAGCAAGTAAATGTTAGTTTGATCTGCAAATGGTGATCTCAAGCGCAATTTGAAACTACAAACATATGAATGTATATTTTAGAATGAATACTCATATTTCATTTTTTTAATAAACGCATTTTATTCATGCAGGATGTATTCAATGAAATATAATTAATAAGACAAACGAGTTGGCTTGATATACTTATTGACTAAGGTTATAAAAAATATAAACTATACTAATTATAGTAATTCACGCGTTTTGTAATTTTGGGTTTATATCAAATCCCTTATTTATAAATTTAAATCACACATTGACTAAGGTAATAAACATACAATAATATTAATTCGTGTGGGGTTAAAATCAATTCCCTTGTTTACAAATTTAGACCTGACCAAGTTTTATTATTTTCAATTTTCTGTTTTTAGCATTCTGTGAACATGTCCTTGTAACCTTGCATAAAAACGGCTTCTTTGCATTGATAAAGACGCTGCTGGTAGAAAAAAAAATACAGCGACAGATATTGTTGTTAAAAAGATAAGGCTTTGATATACGCTTATAAAGAACCTTTATTTCCCTTTATTTTCCTTTCAGTGGTTTCTGTTTGTCGCAATAAAATAAATAGCAAAGTTTGGAAGTCTCTATTAGATTTCTTTCACATTCAATGACATTTATTTGTTATTTAAATCTTCATCGCAGTCTCTTCCTAAAAATTCCCTAAATATTTCTCTATCATTCTGCATTCCATTTGTCAACCGATTTGATGTTGCTCTTGATCATAAGAATCGCGCCGTATGTAATCAAGACAATTGTCTATCAAGGAAAATGGAATGTTGAGCTATAGATGTCATTAAAGTGTTATATTGTTGTTACAGTGCTCGTGTTCTTATATTTACACAAAATATCAATACATAACTTACTTACCAACGGATTTATGTATGATGGAATATCATTTTTGTCCTCTAACATTAGAGCCAAGAAAATGTAGACAACATAAGGTAACCAGCACACAATGAATACTCCAAGCACAAGAACCAGCGTGATGGTTACACGTTTGTCATCGGAAAAAATGTCATCTGTGCTGTGGGCGGAATTCCGTCGGAAGATAACAGACTGATGGAGAATTGTAAATATTTTTCTGTATGTAATTCCCATGATCACAATTGGTAGCAAGAGATTTATTGTAAAATTAGTGAAGAACAGAATAGAATCTTTTAGGATGTTAAAATGTGGGTACATAGGACCACATTGAAGTTTCTTTTGCCTATAGACTGCTTTACTTAGTCCAGATACGGCAGCGACACCTAACATGATCCCCCATAACCAAGCTGCAACTATCATTGATACACAAATTTTTCGAGAAATAAATGTTCGGTCTCCATTTGAGTGTCTTTTTAATGAGAAATATTTGTGTATGCTTATATACATTAGAGTATGAATGGATAACGACAAAAATACAGAATTTAGAAAACTATTTATACTACAAAACCATTGTGGAAATTGCCATTTTTCGTAAATAAGTGTATTCAAAGACACCGGTGCCATGCAAATTCCGACCATCATATCAGAAATAGCTAGGTTGAATAAGAATAAATTGGTGCCATTCTTAGCTGCTCTCATGTTACTGTCTCGCAGTATAACAATTATAACCATCACATTTCCTATTATTGACGCTATAATTATGATTATTAACCAAGTTCCAAATAATCCAGTCTGAAATGGTCCAAAATAATCCGTATAATTATTGATTAAGACTGAGGCATTCGACGTCATTTTCTTGTAGAAAGGTTAAAATACTAAGTAATAACTTCACAAAAGTCTCCTTATGTAAACTTCAATTAGACACATAGGCGGCTGGTATGTTAAATTAGGTATGGTTTTTTGAAAATCGCATATCTTTCATCAGTACAGTAACCTGAAATGTAATAAGCATGATTTATTCGTTAAGACATTGCTAGTATTCAAAGTACATCTCGCTTGATAACATTTTTCGCGTGTAAAATCAAATCAAATCAAATCGTTTAATCGGTGTAAAATCCAAATATTGGGTTGTTACCAAGACAAACATGACAATATTTACAATCATACAATATTCAAAGTTAACCAACATTCATATCATATTATGTGTATCTTATATTTAGATATTTTGGAGGAGGTGATACTTGTACAAATCTGAAAATAAAAGTACAATATTCTTAATGATATTGTTATAAAATATAACAAAACAAATAAATATGCAATTAAAAAATTGTTTGAAAGATTGATTAATTTTGCCTTTCAGTATATCCGGATATGGTTGATAATTAGCGAATTAATTATGATTTACCACCAAAATTTGTAAATAAGTGCTGATCAATTGTTGTATTTCCTAATTTATTATGAGTTTCTACTATACTTTTCATGAGTCATAAACTTCGGAGATTTTTTTTTTTGTGTTTTACTCTTTAAGTCAAAAAGCAAAGTACTATATTTTCCTACACAGCGACAAAAGATCTACTTTGCATGACATATTGAGTAGACACCTTTCTGTTGTTGAAGATCTTGCCCTCTAGCTGATCATTTGGCCGTTTTTGTCGTTGGCTTGCTGTCTCACTCCCGTATACCCAACATCTTCTCTTATTCATACTTATACGTGTCTGTATAACAAAAAAAGGAAATGTGGTATGATTGCCAATGAGACAACTATCCATAAGAAATCATAGGAAGAGGATGTAAACAGCTATAAATTGTAGGTCACCGTACGGCCTTCAATAGTGAAAAAACTCCTACCGTATACTTAAGCTATACAAGGCCCAGACATGACAAAATGAGATACAAAATAAAGAGAAAACCTACGGCCTGATTTATGCTGTCTTTTTTTCGAGAACAGGTTACCATCGTCAAATGTTTGCTCCATTAAAATTATACGCATAACAATCGCTGTCACATTACGATGAACAGGACTTGTAAATATAATGTTAATGACACGTATATTCCAGTAATCCCTTGCTGTTAATGACACGTATAGTCCAGTATTCCCTTGCTGTTAATGACACGTATAGTCCAGTAATCCCTTGCTGTTAATGGCACGTATAGTCCAGTAATCCCTTGCTGTTAATGGCACGTATAGTCCAGTAATCCCTTGCTGTTAATTACACGTATTGTCCAGTAATCCCTTGTTGTTAATGGCACGTATAGTCCAGTAATCCCTTGCTGTTAATGGCACGTATATTCCAGTAATCCCTTGCTGTTATTGACACGTATAGTCCAGTAATCCCTTGCTGTTAATGGCACGTATAGTCCAGTAATCCCTTGCTGTTAATGACACGTATAGTCCAGTAATCCCTTGCTGTTAATGGCACGTATAGTCCAGTAATCCCTTGCTGTTAATGGCACGTATAGTCCAGAACAGCAAGTATAGTCCAGTAATTCCTTGCTGTTAATGGCACGTATAGTCTAGTAATCCCTTGCTGTTAATGACACATATAGTTCAGTACTTCCTTGCTGGAGTGCTACAGAATTCAATATACAATTGCAATAGAAGGATTTCGTTGTCAAATTTATGATTTGAAAATAGTCAAACTATAGCTCTATTCATTATAGAGGAATTTACGGTCTCCTTTGACTTGTCTTTTTGTTGCCGACATAGTCAGTAATGCCAGGGATTCAATTAAGACGTCAAGATGCAGAGTATGCATAATATTATTAGGATTGCATATGCAATATTCCCAACTGCTTAAACAATCGACTGCAATTAATTTGCACAAAAAAATTTGTACCACTTCATTTGAACAATGCATTAAAGTAATTAAATTTCAACGATTGTCAATCAAATCATCAATATTATCAAATAATCTGTCAACAATAAAGGTCACTAAATTAAGGAAAAGCTTGACATTAACATTGTTTTAATGAAACTTGCTGTGTTAAAAGATTTAGAAATCATTTTGCATTAATGACTTTATCTCCATCATCCAAACCATTGATTTCCTATCCGGATTAAGCTTTATCGTAGGTCCTTTTTGGTTGGATAAGCTATTGTTCTTTTTGGTTGGATCAGCTCTTCAACGTTAGAATTATGTTTTGTATTTTCCAATATTTTGGCCTGGAGCATCACTGAAGAGACATTCATTGTCGAAATGCGAATCTGGTCAGTAAAATACATGTAAAATGCAATAAATTTTTTTAATGGAGATGGTGGGCTTCCGAAGAAATACTCTTCATTGGCGGGGGTGTCCAGGGGTTGGAACACCCCCCTCCCCCTCCCCTTTTTTCGATTTTATTTTTTTTTTTACTTATGTGAACGTTTTGTGGTGTTCTGGGGGTTGGACCCCCCTTTCAAAATGGCCGGATCCGCGCCTCTTTGTGAAAAGAACAATAATCAGGTGTTTAAAGAGCGGAACATAGAAGTGAAATGTGGTTTTTGTATGCATTGCATTCATGAATTCCTTTATGATAAAAACCAACAGAGGATGGTAGTAGGGGAGACATTACAATAAGGTCAAAGAGTGAAATGTCTCGTCAAGATTTTATAGAAATGATTCAGTAACGTTCAAGTAAAGCTAAAAACCTCATTTGAAAATTTGACTGGCTGTGCCAAATAATTCACTTCAAGTGCAAAGTACTAATTTTACCAAATTATTGTTGTTCTTGGTCTCATAATCAGTAATCTAGTAAGTCTCTCACTATCAAATTATGTAGTACAACTGCATGGAATATTAGATCTCATATATATATATTTTCATAACTTTACGTTTGTCATAACATTTTACTATTGTTCTCTGCTGTCTATCCATGATTTAAATTAAGTATTTATATGTTGCTATTTTTGCCATAGCATGTTTATGCTTTTGCAATAAAGATTTATTCATTATATATTCATTTAAGAAGAATGTAAATTAAGGAAGCAATAAATGAATTTCGGGTGAAAAGTAGATGAGGGATAATTAATGTATCATGGAGAAATTTTTAATATACATTTGAGCCAAGATGGTTAAAACTCTTTATGGCATGTGCACTAGATAATTACACGTGTACAAATTGAAAACAAACATTGCGTAGAACTGTGTGCTTGTTAGGGAAAGTAAAGTAGAAAATGTTTATTTAAAGTTTCTACGAATAAGTAAAGGTCTTTGCTCCCGACATAAGCTTCATTAAAACTACAGATGACAAGTTTTTTTCAAAGGTTAGGCCGTCTGAGTTTTTCTTTTCCCAGTATGATAGGAATTTGAATGAGTTTTTTCTTAAAAATTCCTCCCGTTTTAAATTTGTTAAAAATAAACCGGAACAATATCAAACCATTACTTAAAATAAGATAGTATACAATAAACCGGAACAATATCAAACCATTACTTAATAAGATAGTAATAACATTTCTTACCTTCTAAACATCTGTTATGTGTTTACATTTTTCCATTCGACCATTTATATCATGTTAAATTTTGAAATCTGATAAGAGTCTTCTCTGACGTATTTTTATCAGTATTTGCATCCTCCCAGAAAATGAAACATTCAAAGAAACACCGGCGTGTAATACTTCAATTAAGTTTTTTATCATATTTTCATGATTTTGCTAACTCGTGAAGAATTTTATCTGTGATATACTATCAATAATTGGCACAATATTTTGTAATAAATTAACAAAGATTCTTATTACTATACAATAATTACATAAATAGACACCAAAATTAGATAATTACGCAACATATTTTGTGTAATCGATAATACAGCACTAACACTAAAGTGGATATGTCAGTTATAATGTGTGAGTTACCTCTTTTGATGAGATTTGTGGAATATTTGAAAATTGTTGGTAATATATTGTGACAAAATATTTTATAAAACTTTATAACAAACTAGGTCGGAAAATATTACTTCACTTTTAGAGGGATCAATAGCAATGCTACAACGTATAGTGGGTATTGTCAATAATGATTTAAATAATCTGCTAAGACACTTTCTTTGTCATTACCAGATTAATACAAATGAATTATTAGAGCGGCGAAAGATACCAAAGGGACATTCAACCTCACAAGTCGACAACGCCATGGCTAAAAATAAAAAGACAAACAAACAATAGTACACAAAACACAACATAGAAAACCAAAGACTGAGCAACACAAACCCCACCTAAAACTCGGGATGATCTCAGGTTCTCCGGAAGGGTAAGCAGATCCTGCTCCACATGTGGTACCCGTCGTGTTGCTCATGTTAGTACAAGCCCGGTGATAAGTCTAATTCGGTAGGTCACATTCGGGGAAAAGGGGACGGGATTGTAGTTATGACAATTGGAACATATCCGTTGTCATCTGTGAAACGGATATTCCATAACGGTCAACCAACTCGTGATGACGTCCGTAAAATTTACGAACGGACGATTTCAACTTCACCACTTGAAACTCTTGGTTTAATAGCTTCTTCTATCAAGGAAATCATGATAGGAAATACAAGCCCTGGAATATCGTATCAACTGGGAGATATATACTCCGTATGTAGGTGCTGCTGGGATGTTGCTACATAGAAATGGGAAGTTCACAATTGGGAAGCTGAAATTATCTCTTTTGTCATAAAGTTTTGTTTTCAACCGACCATTATTATCAATTTCTAGATGTAAGTCAAGGTATGAGGCCGACTTAACTATATCTGTTGTATCCTTTATCTCAAGTTCGATGGGATAGATGCGTTCAACATAGTCATCAAATTTTGAATTATTTAGTGAGAGCACATCATCTATAGAGCGGAAAGTGAGGTTAAAGGATACTTCTAACTTCTTTTCTTTCTTCCTAATAAGATCCTGTAAGTCAGCCCTCGTATGAATAAAGGGACAATTCGGCAAGAAGAGGAGCACAGTTGGTTCCCATGGGAATGCCGATTGTTTGTTGAAAAGCACGTCCTCCAAACGAGACAATTTGAAATATGTTGTCAATCAAGAAATCAAGCATCTTGATAATGTCACTTTCAGAGAATTTTTTATTTGAATCAGAGTGATTTTTTACAAAGTACGATTTATCCCTCCCTAAGACAAGAAACTTGTATCTACGTAGGCCATTCTTTTTTATGAAACAATGCAGGACCAACTCTTTCAATTTGTCTTTTAGTTTTGGAATGGGGAATACTTGTGTAAAGTGTAGAAAAGTCAAATGCTTTAATACTATTGCAAGAGGAAAGAGTCTTGTACGTACTCTAAAAGATCTTTGGAATTTTTTAGTATCCACATCTGATTCACGCCATTTAACTATTTCTTAATAGAGCAAATCTCTAATGAGATATGAATCAAATTAACATCACAAGCAGGACTGGTCAACATTTATTTTATAACTTTGGACATAATATAATCTTCTGTTCTTAAACAACTTAACAATTAGCCTTACTTTGGACAATTCGATATTTGGCCATAATAACTAAGAAAGTTACGTTGCCATAGCATCAGCGAGTACTGCTATATAAGCTTGAATTAAGGCTGACTCGCCAAAATGTGAACCTCTCCTTAATAGGTGTCAGTCGATTCCGGCCGGTCTCTACAACGACAGAAATGCCTTATACCATCTCGGACATTGCGACCAGCTAGTCTCCCCGAAATGAAAAAGTTTAGGTTCTACTCTCACAGAAGTCATTCTTTTCTTGAGAGCCAGAGAGAGAGAAACTCAAAGACGTATCATGCTACAACGTAATCAACATAATACATAGTTAAGTCTCTTTTATAATAAATATCTGATGATTGACTGTTACTTTAGGTTCTGTTGCTATTATTTCATCCATAATCAGGACGTGTGTCATGCAAAATAATAGTAGAATAGAGAACGGAACAGGGGAATGTGTCAAAGAGATAACAACCCGACCAAAGAGAAGAAAACAACCCAAGTCCACCAATGGGTCTTCAACGCAGTAAGAAAATCCCGCACCCGGAGGTCAGTTGACCCCTAAACAATAATATATACTAGTTCAGCAAAATGGACACCACACTAAACTCCGAAACATACAAATGAACTAAAATTTTAAAAAAACACACAAGACTAACAAAGGCTAGAGATTCCTGACTTTGGACAAAAATGCGGCGGGGTTAAACATGTTTTGTGAGATCTCAACCCTCTCCTATACTCTAGCCAATCTGATGCCCCTCTTTTCTTATTTTCCACAAATCGTTTGAATAAGAGCAAAAACACACTACAAAAAAGTGAAAAAAGGTTAAAATATTAAAAAAAATATTTACTTAACAAAAGTTAAAACACGAAAACAAACCATTTAGAAGAAAGGAGTTCATTCCCCAATCGCCTGTGTCCAAGATTTAAGATCCATTGCAGTAGGAGCAATTATATTCTAAAAATAATTTGAATAGGGTATTGAAACTGTACAAAAATATCCATCGTTTTTGGTTCGAACAAGTCAAAATATAACAATATTATTATAGCAAATAAGACAAAACAGTCAGTGCTGTAGCCAACACGTCTATTATACTAAAGGTAATCATTCAACGATCATAATACTTCAGTTTGAAAATTCATTAAAATATTGTCAAATTTTCATGTATAGAAGTGTTATAAATAGTTAAAATATGCTAAACTGTTCTTGAGACTGAGACCCGCATCGTAAGCCTTGTTAGGGTCTGCATTGACAAGGGTTTTTTTTAATGCTAAATGATGGGTAATTATAACATTTGATTACCGAAATCTTTTAAGGGGAAATGATATGACAAATTTCTGTTTCTAAACCAAAATTATTTTAGAATGCTTGCCTCACTATCAAATCGTAAGAAATTATTTCATAACCACATACTATGTGAGGCCTCATCTGAACATTTAAAGACCAGTATTGGTTATCTAAACTGAACGAAAATCCGTCAGATTTTGTTTCATCTCGACTTCCAGTGAGTGTTCTACAAGTTCAACTTTAAAACATTCTGTATTTGTGACTAGTTTCTTGAGTTATTCATTTCACGGGTATCAACAACCCTTGATTCGGATATATACATATGATCACCTTAACTTCTCCTATCCTAGAGAGGTCTGTTTGGCTGTGTGGAATGTATAGATAAGCATCCAGGTCTGATCAGAATTGGGGCGTTAACTTCGATGCTCGTGTAGGGGGATTCCATGCTCACTGTACGCTAAAGAACCATTGAAACCATTTGAGGGGTCTGTAGGTGGCCTATTGCAAGTAAAATTTCTTCCCTATCTAACATACTGTGTTTGCCCTTTGGTAGTTATAATTTCCTGGTCGACCCAATTTGCAGGACCTACTTATTGTATCGGAACAAGTCTAAATATCCGCCCTCTCTTATTATTAATTTGTTCTCAACATCAATATGCATAAAATATTTGCTATTGTACGTGAATCAAACAACAATCAATCCAGAAAGAAACATTATATTGAATTTTGAAAATATGATCTGTAGAATGGAGGGTATCTCTCACTCAACGTCTTTTAATTTTTTGTAGATACGAAAGAGAAACAAGTAATGAATTTAACTGACCTCCGCCTAAGCTTTTATTTCGATACCAGCTCGTGTCATTTTCAATTCTAACGATCTATTATTACTAAATTTTGTCTTATTAATCACTTACAATGTATAGAAATAACCTATTTTTAACCAGCGTGGGGGTTTCACGCTTGTCATAATGAAAAAGATGAGTTCTATTTTGCTGGCGGAATTCCGTCGGAAGTTAACGACCTGATGTAGAATTGTCAAATTTATCTGACCTCCTCAGCTTTACTGATTTATATACATGTACGTGTCATTTTCAATGATATAGACACATCTAGTTATTGTTATTAAATTTGATCTTAGTAATCACTAATAAACTAACCTATTTTTCCTACTGTAAACTGCACGTTGGCAAAATAACTGTTTGGCGGGTAGTAATCATTCTTATTGCGCGCGTATACATCTACAAGAAATAACTAGTTATGCCCCTTCATATGTTGTCGTCTGCTGAAAATATTAGGACTTCATTATGTCCTTTATCAATATTATCAAAATTCATCGATTTAATGAGTTTGAATTTAAACTTTTGATGAAGGACATGATTGTATATGAGTTCCAGAGTATATGAGTACTCAAAGTATGACCTTTTTATGACTGGCTGGGGTCGTTTGATGTCAGAGCGCAGTCCACGTAGAAAACATGGAAATTGCTGCCCCAACCTTGGGTAATAATAGATCCATTTTCATGCAGATAAATCATACATCAATTGATTCCTTATTCATTTTTCTCCACCAATATTGTATTATGTATTAACATATTAACCACTTGTAGCACAATTGAAAACTTTATTCCCTTCAATCCCTTAGTTTTGCTTCGTCTTTTTGCTTCAAACAAGTTGTCACGTGACTGCATCGGCATAAAATATATATGTAGGACTCTGAACCGCGATGGTCACGCTGAAGTGCGATGTTGACATTGTGACGCTAACTTGTTGTTAGATACGCCGAAGTGCGTTGGTGGGTACGCTGAAGTGCGATGGTCTAACTGTGACGTTGAGTATACTAGCTAAATGCGATGGTCTGAAGTTAAAACCCCATTTAATGTGGTGGTGTAGTGGTTAGCGTGCTAGCCTCGCATTTGGAAGATCGGATTTTATTTCTGGTCAGGTCAAATCAAAGACTTTAATTTTTAATTTGCTAATTATTTGTCAGCACACAACAGTATGGAGTCAGAAAATAGACTGGATGGCTCAGATTAAGTATAATGGATTCTAGTTGGAGGACATGTTTTTATATTGAGTGTTCAAGTGCGATAAAAAAAACAGGTTCAGAGCGGCGGCCTATAGTACTAATTAAGCAGGATATATTCAATTTTATCAAATATACTAGTAACTTGTTCTTGATATGTCATAGCTAGCATTTGAGAGATCGGGTTTGATTTTTGGTCAGGTCAGGTCAAACCAAAAAAAATAAAATTTCAATTTTCTAATCCTCCGCTTAGCACGCAGAAGTATGGAGTCAGAAAAATAAACTAGATGACTCCAATTTAGTATAATGGATTCGAGTTGGAGGCAATGTCTTTATCAGGAGTGTGCAAGTGCGATAAAAAAATATATATATGATCCTGGTGACATATTAACAAGATTTGCCTCATGATTCAATCTATCGAATGCAAACGTAACGCATACCAACCTTCTTGTATAAATTAGCTCTTACTATCACAAATACTATGAGGAAATAACGCGAGATCGCAATCATATCTTGCTCAAAGTGAAAGGATGTCGCTGAAAATGGCTGTCCTAGATAGAACTATCGGACTTGTTAAGAAAATGCTCAATCTTGCTGACTATTTGAATGTTAAAAGTTTAGTCCTAAGACTACGGCTATATTTATGTTTGGATGCTAAAAGTTTAGTCCTAAGACCACGGCTATATTTTTGTTTGAATGCTAAAATTTAGTCTTAAGACCACGGCTATATTTATGTTTGGATGCTAAAAGTGTAGTCTTAAGACCACGGCTATATCTATGTTTGAATGCTAAACTTTTAGTCTTAAGACCACGGCTATATTTATGTTTGGATGCTTAAAGTTTAGTTCTAAGACCACGACTACATCTATGTTTGGATGCTTAAAGTTTAGTCCTAAGACCACGGCTGTATTTATGTTTGAATGCTAAACTTTTAGTCTTAAGACCACGGCTATATTTATGTTTGGATGCTAAAAGTTTAGTCCTAAGACCACGGCTATATTTATGTTTGAATGCTAAACTTTTAGTCTTAAGACCACGGCTATATTTATGTTTGGATGCTAAAAGTTTAGTCGTTAGACCACGGCTATATTTATGTTTGGATGCTAAAAGTTTAGTCCTAAGACCACGGCTATATTTATGTTTTAATGCTAAATGTTTAGTCCTAAGACCACGGCTATATTTATGTTTTAATGCTAAATGTTTAGTCCTAAGACCACGGCTATATTTATCTTTGGACGCTAAAAGTTTAGTCCTAAGACCACGGCTATATTTATGTTTGGATGCTAAAAGTTTAGTCCTAAGGCCACGGCTATATTTATGTTTGGATGCTAAAAGTTTAGTCCTAAGACCACGGCTATATTTATGTTTGAATGCTAAACTTTTAGTCTTAAGACCACGGCTATATTAATGTTTGGATGCTAAAAGTTTAGTCCTAAGACCACGGCTATATTTATGTTTGGATTCTAAAAGTTTAGTCCTAAGGCCACGGCTATATTTATGTTTGGATGCTAAAAGTTTTGTCCTAAGACCACGGTTATATTTATGTTTGGATGCTAAAAGTTTAGTCCTAAGACCACGGCTATATTTATGTTTGGATGCTAAAAGTTTAGTCCTAAGACCACGGCTATATTTATGTTTGAATGCTAAAAGTTTAGTCCTAAGGCCACGGCTATATTTATGTTTGGATGCTAAATGTTTAGTCCTAAGACCACTGCTATATTTATGTTTGGATGCTTAAAGTTTAGTCCTAAGACCACGGCTATATTTATGTTTGAATGCTAAACTTTTAGTCTTAAGACCACGGCTATATTTATGTTTGGATGCTAAAAGTTTAGTCCTAAGACCACTGCTATATTTATGTTTCAATGCTAAACTTTTAGTCTTAAGACCACGGCTATATTTATGTTTGGATGCTAAAAGTTTAGTCGTAAGACCACGGCTATATTTATGTTTGGATGCTAAAAGTTTAGTCCTAAGACCACGGCTATATTTATGTTTGGATGGTAAGAGTTTAGTACTAAGACCACGGCTATATTTATGTTTGGATGTTAAAAGTTTAGTCCTAAGACCACGGCTATATTTATGTTTGGAATCATATCTTCGATAGTTTCTGTTTAATTAGGTATCATATTTTTTAGATTTGAGGCGATTTAGACCTTGATATGTGGTACAGTGGAGATCACTTCTAACCTCTCATTAAATCTGTCAGAATCTGTCAGGAGAACTGTTCTAGGACAGTACGTAGAACTGTCAGCCTGACACCTTTAGTCAGTTCTAGCTAGAACAGTTCTAACCTAGAACTGATTTGGTCAGTTCTACCTAGAACTGATCCTGACAGTTCTACCCTAGAACAGTTTTAGACAGTTCTACCTAGAACTGACCAAATTTTGGTCAGTTCTACTTCTAGAACAGTTCTACGGTTAGAATTGATTACAAATTGAAATTCTACGGCTAGAATTGATTTATAAATTATACGGCTAGAATTGATTTATAAATTCTACGGCTAGAATTGATTATAAGTTTTAAGAACTTTTTGTCTAAATATAAAGGCTTCGGCAAAATAGCGATTAATATTATATAGAGTTTTGCTATTTTGACGGTTTTATTTCAGATCTTTAATCAAGAGAACATGTTTAACCCCGCCATATTCTGCATGTATGTGCCTGTTCCAAGTCAGGAGCCTGTAATTCAGTGATTTTCTTTTATTTGATGTGTTACATAAATTATTTGTTTTTCGTTCATTTTTTGTACATAAATTAGGCCATTAGTATTAGGGGCGGGGGGGCATTATTATTTGAATTGTTTTACATTTGTCATTCCGGGAGTCAGGATGGCTCGTTTCACATAACAAAATTATCTGACCTCATTAATAAATGTAAGAACTTGTTTCCCAATCCACTATTACATGTATTATAAATAAATATGTTTTTAAATTAAACTTAAACTGACCATATTTGCTCTTCATCATGTAAATCTATATACATTTAGCCGTAAACTGCAGTAATCCAGTTATATTTTAGGCAAGGATGTATTGTACAAATGACAGCAATTATATTGGAAAACAATGACATCAAAATTTTGTTTGCACTCAATTTATAGTACTAGCATGTCCTTTTTATTCAAAATATTGAATCGTAAACAAATGCGATATCTGTTTACGAGTAGTTTTCATACCTCTGACGGACCTGTTTAACACAAATCTTTTGACCGCATCAATCTAAACTGACATTATTTGCTCTTTTTTCTGCAAACCTATATAGCTGCACAGTAATTCAGTTATAATTTTAGGTCAAGAGGGACTGTAATATACTACAAGTTACAGCAATATTGGAAAACAATCACCACAAAATTTTGTTCGCATCAATTTATAGTGCCAGCATGTCCTCTTTTATTCAAAATATTGAATCGTAAACAAATATCAGTAGTTTTCATACTTCAGACTGAGTCGTAATAAAATCTTTGACCGCATCAACCAAAACTGACCACATTTGCTTTTTTTTATGTAAATCTATATAGCTGCACAGTAATTCAGTTATAATTTTAAGGTCAAGAGGGACTGTAGCATACAAATAACTGCAATATTGGAAATCAATGACCACAAATTTTTTTCGCATCAATTGAGAGTGCCAGCATTTCCTACTTTTATTCAAAATATCGCATCAGAAACAAATATCAGTAGTTTTCATATCTCAGACTGACTCATGTAACAAAATTATTTGTCTGCATCAATCAAAACTGACCATATTTGACAGCATCAACCAAAACTGACCATATTTGACCGCATCAACCAAAACTGACCATATTTGCTCTTTTATGTAACTCTTATAGTCTCATAGTAAATCTGTAATATTTTATGCAAGGATGGATTGTATAATACAAATGATAGAAATATTGGAACACAATGCTACCTAATTTCAATTGCATCAATTTAGAGTGCCAGCATGTCCTCTTCATAAACAAATATCAGTAGTTTTCATACCTCAGACTGACTGGTATAACAAAATTATTTGTCCGCTTCAACCAAAACTGACCATAATGATATTTGCACTTTATTATGTACATGATGTAAATCTTAATACCATAAAGTAAATCACTTATGTTTTTATATCAGGATGGATTGTTTAATATAAATGAAAGCAATATTGGAAAACAATGACTATAAAATTATGCTCGCATCAGTTTATAGTGCCAGCATGTCCTCTTTTATTCAAAATTTTGAATCAGTAAACTAATTTCAGTAGTTTTGATATCTCAGACTGACTCATATAACAAAATTATTTGTCCGCATCAACCAAAACTGACCATATTTGACAGCATCAACCAAAACTGACCATATGTGACAGCATCAACCAAAACTGACCATATTTACACTTTATTATGTAAATCTTAATATATACATATAGCTGCATAGTAAATCACTTATAGTTACATATCACTATGGATTGTATAATTCAAATGACAGCAATATTGGAAAATTTCCCATCAATTTAGAGTACCAGCATGTCCTCTTTTATTCAAAATATTGAATCGTAAACAAATTTCAGTAGTTTCAATATATCAGACTGATTCGTTTTAACAAAATTATTTGACCGCATCAACCAAAACTGAACATATTTACACTTTATCAAATAAATATATATGGCCTCATTGTAAACCAATAATATTTCTATGTCAGGACAGATCGTATGATAAAGATGACACCAATTTTGGAACACAATGTATACCATATCTAAAAATTTTGTCCACATCAATTTAGCCGGACATTATTTCCTCTCAGTATCCATAATAATGAACCGTCACTAAAGTGACTTTTTAAGTCAGTAGTTCGTGATGGTTTGTTTTTTAAAACAAAAGTATTAAACAGCATCATCCAACACTCACATGACTGATTCATATACTTTATTTTAAAATGAAAAGTACATGTATGAGAAGTTCTTTTCTTGGAATAGTATACTGTTAATATAATTTGAAGCAGGCAAAGAAAAATGATTGATTTTGTTTGTAGCCTAACGTCCAGGGGCAAATGTTTCATTCATGTTCAGATCGAGTATATTTTTCTGACGTTCCAGACTCCCAGATATCATTTATAATCGTTATGGATAAGTCTGGCTAAATTGACGAGATGGTGCAAATGTACATAGTTTTTTTACGTTATACAACACTTTTTTCATTAATATCCCATAATTCATCCACTGTACAATTTTCGTTTGAACATTTGTCAAAACAGAATCTTAAATCATGAATGTAAATCCAAGGCAAACAAGGTAAATTACGATTAAAATTCCATGAATTAAATGCAGAGTTATATTTAGGAAGAGACTGTTAAAACGGGGAACGAAGAAACGTAAACAATGATGTTTATATGCAATCTTATAAAATATTTCTCCGATGAGTTGGATAACCTTTCTATCCATATATTTCGATATTTGTACATGTAACGTTTGATCAGTAAAAATATAGAAAATCTGCTATTATATAGTAAAGTAATTGGAACTGATTTTTTCTTCTAAATTCTAAAGTGCCCTTACTGCAGTGACGTCATTTAGAACTGTTCTACAGTCCTGACTGATTTAGTCAGTTCTGCTGACAGTTCTACGGTTAGAACTGATTTGGACAGTTCTACCTAGAACAGTTTTAGACAGTTCTACCCTAGAACTGATCCTGACAGTTCTACCTAGAACTGATCCTGACAGTTCTACCTAGAACTGATTTAGTCAGTTCTACCTAGAACTGATTCTGACAGTTCTACTTAGAACAGTTCTATGGTAGAACTGTTCTAGGTAGAACTGTTCTAGGACAGGTTAGAACAGTTCTATGACAGATTATTCTGACAGTTCTACTGAGAGGTTAGAAGTGATCTCCACTGTATAGACACCTGTTTATTTTTGTTGTGTTGACTTACAGATGTCTGTTGGCTGTTTATGTTGTTGGGTTGCTGTCTCCTTTACAAAAGTCCAACTCCTCATTTATTCATGCGACGGAAACCAATTGTGGAACAGCAACTGTTTGCCCTCCGGAACCACCAGGGATCACCTTAAGTTGTTTTATATTTATTTTTTTTATTTTTCGATATTGTGTTGTTTCTTCTTCTTTGACTTTTTTTTTTGTTAATTTCTCCTTTTGTATCTTCTTACCAGCATCAGAGAATAGTTTAAAATATATCAGATTGAAGTATTTCCTTTGGCAGATATATTTTTCAGATCGAAAGGAGAGAAAAAGTTATTTTTATTAGAAGTAATGTACTCTTAAGTAAGCCCTAATACTTTGGAAAAGCAGTTTTCTGTTATAGTATATACCGGTACATTTTGCAAAAACGAATTATTTATATCACATACTGTTCTGTTGAAGTAACGTGCACCAGTTTGAACATTTCGACATCTTCTTTGAAATCAATAGAACTTCCAGGAAAACATCCTGACAAAAGTATGATCTTCTTTTCATTGGTTTACTAGCATCCACAGATTTGTGTATGTGTAATCTAATGTTATCTGATATTTTTTTACAATGCTGTTTTATATAATATTAGACTGACGTAAAGTAGATAAAAAACTTCCTCAGATTACCAAAATTTATTTGTAAAAACCGATCTATGTTTTTTTCTTAGAAATTGATATGTTGTTGGCAAATAAATGTACGAACAGACATAATCATAGGTCACCGATTTTGTTTTTCATAAATAATTTTTTGAGTTGGAGTTTTGTATAGAAATGTTCTACAAATGCTTGAAACAAGAGAAATGGGTATAAAGTCGTCAAACTAGAATAGTATAAAGAAACTGTTCTCACTTCAGGTTTTATTTTGGTGACCCATTATTATTTATTATCATTAAAGTTGAAATTTATTCAGTATTAAGCAAGATATCATTTTTGAGAGAGAAAAAAATCTGGACTGGGTTCGAAAAAATGTTGATTCAAAATAACTGAAAGGACTTTTTCCACTATTACACGAATTTTATTAAATCATACTTCAAAATATAAAAGAAATACATGCACCAATTTTTATTTAGTAAACCTTATCAAACAAACAGATTAACTGTTACAGATGAATCTGATCAGTCTGCAATGGGAATTCTAAACTACACTGACAGATAATGCTGAAAATATCAATTAAACAATTTTACTACCACAAGTCCTAAATCAACTGGAAGATAGCATTATTTAGTCACGACGAATGTTTCAGGCTACACAGGAACACCCCCCAAAAAAAAAAAACAAACAAAAGAAAAACAAACCATGAAATCAATTAATCGTGACAGTATTTTCGATCCCAAATGAGAAAATGCCTGCACAGGACGGCGCTGTTCATACCAAGCATTCACATAATTTTGTATTGCCTTCCTCCGTCAAAGAAACCACCGAACGTAATACAGCTATATGCTCACTGGCTTGGCACCGGGATTCAAGATTTTGGCAATTTACACTGTGGGGTAAAAATAAAATTAAGCCTATTCAAATACATTGCCAGTGACCATTTTCTTATTATTTGTTTTCAAAAACATTGGCTATGGGAACACGAAAGAATTTCTTTGACAAACATTTCCCATTTCATATTATTTTTCTAGTTCCCATGATGACAACGAACCCTTATCAAATTTAAAAGCTGCCCGATTTTGTAGGTATATAGAATGGTTCTCCTGTCTAAATATATGTGTGAATATTACATATTTCATTTTTGAACAAGGTGATTATACATAGCAGGAGCCCAGTCTAGCAGGTATAGCGCTCATTAGGGCTGTTTTTCTCAATAAGATTGCTCATAAATCTTCCATAGGATATCTCTCGTGTGGTCATGGTCTTAAAATAGAGCTTGAAAACCAGAATATATGTACACACAAATGTAAAAAAAATACGATGTGGTATGATTGCTATCTATACACCAGAGTCGAAAAGACGTCGATGTAAGCAACTATATGTCATCGTATGGCCTTCAATAATGAGCGAAACCCATACCGTAAATTGAGCTAAAAATTACCGACATTAGAAAATGTAATTCAAACAAAAGAGAAAACAAACGACCAGGTTTATGACAAAACAATTAACGAAAAACAAATATGACAGACAACTCACTACCAGATAGTGAAAATCTCATATGTATATCTAATAATGAAAATGTTACTACTGTATAGTTGCCAAAACGTACAACACCATTTTATTGAGGAGAAACAGTATTTCATTTCACTTGTTGTTATTAAAAGAAACAAAATGTTTAACAATCTGAATCTGACATTTTCTTCCTCCTATCTATTCAAGAAAAGAGTCTTCTTCTTCAGACAAAATTAAAAAAAAACTTCAAAAAGGTTAATAGTATCTTATTTGTTCTTGGATTCATAGCTGAGGTAGACTAGAACACCCATCTTAGTTTTATTAAGTCATCAAGGAATGATTTTTGATGTGTTGACCTATAGATGTCTATTGGCTATTTATGTTGTTGGTTTGCTGTCTCCTTTATGAAAACTCCAACACCTCAATTGTTCATGCGACGGATGTCTTTGTGGAGCATCAACTGTTTGTCTTCCGGAACCACCAGTGATCACCTTAAGTTGTTTTTTAATTAGTTTTCTTTTTCATATTGTGTTGTTTGTCCTTCTTTGACTTTTGTTTGTTTGTTTTATTATTTTTTTGTATCTACTTTTTAGATATTTTCCTATCAGAGAATAGTTTAGAATATATCAGAATGAAGTATTTCCTTTGGCAGTCATAATTTTTCAGATCGAAAGGAGGGAAAAATGTTAATTTGTATTAGAAGTTATGAAGATCTAAGTAAGCCCTAATACTTTGGGAGCTTTAGCTGTTGTCTGTATATATATACCGGTACATTTTGCATAAACAAATTACTTATACCAGAATATATGAACACACAAATGTAAAAAAAATACGATGTGGTATGATTGCCAAATTTACACCAGAGTCGAAATGACGTGGATGTAAGTAACTATATGTCATCGTATGGCCTTCAATAATGAGCGAAACCCATACAAAATATTTTACAATCTGAATCTGACAAATTTCTTCCTCCTATCTTACTCAGATGAAGAAATGTAGGTTATGTTCAATGCAGTAGATGAATAATCAAAAGAACACCAATACAAAATTAATCCGGGAAAGAGTCTTAAAGTTCTTTTTCAAACAAAATAAACAAAAATCAAAATGTAAAAAGTATCTTACTTGTTCCCGGCCACTTGGAGACAGATCCATAGTTGAGGTAAACTAGAACACCCATCTTGGTTTTATTAAGCCATCGAGGAATGAAAATCTGATAAACTTGAAAAAAAATTCATAACTCTACCACAAAGAACCTTTTATTGATCATTGATGTCAATAGGAGTCCATGGAACAAACACCTTAATTAAATCCACGCATTTACAATAATATTATAAAATTTACATATTGACTCGTTTCTTTAAAGTCTTGTCACTTACTGCTGGTCAATGAATGCAATGGGTGATTTCCAATTTATCTTTTTTTAAACATTCAGGCCATACCAAACAAAAACATCTTTAGTAGTTGTTTATCCATTCTTGACGCACTTACTACACACAAGGCAATTAAGGGGCACCTTGCTGCGTCAATACCGAATGGGTATATGCAAAGATGGTTTTCTCAATAGAACATAAAATAATTAAATTTAGTTTTGCTTCGCTAATAATGTTTTTCAACAAACTATCGGCATTCCCATGGGAACTAACTGTGCTCCTCTTCTTGCCAACTTGTTCCTTTATTCACATGAGACTGACTTCATACAGGAACTTCTTAGGAAGAAAAAAAAACGTTAGCAGTATCCTTTAACTTTACTTTCCGCTATATAGATGATGTTCTCTCACTAAATAATTTTGGTGAATATGTTGAACTCATCTATCCCATCGAACTTGAGATAAAGGATACAGCAGATACAGTTAAGTCGGCCTCATATCTTGACTTACATCTAGAAATTGAAAATGAGGGTAGGTTGAAAACAAAACTTTACGACAAAAAAATGATTTTAGCTTCACAATTGTGAACTTTCCATTTCTATGTAGCAACATTCCAGCAGCGCCTGCATACGGAGTATATATCTCCCAGTTGATACGATATTCCAGGGCTTGTGTTTCCTTGATAGAGGAAGCTATTAAACCAAGGGTTACAAGTGGTGAAGTTGAAATCATCCCTTCGTAAATTTTACGGACGTCATCACGAGTTGGTTGACCGTTATGGATATCCGTTTCACAGATGATAGCGGATATGTTCCTAATTTCGTAACTACAACCCCGTCCCCTTTTCCCGAATGTGACCTACCGAATTAGACTTATAACCGGGTTTGTACTGAACTGAGCAACACGACGGGTGCCACATGTTTACGAGGTTGTCTCAAAACAATCGTTGTTTTCGTATGGTTCGTTCATTAGCAAAACGATGAGCTTTATATTTAACGACTCTGAAAATGAGTACGTCTTATAAAAATAAGAAGATGTGGTGTGATTGCCAATGAGTCAACTCACCACCAAAGACCAAATGACGTATAATTTAACAACTATAGGTCACCATACGGCCTTCAACAATGAGAAAATCCAATACCGCATAGCTATTTATAAAGACCTTGAAATGACAAATATTAAGCAATTCAAACGAGAAAACTAACTTCCGGTATTACGGTTGGGTTCTTGATTGAATATTGTATTGTTTAACATGACATTTTGTTTAACATATTTAGTTTACCGATAATCAATTAATATTTCAGAAGTCAAGATATAAGATCGACAGAAATGGGAAACAGGACAATTGCAATGGTATGGATTCCAAACGGATGGGTAAGTATCTCTTGTTGGACATACCGTACGGCACCCTACACACGGCCCCAAAGACTGACCCAGTGGTAAAAATGGTAAATATCCCAACAACATTTGGACATTACAAACAGGTATTGTGTAATTATTCCACTGTTTGAATACATCGCTTTACCAACTGCAAAAACTTCCTATATATTTAATATTGTCACATGCAGGCTTTTCTGTTTGGTGATTATGACACAGCTTTCGTTATACAGATTCGTGGTATTGTATATAACAGTATATTTATATATAATCACCTTTATTTAAATTTGTGTTTGTTCGTGTCTAACGCCATTTTCAGAGACCTTGGCTATATCACGGCGGCCAGTTTTCATTGGTGGGGGAAGTTACCGATTTATAAATTTTGTTCGTCTGAATCACTTTTCTGGATTAACCTTCATCATGAACGCTCAAATAAAAAAAAAATGAAAGCCAAATATGTATAAATACTTGATAAAAGCAATTGAAGTTCAGAATGTTATTTACACTGCAGCTAGAACACTACCTGCTGTCTTTATTTACCAAAAATAGTAACAAAGAGATATTTTGTGCAATGTCTTTTTCATGTCACGTCATATCTTCACCATTTGGGGTTTTTTTAGTGATGAAAAATAAGTATTTTTGTGTAAACATTTTCATAACTATAATTGTAGCAATTGTTAGCTGTAGTATATAAAAACAATATTAGGTCAATGTAAAAAAAAAATCTTTTTTTGTTGTGTTCGGCTCGAAACTGTTGAAGGGCTCGATAAACCTCGATCTTCCCCTGTTTCCCAGCCTCATATAAATAAATTGATATTTCTCTGATATTGACCCAATATTTCATATTTATATCTGAGTATATATTTAAATAAAAAAGGGAATTGTAATGAGACAGTAAACCTAAAGCAGAAAACAAATCATATGTATTATTGTATGAGAACAATAGTTACACACATATACTCTATGATAAACAAACCAAGTTTATATTTTGGTTATATTTTGGTTATCTGGTGTGGAAATGAACAAAATATGTCTTTTGATTGAGTTAAGACATTTCAATTGATATTTTATAGTGTGTCTCTCTATGTTGTGATGTTACACTATTGTTTCAGATAAGGGTGAAGGTTTGGTACCAACCTGTCCTAATTCAGGAATCTGATGTTCAGTAGTTGTCGTTTGTTGATGTGGTTCATAAGTGTTTCTCGTTTCTCGTTTTTTATATAGATTAGACCGTTGGTTTTCCCGTTTGAATGGTTTTACACTAGTAATTTTTGGGGCCCTTTATAGCTTGCTGTTCGGTGTAAGCCAAGGCTCCGTGTTGAAGACCGTACTTTGACCTATAATGGTTTACTTTTATAAATTTTGACTTGGATGGAGAGTTGTCTTATTGGCACTCATACCACATCTTCTTATATCTAAAAATAGATTTTTTTTTTAATTACATAAATAGATTGGAAAAAGTGTAATTTTCATAAAGACCTATTATTTCCCCTTTTCACCGTGAATCCTATTTCACTACGTAGTCCACAAGCTTATGTGTCCTAAAATTCGAAAGCAATTAATAACAAGTAACAAGAAATGACTAATAACCACTTCTCGTGGGGTTTGGATGTTTAAAAATAACAAGTTACATAGTTTTTATAGAACTTCTTTATCTATTATTTTATTAAGTTCATCCTCTAAGCAAGTTAAGTAATTCCTTGAAGGATTTGTTGTTGTTTGGTCTTGTGTTAATGCACTTTGGTCCAGACGTACAACCTAAGAACGAGAACAAAATAGGGTTAAACAAGTTCAAACTGCAAAAGTCATAATTAGTACTAGTATACCTAAATGATAATGTATATGTTTAATGGATGCTATACCCATGAGTTAAAGCAATTAGGTAGCACCGGTCAAAGTCCATGATAAAGGATAGTACAAGAATGTATTACTAAATGAAAGTAAATAGCTTTCTATTAATGGAGGCATGTATCTTGTTATCTAATGGAGATTAATATCTTGTTACTAAATTGAAGTGTGTGTCTTGTTACCTAATGGAGGTATATATCTTGTTATCTAATGGAGATAAATATCTTGTTACTAAATTGAAGTGTGTGTCTTGTTACCTAATGGAGGTATATATCTTGTTATTTAATGGAGATAAACATCTTGTTACTAAGTTGAGGTGTGTGTTTTGTCAACTCCCGGAGGTATGTATCTTGTTACTAAATGGAAGTATAATATCTTGTCGAGATGTATATCTTTTAATTTAATAGAAGTATTTTTCTAGTTACTTAATGAAAAAGTATGTACATTATTACTTTATAAACGTATATATATTGTTGCTTGATATAGGTATACGTCTTGTTACGTAATGGAGGTACAATGTATTTATCGTGTTACCTGATGGAAGTGTATATCTTGTTTCTAAATGGAGGTATATATCTTGTTACTTAATGGAGGTATATATCTGGATATTAAATTGGGATATATATATATTGTTACTAAATGGAGGTATATATCTTGTTATTAAATGGAGGTATATATCTTGTTACTAAATGGAGGTATATATCTTGTTACTTAATGGAGGTATATATCTGGATATTAAATTGGGATATATATATATATTGTTACTAAATGGAGGTATATATCTTGTTATTAAATGGAGGTATATATCTTGTTATTAAATGGAGGTATATATCTTGTAACTAAATGGAGGTATATATCTTGTTACTAAATGGAGGTATATATCTTGTTATTAAATGGAGGTATATATCTTGTTACTAAATGGAGGTATGTATCTTGTTACTAAATGGAGGTATATATCTTGTTACTAAATGGAGGTATATATCTTGTTATTAAATGGAGGTATATATATTGTTATTAAATGGAGGTATATATCTTGTTACTTAATGGAGGTATATATCTGGATATTAAATTGGGTTATTAAATATATATATATTGTTACTAAATGGAGGTATATATCTTGTTACTAAATGGAGGTATATATCTTGTTATTAAATGGAGGTATATATCTTGTTACTAAATGGAGGTATATATCTTGTTATTAAATGGAGGTATATATCTTGTTACTAAATGGAGGTATGTATCTTGTTACTAAATGGAGGTATGTATCTTGTTACTAAATGGAGGTATATATCTTGTTACTAAATGGAGGTATATATCTTGTTATTAAATGGAGGTATATATCTTGTTATTAAATGGAAATATATATCTTGTTATTAAATGGAGGTATATATCTTGTTACTAAATGGAGGTTTGTGTCTTGTTACTAAATGGAGGTATATATCTTGTTACTAAATGGACGTATGTATCTTGTTACTAAATGAAGGTATGTATCTTGTTACTAAATGGAGGTATATATCTTGTTACTAAATGGAGGTTTGTGTCTTGTTACTAAATGGAGGTATATATCTTGTTACTAAATGGAGGTATGTATCTTGTTACTAAATGGAGGTATGTATCTTGCTATTACATGGAGGTATATATCTTGTTATTAAATGGAGGTATATATCTTGTTACTAAATTGAGGTATGTATCTTGTTACTAAATGGAGGTTTGTGTCTTGTTACTAAATGGAGGTATATATCTTGTAACTTAATGGAAGTATGTATCTTGTTACTTAATGGAAGTATGTATCTTGTTACTTAATGGAAGTATGTATCTTGTTACTAATAAGACTGATTTAACTTGTTACTGAATGAACGTATTTATCTTGTTACTATTAAGACTGATTTATTTTGTTACTTTGAGGAGGTATTATCTTGTTACTTAATGGAAGTTAAACATTGTGCCATAATGAAGGTATATGATATAGTTATTGAACAAGCAAATCGGTATATGTCATTTAATCTGCATGGCTCGGGTGACCCTGATTGATCCGAACGACGCAGGAGTTCGGACGTCGTTCGGTCGGAAGGGTCATCCCGACTGTGCATATTAAATGACATATACCGATTTGATTGTCCAATAACTGTTTAAAACATAGCGCCATCAATTTACATGAACTTTTTGGAAATATGCGGACGATATTCAATCCACGGTTAATAGGAAAGTTCTCTTGTAGGGTAAAGAAAGGTGAAAATACGCTTTTAATTAGTAAAAGGTTGGTAACTTTTACATTATGAACTAAGATAAGGCCTTCTCCTATATTGTTACATTATTTGGAAAATTGCGTTATTTTAAATTGCAGATCTTTGATTGTTTCTTTTAAATGTATTCACATTTTTCCCTCAAGAATATGCTCATATGAAGATTAATTCGAAGAAAGATGTGCCTAAATTAACAGTGCAAAGAAAACGGGGGGAAAAGTTTCAATTTTCAATATTTAACTTCCCTCCTTTCCCCTCAATTTTTAAACTGTACTCGGCGATTAATTTTGAAGACATCTTGCATTTTAACCAAGTCTGATTGATCTGCAACTTATATATTTTTCCAGTTTTTGCACATACTTCAATATAAATCCCATAAAATTCGATCCCAAAATAGTCACCTTAAAGATTATTTGGATATTCTAAAATACACTGATTTTTTTGGCAGAAATTATGATTTTTTTTTATCTAGACTAAGTTTAATAATGTTTTCAGATTTACATTGAATTTGTGAGACACTTCATATTTTGAAACAAAGTTGTTGATTGGTCAACTGTCGTAATTGCAAGGTCAGTGGCGGATTCAGGGGAAGGGGGCGTAAAGAGCTTACACTACATATGATTGGAAAATATATAATTTTTTTGCATAAAATCGTCAAATCCTTTTTAATAGAATTACGCCTCCTTTGAAAAATCCTAGATCCGGCCTTTAAAGGTAAGATTACATCTGAACTGTGCAGTAAATCTGAGGTAGTTAATGCACACCGTAGCTGTACAGTCTCCAGATTATTGCATCTTGTTATTCAATGGAGGTTAACTATTGTTACAGTATGGAGATATTATATTTTAATTTAATGGCGGTATGTATTTTGTTACTTAATAGACGTATTTAACTTGTTACTTTAAGGAGGTATTTATCTTGTTACCTAATGGAGGTAGATATCTTGTTACTTAATGAGGTATGCATATTTTTACTGAATTGATGTATATATCATGTTACTTAATAGAGGTCTATATCTTGTTACATAATGGAGGCATTATTTTGTTAAGTAATATCTTGTTAGTTAATTGGATCGTATGTTTTGAGTGAATTGATCGTTTGTTTTTTTAGAGTATGAATATGATGCAAAATATAAATAAACAGATTAGCATTGGATGTCCCTGAGTTTTTTTTATGATATTCGAGGAAATTTTGTTTCTGTCTGTGAATAAAAGGAAATGTGGGTAAACGTAAATGAGACAATAACCCAAACGAAAAAATAACCACAAGACCAAAAGACCTCTAGAGGGCAACAGTCATTCTTCAACAATATAAACGTGTCTATACAATATCTCTAGCTCTAAATCGTTCCAATTCCATAAAAGTCGGGAATAGATTTAAACAAAAACAATCAAAGATCTGGAATTAACGCATCCATGCAGTTTTGATATTTGATTACAGTCAACAAATCAATTAATTCAACACGGCGGGTTTCACTTGTGAAGCAGGAATTATCGAACTGCTGACTCTTTTGAAGCAGGAATCAACAAATGGGATATAACATCATAAATTGTACGGTGAAGTGGTTTATAGTACCCGTAAGTTATGGTACGATCCATATACACATGATTGTTCCTATGATTAACTCCGTCTTAAAGTTATCATTTGTTAACCAATGTTCATCAATTGTTAAGTAAGATCTTTGAATATTGTCATTTTCGGTACTAGCATTGATTCTATTTTCAATAGTGTAATACATAACTAAACATGTATTATATCCAGGTTTTAAAACAAATGACCCTACATCATGTTGATACTTATATTTTAGCATTGCACAAGTTCGTGCTTTTATCAGACTGCTTTTGATCGATGTCTATATACTAAATCTGTTTCAGGTGTACGGATTGACATTTTAGCCTGAGAGATTATCGTTTACTAGTATTTATTAGTTGAAATTGGATTTTAGACTTTATACAAAAATCAAGAGCGTCTGGTGTTTAATGTGTACATGATAATATAATAATTGTATAATGCTTAATACTTCTAATATGCCGGTTTATTGTCTGTTGTGTATGTTAATTCTGTATGTTGTAAATTTTTTTTAATTTCAAATCACTTTATAAAAGTCGACACACAAAAGTCCGTCAAAATCCCATTGTATAACGTTCAAAGCTATAGGACACTTTACCGAATGTGCTTTTATAACAGACACGGAAACACACACATAAAAAAAAACACACAAACATACTAAACTATTAAAGAAAAACTCACAACGACAGAGAATACACCCATTGTCATCGATTTGAAACAGGTTACCGGGACAAATTCGTCTACATCTTACACGATTGCAATCCCTGCTTCTTTCAGTGGTTCCTACAAAAATCATTGATTAATTTTGACTGAATTTATATCGGAGTAATTTTCTTGCCAGACATTAGAAGTTGTGTGCTCTCAGTATTGTTGTTATCACTTGTTTTAAAACATATCTTATTATTTAGAAAATCTATACATCTACTTAAAGTTCGTAATATTCTTTTTAAACCAGGAGTAAGATTATTATATATAAAATAATTCTAAAAATGTCTTTTATTTCTAATGATTACCATACTTCTTTATAAAAAAAAAAACATCTATATAACCTTACACTGATTTATGAACAGGAGAAGAGGTATATTTTAAATTTTGGCATTTAATTAAATTTAAACCTGATTTTCTTACCATAAGTTATGAGAATTCCAATAATAAGTAAAAACATGTAATATTTTCCGTCCATGTTTCTGACAGTTTGATTGCGTGATGATGTGAACACGTATTGATTGAACATTGATACCTGTATATATATTACATTTTAATGAGAGATTTTTTCCTGGTATGAGTGACCGTATTGTGTTTACTGGAATGTTTTGTTTATTCGCCTTACAACGATTTCACCGAACTGTTTATTTTGAAAATAGGATTCAAATTACGTATACAGTATTAAAAAAATCAAGTAACACGATCCTTCAATTCCGATAGCCAAGCTTTTGTAGTAAATATTATTATGTTTACATATCGTTGATACATTGTTATGATATGCTCAGAATATGAACCGACGGTATTCGTCAATGAGACAACAATATGACAACACTAGAAAACAAAAGAACCATCTAAAGGTCAACATACTGTCTTTAGTGATAGACCTGTCTATACCGTACACCAAGCTCTAAATCGCACTGTCATTCTACATAACTTGTCTTTTCCAATAACTAGTACAATAGAACACACCCGCGACATCGTACCTATGCCTTATTTTTATCCTGGATTTTTAGTATTCGTATTGACATCTGATTGTAAGGTGCACAGTTTTCTCTACTTTCAAAACCTTTCTGTTTCAACCCGTCCTGGTTTTCTTACAACAATAAACTTACTATAAACTAAATTTAATTTTTTAACAAATTAACCAAAATTAATAGTAGTATTGGGGTGCAAGAAAACAGACTTGTTAAATAGTGTACTATAGTGTAACATAGATATAAAACAACCACTGGAAGAATTCCAGGTTCTCCTGGCAGAGGAGGGATATACAGAAGGTAACAGGTAACTACAACCGGAAACTGCATGTGACATATACTATTGGTATCGGTATCGGATTCGACCCGGAACTTGTTGTTAATTATTGGTAATATCATTTATGTGGAAAACAAAAGGGCTTGGAATGGTGTAATTTTTAAACAGTACCATATATTGTCCTATATTAGTTATATATAAAATTGAATTCTCCGATTCGTTTTTACGTCATGCCGGTTTAGAAATTGGACAAAGTTATTTTAGTAGTATAGATGTTATACTAATACCGCACCCACTACAACAAGGATTGTTAACCACAAACACGTGTTTCAGGTTTTCAACATTGATGACTTTCAAAAATAAAACTCTTGATTGTACTTGTGCAAGTTTCCTATTCATATTAATCCAGATGTCTACTTTATAACTTGTTACAATAATAGTGTCCTAAATACAATGAGCCTAAATCCATAAATAGGAAACATGACTAACATTCTACTTAATTTTTTTGCGGACTATGCTAGACAAGAGACGAAACCGGAAACGTAGAAGACTTAGAAATTATTTAATAACGAATGGGTTATAGCTATGAGATTGTTCAAAAAATAGAAATTTAAAATTCAACGGGTCTATGGAAACTCATGCCACATATATATTTAAAGACAACTGAATTGCTGTTATGACAAATATGTTGTCTTTAAAGAAAAAAACTCGAACACTATCAATTTTGTAAGTAAATTACATTATATGAACGGAATCATAAAGTTTTTGACACTTCATTAAAAATCCAGGATATACCCAATGACACTCACAAAGAAAATTCTTGGACAAGTATAAGTCTGTCTATTTTCCATTTAGAATTTAAACAAGCGACGAAGGCGTGAGTATCCTTCGCTCCACAGGACATCCCAATTGCACAAGTGTCCATTCTTACAAACGACGTTATACTGCAAAAGCTATGTCAAACGCTCAATTTAACACTCTTTTCAAATTACTTAGTTTAACATCATTTCTTTACGAAATATAACCAGGCTTCAGAGATATTATAGAAACTACATTTGTTGTTGGTGTACTACGGTTATTATGAATCGATATTGATTCAAAAAAATCCAAAGGTCTGTTAAAAAAAAAATAATCAAAGAAATATGTCAGTAATAGCATAAAGACTTTTAATCCTTAAATTTGCAATGGTTTTCTTTATTCAAAACGTTAAGGCAGATTGAAAAAATTGCACATGCTTTGATACATGAAATGAATAGTCAATGTAGTTACAAATATATTAGTTTAAAACAGGACAAAAAGGAAGGAAATATTCAATATAGTACAATCAAAAACCATTAGTCGAAGAAAAACAAATAACAACATGGCCCTTCAAGGCGAACAACTATCTACAAAATTCAAAAGATTGAGATACACGAGCTCCAGTGATGAACGGGGGTTCCCATGAAAGGCAGCAGTTCCTGCCCCACTAGTGACAACAACCTTTCCATCCTTTTAAAATACGCGACTTTAATATAACTATAAACACAACCGCTGGCGATGTTATTGGATAGGGAAAGTGTACACATGGCTTGATTAAGTTCAACCTATGCCTTTTATTCTCGACAAATGAAATAATCGAAGTTACACAGAAGTAACAATATTAATAAGTCAAGAAAATAACCCATCATACTTATCTGTCTGTAACATATCGTGTTATTTTGTTTTGTTATTTACGTTTTTGTATTTTGAAAAAAATGGTGATGGAGCTGATATCATAAATATTAGATTAATTAATTCTTTCAAGTCTAGACTATGTGAGAACAGCTACAACGCTACTCCTGAAACATTAATGCAGTTATTTTCCATTTTACTTGGCAAGTTAACGATGCATGGTGCTTGGCAAGTAACTATTATAACCAATAATGATTGCATACATGCATTTACAATTGATTTAATTAAAAACAAAATTTCCAGCACCCCGTTAGAACTAAAGATTGATAGATTGAATCAGTTTTTATCTTTCAGCATTTTAATTAGTTATATATTATCGAAGGAACCATGGCATTTAATATGAAATTATATTATATGCTTGTATCGTGTGTGTTTTTTTCACAGTTACATAGCAATTACGTAACATTTCTTTTATCAAAGAACGTTAACCAAATAACAAGCTCATAATTCGTGAAAGAGTAAAAAGATTGAAATAAAAAATGAAGGAACATAGAAAATTAAAAAAATATAACAAGAACAAGCCATGGTGACTGAATTCAGTAACCTGAGAAATTTGTCAAATAATACGAGAAATATGCTCAACTCACTAATCGACATGTGTTGTTTGCTTCATAAAACTGTGTTAAAACCTTGCGTCTTTAGTTGTTGTGTTGTTGTGCTTTGTGTCGATCTGACGAGTTAAGCCTTTTCAACTGATGTTTACAATTTTACTGTGCTGTTGTCCCATGTGAGAGGAGGGATGAGCGCTGCCACATTCTGTAAGTCCCAATGCAGGACCCTGTAACTCAATGGTTTCGTTGGTCGCAATTTATAATATTTATTTTTCGTTTATTGTTTTGTACATAGAGAAGGCCATTGTTTTTTTTATATATATATTTCGTAATGTTGTGGCCTTTACTTACTATAGCTTACTATACGGTATGGATTTTGCTCATAGACGGTGCGACGACCTATAGTTGCTTACATCTACGTCATTTGGTCACTGATGGAAAGTTGTCTACAGGCAATCATACCACATGATCGTATTTTTGTACATGAATTAGACAGTTGGTTTTTTTTCCGTTCGAACAGTTTTACATTTTGTCGTCTCGGGGCCTTTGGTAGCTTACTATAAGGTGTGGGTTTTACTCATTGTTGGAGACCTAGGGGTTAATGATTTTAAGTCCAAAGTTTAAATATTACCATAAACAACTCAGAAGATAGCACAAGACTAGGGCAATGTGATTATACATTACTACCTTGTTGATGGCCGTATACGATGACATTAAGTTGCTTTCATCTACGTCATTTGGTCTCTGGTAGATAGTTGTCTCATTGGTAATCATACGAATCTTCTTATTTTTACATCAACCTGTAATTAAGTATTCTTTGTTGTTTTAAAATGTTTTTAAATGAAGTTTACTAGCTATTGTCAACATCGCAATATCTACTATGTAAACTATGTAAACTATGTAAACACAAGGTATAGATACGATACAATGTAAACACAATAATGACACGATACAGTAGACATCGCGATGTTGATAATATCGATAAAACATCGTACACTTGACTTACTTCAGAATTTTCAAGTAATTGCACGAAAATCTAATATTATCTTCTTCTAGTTAGTTGTTTCAATAAACGTTAAAAACGGAAGAACCAGAACCTGAAATTTGTCAAATTCAAACTCGATCGGTCATTTATAGTTATGGTGTTATAGTAATGCTGAACATGCTCCATGCAAAATCTTCAGATTTTTCCATTCTCTGTATGTTTAAGAAACAGTTATCTGATACGAAATATGGTCAAACTCGCTTATAAGATACATACACACAAATAGGATAGAAACACTTTAACAGGGGATAACAGGTCACACACACATAAATAGGATAGAAACACTTTTACATGGGTTTGACAGGTGATAGACAGGTCACACAAACATATAGGATAGAAATATGTTTACAGGGGTTAGACAGGTCACAAATACAAATAGGAAAGAAGCACTTTTACAGGAGTTAGACAGGTCAATGAATAGGATAGAAGTACTTTTACAGGGGTTAGACAGGTCAATGAATAGGATAGAAGTACTTTTACAGGGGTTATATTTTAAAACTTTTTTCTGCTTTTTTAGGAGAAAAGGGAGATCTAGTATGATTGCCAAAGAGACAATTTTTTTGGCAGGGACCAAATGACGTGGATTTAAGTATATATTGATCAATGTATGGCCTTCAATAATGAACAAAAGCCTACAGTCAATTATAAAAGGCATGACAAAATGTAAAACAATTCATACTAAATAATCAACGGTCTGATTTATGGTCAAACAACAAGTAATAGCTTTTCTAAAAACCTAGCCGTCTTTAGCTGATGAAAGTGGAAAATGTTTTCGCTTTGTAGTTTAATTCATCCAGAACAGCCTTGTATATAAATTGTAGTGGATTACAAAACTTATAAAAGTCTTGTACAATTTTTTAGATTTACCAATATCTTTTTGGGGAATGTATTAATACTGGAAACGGAGGGGTAATGTCTTAATCATCTGCGTTTGTAGCAAACTTTCGAAAATATTTTTTTTTTATTTTCAGTTTTTTTCTGATAGATGGACTTAGTTTTTTACAGTTAACATTTACAGACAGTCTGGTATTAAACTTTTTTGACATTTTTAAACCTTCATGAATTGTTATGAAACTTGGACATAAGCTAATCTTCAAGACCAGGAAAAAGCATCTAAAGAAAAAGTTTGAATTTAAAAAAAAATTCTTTATCCTCATAAATGGACTCACTTTTTAAGTTAACATTACACCTTTGCACTAATAGCAGCAATCGCAGGCGAGACACAGGGTTCCGCAGAACCCCTTATGATTTTTTTGCTATTAAGATATTTTTGTACATGTATTCACAACTATGCTATATATTATAGCTAGACTTGGAAGGATAACGAACTTAAAATATTGTAATGACACGTCCATTGTAAAAGACCGTATGTTGAACTAAATGCTTAAGACACTTGCAAAAACTATTCATCCCCCGTTGAAATAGCGTAACAATGATAGCTATATGTAGGTATAATTATTGTAAAAAAATATGATAGCTAGGGTATGTTCTTTTGTTATTCAAGATATATGAAAAAGGTGGGGTATTGGATGTCTCAGCTAGTCACCCCTACCATAAAAAGGTCGAAGTGATGCCGCCCCCTGGAAGAGATATAAAGGTTCCATTGTAAACTAATATTAATTGAAAAAAAAATGATTTGGATATATCCGTTTTCAATGTTTTTTCTGCCTTTTGATTATCTTACTAAGAATTAATATCTATAACCTAAGAAAAAAGCATGCGCGGTGTTCTTTGTTTTCATGTATAAAATGGAGGCCGTACTTTGATCTTTAATGGTTTACTTTTACAAATTGTGACTTGGATGGAGAGTTGTCTCATTGACATTTATACCACATCTTCTTATATCTAGTAACTTGGCAGTGAGCGACTGGATTGAATGTGAAATAATCACCTGTGTGTTTACAAAATTTCAGGAGTTTCGGCTATTTATAGATAACTGTTACCTGTGTACCGATATGCTTGATTGGTAACCAGGCAAAATCTAATTGCTAAAATAAAGAGTTCAAATCCGACACTCTACGAGATTAACAGACATTTACTAGGTAATGAATGTCCCAACAAATCAACGAACTTCACTATTATAGAGTCAGTAATTATCTTCCAATCACATAGTAAGAAGCATTCATCTCGCAGAGTGTGTATCGTTCAACTCTTAAGACCGTCTCCGAGGAGACGGTCATCAACGTAAAACAAATATGACAGACATCTTCCAATGCCAACCACTAAATTATTCGAACTATACCTGTGTTTGGTGAACATTAAATTGTTAAAAATAAATTAGACGATGTCGTTAAAGTATACTTAAGTGAAAATCTGGTTATTTCGCATTTATTATATGGTGTAAGTCTGGACTGACTATTTTGAAAAACGATAAATCCGAACAAGATCTTGTTGTTCAATAGACAGCATATCAATCGTTTTATTTATCTTAACTTCTGGTATTTAAAGGAATTCAGTTATTTTAGGTGCGGAGGGAATACTGTAACGAACTATTTTAGCACGGTAAACCTACAGTATTTCTGATGAAATTGTACATAAATCTACAAAAGACTTGCCAGAAAGTTCTGAAGTCATATAGTACATATTTACTTTGATGAATTATACAGAAATGATTAGGGTTACCTTGATGTACATTGTTTTTATAATTTTGACCAAAATTTGCTATTATAAAGTACATCTAAACAAAAAAGTTTAGTTTCCTTGTGTAACTATATTTCAATATCTTAAAATATTTTATATCATACTTTTGTTTTTTATTTCATTTAAAACTTTCTATATAAAACAGTTAATATATCTTTTAAGACAACTGTCAGCTCATTCATGTCTGATATTGTGTGGCATGGCCGTTAAAGACAACAAGGATATTTTCAGTCCTCTTGTAAAGACTGAATACTAGTATTCCAAAAAATTCAAAACGGACGTTGAACTTCATACAAAAAAATATCAAATCTAACATCAATACCTTCAGCTGCAGTACTGTTTTTATGTTATGATTTCCACATCATCTGACACATTACGGGGTTTTTAAATGGATCTATATATTGGTCCAAAGCCGGTATATTAGTAACAGAAGAAAGTGCACAAGATAAGCACAGCGAGATATTTTTTCTTAGATATCTTGTCTGACGACAAAAACCCTAAAACTAATTAATCCCAAGTTTAAAATTCTTTTTTGAACTATTTTTTGTGGTGTTGTAGATATATAAAATTGAGAATGGAAATGGGGAATATGTCAAAGAGACAACAATACAACAACTCGACCAAAGAGCAGACCACAGCCGAAGGCCACCGATGGGTCTTCAATGCAGCGAGAAAATCCTGCACCCGGAGGTGGTCCTCAGCTGGCCCCTAACTAAATTTGTGTGCTAGTTCAGTGAAAATGGACGTCACACTAAACTCCAAAACATATAAATGAACTAAAATTAAAAAACATACTAGACTAAAAAAGGCCAGAGGCTCCTGACTTGGGACAGGCGCTAAAATGCGGCGGGGTTAAACATGTTTTGTGAGATCTCAACCCTCCCCCTATACCTCTAGTAAATGTAGAATAAAGAAACACATAGCAATACGCACAGTATATGTATGCATATTTATATATTTCATTTGATTCGCTTTCAAGGGGCCAGTGTCCACTAAAGTGAGTTTCTTGAGTTTGCCCAATTACTGCTACATAAACTCCTTGGTCAGGGTTGTACACGTATTCAGCCTAATACTAGTATCAGTACGACAATTATTTAACGGTCATATCAATGTCCCATAAATTCCTATCAATCCATTACCTCATTTTTTACCTATAGTGACAGTTTGACCTTTTCTCGGCTTCATCCTCTGATTAGTATGACGAAATTCCGCATAGAGTTATCTTTCTAGAGTAACTTCTTAACTTTTAAAGTGTTTGGCATGTTTTAAAGACGTGTTCTTTGACGTCATTCTTTCTGTATACTAATATCCATATATCAAAGTCAAACAGAAGTTTTGGCTTAATACGGTGACCTATAGTATCTAACATCTACGTTATTTGGTCATTTTGTGGTTAGTTGTCTCATTGGCAGTCATACCTCACCCTTATTTTTATATTAATGATTTTGTCAAACAATTCTCTCTGGCATTTAACTCACAAATTTCGCCTTCAAAGTGCAATAAAATTAGCCTTCTCATGTTGTGTATTTTGGAGAGTATAAAAAACAAGTCCTTGTAAAGATGATACCTAGATAGCTAAAGTCCCTAACTATTTCACTATCTTCATTATTAAAGATTTTCGGTCATTTACGATATCAGATGGCGGTATACTCTCATGTTATATATTTTTTAGGGGTATTGAAATGCGATTGCAAATGGAAGGAATATATTGCTTATGTTTAAAAACTTGATACCATTGAATATGTTTTTATGACTTTTTGCACAAATAAGTAAGCATGAGCAAGCACCACTAAGTCTTCGATGATTGTTGTAACACCACCACTAAGTCTTCGATGAATGTTGTAACAGCAGCACTAAGTCTTCGATGATTGTTGTAACAGCTTCTTTCTTTCTTTCTTTCTACAGGTATGAATCGCCGTTGTATATCGGCGCACTCCTACATAGAAGGATGGCTAATGCGCTATATACAAGTATACACCCGCATCCACTAAAGAGTCATATTAACACACAAAAAAACGTGCCACTAATCCACCAAATCATGCATATATATATATATATATATAACGGTAACGTTACAAGCTTGCTGTACAAATACTGGTTTGTCATTTACATTTTCACTGAACTAGTACACAATTTTATTTAGGGGCCAGCTGAGGACCACCTCCGGGTGCAGGATTTTCTCGCTGCATTGAAGACCCATCGGTGGCCTTCGGCTGTTGGCTGCTCTTTGGTCGGGTTGTTGTATTGTTGTCTCTTTGACATATTCCCCATTTCCATTCTCAATTTTATTATACATCGTGCATTACAGATGATAATTTATCACCACTCAGTCTTCGATGATTGTTGTAACAGCAACACTAAGTCTTCGATGATCGTTGTAAGAGCACCACTAAGTCTTCGATGATCGTTGTTACAGCACCACTAAGTCTTCGATGATCGTTGTAACAGCACCACTATGTTTTCGATGATCGTTGTAACAGCACAACTAAGTCTTCGATAAGTGTTGTAACATTACCACTAAGTCTTCGCAGATCGTTGTAACAGCACCACTTAGTCTTCAATGATTGCTGTAAAAGCTCCACTAAGTCTCCGATGATTGTTGTCACAGCTCCACTAAGTCTTAAATGATTGTTGTAACAGCACCGCTAAGTCTTCGATGATTGTTGTAACAGCACCACTAAGTCTTCGATTATTGCTGTAACAGCACCACTAAGTCTCCGATGATTGTTGTTACAGCACCACCAAGTCTTTGATTATTGCTGTAACAGCAACACTAGGTCTTCGATGATTGTTGTAACAGCACCACTTAGTCTTCGATGATCGTTGTAACAGCACAACTATGTCGTCGATGATTGTTGTAACAGCACAACTAAATCTTCGATGATTGTTGTAACAGCACCACTAAATCTCCGATGATTGTTGTGACAGCACCACTAAGTCTCCGATGATTGTTGTAACAGCACCACTTAGTCTTAAATGATTGTTGTAACAGCACCACTAAGACTTTGATGATTGTTGTATCCCCACCACCAAGTCTTTGATTATTGTTGTAACAGCACCATTAAGTCTTCGATGATTGTTGTCACAGCTCCACTAAGTCTTCGATGATTGTTGTTATATTACCACTAAGTCTTCGGTGATTGTTGTAACATCAACAATAAGTCTTTTTATGATCGTTGTTACAGCACCACTAAGTCTTCGATGATTGTTGTAATAGCTCCACAAAGTCTTCGATGAATGTTGCAACAGCACCACTAAGTCTTCGATGATTGTTGTCAAAGCTCCACTAAGTCTTAAATGATTGTTGTAACTGCACCGCTAAGTCTTCAAAGATTGTTGTTACACCACCACTAAGTCTCCGATGATTGTTGTAACAGCACAACTAAGTCTTCGATTATTGCTGTAACAGCACCACTAAGTCTCCGATGATTGTTGTTACAGCACCACTTAGTCTTAAATGATTGTTGTAACAGCACCACTAAGACTTTGATGATTGTTGTATCCCCACCACCAAGTCTTTGATTATTGTTGTAACAGCACCACTAAGTCTTCGATGATTGTTGTCACAGCTCCACTAAGTCTTCGATGATTGTTGTTATATTACCACTAAGTCTTCGGTGATTGTTGTAACATCAACAATAAGTCTTTTTATGATCGTTGTTACAGCACCACTAAGTCTTCGATGATTGTTGTAATAGCTCCACTAAGTCTTCGATGAATGTTGTAACAGCACCACTAAGTCTTCGATGATTGTTGTCACGGCTCCACTAAGTCTTAAATGATTGTTGTAACAGCACCGCTAAGTCTTCAAAGATTGTTGTTACACCACCACTAAGTCTCCGATGATTGTTGTAACAGCACAACTAAGTCTTCGATTATTGCTGTAACAGCACCACTAAGTCTCCGATGATTGTTGTTACAGCACCCCTAAGTCTCCGATGATTGTTGTGACAACACCATTAAGGCTTCGGTGATTGTTGTAACTGCACTATTAAGTCTTCGGTGATGTCGTAACACCACCAATAACTCTTCGATGATTGTTGTCACAGCTCCACTAAGTCTTCGATGATAGTTGTTACAGCACCACTGCATTTGAACTCCAATAAGCTATTTTTGTTAAAATTTACATTTAAATTATTTAAATCAATTCTTTGAGCGTCTGTTATTTTTTCCACTTTTATTTTATCAGAGGCCTTTTAGGTGACTGTTTGTATATACTTTTACATTCGTTTTCGTTAGTGCATATTTTGAATATATATGAACAAATTCTTGAATATAAAAGAAAATAGAGTGCCACTGTCATTCAGCATACACAAATTTTTTCCAAAAAATCATTGATCACACACAAATAATGTCAAGTTAATATCATAGCACGTATTGATTTCATTGTTTCGATAAATCTACTTTTTTCTAACATCTGTTACAAAGTTTCCTAAATCTAACTCCCATCTAGTTTATCATTTTACAATAACACGGTATATGAAAAGCGACAGTTTCATAAATTGAGACTAATCGTTATTAATCCTTTAGAAGTTTATTTTTCACATTTGGTTTAAGATAGGCCGGACTTTTATGACCTTTTATTATATGTTGTGCGTATCTACATTCCCACCGACTGATTATTCACTATTCTCGTCCAAAGTCGTTATTGGATGGTTTAATTCTACCAAATTGTATGGAACGCCAAAACTGTCTTATCATGCCCATTTACCTTTATATGATGTGCACACACCTTTATATGGTGTCCAGTTGACATTATATGATGTGCAAATATACTTATATGATGTGCAAAGATCCTTATAATGTGCATATATACTTATATGATGTGCAAATATACTTATATGATGTGCAAACATCCTTATATGATGTGCAAATATACTTATATGATGTGCAAATATACTTATATTGTGTAAAAATGTACTTATATGATGTGCAAACATCTTTATATGATGTGATTGTGTCATTATATTATGTGCATGTAACATTATATGATGTGGTTCGGATTACTTCATTATATGATGTCAAAACGTACTTATATGATGTGCTTTCATCGTTGTTATTAATGAATGGCTATTATTTATTTTGAATTTATTGAACCATAAAATTAATTTTTGACTCTTCACATTGAATAATCCGCGAAGCAGATTATATAAAATGTGAAGAGTCAAAAATTAATTTTATGGTTCAATAAATTCAAAATAAATTATTGTCATTCATTATAAATAAATTTCAATCAAAAATAAGGATCAAAGAGCTTTTTATATTATTTATATTAACAATAACAACGTACACACATATAGGCGTATGAATACACAACGTCAGAGTGGGCGTGTCGCCATAAAAATTGACAACATTGAAAATAAAGGTAATACTTTTAACCAATCAGAAGACAGTAAATACACCAAATTTATTTGTTGGTCAATAAACATGATCACTATTAGAACGATTACCCTCTACGTCATAACTGATTCCGATCTGCTTCTCCGGAATTACGACTCAAATCTGTTACTATCGTTTGGAAAATGGATGAGATTTTAAAAGAGATAAACCTTGGCACGTTGCATCCTCGTTTTAAGGATGAAAAAATCACATCTGATATTGTTGAAAAATTGTCAGAATATGAAAAGTTAAGGTTTTATCGATGGGTCTATAAAATAATTGACATACGGCTAAAGTGATTATTTTATGGCAATCTTATTACAATATAGTTCTCTGATTTCGTTATACTCATATGTGTACGAGCACGCGAGTTTATATAGATATGAATTTTAGATAGATTGATATTATGGGTCCTTGACTATACCTGGAGTTCAAATATTTGATCTACAAGAAAATATTCTGCGTTTTTTTTAATGACAGTTTACTGTTTCTGATCTAGCAGCTCCAGCCTCGTATCAGCTTCCGAAAGTGCAAGTTATAGAAAAAATGAGACAGTGCAATCAATTCATAGAAAAAATTACACAGTGCAATTTTACAAAAAAATAGCTAGTTGAAAAATATCCCTGCTGTGGCAAAACTAAAATAAAAGAACTTTAGCTGTATTGCTTTACCAATTAAATCAGTCGTTTTTAACAGTATTTTATATTATAAGCTATAAACATTTCTATGCATGCATAATTATACCGAGATATGCGATGCACTTCAACTCGATGCATTACATTTACATTTAAATTCGGACGTAAAAATCATTACATTTGCGAGCAGTTTACTTAATTTCGTTCGCTCACATTTTTATTACAGATTCAACAAACATCCAGAGGTCTTAGGGACTTAAATTTCACGGGAAGCTGCTTTTACAAACATCCAGATTCAAGGTACCGAAGTGTTAAAAGGGCTAAGGTACCGACCATTCATATTTTTTAGAAGGGGGGAGGGGGCTGTAAACAGTTGAATTGGTGAGCAATACACAATCTACAGCAATACCCAAATAGTTAGCAATAGCTTTTTCATATTGATTTTGGATGAAGACGCGAGTATCTTGTTATGATTTTAACACATTTTATACAAGTAAAAAATAATGTTTTGTAAATATTTGTCCCTCCAAGCATACCAAAATTGTGAACCTTTTTTTTTTTTTATATCTCGATAACGGTTCAGTTCGGGGAGATTCAGTTTGCAACGGATGGCCTTTTTTTCTTGCGTTTATCTTGAAAAATACAATAGGTTTTAAAAAGGGGGTATGAAAACAGTCTGAATATGCTCTATAGGAAAGGTCCCATTTGGGCAATTCGGGCTCTTATGAGTTCTGTTGTTTTGTTGCCGGTTATCTTGATAACTTATTTAAAGAGAAACCTTTCTGGCAAAATGGTAGGCATTAAATAATTGAACATTACTGAAATTATAAATCAACTACAGAGGGACTGGTATTTTTTTTTTTTCATTTGGGGGACTGGGAGGAAACATCAGAATTACTCTCTAATTTTTTCTAATAGTGGATCTAAAACTTCAGGTGTGTAAGTTGTTTGCGACTTCAAAAAAATTCTTTGGTTATGCCGGTTATGGTCTCATTGATATTTACCACACCTTCATTCAATTTTTGGTTCAGCTTGATACGACCGCAGAAGTCGAAACCCGAACAGTATGGGCAAGTATGGACACACCATTCAAGCTTGATACAGCTCTGAATTTGGATTGTGTTTAGATATTTGACACAGCATAGGTTTCTGACACAGAATGAATGTGGTCAAAGAATTTCAAAATTTGAAATTGGACATTTACCTATTATGGTCCACTATCCAAAATCTAACTACAAGGTTAGATTGAACATATGTAAGAACCGCAAGAATCAAGACTTTGAATGAAACACCATTGATATTGGTCAAGAATAGCAATTATACAAAGTATTAGAAAAGTATTGTTTCGTATGGAAGCGCATATGGTACACCCCTTGTAAAGTTATTTTGTTGCAAATAAGTCGGAATTAATAGTTATCTTGTGTGTTATAAGCTGGAATCAAATCATCATGAGGAGTCAACTTGTCGGAATGATGAAGAAAAATTGCATTACAATGTCGACTTGCTAGAATAAATATAATGACAAAGTAATAAGAAGTCGACATGTTGAATTCAACTTGTTAACTGATTAAGTCGACAACTTGCTTATTTGATGATGAGGTAAAACCACGTGACCATTTTGGAAAAAACATAGGTTTTTTTTTAAATCGATGTCCATATCAGTCGTTTTTTTAATGTCCTTCGGGTGTTTGAAGCTATCCATTGAGTTCAAGTTCAAATTAAAGTTCGAGTTGATGCTCAGAGCTATTTGGTATGAAAAGGGGATACGGCAGTCACATATCAGAAAAAAGTTCTGAAAAAATAACAATATTTCGGTCATAAGGGGGATATACCCACACCACTTAGTCCGGCCGTTTATTTTCCTTAGTTTTCAAACGGAAGCAGTATCATAATGATAATAAATTCGTGGATTCCACGGAACCCTATGTCTCACACAAGATTGCTGCTGTCAGTGAAAAATTGTAATGTTGACTTTAAAAAGTTCATTTTTCTGTAACAAACAAAATTTTAATAATAGTTTTTCTCTAGCTGCTTTATCTTGATCTAGAAGATTAACGCCTATACAAGTTTCATAACAATTCATGGAGGTTTGTTTATTTGTCAGGATAAAACAGTTTTATTTAATGCAAAAAAAACCTGTCCCGTTCCTAGCTACATGTAGTATCTATGTAGAATCGCAGTGAATTATATACAAAGGAAGCGAACGGGAAGGGATCCGCTAGCTGAATAAAAATTAAGAAAATGAACAAACCTTTAACGCACTGATAGTAAGCTATGAAGAATCCGAAATGACATATAAAACAACTCAAACGAGAAACCTAACGATCTAAATGACGAAGACGCCAACGCCACTACTAAATAAAGTAAGGAGATGTGGTGATTGCCAATGAGACAACTAGCCGCCAGAGTTTAAATAAAGAGGGTGTCAGCAACCATAGGCAGTCGTATGGCCTTCAACAAATCGTATAATCGGCTATAAAATCAACCACGTGGAAATGTGAAACAGTTCAATCGAGAAATGTAACGGCCTTTTATAACAAAACAATTTACGAAAAAGAAATATGAAACACATAAACCAACGAAAACCATTAAACTACAGGCTCTTGACTTGGGACAGGCATATGCAGAATTTGGCGGAGTTGAACATGTCTGTGAGCGCTCAACCCTACCCCTTACATGGGACCGCCGTGTAACAGCACAACAAAAACTATAAAATCAGTTACAGCTGGCTTACTCAATAAATCGGTATTACTGGCCAATATAAATTCATCAAAATGCGGCGTAGATCTCGATGCTCCGGTAGAGTAAGCTGATTCTGCACAACGTGAGTCACATCTCGTGTTATTCGTGAAATTACAAACCAAGTTATTTGGTCTAATGTGGTAGGTCATCCTCGAGGAAAAGATGACGGAATTGTGGTTACGAAAATTGGAACATTTATTATCCGTCGTTTCCCTGTAACTTGAGTGAGAGTTGATTAAAAGTGTTTCATTTGTTGACAATAAAGTTCAAGTTATTTGATTAATGTCACGGAAATGAGACACAACAAACCTTTATTCCGTCGTCGGAAATGGCGTCGGCGTCTTCGTCATTTAGATCGTTACGTTTCTCGTTTTTTTTTTACATTTGTCATTTCGGGATCTTTCATAGCTTACCATGCGGTGAGGGTTTTGCTCGTTGTTGAAGACCATACAGTGACATAGAGTTGTTAACTTCTCCGTGATTTGCCACGGTATGTGGTGGAGAGATGTCATATTAACTTTAATACCACATCTTCTTATTTTTTTTTTTGCAGTTAATAAAACTTTTTTGTCCTGATAAATGTGTAACTCTCCATGAATTGTTATAAAACTTGTATAGAAGTTAATCTTTTAGATCAAGATAAAGAATCTACAGAAAAAAAAACTATTTTTTAAGTCTTGTATGTTACAGAGATATAAACATTTTACAGTCAACATTACAATTTTACACAGACATCAGCAATCTCAGGCGAGACAGAGGGTTCCGTGGAATCCTTAACGAATTTATTATAATACTGATTCCAGAAATGTATTTTTCCGCATTTCGGAGTATAGCGGGAAAATGTTGTCTAAAAGGAACGTTTTTTAAGAACGGTATGTTTTGGCGGTTTTTTTTATACGACTGCAAAAATTAAAATTTTTTTGGTCGTATATTGGTATCACGTTGTCGTCGTCGTCGTCTGCGTCGTCGTCGTCAGCGTCGTCCGAAGACAGATGGTTTTCGGATAATAACTTTAATATAAGTAAAAAGAAATCAATAAAATTTAAACACAAGGTTTATAACCACTAAAGAAAGGTTGGGATTGATTTAGGGGGTTATTGTCTCAACTGTTTTGGAATTAGGGGCCCAAATAAGCATTTTTGTAGCTTCCAGACAATAACTTGTGTAAAAGTGTATGAATCTCTGAAATTATACCTACAAGTTTCCATACAACAAAGGGATGGTTAGGATTTACTATTGAGGGGGGGGGTTTATGGCTCAAACCATTTAGGAATTAGAGGCAAAAAGGGGAAAAACAAGTTTTTTTTCTGGTTAAAGGACAATTAAGACAATTTAAAAGCAGTCTATGGGAGGTAATCCAATCCCTATTTAAAACAACAATATTTGATTATCTCTTTTACACTGCTTGTAAATTATGTATTAAGAAATGATGATTGTCTGGAGGCGATTAGATGTCAATTTATTTTTAAAAGTTAAGTACTATTAATCAATATTAATTTTAGTCATGACTATGTATGTCATTTTATATTTTAAGACTTGTATGATGTATTTAAATGGTTAATTATGGTTGCAAACTTTATTAAAATTTGTGAATTAAGATTATGACTATATCTTGAGGGAATGATTATTTTTGGGAAAAAGGGAAAAGGGGAGGTGAAAAAAAATGGGAAAGGGGGAATAAGAATTTGTGGGGGGACTATTTTTTCTCATTTCAGATTTCAGAAATTAAAAAGAAAATTTCTTCAAATATTTTTTTTTGGTTAATATTTAACAGGACAGTGTATTGCACAAAATAAAAAAAACGGGGTCAATTTTATTTAGGGGGAGGGGGTCAATTTACAACAGCATAGTGTATTGCACAAAAGCAAAAAATTGAATATATATTCAAATCATATAACCAATTTTTAAGTTCTTTGACTACAGTTATTCTGTGGCAGAAACTTATTATGTGTCAAATATTTAATTACAATCCAAATTCAAACATGTATCAAGCGTGAACATTGTGTCCATTTTGATCCCAATTTTCAGGGTTGGGCATCTGCGGTCGTATCCAGCTGCGCTCAGCGAAGCAATTTATATTATGTGTAGTTCTGAACATGGTTACGTGGACCAATCATTTGGATTGTGTCAATAAGTATTCTTATGTTAATGAGGTGAAAGCGGGTTTTAACTTTCTTTTTGTTTGAAAATCATTCTAGCCGCAGACGTTCAACACTAAACTTCAATATTTTATAATATTTGATATTTATATATTATTTTGTTTTTGATGAAGTTCGGCATCAATGTCCTGAGGCGTGCCTTGCACTTGCTCCGTTAGTAATCTTTATTGCTAAATTACACCCATAAGGGTCAAGCAATACAATCAAACAATTATATACAATACAATGCAATACAATACAATGTAATACAATACAATATATAGAATAATAGAACATATTTTAAGAGTTCAATTATAAATTTATGTAAAAAACACCATCATAAGCTTGTCTCACATGAGTCTGACTCCTCAGTTCTAAAGACTGCTTAATGAAGACTCCAATATGACAAACAAGTTCAGGAACGGGGTTTAGAATGTGTTTTAGTTTATTAAATGCATCAAGATGTTGAAATAATGGTATATAGTCTTTTAGATAAGCCAAAAAATTAGAACGCAATGATATGTTTATGTCACAATACAAAAAGAAATAAAATTCGTCATCTAGCATTCCACATTTTTTACATAATCTTAGTGCTCTTGGAATGTTTCTGTACCTTCCCAATTCAATGCCTAGGGAATGATCACTAAGTCTATATTTTGAGATTAACTGCCTATGTATAAAATTATTGCAATTTAACTGACAATTATTTTTTTTAATTTTCCATAAAGACAAAGTTTAGATGAGGAATCCATTTTTGAAAGTTTATTTAAAGTAGTTTTTTTCATATTCCTCTGAAGCACACTTTTTAATGTTACATTTTAACACGTTTTTGATTGTTTATAAGGTACATTAATATAGAGTAATTTTCTGGGTTTATTTTCATATCTTTAGAAATTTTATCTGCAAATGAGTACCAAGAATAAATTCCTGCGGAACGTAAATTTATGTTTGTTTGTAGAGATTCTTTAATCAGGGGATTAATACAAAAAAAAACATGAGTGTTTGAGTTTTTATATAAGAGTCCAAAGTAAATCTACCTAATTCTATCTAGCAATCTAGCACCGATGTTAGTGGCTGTCTTTTTCAGTCCCCTAATACTGCTTTACAAACTTTAGAATGAACCTTCTCAAAGGGATATTTTTCTGCTAATGCAAGAGTATCACAAAAAGTATTATTTACAGCACCTCTATTAGATGCCATAAGAGCTGACTGAAAATTATCCATATACCAAATTTCAGAGTTGTATGTCAAAATAAGTCTTATAAGAGTATCAAATAATTTACATGAGAAATTAGTGGGAAAAAAATCAAAATAGTCTGCACGGCTAAATGCATTGCTTTGTGTTTGTTATTATTGTAGTGTATGTAAGAGCTAAGGAAAATAAACAGCCGGACTAAGTAATGTGAGTATATCTACGGTGGCAGTACGGTGGCAGAATGCGGCCATGAAAGAAAAAAAAACATGTTGTTCCCTCAAGATACTATGTCGTTCCCTCAAGATGCTATGTCGTTCCCACAAGATAGTTATCTCGTTCCCTCAAGATGCTATGTCGTTCCTTCAAGATACTATGTCGTTCCCACAAGATAGTTATCTCGTTCCCTCAAGATGATATGTCGTTCCCTCAATATTTTATGTCGTTACCACAAGATAGTTATCTCGTTCCCTCAAGATGCTATGTCGTTTCCACAAGACAGTTATCTCGTTCCCTCAAGATACTATGTCGTTCCCTCAAGATGATATGTCGTTCCCTCAAGATATAAAGTTATATTAATATACTAACTATCTTGTGGGAACGACATAATATCTTGAGGGAACGACATAATATCTTGAGGAAACGACATAATATCTTGAGGGAACGACATAGTATCTTGAGGGAACGAGACAACTATCTTGAGGGAACGACATAGTATCTTGAGGGAACGACATAATATCTTGAGGGAACGACATATCATCTTGAGGGAACGACATATCATCTTGAGGGAACGACATATCATCTTGAGGGAACGAGATAACCATCTTGTGGGAACGACATAGTATCTTGAGGGAACGACATAGCATCTTGAGGGAACGAGATAACTATCTTGTGGGAACGACATAGAAATCTTGAGGGAACGACACTACGGTGGCAGAATGCGGCCATGAAAGAAAAAAAAATATGTTGTTCCCTCAAGATACTATGTCGTTCCCTCAAGATGCTATGTCGTTCCCTCAAGATACTATGTCGTTCCCTCAAGATATTATGTCGTTTCCTCAAGATATTATGTCGTTCCCACAACATAGTAATAAAATTATATTAATATACTAACTATCTTGTGGGAACGACATAATATCTTGAGGGAACGAGATAACCATCTTGAGGGAACAACATAACATCTTGAGGGAACGACATAACATCTTGAGGGAACGACATAATATCTTGAGGGAACGACATATCATCTTGAGGGAACGACATAGTATCTTGAGGGAACGAGATAACTATCTTGTGGAAACGACATAGCATCTTGAGGGAACGAGATAACTATCTTGTGGTAACGACATAGCATCTTGAGGGAACGAGATAACTATCTTGTGGTAACGACATAATATCTTGAGGGAACGACATAGCATCTTGAGGAACAACATAACATCTTGAGGAACGACATAGTATCTTGAGGATCGACATATCATCTTGAGGAACGACATATCATCTTGAGGAACGACATATCATCTTGAGGGAACGACATATCATCTTGAGGAACGACATATCATCTTGAGGAACGAGATAACTATCTTGTGGGAACGACATAGAAATCTTGAGGAACGACACTACGGTGGCAGAATGCGGCCATGAAAGAAAAAAATATGTTGTTCCTCAAGATACTATGTCGTTCTCTCAAGATGCTATGTTCCTCAAGATATATCGTTCCTCAAGATATATCATTCCTCAGATATGTCGTTCCCACAACATAGTAATAAAATTATATTAATATACTAACTATCTTGTGGGAACGACATAATATCTTGAGGAACGAGATAACCATCTTGAGGAACAACATAACATCTTGAGGGAACGACATAACATCTTGAGGAACGACATAATATCTTGAGGGAACGACATATCATCTTGAGGAACGACATAGTATCTTGAGGAACGAGATAACTATCTTGTGGAAACGACATAGCATCTTGAGGAACGAGATAACTATCTTGTGGTAACGACATAGCATCTTGAGGAACGAGATAACTATCTTGTGGTAACGACATAATATCTTGAGGAACGACATAGCATCTTGAGGGAACAACATAACATCTTGAGGGAACGACATAGTATCTTGAGGGATCGACATATCATCTTGAGGGAACGACATATCATCTTGAGGGAACGACATATCATCTTGAGGGAACGAGATAACTATCTTGTGGGAACGGCATAGTATCTTGAGAGAACGACATAGCATCTTGAGGAACAACATAACATCTTGAGGGAACGACATAACATCTTGAGGGAACGACATAATATCTTGAGGAACGACATATCATCTTGAAGGAACGACATAGCATCTTGAGGAACGAGATAACTATCTTGTGGTAACGACATAGCATCTTGAGGGAACGAGATAACTATCTTGTGGTAACGACATAATATCTTGAGGGAACGACATAGCATCTTGAGGGAACAACATAACATCTTGAGGGAACGACATAACATCTTGAGGAACGACATAATATCTTGAGGAACGACATATCATCTTGAGGGAACGACATAGTATCTTGAGGAACGAGATAACTATCTTGTGGAAACGACATAGCATCTTGAGGAACGAGATAACTATCTTGTGGTAACGACATAGCATCTTGAGGAACGAGATAACTATCTTGTGGTAACGACATAATATCTTGAGGAACGACATAGCATCTTGAGGGAACAACATAACATCTTGAGGAACGACATAGTATCTTGAGGGATCGACATATCATCTTGAGGAACGACATATCATCTTGAGGAACGACATATCATCTTGAGGAACGACATATCATCTTGAGGGAACGAGATAACTATCTTGTGGGAACGACATAGAAATCTTGAGGGAACGACACTACGGTGGCAGAATGCGGCCATGAAAGAAAAAAATATGTTGTTCCTCAAGATACTATGTCGTTCTCTCATATATATATCGTTCCTCAGATATGTCGTTCCCTCAAGATATTATCATTCCTCAAATATGTCGTTCCACAACATAGTAATAAAATTATATTAATATACTAACTATCTTGTGGGAACGACATAATATCTTGAGGGAACGAGATAACCATCTTGAGGGAACAACATAACATCTTGAGGAACGACATAACATCTTGAGGAACGACATAATATCTTGAGGAACGACATATCATCTTGAGGGAACGACATAGTATCTTGAGGGAACGAGATAACTATCTTGTGGAAACGACATAGCATCTTGAGGGAACGAGATAACTATCTTGTGGTAACGACATAGCATCTTGAGGGAACGAGATAACTATCTTGTGGTAACGACATAATATCTTGAGGGAACGACATAGCATCTTGAGGGAACAACATAACATCTTGAGGGAACGACATAGTATCTTGAGGGATCGACATATCATCTTGAGGGAACGACATATCATCTTGAGGGAACGACATATCATCTTGAGGGAACGAGATAACTATCTTGTGGGAACGGCATAGTATCTTGAGGGAACGACATAGCATCTTGAGGGAACAACATAACATCTTGAGGGAACGACATAGTATCTTGAGGGATCGACATATCACCTTGAGGGAACGACATATCATCTTGAGGGAACGAGATAGCTATCTTGTGGGAACGACATGGTATCTTGAGAGAACGCGATAACTATCTTGTGGGAACGACATAGCATCTTGAGGGAACGACATAGTATCTTGAGGGAACAACATATATTTTTTTCCTTTCATGGCCGCATTCTGCCACCGTAGTATATATCCCCTTTATGTCCGAAATATTGTTATTTTTTTAGTACTTTTTTTCTATTATTTGACTGCCGTTTCCCCTTTTTATAACAAATAACTCTGAACATCAACTCGAACTTTAATTTGAACTTCAATGGATGGTTTCAAACATCCGAAGCACATTTAAAAAAACAACTGATATGGACATCGATTTAAAAATAGACCTATGTGTTTCCAAAATGGTCACGTGGTTTTACCTTATCATCAAATGAGCAAGTTGTCGACATAAATTATTGGTCTTTTGTTGGGCAATGTATGACAAATATATGTTCAAAGACCTCGCCCGTAATTATAAATAATGTAATTCATTGACCGCTCCCGACATGTGTAACTTCAAGGCATATTTTAGCGGCGATCGATGTCTTTCAAAATTACTTTATTTTTATCAATAGTACCGCTTAAGTCGACGCTAGGGGCCGTCTTGACCTTGTTGTAGGGTATGAATAATTTGTTCATTGTTGAAGACCCTACATCAACTGTCAAGATGAAGAACAGGAATAAAAGCCCTGTTCATTGATAATTTTCTATGTTTTCTATGTATTGTGTGCGATTTTGTCCCATGTACATTTACTCCATATCCTTTCATTTTCTATATAATCAGTTAAAAAGTTGAATTCAACATGTCGACTTCTTATTACTTTGTCATTACATTTATTCTAGCAAGTCGGCATTGTAATGCAATTTTTTCTTCATCATTCCGGCAAGTTGACTCCACATGATGATTTGATTCCAGCTTATTACACACAACATAACTAATAATTCCGACTTATTTGCAACAAAATAACTTTACAAGGGGTGTACCATATGCGCTTCCATAGTTTCGGCCCCTTTTTGGTCCCTAATTCCTAAACAGTTGAAGTCAATCCCAAACTTCATTGTTCGTATGAAACCTTGTGGAACAATTTTGATAGAGATCCATACACTTATACGCAAGTTATTGTCTGGAAACCAAATGTATTGGACGACGACGACGACGACGACATTCTGCCGCAAATGTTTTTTTGGTTCGTATGAAAAATTTGATACCCTTTCCATTTCCCCCCTATCCCCTCTGTTATGCCAGAAAATCGCCTTTTAATTGTAGCCAACAAAAGGCACAAATCAATAATAAAATTTAACAAGATTTATTATACACAAGTTTACAAGAAGTATTACATAAAAAGTAATGTCAACTTAACTGTCATAATATGAGTCCAATCTTTTTATCTTTATCCGGAAATCTTCTCGGAATCCACAGAATATTATATCCAATTGGTCACAATCTAGTATGATGTAGTTGGTAAATAAAAATGTCAATCCAACTGCTGAGAATGTTGATGTCTATCGATGTCTAAGTCTATCTATGTCTATCTCTAAATCTCTATATCCAACTAACTTTTGGGTCTGCATTTAAATACTCAAACGGAAACTTCTAGACAACGCTAGAAATATAAATTACGCATCTTTTGTTATGATCATTCTGGAAACGTTATGTAAGTGAAATAGAAAGTTCTAATCATTCCATGAGTATCAGTGATTGTTCCAGTGAATTCTAAACTGCATAGTTGTAACACAATGCATATCATTTTGTACACAATGTATACATTAGGCCACACAAAACAAATTAGGCCAACTAAATAAATATGATAGTTACAATATCATAACACTTCTTTTAGGTTACAAATGACAGGTGCCTTGCAGGAGATATTACCCTTCCAATGTCCGATTTTTGTCCATATGTGCGTCTTTTTAACTAATATCTCGAGAAAAGTTATATATAAAGAGAAACTTGAACAGCTATTTTAAATAATCAGCAATGCAAAATTTACAGAAAAATGAATACACATTTTTTTGTACTTGAAATTTGTGTATCAACAGCTTATAGAAGAAACCACCTCTAAATAGGAAAGACATTTTCAATGGAAACAAACAATTTTGTTTGCTTCCCTTCATAAACAAATAATGTATTTTTCAAGAAATTTGGAGTCAAACATACCCTCCTTCCCCGATGCCTTGATTCTGGAGTTGTATATATGAGTGGCTTCCCTCGAAACCTTTTATGTTGCGGGTTATTGTCTAGTTGAAGCTGTAAAATAAATGCGCGAAAACTTTGTAGAAAGCTGCACTCAAATGCAATGCACCGAGTTTAATTTCATCCCATATCTGCTTTTAGTAAACGAATTTTATTTGCTAAAATGGAGCAAAATGAATTAGGCACAAGTAAATCATACTTTTGAATTCTTCTCTATAATACAATATAAATAAATACAATAATCATAGTATATATATAATGAGCATACATGTAAAGCAATCAGTTTATAGAATTTTGGAAAGCCAATAAGATTATTGAGTAAGGTTTTTCTACATTAGGCGTATTTTTGAAAAACGAAGAAGTAATGATGAACATCCTCAATAGCTGACCCACATTGGCAAGAAGGATCATTTATAATTTTAGCTCGAAAAAGTTCATAGTTTAAGAATGAAGCGGAGCATCGCAATTGCATTAAAATAAGATTCAATTTCCTCCCGCCATACAAATAAAACGTTCCAACTTTACTTAGGAGACTGTCGTTTTTCAATTCTTTCTTAAATTAAATGTAGAGTCGACGCTGCATATTTTTGGATCAAGTTTATTCCACTCACTTATTGTGGAGGGAATCAACGATTCAGTAATAAGGGCAAGTCTACAAAATGGAACAATAATTTCATGATAATTTCGCAAGGGATAGTTGGTTGTACTTTGTACACATGGAGGTACAAGATTATATAGGTATTCTGGTGCATGTTTTTGGTTCACATTATAAAACATTTGTTATTTTCTTCTTCTTTTTCAATAAGAGATTCCCAGCCAACCTCAGAGTATAAGGTTTCAGTTTTAGTGAAAATTGGTAGACCGGTTACAATTCTTGCGGCCTTTAATTGCAAATTTTCTAATTTATGTGAATAGCATATTCCACAACTATCCCACACTTCCGTGGCATATTCAATCAAAGTACTGAAGTACTGAACATCGGATGACCGCAAGTTCTTGTGGATCGTCACAAGCACTTGTCTCAGAAAAAAAATCACATCTCTATACCTGAAAGTGATGTTAATATACAGAGATATATTTTTTTCTGAGACAAGTTCGTGCGTGGATGATGAATAAATGTCAGGGAATTCAACCTAACCGTAATAACTATTATATTGTAGTGATACAAATCAGTATGCTCTGATTTGTTGTTATATATTATATTAATATTTGTATATAACAGTTACATGTTTATATAATTTTCATCAATTTGTATATCATTCTATTCTACTATTCTAATAATAGTGCAGTGCAAGTGCAAGTGCACGGTGGACACTCTTCTATAATAATTCGATTTTTCTAATAAATTGGATTTGAGTAGGCATTCATATTTTCCCACAAAACGTTCTTGAGATATTCTTTCGCATGCGTTAACACAATTTTCTGTACGTGTGCATAGATATTAATGATTTTTTACTTATATATGTATTTCTAACGACAAAACATTTTCATATTATTAATTTATGTTCTAAAAAAAATATTTTTATGAGTATTCATTGAAGAAATGAATTTATAACAAGCGATAAGGAGTGTTATTTTGCTCGATAATGTCCGCGTATTTATAGATCGGTTACCAGTCAAAAACGAAAGTTACGTAAGTAGAAATCTCTGTGGCAACGATACATCGGAATGTCCTCACATTCATCGCGATGTAAAAATGGGTCGAATAAAAACTAGGTACAGTTTATCTAAATTTCTTCGAGGTATAAAAAAGAACGATATGAGTGCCAATGAGAAAACTCTTCACAAGAGACCAAATGATACAGAAATTAACAACTATAAATCACCGTACGGCTTTTAACAATGAGCAAAGCCCATACCGCATAGTCAGCTATAAAAGGCCCCGAAATGACAAATGTAACACAATTCAAGCGAGAAAACTAACGGCCTAATTTATGTACAAAATAATAAACGAAAAACAAATATATAACACAGCAACAAACGACAACCACTGCATTACAGGCTCCTGGCTTTGGACAGGCACATACAGAATGTGGCGTGGTTAAACATGTTAGAGGGCGCTCAACCTTCCCCCTAACCTGGACAGTAGTGTAACAGTACAATATAAGAACAAACTACAAAAATCAGTTGAAAAAAGCTTAACTCATTAGATGGATACAAATAGAAATACATCTAACAAAAAAAAAAAAACACAGAGTGAAAGTGGCCGGGTACTTGTACATCCCAACAACAAAAAGTACAGATCTGAGAGTACTCGCAGGTACTGACAGCTAGTTCAAAGCCAATAACAACTAATAAAAAAGTTCATGCATCTAAGACTAAATTATCAATTATCACATCCAACATCCAATGGATTTAGTGTAAAGATGTCATAGTCGAGATACTAGTAGTCGGTATTTAAGTTTACGCAAAACATTTAAGTGTTTCTATACACTTGTAATTATACTTTCAATTTGATTGTTCCATTTTGCGTCACTACTGAAATTATCTCCCCGGTGCTTTTGAGCTGTACTTTAAGGGATATTTTTACCATTTAAAGAATTACATCTCATAAAGTGATATTTTTACTATTTAAGTAACCGACCTTGCAAGACCCTCATGGGTAGTCAAGGTCGTTAAAACTCCCCTCGTCGTCGTTATTTAACGAAAAGCTGAGGTCTGGAAACTCAATATTTGAGAAAATCATAATTTCGGTTTTATCAGGGTTAAATGACATAAGTCATTTAGTAGACCAAACATCCAGCTCTTTCAGGTCGCGATCGATAACTGATCTGATCTGTTCTCCGTCGTTACCAGAATAACTTGATGATGTGCCATCATCAAATAGCCGACACAGTGATGTAAGCTTATCAACAATATTATAGACAAAGACAAAGAGAAGAGGGCCCAAAACTGATCCCTGAGGAACACCAGCTAAGACATCACAGAAGGTAGAAGACGAATTTTGCAATACTACTCTTTGTTTTCTATCATGTAGATAATTTTCAACCAAATATAAAAAGCTTCCGTAAAAACCATAAGCTTTTAGCATAAATATAAGGCATCTGTGCCAAACTATGTCAAAAGCTTTAGAAAAATCACAGAAAACAAAACGATTTAATTTCTTTTTTTTTTCATATCTCTTTTCATCTATACCGAGGAAGCCGAAGTGGTCGCGTGGTCTAAGTAGTTGAACAACTGTATCACTAGCCGGTCCACACTTAAGTTGTGAGTTCGAATTCCGCACGTGGCAGGTACCCTCGACTCCAAACTTAATTGACAAGAATTGTCAGTTTTTCTACTGAAGGTCGGTGGTTCTCTCCGGGCACTCCGGCTTCCTCCACCAATAAAAACTGACCGCCATGAAATAGCACAATAGTGCTGAAATTGGCATCAAACACAAATCAATCATTCAATCAATCATCCATACCAGTATATTTATGCATGAGTAGAAAATTTTATAGCTATTGTTTTAAAATACTTTTTAAAATGACTGTGATTTAATTGGTATAGGAAATGAATTAAGATAGAGCGGCAATTCAAAAAGAGGGAACAACAGTATATATCAGTATAGCTGTCTTTTGCAATAAAATTTGTTTTATCATATCTTCGCCATAACAGGGAAATTCGTCAACTAGCACCTGTATTAATGGATCTAAATCTCCCTCCGAAATGTTTGAAACGTTGACTTTTATTAAAGTGCACTGTCTCATTTTTCTATAAATTGCACTTTCGGAAGCTGATACGAGGCTGGAGCTGCTAGATCAGAAACAGCAAACTGGCTTTCAAAAAAAAAATGCAGAATATCCTCTGGTAGATCAATTATTTGAACTTCAGGTTCTCAGTACATAGTCTAGGAAACATAATTTAATAACTTTATCCGTATCACGAGGTTCATTATTGTAGACCCGTTAATTAATTTTAAACTTTGCAATTTATATATTGACAAGTTTCCAACAATATCAGATCTGATTTGTTCATCTTTAAAACGATGTACCAACGTGCCAAGGCTTATCTCTTCCATTTTCCACATGATAGATACAGATTTGAGCCGGGTTTGTAGTGATTCCGGAGAAGCAGATCGGAATCAGTTATGACGTAGACAGTAATAGTTCTAATCGTAATCATGTTTATTGTCCATAACAACAATGAAAGCACATCATATAAGTACGTTTTGACATCATATAATGAAGTAATCCGAACCACATCATATAATGTTACATGCCCATAATATAATGACACAAGCACATCATATAAAGTATTTGCACATAATATAAGGGAAAATGCACATCATATAAGTACATTTTCACACAATATAAGTATATTTGCACATCATATAAGTATATTTGCACATCATATAAGGATGTTTGCATATCATATAAGGATCTTTGCACATCATATAAGGATATTTGCACATCATATAATGTCAACTGGACACCATATAAAGGTGTTTGCACATCATATAATGACAAGTGCACATCATATAAAGGTCAATGCACATCATATAATGATAATTGGCATAACAAGACAGTTTTGGCGTTCCATAAAATTGCCCTTTTATATCTTTTTTTTTTTATTCCAATTTACCTTCAAACTGTACTTGTTTTGCATAGACAATTTTTTGAAGCTGTTTTTTTTATTTGTTGATATTTTTTGAGTTTGTCCTAATTATTTAATGATATCAGACTTTTAATGAACAGTTAAATTTCTTTGGAAAGAAAATATTAAAAAGAACCATTTTAACAATTTTTTAAAATGTATTTTTCGCAACTGCATATAAAGATTACTTCCCACCGAACATTCTCGATAAAAGAGACTTGTGTCAGAAAACAGTTCATACAGTAATATCACGAAGTCTGATAAAAGTATTTTAATTGAGTCACTATCGTTCACGAACATTGCTATTGTTTCAAAGTATCTTAATGAAATGAGAACCAAAGTTTGGAATATCATCTTAATTCTATGAAAATATGCAGACATGAATTCAGCTGCCTTTATGTACCTATCCCAAGTCACAAACCTGTAATTCGGTGGCTGTCTCTATCCCAAGTCACAAACCTGTAATTCAGTGGCTGTCTTTATGTGCCTATCCCTAGTCACAAACCTGTACCTCAGTGGTTGTTTTTATGTGCCTATCCCAAGTCACAAACCTGTACCTCAGTGGCTGTTTTTATGTGCCTATCCCAAGTCACAAACCTGTAATTCGGTGGCTGTCTCTATCCCAAGTCACAAACCTGTAATTCAGTGGCTGTCTTTATGTGCCTATCCCTAGTCACAAACCTGTACCTCAGTGGTTGTTTTTATGTGCCTATCCCAAGTCACAAACCTGTACCTCAGTGGCTGTTTTTATGTGCCTATCCCAAGTCACAAACCTGTACCTCAATGGCTGTCTTTATGTGCCTATCCCAAGTCACAAACCTGTACTTCAGTGGCTGTCTTTACGTGCCTATCCCAAGTCACAAACCTGTAATTCAGCGGCTGTTTTTATGTGCCTACCCCAAGTCACAAACCTGTTATTCAGTGGCTGTCTTTATGTACCTATCCCAAGTCACAAACCTGTACTTCAGTGGCTGTCTTTAGGTGCAATCTGACATAATCGTTTTAAGTAGAAACCAGGCCGTTAGTCTTCTCTTTTGATTTGATAAAAGTAAAAATGAGGCCGTTAGTCTACTCTTTTGTTTTGATTAAAGTAAAAATCAGGTCGTTGTTCTTCTCTTGATTTGATTAAAGTTAAAACAAGGCCGTTGGTCTTCCCTTTTGATTTGTTTTAAATAAAAATCGGGCCGTTGGTCTTCTTTTTTGTTTTGTTTTAAATAAAAGTCGGGCCGTTGGTCTTCTCTTTTGATTTGTTTAAGGGAAAAATGAGGCCGTTGGTCTTCTCTTGTGATTTGATTAAAGTAAAAATGTGGCTGTTTGTCTTCTCTTTTGATTTGATTAAAGTAAAACTCAGGCCCTCTGTCTTCTCTTTTGATTTGATTAAAGTAAAAATCAGGCCGTTTGTCTTGTCTTGTGATTTGATTAAAGTAAAAATCAGGCCGTTAGTCTACTCTTGATTTGTTTTAAGTAAAAATGAGGCCGTTGTTCTTCTCTTTTGATTTGATTAAAGTAAAAATTAGGCCGTTTATCTACTCTTGTGATTTGATTAAAGTAAAAATCAGGCCGTTTGTCTTCTCTTGTGATTTGATTAAAGTAAAAATCGGGCCGTTGTTCTTCTTTTTGATTTGATTAAAGTAAAAATCCGTTTGTCTTCTCTTTTGATTTGATTAAAGGAAAAACGGGCCGTTAGTCTATTCTTTTGATTTGTTTAAAGTAAAAATCAGGCCGTTTGTCTTCTCTTGTGTTGATTAAAGTAAAAATCGGGCCGTTAGTCTATTCTTTTGATTTGTTTTAAGTAAAAATCAGGCCGTTGTTCTTCTCTTTTGATTTGATTAAAGTAAAAATCAGGCCGTTTGTCTTCTCTTTTGATTTGATTAAAGTAAAAATCAGGCCGTTGTTCTTCTTTTTTGATTTGATTAAAGTAAAAATCAGGCCGTTTGTCTTCTCTTTTGATTTGATTAAAGGAAAAAACGGGCCGTTAGTCTACTCTGTTGATTTGATTAGTTACTCTTTTGATATGATTAAAGTAAAAATCAGGCCGTTTGTCTTCTCTTTTGATTTGATTAAAGTAAAAATCAGGCCGTTGTTCTTCTCTTTTGATTTGATTAAAGTAAAAATCAGGCCGTTGTTCTTCTCTTTTGATTTGATTAAAGTAAAAATCAGGCCGTTGTTCTTCTCTTTTGATTTGATTTAAGTAAAAATCAGGCCGTTGTTCTTCTTTTGATTTGATTAAAGTAAAAATCAGGCCGTTTGTCTTCTCTTTGATTTGATTAAAGGAAAAACGGGCCCTCTGTCTTCTCTTTTGATTTGATTAAAGTAAAAATCAGGCCGTTTGTCTTCTCTTTTGATTTGATTAAAGTAAAAATCAGGCCGTTTGTCTTCTTTTTTTTATTTGTTTTAGTAGTAAGTAAAAATGAGGCCGTTTGTCTTCTCTTTTGATTTGATTAAAGTAAAAATGAGGCCGTTTGTCTTCTCTTTTGATTTGATTAAAGTAAAAATCAGGCAATTCCTCTTCTCTTTTGAATTGTTTTAAGTAAAAAAATGTAAATATATACGGTTATCAAAATGTCTGTGAACCGAAAAGATAGACACTGGTATACTCATATATTTCTTTTTTTTTTCAATGAATTCTGAAGAAAAAAAAAATGTATGCAACAACTATTTGAACTGTACTTGGTACTCTTATTTATGTAATATTAGTATTTGCCCCCAGATATATTCAGTGCTTTTATAAAATTCCTTTGAAATTGGGCAGGTTTTGCCCTGACTTCTAACATTACATAAATTGACTTTCTTATGTATATGACAAGATTAATCCATTGGAACCCAGTGACCTACGTTCACGAAATGGGAACATGCTGATAAGAAATTATTTAATAATAAGACGTCAACTTCGTACTAGTAGCTAGTGTGGACAATACTACGAGACTGGCAGGTAGGTATTTGTAATAATAGTCAGCTTCTTACAGATTGATATAAGATGATACAAGTGAACAATAAAATTGATTGCATATTGTTGATTTAAAAGAGATGTGGGTAATTATACCTCAATGAGACAACAAACCAACAACACAAATAACCGAAAGACACCTTAAGGATGTGAGGTTTAGGAATTTTTGTCAACTGTTCGGACTCCTTAGATTTTTCCTACGATACAGGGTAAAATATTTTGCCCCATGACACCAATTTTTCTTTTCATATAAGACTTCAATAGCTCATAAAAGGTCAATTACCAAAATTTAAGCAGATTCTAGATTTCTTTTCTTTCGATTTGTGACCCAAATAATACCAATGCAAATATAAGGTAAAGGTCTGAGTAAGCCTTTTCCCGCTATTTTTTAAATATCAAATATACCGAAAAGGAGCTCCATAACCTTTCATTATTTTTAACTGATTTTGTCCCTTAACTAATGCTCTTCTGACTTATAGTATCAATTTTAAATTCTAGATTTTTTTAATTTCACCTAAGTACATCATTAAGTTTACAAGCGGACTTCACCCGTTTATAGTGCGATGCCGCAAAATCGTTAAGTATCTGTTAATTAACTCGACATGCCATATGGATGCATGGGTTCCGATCAAATTTGTGGAACCTCGTGATTGATCGTAATTACGGAACATACCGAAATAACCGGATGTGTACTTAATTGTCAAGGAAATTAAGTTACAATATATCAATTTAAATAGTAAGATTTTTAATTCATGAGAGGGCCGGTGGCTAAACACGCATAACTGTTATATACATGCTAGGCTTGAAAATCATAAAATTCTTATAAAGAGTAAAGGGAAAAGCTTTTATCAGCAATTATTATCGCGTTTTACTGCTAACTTTGACAGATATTTTAATTAAGTGTTTACTGAAAGAATTTCCAACAAAAATTTAATTCAAAAGTTGGTTCCCCGTAGCGGCGGGTGCCGGGGAAGGTTAAATGGCTTTGATCGGAAAAAATATCAAATATTTTGATTAATTGTTTACTGATAGTCCAATGACAAATATTTCATGCAATTCAACAAGAAACAAAAACATAAATTGCTTAACATACGGTGTAAGATGTTTCAGAACTGTTAAGCATTTATACACACATAAATAAATTCAAATTTGGTTCCCATGATAAAATTTTAAGAATAAAAAAAATATTATACTGCTTAGGCCCATCATGGTGATCGTTCTTTAAATGCATCCAGAAATATTTTAAGCCATTCGTAAAAAAATCTGTCAGACGTCAGAGTAATCTCGGACTAGGTTGAATGTTTAAGGTTGTTTATAACTTTGGAATTATTATAAAAGGTGTAACAATTCATCTGTCTCGTAACCTGATAATGCTATGTAGAGGTCATCACGTGCGTGTAATTATTAACCTCTTTTAGTCTTTAAAACATATTTGATAAATACGTTAATAATATTTTTCTACATTGAGACGATAGAGAAAACCATAGATATTCTTGTAACATTCGATAAAAATTTACAACCTTTAACTTAAATTTGAGCTATCCTTCGCCATCTTACACACTACACGCGCATCACATTGTTTTCCGCAAACACCCGACTTTAGGTACATGTAATTTTTATATCGGATATTTCCCGATTTCCAAGTTCAATGATTAAAACATATTAAACAAAACTAAAAATAAGCTTGCCATCTTTCCGAATGCAGTTAACTTTCTTATGTCATTCTATGGACCGATTTTTAGATCTTTTCAGCTTTTGCCTTCATTTATTGAACGGAAACAGGTGTCGTTATTCATGTGGCGATTCACAAATAACCACGGAGTTTCCGTGTTTATTTACATTGGTAGGTAGATAAGACACTCGATACTAAATCACGTGATAAGACCGGCTTCAGTTAACAGAACAGGCGAAGGCGGCATCGCAGATACCCACAAAGGAGTTATCACGTACTTGACAAACTGAGTCGGACCCTTTTATTTTCTTAAAGAAATCAGTGGGATGGGAATGTGCTAATTTTTCGTTGGAGTTCCTGTCAATAGTTTAACAAATGGTAATCAACAATAGAAATGTGTCGAAACAATATTGACGCTGTAAATAGCCCCTTGTTTAGAAATTTATGACAAATTAAATGTAGACTTTGAATATCACTATCAACTACAAAAATCACTAAAAGGCAAAAACATAAATAGGAATAATTAAATCATAACACTGACGATGCTTTTGTTGTTTGTTTAATGTCCAGTAGCACAATTGCTTTGCATATTCATGTGAGAAAAACTATTAGGCAGACAATGTGTAGAACTATTGTAAAACCTTTAATGTGTTTAATATTCAAATTCAAAGAGGTTTTGTCAGCTAAAACTGGACTTTGATCTTTCATATTTAGAAACCTGGATATGCTCAAAGGATCGATCTCGTACTTCACACGAACGCAGGAAAACTAATCATATAGAATCTGGTTATTATACAAGCAATCATGACTATATTAGCAAAAAGCACAAGATTTAATGGAATAGCAGTGATCGTGCAACGGATCTAAAACGAAAAGAAGAAAAACGGAATATACTTACAATATTTATTAGAAATTAACTTTAACTTAACATTTTTGAGCTCATTGTTAAAAACAGAAGAAAAAACATAAAACCAAAGACATAGCACAACCCACCCCATTGAAAACAGAATGAAGTATTGTGTATCGAAGTGTAAGCAGTTCAAGCAAGGCACTCGTACCCTAGATACCTATATACAATGATAAGTATAATGAACGAGAAAAGAAGATATACAAGGACAGACAAGTGAATCCATACATTATTTCTTGCCATATTATCTAACAAATATTTTTTTTATATTTTACCCCCTGTAAGACAAAGACTTAAATTTCCAAAAAATCTATGGCTTGCATGAATTATTTCTTAAATAACATCGGAGTAAAATGTATTTAATCCTTATAATTATCGACCCAAACGTTTATTTACAATGTGTTTCATTGCAATGGCTACTATTTACTGTCAAATCCACGGGGTGACTGTAACAGCCTGACATATGTACATCTGTCTGTCGGTGCTTAATATAGATATATCGAGAATTTAATCACGCTGATGTTTACAAAGCGAAAGCAGCACATCATATTTGAATTGTTGATATTATTCCACATTTGTACGGAAGCGTATTAGCGCCACACATTTTTTTTTTTTTCCTATCTTTGCGTTATAACGCAAACCTTTTGCGTTATAACGCAAACATTTGCGTTTAACGCAAACCTTTGCGATATAACGCAAACATTTGTTTCATCTTATTTCTTATTTAAGATTCAAAGGAAGCAGCAGTTATTAATGGAGGAGGAGGCTGCATATGTTAAAATTTGTCTTCTTTGTATTCATTGCAAAGCAAAATGCTTTACTATTTAACTAATAATGAGAAGGATAATAGATATAAGAAGATGTGGTATGAGTGCCGATGAGAAAATTCTCCATCTAAGTCATAATTTGTTAAAGTAAATCATTATAGTTCAAAGTACAGTCTTCAACACGGAGCATTGGCTCACACCGAACATCAACCTATAAAGTGCACCCAAAATGATATACATGATAATACATGTACATATATTACAATGAAAATTGAGTAAATTAAAGTTATACCGAAGATAAAAAACCAACCCTGCTAATATAGCTATAGCCGAATATAAATATACTTCCAAAGTCAGCTCTCGTTTGAGGATTGTGTAAAGTTGGCTAACTACCCTTTTGCAATAAATGAATAAAATGAAGATGTTTTATTAATAAAATTATGTTCTCTCCATTTAAATTGCTACCAAGTTACCACTCAAGATTAAAAATTTCATGACTTTTATCAAAGAATCTTTATCATATTCTGAGATTTAAAAACGATTTCTTACATCAAAATTTAAAAAAAATCTTTCTTAATAGTTCATTTTACAGCAGAAGTCATTTTGTCTATTTGCCTTGACAGTTTTACAATTTTATGACATTATTTTTGCTCTTATCTACTGAATCAAAATTCTAAAATGTTGGCCTTTCAAATACAATATGCCTATAACATATCTATTTTCTTGTTAAATTATATACTTTTCTGATTCCTATGCATATTTATTATAATGACTTTGCCTTGTACATGTATTTATGGTTCTTTTCCTAACTAAATCACAACAGAAATTTGATGACAGACGGGCATATATACAAAACTTAATGAATAATTGAAATCAAGATGTTTGCGTTATAACGCAAAGGTTTGCGTTAAACGCCAAAGTTTGCGTTTTACGCAAAGGTTTGCGTTATATCGCAAAGGTTTGCGTTACAACGCAAAGATAGGAAGAAAATTATAAAAAAAAAAAAATGTGTGGCGCTAATACGCTTCCGTACATTTGTGTTCTTCAATTGACATGTAGTAGCGTCATCGACATCTAGCAAACAATTTTGCTCAAATTGTAGCAAGGTGTAAGATTTTGGTCAGTGTTGAAAAAGTCTCACTGTTTCACTGAGATGACGAACAGCAATCAAAGCGCTGTTGCTTTTGGTTTTGTCGATTGTTTGATGGATTTTACGTCATGAATATTGATTGATTGGTTGATTGAATGTTGATTGCTTCAAGTTCAGCAACATGTATGCATTCAATGTATAAAAATATAGTACTTTTAATGCCAAGTCGTCGGGGGATAACTGTAGATTTATATTAAAAAAAAACTTGTAAGTAGATATAACGTCTTGTATAATTCTAAATATTCTTCATACTTGATTTTGACCTAGCTTATTACTTGACTGTCTTATCTCATGTAAATGTCGTAACTGTATAGTTCCAGTTTCTGAACTTGTTGCTCCGGTTATGAAATGAAAAGTTGTATATGGATATACACATAAATAATCATACACAAATACTTAGAGAGACAGACATATTTTATTTTTATAATATACATCAGAGTAAACATAATTTTATATAGTTTCCTCGATTACATTGAACCAATGCATGCAACTTACATAGAACCAATGCATTCAACTTACATAGAACCAATGCATTCAACTTACATAGAACCAATGCATTCAACTTACATAGAACCAGTGCATTCAACTTACATAGCAAACCAATGCATTCAACTTACATAGAACCAATGCATTCAACTTACATAGAAGCAATGCATTCAACTTACATAGAACCAATGCATTCAACTTACATAGAACCAATGCATGCAACTTACATAGAACCAATACATTCAACTAACATAGAACCAATGCATGCAACTTACATAGAATCAATGCATTTAACTTATAAACATAGAACCAATGCATTTAACTGACATAGAACCAATGCACTCGACTTACATAGAACCAATGCATGCAACTTACAAAGAACCAATGCATTCGACTTACACAGAACCAATTCATCCAACTTACATAGAACCAATGCACTCGACTTACGTAGAACCAATGCATGCAACTTACAAAGAACCAATGCATTCGACTTACATAGAACCATTGCATTCAACTGACATAGAACCAATGCATGCAACTTACAAAGAACCAATGTATTCAACTTACATAGAACCATTGCATTCAACTGACATAGAACCAATGCATGCAACTTACATAGAACCAATGCATTCGACTTACATAGAACCATTGCATTCAACTTACATAGAATCAATGCATTAGACTTACATAGAACCAATGCATTCGACTTAGGCAGAAACAATGCATGCAACTTACATAGAACCAACGCATTCAACTTACATAGAACCAATGAATTCAACTTAAATAAAACCAATGCATGCAACTTACATAGAACCAATGCATTCGACTTACATAGAACCAATTCATTCAACTTAGGTAGAAACAATGCATGCAACTTACATAGAACCAACGTATTCAACTTACATAGAACAATGCATTCAACTAACATAAAACCAATGCATTCAACTTACATAGAACCAATGCATTCGACTTACATAGAACCAATTCTTTCAACTTACACAGAACCAATGCATTCATCTTACAAAGCAAACCAATGCACTCAACTTACATAGAACCAATGCAATCGACTTACATAGAATCAATTCATTCAACTTACATAGAACCAATGCATTCAACTTACATAGAACCAATGCATGCAACTTGCATAGAACCAATGCAATCGACTTACATAGAACCATTTCATTCACTTACAAAGGACCAATGCATCCAAATTACATAGCAAACCAATGCACTCAACTTACAAAGAACCAATGCAATCGACTTACATAGAACCAATGCATTCAACGTACATAGAACCAATGCATTCAACTTACATAGAACCAATGCATGCAACAAACATAGAACCAATGCATTCAACTTACATAGAACCAATGCATTCAACTAACATAGCAAACCAATGCATTCAACTTACATAGAACCAATACATTCAACTTACATAGAACCAATGCATTCAACTTACATAGAACCAATGCATTCAATTTACCTAAAAGTAATAAAACTCACTTTTTTGCCGAAAACTGGTCTTTACCTCCCGAGACTAGTTTTTTTATGTGGTCTTTTCAAGTCAATTATGATAAATAAAGAAAATGTTAATAGTTTTGGGATATATGGGTATTCGTATCACTAATTATATTACATCATCCATCGACCAGGTTTTGTCAGGTGCTTGTAGTATTTACATTACTGGCAACGGTTAACACGAAATTAAACTTATTAGTTATACATGGTACTAGTGGTAGTTTCAGGATACCGATTTATTTTGCAATTGAGGTGCAATGTTACGTCAAAGTTGGTCAACATTATGTTTTAGCATTACTCATGGAAATTTAAGGATAGAGGTATGATAAATTTCCCGTGTAAACATGATTATTTTATTTCACTCACACAGTCAAAATATGATCATCTATATGTGATTATCGTATACTTTTTCAAACAATTTTCAACATGTTCCTAATGGAATTAGGCGCTTAATTTTGCTATTTTGAAGTCATTTTGATAAACAATTAAAAATTTCAAATGTCTTTTGTAAGTGGATAAAAGGACATCACTAATCAAAATGAAATATTATGTAACGAACAATTTACAACTTAAGTTCCAATATAATTTTGTTTGACATTTTTGGATAAATACTCATAATTTGCCAAATTCTGTCAATCTTACGGTTTTGGGCTACTTCGGGCATTTAGAACAAAGTCAACTTTATAGAATTAGCCATTATATTGTAAAATTATCAAAGTGAACACATGGAGCTGTGAAACTGTTTCATTAATAAAAGATTGACATACCTATTGAAATGGTCCTATTGTGAAATAAATTCAGGGATATTGGCACTACCTCTTTGATTTTGAAGTCAATCAATCTTTAATATGAATTCGCAAACACAAGCACCCAAGTAATAGACATGCGGTCTTAAAAAAAGAGAGGTGTCTATACTAGATATATGTAAAGATCTTAATCGAGTATTAAAATGTAAAGTTTAGTTCTCAATGATGTTAAGATTTTAAATCATAGATATAGTAGAGAAGCATCTGCTTACCCTTCCGGAGCACATTAGATAGCCCCCATTTTTTCGTGGGGATCGTGTTGCTCAGTCTTAATTTTTTTATGTAGTGTTTTGTGGACTTGCTTTTCTTTTCTGAGTCTTTTGTTTTTTGCCATTGCGTTTTCAGTTTATCTTCGTCTTACGAGTTTTGAATTTTGCAAAGGTGTCTTCCGCCTTTTTCTAGTTATATGTGATTTTTCCCCTAAATTTCATTAATTAAAATAGAAAAAAAAAACAAAAAAAACGGAACATTCAAATTGGCTGAGTTCAATTGATATTAATGACTGCTAACAAAATAACTTTTTGGAAATTAATTTAAAAAAGTGTAAGTCAGTAAGTCATATATATTTTCTTGCAGTCGAGTGTTTGTGACCTCTTTCAATGGCGTAGGATTAGACTGGAAAGTGTTTGAGTATGTTTGCCTTGGAGGGGGGTGGGGGGCACACTTCTGAATATGAACAGCAAAAAATGTATGACAGAAAACTTTCATTTATGGTAAGATTGTTTGTCATCATGTAAGGTTGGCCATACTTTAACGTCATCTCGAATTGACAATTCTTGGGGGAGTTATGGGACTTTGAAAATTGTTTAGATTTTTTGTAACACAATGACAAATTGTAAATGCAGCTTTTCTTAGACCGTTTGCATGAACTCTTTCATACTTGGTATGATTTTTTTGTAGTTGACCAAACTATACCGTCGTTTCGATTTGACAATTTTTGTGGGACTTTTATTACTGCTGTACATAAGTCTACAGTCCAAACAATTGTATTTTAAAAAACAGTTACACAGCGACATTTCCCCTTCGGCATAGCAGTCGTGTTAATATTGGTTGAAAAAGCATTCCTTTTTCTTGGTCAATTGTATTCTACAGTTACACACCGTTATTTTCCTTCGGAATAGCAATCGTGCTAATATTGGTTGAAAGAGCATTCCTTTTTATTGGTCATTTGTATTCTACAGTTGCACAGCGACATTTTCCTTCGGAATAGCAATCGTGTTAATATTGTCTGAAAGAGCATTCCTTTTTATTGGTCAATTGTATTCTACAGTTGCACAGCGACATTTCCCTACGGCATAGCAATCGTGTTAATATTGGTTGAAAGAGTATTTTTTTTATTTGTAAATTGTATTCTGCAGTTACACAGCGACATTTCCCCTTCGGCATAACAATCGTGTTAATATTGGTTTAAAGAGTTTTTTTTTTTTTATTTGTAAATTGTATTCTGAAGTTACACAGCGACATTTCCCCTTCGGCATAACAATCGTGTTAATATTGGTTGAAAGGGTATTTTTTTGTTTATTTGTAAATTGTATTCTGCAGTTACACAGCGACATTTCCCCTTCGGCATAACATTCGTGTTAACATTGGTTAAAAAAACATTATTTTTTTTTTTGGTCAATTGTATTCTACAGTTGCACAGCGATATTTCCCTTCGGCATAGCAGTCGTGTTAATATTGGTTGAAATTTCTACAGTTACATAACGACATTTCCCTACGGCAAAGCAGTCGTGTTAATATTTGTTGAAATAGCATTCCTTTTTAGCTCACCTGGCACATAGGGGTCAATTTTTCTCACTGGCTTTTCGTAAATTTTCGTAATCTTTTACAAAAATCTTCTCCTCTGAAACTACTCAGCCAAATTTAACCAAACTTGGCCACAATCATCATCTGGGTATCTAGTTTTAAAAAAATGTGTCCGATGACCCCGCTTGCCAACCAAGATGGCCGACATGGCTAAAAATAGAACATAGAGGTAAAATGTAGTTTTTGGCTTTTATCGCTGAAACCAAAGCATTTAGAGCAAATCTGTCAAGAGTAAAAATGTTCATCATGTTGAGATCTATCTGCACTGAAATTTTCAGACGAATCATACAACCCGTTGTTGGGATGCTTCCCCTGAATTGGTAATTTTAAGGAAATTTTGCATTTTTTGGTTATTATCTTGAATATTATTATAGATAGAGATAAACTGTAAACCGCAATAATGTTCAGCACAGTAAGATCTACAAATAAGTCAACATGATCAAAATTGTCAATTGACCCCTTAAGGAGTTATTGCCCTTTAAAGTCAATTTTTATTTTTCGTAAATTTTTGTAATCTTTTACAAAAATCTTCTCCCCTGAAACTACTGAGACAAATTTTACCAAACTTGGCCACACTCATCATAAGGGTATCTAGTTTTAAAATGGTTCCAATGACCCCGGCTGACATGGTGAAAAATAGAACATAGGGGTAAAATACAATTTTTGGCTTATATCTCTGAAACTAAAGCATTAAGAGCAAATCTGACTTGTGTAAAAATGTTCATCAGGTTTAGATCTATCTGCCCATTACATTTCCAGACAAATCAGACAACCCGTTGTTGGGTTGCTGCCCTGAATTGGTAATTTTAAGGAAATTTTCCAGTTTTTGGTTATTTTGAATATTATTTTAGATAGAGATAAATTGTAAACAGCAATAATTTTCAGCAAAGTGAGATCTACAAATAAGTCAACATGACCAAATTTTTCAATTGTCATCTTATTGGAGTTATTGTCCTTTAAATTCATTTTCTGCAATTTTTGGGTAATTTTTGTCAAAAATCTTCTGCTTATAATTAAACTTTTGGGCCAAATTAAACCAAACTTGGCCTCAATCAGTATTAGGGCATCTAATACTATTTATTATGATTTAAACCTTATTTTACATGAGTTCCAAAAACACAGTAGATACAGGTGAGCGACACAGGCTCTTGAGAACCTCTAGTTATTTGTCAATTGTATTCTACAGTTACACAGCGACATTTCCCCTTCGGCATAGCAAATGTTCTAATATTGGTTGAAAGAGCATTTATTTTTTTTAGTAAACTGTATTCTACAGTTACACAGCGACATTTCCCCTTCGGCATAGCAATCGTGTTATTATTGGTTGAAAAAGCATTCCTTTTTATTTTTCAATTGTATTCTACAGTTGCACAGCGACATCTCCCCTTCGGCATAGCAATCGTGTTAATATTGGCTGAGCCATTCCTTTTTATTTGTCAATCGTATTCTACAGTTACACAGCAACATTTCCCTTTCGGCATAACAATCTTGTTAATATTGGTTAAAAGATCATTCCTTTTTATTGGTCAATTATTGAGTGTTTGTTCATGAGATTATATGATAAGATATGCTTCGTTTTAGTCATGGTTTGGTTTTAGAAATTATTTTTGCAGTCTGTCGTTTTGAATGCTCATTTCATTATTTCTAAAAATTCCCTTCAAATACCACATTGGTGCCTTTGTGATAGCCTATTTGTTCGTATTTGGTATTAGTATTAAACTCTGTGTTTTGCAGCAAAACAAAAGATTTTGCTTTTCTAGTGTATAAATATGTATATTTTTTCTATTGGTCGAATGTGTTTCTTAAAAATGGAAAAATTAACGTTTTAGGAATTTATCGACGACTGTTAGCGTCTACTTAAGTACTTTAGTGGCATTCATTACTTTGGTATCGAGGACTTTTACATACGATTTACCTACAGAAATAAATAGGACTAATAAAAAAAATTACTCACACATAATGTGTGTGTCGAAATTGCATTGGGTACCTGTTCATGCTAATAATATTAATTAGTATTTCTTTCAGGATGAGGACTTTGTTATCTGTAGTTTTCCTGGCGTTTGTATCATCAACAAGGGGTGAAAGTCAAGGTGTATATATCACTGATACATGGAATGGAGGATTCCACGGACATTTTACTCTTAGTCCAAGTCAAACAGTAGATGGCTGGACAGCACATTTGAAATTCAGTAGTGCTGTAGACAAGTTAGAGGTACGGTTGCTTTTTAATACGAGTTTTAAAACGCCTATTAGTTTTAGAATTAAGTTTGATGACACTTTAAAAAAAGGAACGATATATCAAGCATATAATAAGAAGCTGAGGAGGTCACAAAAATAACGAGAAAGGGTCGTTATTAGAACCACTCATTAAAAAAGTTAACCTCGGTGTATACAGTCATGACAACGAAGACGCATGGCAGGTGCCAAATGAACAAAGGTGCTGTTATCAAATGGACATACTTTACACATTAAAATTTGTCACATTTTGTGATGTTCAATCATTTAGAATTCTCAAGTTATTGTGGATGAATTCTAGTGAACAATAATAGAATGGGTATTGTTTGAATGGTTTTACACTAGTAATTTTTGGGGCCCTTTATAGCTTGCTGTTCGGTGTGAGCCAATGCTCAGTGTTGAAGGCCATACCTTGACCTATAATGGTTTACTTTTATAAATTGTGACTTGGATGGAGAGTTGTCTCATTGGCACTCATACCACATCTTCCTATATCTATTTGCTTTATTTGTATACTAAATCTTATTCTAATGCGAGCATGTGAGATTTTGTATTGACGACGTTTTATGTTATGAGGAAAAAAACGATATTGACTTACCAAACATTTGGTCTCTAGCCTACCCAATGAATAAAGGAATTGTTGGGTACAATCAATGAGACAGCAACACGATAACTCCAGTATCAAATGTCTAACTCTGAAATCAGTGTCTTATGTGTATATTATTACCATTGGTCGGTATCGCTGCTGGTGGAATGTCATGCCCCGATGTTACCATCCCCACAAAAGTCAGTGCTTCGGTTCTGGCATGATTTAAATTATATGTAATATTATTAACGATACAAATTAAGTGTGATGCTCGAGGTCAAAATATTTGAAAAAACCGAAACTTATATAAACGTTGAAGAGCTAATCAAACCAAAAAGGATCTAAAGTGTAGGCAAATACGGAGAAATATTAAATTAGGGGTTTATTAATACGTATGTATATGTAACTTATGTTGCAACTTTCTCAAGTAAAGTAAAAATTATGCTGTTTTGGCTGCTATGTTTATTTATGTCAAACTTTTTATAGCTTTGGCTACTAGTGCCAGGTGTAATGAATGATGGCTTTTACATAAACACGTGTCGTGCAGTTTGTTATATTGGTACATGAATAATTAAAGTCACTTTATAAGATTCAAATATCATGATTATTAATAAAGAAGAAACAGTAAAACCTAGCGTGGTTATGACACAATTAATCTTGATACAATTATACCACCAAAATGCATCGTTTTCCCTTCATAGTAACATGTGCTTCGTGGATTATTTTTTCTCAATTCATACATTTTGAAAATTTAAGACCTGGACAGCAAATTTGGTTTCCACTAGCAGTGATCATACAGAGTTTGTTCTTACGAACAAAGATTATGATAAACACATTGATGCAGGAGGCGAACTGAAGGTCGATTTTAATGGACGTGCCAGTGGAACTTCCGCCCCAACAGCCACTGTATCGATAGAAGGCGTCGATGGAACTGGTACAGGAACAGGAACCGGAACAGGAACTGGAACTGGAACTGGAACTGGAACTGGTACTGGTACTGGAACGGGAACAGGAAATCCCATAACACCTGCCCCAGCTAAAGGTGTCGGTAAGATGAACTTAATATTAGAACAGGAACTCCGTTCCTATTAGACGGTTTCGAAGTCTCAGTACGATAATTGTACTCCTAATTCTTATCACTGTCACCCAAGACCATTGGTTGAAAAATGTATAGTCGTTCCCTAGTACATGAGGTAGGCTCTTCTTTTGGGTCAATGCTGACGGATGTCATAAAGAAGAAATGTATTATAATTTGATTTGTCTTCATAAAGGATGTTTTGATACTCTGACGATGAAATACCTCCCTCTCACATACGCAATGTAAATGTCATAATTTAAAGCAATGCTCGTACTTTGAAGGTTTTAATTTATCAAAAATTACACCAGCACTCACAGAACTAGTGCACGTATATAGGAATTCATACCTGTGACCTCAAACGGGTTTATACATATATAAATTTTGTGGTTGCCATGATGCTCATCAATGTGATAGGACTTAACATTAAACATTTCAAAAAGAGTCCAAGAAGACTTAAAGATTAAGGACGTGCAATAGGACACCTGTAACTAAAGTCAAATCCAATTAAATGTAAAACTCAAACTGCTTTTCCGCTGTAAATTTTAAATGTTTATTTTTTAGCTGGCTCAAAAATGAAATACGATTACGGAAAGGCAATGTCACTTTCTATCAAATTTTATGATGCTCAGAGATCTGGAAGACTACCTGGCAACAACCCTATCTCATGGCGTAGTGATTCTGCAGTTAATGATAATGGTGACGGCCACGATCTTTCGGGAGGATGGTATGATGGTAAGTAATTTTCATTTCCTTTACGTTTGTAAAACGAAAGGTTTTAAAACGTTCGAAAAGTATATCAAACTAAAACATGAAATAAAAAAATATCAATAGTTATAAGAAGATGTGGTATGAGTGCCAATGAGACAACTCTCCATCCAAGTCACAATTTGTAAAAGTAAACCATTATATGTCAAAGTACGACCTTCAACACGGAGCCTTGGCTCACACCGAACAACAAGCTATAAAGGGCCCCCAAAATGACTAGTGTAAAACCATTCAAACAGGAAAACCAACGGTCTAATCTATATAAAAAACGAGAAACGAGAAACACTTATGAACCACATCAACATTACAACCACTGAACATCAGGTTCCTGACTTAGGACAGGTGCAAACAAATACAGCGGGTTTAAACGTTTTAACAGGCGCCAACCTTCACCCTACCTGAAACAATAATGTAACATCACAACATAGAAAGACACACTATAAAATATCAATTGAAATGGCTTAACTTAATCAAAAGAGATATTAACAAAAACAAGTGAACATACACTGAACGAATAAATTTTATCTAGGACACAATGTAAATACAAAATTAATGAAACAACGGGGTCAGATTTAAAACAATATCAGAAAGACAACCATAACCTTGGACAAAATGCCGCCAAATGAAATAACGTACACAGGTAAATAAAAATATTTTTTGTTGTAAGGTATACATGGAGTACGGAAATAATTTTTACAAAATAAATAATTTTGTTGTGCCTAGTACGAGAACAAAAGTGTATAAAGAGTGAGAATGTAATACGTATAAATATTGAAGCAGAGAGAAGGTTAGTTGTGGTAACTTTTACAACACTCTTTTTTATGTTTTAGCTGGAGATCATGTTAAATTCAACCTCCCTATGGCATGGTCTTCACATGTGCTCACTTGGGGATTGGAGAAATTTAAGGACGCGTATGAAAGTGCCGGCCAACTAGATATGATGTATGACATGGTTAAGTGGCCACTAGAATATTTTATGAAATGTTGGGAACCAAGCAAACAGCAATACTGGGTACAGGTAAGTTAACCGGATTATGATGATACCAGTATCAAAAACTGCACTCATAAAAGTTCGTTCTTATGTTGTACTGTTATATCACTGTCCCAGGTTAGGGGGAGGGTTGGGATCCCGCTAACATGTTTAACCCCGCCACATTATGTATGTATGTGCCTGTCCCAAGTCAGTAGCCTGTAATTCAGTGGTTGTCGTTTGTTTATGTATTACATATTTGTTTTCGTTCATTTTGTACATAAATTAGGCCGTTAGTTTTCTCGTTTGAATTGTTTTACATTGTCATTTTGGGGTCTTTTGTAGCTGACTATGCGGTATGGGCTTTGCTCATTGTTGAAGGCCGTACGGTGACCTATAGTTGTTAATTTCTGTGTCATTTTGGTCTCTTGTGGACAGTTGTCTCATTGGCAATCATACCACATCTTCTTTTTTATATAGTAGTACCTCGATGAGAAATCTCAAATGTGATTCCATTAACTATACCTGTTAATTTCCAGTTTAATAGGGTCATTTTGGCCTATCCACACTATTGTCATTTAGGCTGCATTAAAAAAACAGCCATATCTGATGACATCACACACAAAGAAAACAGTTTTGCTTTATACAAGGACTGAGAGAAAATTTTGTATAAAACGAAACTTTCACTAAAGTTGAACCACATGATATATTAATGCATGGATGTATTTGAGATATTCATCAATTACTAGTATTAATATAAATATCGAGTGTTTAATTATCTGGTCGTATATGATATTCCACCAGGATCTGTTGTTATAAGTATTTATATTCACGGTCTATATACATTGTAGGTGCATGTAGGTCATATAAACGAAAATCAAATTTCCTCACAAATGGTAAATTTTAAGCATTCATATTTTCATAGTTTGTATTTATATTTTATGGACAGGTAGGCGATGGACATAAAGACCACAGTTTCTGGGGAAGGCCTGAAGACATGCACATGGCCAGACCTGCGTTCAAAATAACGGCAGGTTCTCCAGGAAGTGACGTTGCTGGTACAACAGTTGCTGCATTGGCATCCGGATATATTGTTTTCAAAGACAAAGGTAGGTAACTCTTGTTTTTTTACATCTAAAGTGCACGGGATAAGACATTTCATCCGTCACTGAAATCGATGGTACATGTAGAATACATATGAGCTACTTTGCAATAAAAGATATTTCCTCTAAAAATTTCATTTTGTTATTATTATAACATAATTTCTAAGGACTTTGTGATTTTAAATAGCTGGAAATAACATTTACATTTAAGAAATAAGTTAATTAAATCGTCTCGGATAAGATAATTTATGAATAAACCTGGTACTTAAATTTATGATAATAATATCTAATAGTGATCGAATTTTGCTTCTTGACTGATCAGATATAAGACTATTGTAAAACTTAGACATTTATTTTTTTCAGATGCTACATTTGCTGCTAAATGTTTGGAAAATGCTAAATCTTTGTATACATTTGCTAAAGCCCATCCTGGTATCTATTCAAACAGTGTTCCACAAGCAAAAGATTTCTATGGGTAATCATATATAATGTAACCAGCTCATATAAATGTTGATATGGAATATATGTGAAAACACTTATATTAGTCTACTTTGTGAATTTTTTTAATAATATGAAAAAGATATAAAAATAAAAAGGAAAAAAAAACAACTTTGCCTTCCAGTGATTGTTAAGATTTGTAAACTATCAGAAATTGTTAACTCAATATATCATGTGTTGACATGTAACACCTGTGGTTTTCAGTACGTGGGCCAATTTAACATTTGGCTAAATAACCATCGATCATGGAACAAAACAAACAAAAACTGCCCCTTTATAAAACATTTTTTTTTTGAAAGAAAGAATAATTTTAGAACGTCACTTTCCAAAATATAAAACTGAACGCTGAGTGGGATACCGCGGGGAGAAGAAAAATAGAAATCCTTTTGATTCAACAATGTTATTATCCCTTAAAACGTGAGGGTTTAAATAAGAAAGAAGAAAACATTTACAGGGAAACTTTAACTTAGTAGTGTTGCATCAATCTAAACATTTTTTGAAATATTAGTCACTGGACGCTGTTTATAAACGTATACACAGCATGGTATAATTTGAAACATTTAATATCTACAAAAACGTTTCTAGGTGTCTTTGTCTACCTTAATCACATCAGATGTATATAAAACTGTATAGTTCTACACGCCTGTAGAAGGGAATTCGTTTTCCGAAATGTTGTGTTTATTTGTCATCACATTAATAATGTTTTATATATTTGCAAACCAAAAAAGTGCATTTAAATTACATTTTTAGGCAATCCATATGAACGTTTTCCTCAGAAACTACATTTGTTGCCATATGTTTGTAAAATGCCAATTCTGTGTATACATTTGCTTAAGCACATACTGGTTTACATTCCTACAGTGTTCCACATGAATGTATGTATGTCATTACTGACAGGTACCATTTCATTTCATTTTAATTTAAAAACAAAACAAACAAAACAGGGAAGTCTTAAAAAAGAAATATTTACATTTCATTTTTCACTCCAATAGATCAAGCAGTTGGAAAGATAATATGTGTGAAGCCGCTGTGGAACTGTACAAGGCCACTCAAGATTCCAAATATCTGAGCGATGCTAAAGGTTGGTTCAATAGTGGAACTGCATGGGGATATTCCTGGGACGACCAGAATGTAGGCTGTCAGGTAGGTTTTATCTTCATTGTAGGAAGTTTAAGGATGATGTATACCATTTGATAACTATATTGACTGCTATTACTCCAACCAGATAGAATGTAAACACAAATAGTACAGAACTTCTTCAAGTCTTATGAAACGTGAAATTTAAGAACTACGGTAAATAAATTTGAACTTTTATTCCAATCACGTTTTAGATGGAGAAATGTTCAAGAATGGAAATTATTTCTTATAAGACTATTGTTGGCGTTAAATAAAACTGTATAGGCTTATATATTACTCCCTTGAGGAAAACGGTAAGGGAAACTTGATTATCGCTTTATAAACAAGTTCAAATCATATTGGTTGTTGTCTCATTAACGTGTACCTGGCATCATTCTATAAACAACACCAGTATAATGTCTTTTTTTCATATAAATACATGCACATTTGTTATAAATATATTTTGTTTCAGCTTTTACTATGGGAGGCCACACAAGAAGCTACATATAAGACATCTGTTGAGGCCTTTGTGAAATCGTATATGCCGGGTGGATCTGTACCATATACACCATGTGGTCTTGCCTGGAGAGATCAATGGGGAGCTAACAGATATGCTGGTAAACAAATATTGTCTATTTCATTTGATTATAATAAATTTTGTTTACTTACACCTTTTTCACCTCTGATTTATCTTTATTTCAATTTAACACACATTGTGATGATTTCTTAACTCTTCTTATATACCATGATCATAACCTTTACTAACTGTGTCAGTTTAGAGATTGACAAAAATTAATCAAATCTTCTAAATTAAAAGATTGTATTCATGCTTTTATAAGATGTTCTAATTGAATTGTCAGTAGATTTTTTTAGCTGCTAGAGAGTAATCATATTTCTACATTTTTTACGTCGGAAGCCTAGAAGTAAGTTATCAAGTTCAAAATATAACCTTTCTGGACTGAGAGCCAATCTTAAGAATCCAATAATTTACGATTTATGGTTAAAAAAATTGCAATTCATGATTTACATTGAGTATTTAATGTTCAAGTATAAAACTATTCAGTCTAAAACTGCTGTTGAAAATGAAAGTGGGTTGTTTTGTCTGTAACAGTATACCTTGAATAAAACAATGAAACTCTAATTTTATAGCCAATGCTGCATTTGTTGCTGTTACGGCGGCTGCTGATGGTATTGGTGGTGATTCTTACAAAAAATTTGCCATGTCACAGATGAATTATATTCTTGGTGATAACAACAAACACATGAGCTACGAAATAGGATTCGGTAGTAATTTCCCAAAGAAACCTCATCACAGAGGAGCGTAAGTATGATAGTATTCGGTAATAATTTCTCAAGGAAACCTCAACACAAAGGAGCGTAAGTATGATAGGATTCGCGTAATAATTTCCTAAAGAAACCTCATCACAAGAGCGTAGGTATGATAGGATTCGGTAATGATTTCTCAAGGAAACCTCTTCACAAAGGAGTGTAATTATAATAGGTTTCGGTAATAATTTCTCAAGGAAACCTCATTACAGAGGAGCGTATGTATGATAGGATTCGGTAATAATTTCTCAAGGAAACCTCATCACAAAGGAGCGCAATTCTCAAGGAAACCTCATCACAGAGGAGCGTAAATATGACAGGATTCGGTAATAATTTCTCAAGGAAACCTCAGAGATAAGGAGAATAAAGCAGGATACAACTATAGTCACTGAAAATAATGCATTGCATTGCATGGAGTAAGGGTAGAAATAAGTTAAAATATTGAAAGATGTCGTTAAATCTAGAAAAATGTGATGTCGTTAATTCTAGAAAGATGTCCCACAGTTTTCGAAAAATTAAAATAATTTGATCAAGATATACTTTGTAAGCATAATTTTATTGATTTGCCCTTTCTATATTGGTCTAGAAGATCATTTAGACTTATAAATCTTGTCAAAAATCATCCAGTTTCTCAACTATGGTTATCTCAGTTTTATAGTCACTGGAAATATTGTATTGTAAGATTAGAAATAAGTTAAAATAATGACAGATGTCATTAAATCCAGATAGCTGTCCCATGGTTTTCGAAAAATTGAAATATTTTGATGAAGATATACTTTGCAAGCATAACTTTATTGATTTTCCTTTTCCATATTGGTACAGAAGATCACTTAGACTTACCAATCTTGACAAAACTCCAGTTTTTAAACTAAAATGGTCGCAAGTTTTTATATATATACAGCACTATCAACATATTTCAAAATGTTTCAACAGAAATTTTAGTTTGGTGGAAGCTAATGTGTCCAAAAAAAATTGTCAAAGGATGCTTTGTATTTCTAGTCAAACGTTGGCTTTTTAGTATTTACCATTGACATTTTGACGGAAGATCAATACAATTTAAGTGAAAATTAATTCATGAGTAAACAGTACAGCTCCTTTTTTTATAAAAATAATGCAAAATTAGTTATTGAAATAATGCATCAATTCGAATATTTATTTTTTTTGGACTAAATAAGAATCCTAAAAACACCTGTTCATTTCATATCAATTCATTTACCAATATTTAAGTTAAAACTTGGATTGAAAACTTTCAGAGTTGAAATAATGTAAATTTATAATATTAAAATCAAGGTTGCAGCTCATCCGGTAGAGTTTTACATAATTCTAAACAACGTTTGCTTTTCTGTGTAAACCAATCTGATTTATAAGCTGTGAAAAGTTTTATATTTTTTGGCTTCATCCACCTAAGCTTTGCTTAAACATGACTGATATTATTCAAGAAACGTGTATTGGGCTCATCAAATTAGGAGCATACGGTTGTTTACTTACTTACACTGGCTCGGTACTACGGCTGGTGGACTGTTTAGTCCCCGAGGGTACCATCCGTCTAGTAACAAATGCTTCGATGTTATGACCTAAATAGTATGTAATTACTAGTATACTAAAAGTAAGGTTGAAGCTCCCGCAGTCACACTTCACCTAAGGTTTGGACCAATTCGATATTGATGCTCCCAAGTGTTTTATACTTTTGATCTTGAGCGTACACGATGAGGTTTATTCCAGAAGCATGTGTCATACGTTTATTCTCAAAATGCTAGACAGATATTTAAAATATAAGCAAACCCTCTATAAAATACATTTTTTAATCTGTAATAACGCCAACTTGAAATAGTATTGATTTTGATTTATTTTATATCTTGCACTCAAAGTGGGTGTGTTAAGTAACGCCAACTTGAAATAATATTGATTTTGATTTATTTTAGATCTTGCACTCAAAGTGGGTGTGTAAGTGACGGTCAAGATAGTCCACATCAACTTGATGGTGCAATGGTTGGTGGTCCAGGACGTAATGACGACTACCAAGACAACAGACAAGATTACGTCAAGAATGAAGTAGCCTGTGATTATAATGCAGGATTCCATTCAGCTAATGCAGGTGTGTAGCATATGGTTACAATGCAGGATTACTTTTGTCGGGGGAGGGAGATAGGTGTTCGCTTGTCATTAGATCCTTTTCAAATTTGAATAATGGTGATCACATCCACCTCGGATAATAAATACATTTAATGGCAGGAAGTGTTTCTCAAGAATATATTCTTTGTGTGGGTATCGTGGGGTATGTTAGGATTCTGACTGTAAAATAACCATAGGGTTACCGACTTCGTGTTTGGTGTATTTGCCTATTTGATAAATAGTTGGTAAGGAAAAACGTAAAAATATCTACGTATTACGGCTTACAACGCGATGACATTACGCTAATTTCGATGTTTTGTGGTATTTTTTCACCTAGTACACCTTTTTGAAAGACGGATACCGTAAAAACGAAGTCGGTGAACCTATTTTTATGTTACATAATGAAAAAGCGAAATTTTTTTCAAGAATATGTATTTTTCTTTTTAGAAAAATCTATTGATTTGAAATGGGAGATTTGATGCTTCGCCGATTTTATGTGCTTTCTATACAAATGTTTACTTATTTTGAAAGAATCCATTTAGTAATATTTAAAAAAAAAAAGGGATACAAATTATTTTTTTTAGATTTTCAGTTATAGTTCAACGAACAAAAGTTGTATTCAAAATTTTACCAAAATCTGTGACACAGCCCATTAACAGTACCTACCCTTCAGTATTTTTTGTTAAGAATTAATATTAACATATATTGACTGACAATAACAACATTATCGTATCCTATCTTTTCTTGCAGGTCTTTACCACTTTGCTGTGAATAACCAATTGCCACCATCTCCTCCAGCAAAATGTTAAAATAAAAAAAAAATGATGCTAATTGCTGACTTATTAGTTTCAAAATCAGGATCATGTATATATATATAAACAAGTCTAAAATGAAAACAACGTTCAAATATATTAGTGAACAGTGGTGTACTGTACTACTGTTGTAGTTAAAAGTTTCAAAGTAAAAGCAGTTTTTTTTGTTTCTTTCTACAAAGTCGATATTATTTAAGTTATTAAATTGGTCCAAAATAACGTAGATTTGTATATTACTATCATACTTGTCTTTTTTTTTACACACCAGTGATGTGTCTCAAATGGACAAAGTCGCCATTGCAAGCTAAGAAAAATCAAGTCTTAAGTTCCCTAAATTTAGTCTTTGTAAGTTGCATAGATACAAGAACATGAAAAAGGGTATAACATATATATTCTTTGTATAGCTATAAAACGAATGTGGGACGTCGAATTTGAAGAGAATTGAAGAAAAAATTCTAAACCAGTGTCGCTAGTTTTGGCTAAGGTCATTTATTTAGTTGGAACAACAAACGTGCATTTTGACAAGATCAGTAAGTCTCATCAGTTTTAATCCAATTAAATACGAAGTTGAAGAGCATTGACAACCAAAAATTCCCAAAGTTTGTTCCGGATCTAGCTATGTCCATCTATGTCTCACCCTGGGTAGACTGTTCTTATTGTTTCGAATTACCCAATGGTTTATACACAGTAGATACAATGACAGTGCCAATGATATTGCATGTTAATCGAGGATTGCGGGCTATTGGGCTGGTGATACCCGGTGTTTATATAAAAAATATATTAAATAAAAGGAGATGTGGGGGCGTACAATGACACAATGAGCCAATTACACAATGACACATAAATCAAACGACATTAGGTCTTCAACAGTTGACAGGTGCACACTTTGTCAAAATCACGATATTAAAGATCCACGAAAATAAATGAATCCACATAAATACACACATATTTACATACATGTTGTGTTGCCCATTTATTTTTGTTCCCTTGACTTTTTGAATTTGAAAATTTTAACATGAACAGCAATTTTATCGCGTACTTTTACTGGAACATTAGGTGGGTCCTGTTTATAGTGATACATTATGGACTTTGACAAAATTGAAACCAGAATGTCATTTCAGACTTTGGTTATATCCGCATTCCAGAATAACCATCTTGAAACATCTGTACTTTTTTTTTATTTTCAAAGAAATCATCCAAATGTTTGCATCTATAAATTTTGTTTTTATGATCTTAAAAAAGAGAGGAGAAAGACACCAGAGGGACATTCAAACTCATAAGTCGAAAATAAACTGACAACGCCATGGCTAAAAAAGAAAAAGACCAACAGACAAACAGACAAACAATAGTACACAAAACACAACATAGAAAACTAAAGACTGAGCAGCACGAACCCCAACAAAAACTGGGGGTGATCTCAGGTGCTCCGGAAGAGTAAGCAGCTACTGCTCCACATGTGGCACCTTAACATACGTTGTATGTCAATTTTTATTCGTATTCTATAAACAACTATCAAAGTATGTATAAACAGTTATAAAATATTTTTTTTACATTATGCTCAAACACTTTGGAATCTGAACTCTGATTCATTTTCAAACGCCTCTTGTACCATATTTCCAATGTCTTGTCTGTCAATTCTTTCCAAAGCTTTCCTTAAACTTTCTACCAGGCTTTCGTAAGGTCGTTTTGGTCGCCACTTCTGAAACATGTTTTCTTTAAAGTTGGCTTCCTTCATTAGATCGTTCAGTACGCTCACTGACATGTTTAAATTGATACCTAATCTGTGGCATTCTTCATCAGTTAAACTGTCCCCAAGTCTTTTGAGGGATGCATATCGAAGGACTGTACATCTTATAGGACCTAAAATTAAATCACAGGTTTTATACTTATAATTCTTTTTATGAAATTTGTTATCATATTTATTTGAAATATACCTGTATAAAAATCAACAGATGTCCTGGAATCAAATTTAGTCTAATGTTATTTAAGACATATTTACACCTCAAGTAAGTATCCTGGATGTTGATTGGTTGATATCTATATTATTCTTTGGTATATTTTTATCTGATAAATTGTGTTAATTTTTCACCCATGTTCAGAAGGGAAATTTGTGATATAAAAACTTCATGAATGTCAAGGTAAAAAGTAAAATAACAAAAATACCGAACTCCAAGGAAAATTTTAAACGGAAAAGACTTTATCAAATGGCAAAATCAAATGGTAAACGATTCTGATTTTTACAAAATTTGTTGCCTAAGAAAATAACCATCTCGAAGACATCCTATCTTCTTGGAAAGTAAATATTGTCGCATTTCCTGGTAGTCATCATCATGATGTTTTTTAGTATAGAATCAGCTAATGTCAAGATTGTTAATAATTAAATATAGCTAAAGACTTTGATTCAACTTATTGTTGACCAATCATGCAGTTTCGTGGAATAATTAACGAGAGGCTCTAAAGAGCCTGTGTCGCTCACCTTGGTCTATGTGCATATTAAACAAAGGACACAGATGAATTCATGACAAAATTGTGTTTTGATGATGGTGATGTGTTTGTAGATCTTACTTTACTGAAAATTCTTGCTGCTTACAATTATCTCTATCTATAATGAACTTGGCCCAGTAGTTACAGTGGAAAATATTTTGTAAAATTTACAAAATTAACAAAATTTATGAAAATTGTAAAAATTTACGATAAAGGGCAATAACTCCTTAAAGGGTCAATTGACAATTTGGTCATGTGACTTATTTGTAGATCTTACTTCGCTGTACATTATTGCTGTTTACAGTTTATCTCTATCTATAATAATATTCAAGATAATAACCAAAAGCTGCAAAATTTTCTTAAAATTACCAATTCAGGGCAGCAACCCAACAACGTGTTGCCTGATTGGTCTGAAAATATCAGGGCAGAGAGATCTTGACCTAATGAACAATTTTATTCTCGTCAGATTTGCTCTAATTGCTTTGGTTTCAGAAATATGAGCCAAAAACTGCATTTTACCCTATGTACTATTTTTAAGTCATGTCGGCCATCTTGGTTCACGGGCGGGGTCATCGGACACATTTTTAAACTAGATACCCTAATGATGATTGTGGACAAGTTTGGTTAAATTTGTCTAAGTAGTTTCAGAGGAGAAGATTTTCGTACAAGATTACAAAAGTTTACGAAAATGGTTAAAATTGACTATAAAGGGCAATAACTCCTTAAGGTGTCAACTGACCATTTTGGTCAAGTTGACTTATTTGTAGATCTTACTTTGCTGAACATTATTGCTGTTTACAGTTTATCTCTATCTATAATAATATTCAAGATAATAACCAAAAGCTTCAAAATTTTCTTAAAATTACCAATTTAGTGACAGCAACCCAACAACAGGTTCTCCGATTCATCTGAAAATTTCAGGGCAGATAGATCTTGACCTGATTAACAATTTATCCCATGTCAGATTTGCTCTAAATGCTTTGGTTTCAGAGATATAAGCCAAAATCTACATTTTACCCTATGTTCTATTTTTAGCCATGGCGGCCATCTTGGTTTGTTGGCCGGATCACCGGACATATTTTTAAACTAGATACCCAAATGATGATTGTGGCCAAGTTTGGTTACATTTGACCCAGTAGTTTCAGAGGAGAAGATTTTTGTAAAAGTTAACAGACGACGCCGGACGACGATGACGGACGACGGACGCAAAGTGATGAGAAAAGCTCACTTGGCCCTTCGTTAAACATGTTAAATGAGATTGGCAATACTTGTGTAACAATTTTATATGTTAGGTCAAGTGTGTTATCTGATTGTATCAGGTTTACATACATCTGTATTTTCACACATAGCCATTTAATACAGTTAGAGATCATCAGAGATTATATTAATTAGGAGTTATATTTAGATTTCTTTGTTTGACTAGTGAGCCCTAATGATTTGCATATGGTGCCCTAGTAAATTTATGTAAGGAGCACGGAACACTAGGAGCCCGAGCACCGGAGCACCCGGATCACCGGAGCACCTAACTTCCGGAGCACGGACTACACGGAGCCAGTTGCCCTAGTAGTCTATATTTGTATACGGGCTTGTAGGAGTCATATGAAAGAGAGAAAAGCGTGAGATAAGGAGGAGAGAGAATTTATAGTGAAGAGAGGACAGTAACGTTTATTTAGTAGAGAGGAGAGCCGTATTGTTGAGCCTGAAGTTAGATGTACATTTTGTTATACTTGTATAATGTGATTTAGATAATACAGTATTGAACTTTTATTCGACTTCGTGTTTATGTTCACTTACAAGACTTCGTTCAGACTGCACCAGGATCCATTTATTTATTTATGTGACCAGGATTCCCTTAATCACGCTACCAGTAGATTTCAAGGGTAACCCTGTTAAAGAGTATACTTGGCATTTGTCGTCCGTGTACGAGTGAAAGGCACGACCTGAAACTTATACACCCAACAACACAGCACAAACACACGGATACACACTTTGGTTCAAGTACCATACCCGAACTTTTTCGTCACATTGGTGGCAGCGGTGGGATTTACTGTGTGTGACTTCAACGAACTTGTAATAATATAATGGAAACACCAAGAAGAAAAATAAGGACATCAACTCAGGCTCCAACGCTCTCTCAGGTAAGGCAGAATTGCTTAAGAAACCAGATATTTTCCCCAGCAGATTCTGGGTTAGGTAGTTCGCCTGCCACTGGTACTCTCCATGATGTTCACACGGAGACTATGCCAGATATCCGGTATCGCCGGAGAATCGGGCATTGTTCACCGAGGAACAATCAGGATAGAGCTGTCAGGAGTTGAGCAATACGGAAAAGACGGAGGAAATGGTTCGAAGAAATTTTGGGAAATGTGGATTAGTTTGCTTACTCTCAGTAGCGGCCTCGTCGCATCAGCATGGATTTATTTCCTAACAACAGGGTAGTACAGAAGTCTCAAGAATATGTAATGATTGGATTATTAGCGATAGTATGCTTGATTATTTCAACGATAGTTTTGAAATTTGTATGGAATTCCGTCATTTCTGGTTATAAGGCAGAAAACACTGTATATACATGGTCCAGGAACAGGCGAAGCCCTAATAATATGTATAATGGGCTTAGTCGTACTCCGGATAATGTTATTACTGAAACTGATACGCCCTATGACTCAGATGAAATGCCCTCGTACTCGTGTCCTAGGTCTAATCGCCCTGTTATAAACGGGCAAAGGCAAATGGAGCTTGAGTCACCCGGGCAAACATCGGAAAACATGGGCTTATCACTAGGACATGTCCAATTGCCAGAGTCTGATAGTATAGAAAATGAATGTACTGACATAAACGGAACAACTACGGAATACCCGAATACTTGGTGTATCCGTGGAAGGAACGTTCCTCCATCCAATGAATATCCTGTACGGAGGACCTTTTCCGGAGCAAAGAATGATGTTTGGAATGAGTTTATTCAATACTTCGAGAATATATCCGAGTTAAATGTATGGAACAACGAAAAGTCACGAAGGGTCCTACTAAGCACTCTTAGGGGTCAAGCGGAGACGTATGCATACGGGATGCCAGTTTTAATACAGAGATAATAATCGTCTTAAACAAAAGATGGAAGAGAGATTTGGACATACGGCGATGAAAGAAAGGTATGTGACAGAGGCAAAACTGAGAAAGAAAACTGGAAGAATCTTTGAGAGATTTTGGTCAAGCCATAGAGGATTTGTACCGTAGAGCGTATCCGGGCATTCCTGAGATTGTAGAGGAGAACTCTATTAAAGCGTTCCTTGACAAGTGCGGACAGTCAGAAGATTTTGCCTTGCTGTCAAGCGAACCAGACCTAATACCCTGCAAGAGGCGGTAATTAATTCAATGCAGGAAGAATGCTTAAGAGTAGGAGAAAAGGACCTCGCCAAGCATTTCAAACCAGTTCAGCGGCCTATATTTGAAGTTGAAGACGGGATAGTGATGAAGATGTAACTGCAGAAGCAGAAGGAACACGAAGAGAAAATGTCGACAGAAATAAAGTTCCTGATAATTACCCACGGAATAACGGTAAAGGATCCCAAGGGCGATTCTATAACCGTGATAAATGGCGTGGAAGAGACAGATCCCCGATGTTTAAAAATCGTCCACCAGAATTTCCGGAACCGAGAAGGGGACCGTAGAGATTCTCGAGAGACAGATTTACGCAGAGGAGATCGACACCAGAGGCCAGGTGTCGGTCATCCGGCATGGACGGTCTAATGAAAAGAAAAAAAAAACCACAATGAAACGACGGAAGAAGATTATAGTGAATAAACCAAGTGACTTTATGAACAGTTGTTTATTTATTGTGTAAACTATGTTGTTTTATACAGAAGTTTTTCTGTGTTTGTTTATAAAGTAGAAATTTAGCTTTATTTGGTGCTCGAAACCCTAAATACATTTTTATGGTGTCTCGAAGCCCTTTAAAATTACAATATGTCGCTTGAAACCCTTCAATCATGGTGTCTCAATGCCCATTAAACAATGATGAACTACATTTTATTAAGACCAGTAGTCTCCATTGTTTTGAAAGTCTTAAATCTTAAACTATTATGTAGATTTAAAATATATCATTGTCAGCACTATATAATTTTATTAATTTTGTTATATTTCTTATTTTTAATAAGTGGTGCTTATTTTACATAGACTTAAATTTTGTTCGCAAAATTAGTTTAAAGTAATTTTGTTTATATGGAGCCCTGTGACCCTTGTTATTTACTTGGTGTTACCTGGCCCAATTTTGAGTGTACGTTTAAACATTTTAAAGAATCAAATCTTGGATTCCGATGGTTTGTTTTTTATATTCCATGATAAAAATATGATATCTCTGTAAGTTGTTATAAGTTTTGTTATTCAGAATCCCAGAATACTCAAAACAAGTCAGGGTTGCTATTTTATATTTTGAAAAAGTTATGATAAGGTTTTTTTTATTATCATCTATCTCAGGGTACATATACATTTTGTTTATATATATATTTTTTTATCTTAGAAGTTCTTTGATGCAAACCATGATATGTTTTTGATATATATACATTTTTATATACATGTACTACTTGTTGGCTACGTATGTATTTGTTATAAGGTGCTCAAGAACAGTATTTAATTTTTTTTTTCATATGGTGCTATATACTGAACAGTGGAAGTTCATAGTTAAGAGGGGGCTGTGTAACATTTTATATGTTAGGTCAAGTGTGTTATCTGATTGTATCAGGTTTACATACATCTGTATTTTCATACATAGCCATTTAATACAGTTAGAGATCATCAGAGATTATATTAATTAGGAGTTATATTTAGATTTCTTTGTTTGACTAGTGAGCCCTAATGATTTGCATATGGTGCCCCAGTAAATTTATGTAAGGAGCACGGAACACTAGGAGCCCGGAGCACCGGAGCACCCGGACTTCCGGAGCACGGACTACACGGACCCAGTTGCCCTAGTAGTCTATATTTGTAAACGGGCTTGTAGGAGTCATATAAAGAGAGAAAAGCGTGAGATAAGGAGGAGAGAGAATTTATAGTGAACAGAGGACATTAACGTTTATTTAGTAGAGAGGAGAGCCGTATTGTTGAGCCTGAAGTTAGATGTATATTTTGTTATACTTGTATAATGTGATTTTGATAATACAGTATTGAACTTTTATTCGACTTCGTGTTTATGTTCACTTACAAGACTTCGTTCAGACTGCACCAGGATCCATTTATTTATTTATGTGACCAGGATTCCCTTAATCACGCTACCAGTAGATTTCAAGGGTAACCCTGTTAAAGAGTATACTTGGCATTTGTCGTCCGTGTACGAGTGAAAGGCACGACCTGAAACTTATACACCCAACAACACAGCACAAACACACGGATACACACACTTTGGTTCAAGTACAATACCCGAACTTTTTCGTCACACTTTCTTCATTGTTTGTGCTTAAGATTAATCTTTATGAGAAGTAATACATCATTTGATATCTTAAAACCCAAAATTACTTTCTGTAAGATAGAGAAAAAGAAAAGCAGAATGGCAATGGAACGCAGTGAAAAATAAGGAAAATACCAATAAAGAGCTGCGCCATGAGCGCATGATACGCCCGTCGCTTTTTCAAAGAATAAAATTCCATAAATCCTCAATTTCATATCAGAAATTTATAAAAAAACAAAGGGAGGTTATTTTAATAGATATAAACCAGTCACCAAAGTTTCATGAAAACTGCTCAAATCATATTTTAAGTTATTGTCTGAAAACTGGAAAATCCCCCCTTTATTATTAAAAAAATCCCACAACTCGGAAACGTAAAATCTAAAATTTATAAAAATCGAAAGGGAGATTACGTCAATAGATATAAACAATTCACCTTGAAGTTTCATGAGAACTGCACAAAGCGTTTTGAGTTATTGTCCGAAAACTGGAAAATAACCCTTTTTTAATGAATAAAACTCCAAAACTCAGAAACTTAAAATTTATAAAAATCGAAAGGGAGCTTACGTCAATAGATATAAACAATTCACCAAAGTTTCATGAAAACTGCTCAAAACATTTTTCAGTTATTGTCCGAAAACTGGAAAATCCTCCTTTTTTAATGAATAAAACACCATAACTCAGAAACATAACATCTAAAATTTATAAAAATCGGAAGGGAGATTACGTCAATAGATATAAACAATTCACCAAAGTTTCATGAAAACTGCTCAAAACATTTTTCAGTTATTGTCCGAAAACTGGAAAATCCCCCTTTTTTAATGAATAAAACACCATAACTCAGAAACATAACATCTAAAATTTATTCTCATATGACGTGCTTCTTTCGCTTTGTAAACAACACCATGATAAAATTCTCGATATATCTATAACTTAGCGCAGACTCAAAGATGTACATAATAATGGCTGTTACAATGTACCTCCGACGTAAATCCACATGTATCGTAACCTATGTGCAAACGCTATGCCGATTTCGTCGTGTTCAAAATTGCAATTGAAAAAAAAAAAAAATACAGAACCTTTATTCTTATTCTGATGCATAACAAAAAAAAAATAATGCATTAGAGATCGGAAAATGTACAAAATCAAAATAAAATAAATTCCGCGAAATTCCATTTATGCTTTTGGTGCATTAAAGTCATTTCAAAACATGACGTCATACAAATGAAAACGCCAAAACTGAAGTTTTCCATTTCGTTAACCCTCCAAATTCGGATGATTTTGCACTACAATGGGGTTTTGAGGTAGGTTTTGTTTCATTTATTTTCTATTGCATTATTCGCACATTTACTGATTTCAGTAAGTCAACATGGCGGCTCCTTAGTTACGAAATGTCAACAGTGGATTTGACGGTAGCTTACGAGAAAACAATGTAAATTAAAATGGCAAATGTTGTGGTTGAGAATTAAAAGAATTAAACACATTTTTTCTAGCGGCTATTTAAGAAATAATTTATGCAAGCTAAAGATTTATTAGATTTTTTAGCTTTATCTAACAGGGGTAAATAGAACAGTCACACACACGGATATTGCGCATGCCTGAACGAGGAAGTAGGTCAAACTTTGGGCTCCAAGAAAAATATAAATTTTACTTAAATCACGATATTTTCCTAAATTTGATCATCCAAATCATTATAAATTTACCTGATCAACCTATTCGTAAAAATAGATGCTCATATTTACTTAAATCAAAAACTGAAAAATTATTAAATTTGACAGATGCTACCGCCAAATAAATCATGTGACCTACAAAAACCGGAAGTAAACAACCTATCACATTCTATCCAAAACAAAACAGGCTAAACCAAGAGACAGTTACCTTGCACCCTTGAGTCGCCCAAGGGACGAAGAATTAACTCTGTAAGTCTACCTGTACTAACATCCTTCTATTTTCTATTCTATTACCAACTGTTTTATACAACATGAACGCAATCAAAACTATACTTGCAACAGTCCTTATATCGACTTTCATTGCAAAATCACTAAATTTAGATATGCATGTCAACTGCAACGCTGTGACAATGACCAATAACATTCATTTACAGCTCAACAGAGAAGCTCCAGATCGATCATGGTCAGTTAGTTTGTCATCTCAAGAACCAAGTAAGTCCAACATATCTACATTGATATTAAATACACAGTCTAAGAAATCATTAATAAAATATGACAAATTAGTACTTATGTATTTGTGTAGTCTGCTTCTTACAAATTCATATGCCCCTGAACCAAATCCAGGACCACGTACACCAAAATATCCGTGTGGAACATGCAAACATGTGGTCACATGTAAAACTGAAGCTGTCTGCTGTGACAGCTGTGGACAGTGGTACTACATCAATTGCCAACAAATAAATCACTCCATGTACGAAATATTAGGACACAGTAACTTCTCGTGGGAATGCATCAATTGTGGGATGCCAAATTTCTCCACAATCTTTTTCAACACCACTACTGAGACATCAAACAGTTATTCAGAATTAGACATAAGCAATGAGCCTAATGATGGGAAAAACATTTGTCCACTTAATTTCACATCCTCACCACTACCAAAAAATCATGGTCAATATAAAAATCACAAAAACAAAACTAAACCAAGTAAAACACCACTGAGAACACTAACCATAAATTTTCAGTCTATGAAAAATAAGAAACCCGAAATAGAAATAATCCTGTGATCCAGACATAATCTATGGCACAGAAACCTGGCTCTCAAATACTATATCACCATACGAGTATATATCACCATCCAAATACACTGTTTACAACAAAAATAGAAAAGACGGATATGGAGGAGTATTGCTAGCAGTCTCAAATAAATACATCTCATCACAAGTAACTGAATTTGACACAGACTGCGAAATAGTCTGGGCAAAATAACATCTCCAAAAAATAAAACATTATACTTAGGTGCGTACTATAGACCACCTTCAGATAAAGAGGAATCGTTAGAGAATATGGGTATCTCTCTTAATACCGTGTACAAGAAAGCAAATGCAAACATCTGGGTAAGTGGTGACTTTAACCTTGGCCACATAAACTGGGAGAAAAATTTGATAGTACCTAATAAACCAGACTCAGCATTACACCAACAACTGCTTAATATTCTGGATGATAATAATTTAGCACAAGTATTAATAATAAACAAAAAAACAGAAATAACAGAACATTAGAATTAATGTGCATGACAAATCCATCCTTTGTCAACAGAATTGAGACCCTCCCACTTATAGGAGGAAGTGACCATGACATTGTCTTCTGTGAGATAAATTTTGCTTTACCATCACCAAAAACAACACCCACATAAAGTACTTATATGCAAAAAGCAAACTGGGAGAACATAAAGAAAAAGTTCATAATAACACATGATTTTTTGAAGTAAACATGAAAAATATGACTGTCGATGATCTGTGGACCACCTTCAAAACCAAAACGACAAAAACCATCAACAAAAATATACCAACCAAAGAAATTGGGAAAAAATCAAAATTACCATGGGTAAAAAAGACCTAAAAAGACTCATCAGAAAGAAAAACAAATTTTACAAAAAGAAAAATCATGACTCATCTTACAACAGCAAATACAAAGAGATAAAGACCAAACTCCAAAAAGAAATGAGAAAAGCATACTGGGCATACATTGAAAATATGATCTTTGACATCGACATAAAAGAACCAGACCAACAATGTTTCAACAAGCAACCCAAAAAGCTATACTCATACATTAAAAGCCAAAGAAATGAGAACACCGGCATTGCATCCTTACGAAGTGAAGGTACCCTTCATACAAACCCCCTGAAAAAGCTAACATCCTTAATAAGCAATTCCAATCAGCTTTCACATCAGAAATAAATATAGAAATACCAACGAAAGAACCTAGTTCACACCCTAAAATGGAAAAAATAGACATCAGCCGAGAAGGAGTATATAAACTAATAAAAAATATAAACACAAACAAAGCTACAGGACCAAATACTTTTGCTGGCAAAATACTGAAGGAAAACATCGAAATAACTTCCGATATTCTTACTATCATCTTCAGCAAATCTCTTGAGACAGGCAAAGTACCTTCAGACTGGAACCATGCTAACGTTACACCAGTATTTAAAAAAGGAGACAAACACCATCCTGGAAATTACAGACCGATATCACTTACCTGCATCTCATGTAAATTATTAGAACATATATTAGCTAGTAACATGATGAAACACCTAGAAACAAATAAAATATTGTATGAACTACAACATGGATTCAGATCTAAAAGATCATGTGAATCACAAGTAATTTCTCTTGTACACCAACTTGCTCAAAACAACGATAAAACATACAAACTGACCTAGTAATCATGGATTTTGCCAAAGCATTTGATAAAGTGCCACACAAACGCCTACTTTACAAATTACAACACTATGGCATCTCTGATCAGGCAACTCATTGGATCGAATCATTCCTCTCCAACAGAACCCAAACAGTCCTTCTCGAAAACACAACTTCCGAAATAATTCCAGTAACATCAGGTGTTCCTCAGGGCACTGTATTAGGGCCAATACTCTTTCTTATATATATGAACGACCTACCGGACTATCTACAACACAGCGAAATACGACTCTTTGCGGACGACAGCATAATCTATCGGCCTATAACCTGCCAAAATGATTGCATTAAGCTTCAAGAAGACATCGAAGCAGCTATAAAATGGGAGAAAGACTGGCTCATGTCATTCCACCCGGACAAATGTAACATCCTGAGAGTCTCAACAAAGAAAAAACAAATACATTTCTATTACAACATGCATGGTCATATCCTAGAACAAGTTCAATCTGCAAAATATCTAGGCATTACACTTTCTTCAGACCTCAAATGGAACAAACACATTCAACAATCAGCAGCAAAAGCAAATCAATCATTATCATTCATCAGACGAAATCTAAAAATAAATTCAAAATTAGTAAAAGAAAGAGCCTACCAAACAATAGTTAGACCAAAACTAGAATACTGCTGCACAGTTTGGGATCCACACACCTCAGAAAATATATATAAATTGGAACAAGTACAAAGAAGAGCTGCACGATATACTTGCAACAGATATCACAATACCAGCAGTGTATCAGAAATGCTAGAAAATCTAAAATGGCAAACCTTACAAGAACGCAGGTTAAAAACCAGACTCCAAATGTTTCACAAAGTCATCAACAATAAAATTGCAATACCATCGTAAGATATACTTATAAAAAGCCAGTCTAAAACAAGATCTACCCATCAACAAACATACAGACAACTTCAATGTAACAAAGACAGCTTTAAATTTTCATTCTTCAGCCAAACAACAAATTACCACCAGATATCTCAAACCAAAGCTCTACAGACAACTTTAAGGATGCACTCACTCATGAGGTGCTCCTTAAAACATTCTCTCACCTAAACTAAATGTGCTTATTGTTTTTATCTTATAGAAAAAAAAAAACATATATAAATAAATGTAAAAATTAAAACTTAAAAAATTGTAAATTTCATAAATAAATAAAAGAAAAAATTGAAATTAACTCAAAACGACCTCATACAGGCATGCGCCGGAAAGTAATCCTCAAAAAGTTGATGGTATTCCGTAACTAAAGAAGAAGAAGACGGCATATCCACCCTCGCTTCAGTTTTTAATGACCTTATTTGTCCTATTAGAATCGAAATAATTCATGGAAGCCATAGATTTGTTGCTAACGCTCAGGATAAAATTTGAATATCACGGCCCAGGCCATGTGTAAATTTCAACAAATCTATGGCTTCCATGAATTATTTCTTAATTAAAATCGGAAGGAGATTACGTCAATAGATATAAACAATTCACCAAAGTTTCATGCAAATTGGTTAAAGCGTTTTGAGTTATTGTCCGACATGTTGACGACAGACGGACGGACGGACGGACAGACGGACACCGGTATACATTCAATACCATACTACAAACAAAGTCAAGTGCCGAAACAAACACTTACCACTGAAATGCAAACGTTTTATGGCTATAAAACTAAATGGGCATTAACAGAACATCCAAAACCCTAAAAGAGTAACTTTTCACGAAAGAGCTGACTTCGGTGTAGTACAACTATGAAACTTTTGAACTCAAACATTGCTGTCAAAATGTATTATCTAAATCTGGCCAATAACGCAAGTATTAGTTTGAGACAGCATGCAGGATTGTGTCCTTTTTTCGTTTTAGCTATTATAGGTCCATTTATCCTTTCTTCCAAATGGATATATATATTGCTCCTAAATATTGCTGTAATTTTGCTAACAGAGGGATGTATCATTTGTGTTATGTATCTATAACTGTATCATTTGTATTATGTTATGTATCTATAACGTAATAAAAGGTTTGAACGTTGTTTTCAATTTAGACTTATTTATATTTTTTCATTTGGGCTTGTATTATATCTGCCTTCCGGTTTATATGATCCATTCATCCTATTTCGACTCTTCAAAATTCAATAGTCTATCCTAAATTGATGTAAATTATATAGCCTTCCAAATACCGTTTCGATTCCTAACATCACTGAAGAGACATTAATTGTCGAAATCCGGATATGGTGTACAAATTTTGCTCCTCATGTTTGCGGTATACCATCTTTTCGCAAGTTTTTGTTTACTGTTTGGTATTAAATTAATAAAAAGATCCATTTAGTTACATCGTGTGATCAGTTAATTTTGCAATCGCCAATGGCATTCAGCAGGGTTTAAGAACATCCGTTGTTCGACCTGTTAGTCAAAGTCGTTTTGTTTAAACATACTTTTCACTTTTTGGTCTTTTGAATAATGTTGTTTGTGCTGTATTTTGCATGAACACGTATAAAATTGCGGTTTTATCCAACGCAATAAAATGTTTGAACGTTGTTTTCAATTTAGATTTATGTATCTATAACTTACATTCAGGATCATTTGGATCAAGTTTGGTCTCTCTTAACAATTCCTCTGGAACTGAAATATAGCCAATAGTCCAGAATATTATACACTTAAAACTATACAATTAAAATGTATTGTTATCCTGCTTTACAGGATACTATTATTTATTTTCATTTGTACAAAATCATGTACGTACAGAATTAAATATTTGATAATATTTATTCATAAAACTATCATATTCTGGGTTCACACATGTCCGAAAACTAAACTGCATAGGAAAATGAGGAACGTTTACAAATACATATGTTTAACTTGAGCTGGGACTATTTAGAAATAGTCCCAGACTTGAGTGGTCACAAGGGATGCTCGCTTGGATGTGTGTGATGTATAAATACGCAGCGACGTCAACTGTCCAACATTTTTCGGGGTAAAACATTTATATTATTATGAGTGGTCGTGCATATAGTCACAAATGCTCATATTATTAAGAGTTTTATTTCCTACAAATTTTCCACACAAAAAGGTTGTTTAACTTAGTCATTTTATACCGCCTTGAAGAAAAGTCAACTAGTTTAGCCTTTTCATTACATAATAAAGGAGAAATGGATTGATGACTTTTCTTGTGATAAACAGTATTTTTAGCATATGTTGTACTTTCAGAAAAGCAGACCCTGTTGTTATCTGGATTTCGCAATTACCATGCGCATGTGCAGTAATGTATAACATACACAAATTACCGCCTGTGTTTGAAGAATACGAAATGAGAAATCGTTTTAACTGTCAACTAATTACAATTCATTCTTAACTTTCAAAAGATTTCTGTATAAAGTTTCAGCAAAACACAATGATAGTCTGGTAAAACTTATATATATTTAGAAACATACATTTCCAAACCATATTTTATGGATATTCGACAAAAGCGAAAGACAATTTGAATACAACTGAATTAAGGACAACAGAAGCCACGCAAATAGCAACGGCTTAAACATTCCCATAGTGCAGGTCGCCTTTATAGTATTAGTAATTCAATTATTTAACTTACTTTCTACTTCAGTAATTTTGACAGCAATTGGTAATGTTGTTAGATATTCAGTCTGCGGTATTTGTTCTTTGTCTTCATTTCCAGTTGCAATGTACATCGATTCTGGACAACAACTACCAAACAGACCAGGTTTTGTCATAACTTCAGGAACTTTATTCAAGTCTTCTTTCTCGTGTGAATTTGTCTCCACTTCAATAATTTTGTCAATTATTACTTCACCGCTAGGAAGCTTGTGTGAATCAACTGTTACTTCACCGCTAGCCAGCTTGTGTGAATCAACTAAGTTGAATGTCCTATGATTTTTCTTTTTGTTTGGATTGAATATAATGATTTTGTCACTTTCTGTTCCTTCGGTTCCTTCTTGTATTAGCAGATCTCCTGAGAACGTTATCTAGATAAAGTAATAGAGAGGCAAAAGTTACTAAAGGGACATTCAAACTCATGAGTCCAAAATAAACTGACAACGCCATGGCAAAACAAGAGGCTCATGGGAGCCTGATATTTCTCACCTGCAATTTCAGTTTCGGGCATTTGACTTATTTGTAGATCTTTCTTGCTGAACAATTTTGTCATTTACACTTTCTCTCTTTCTATAATAATATTAAAGATAATACATAACCCAAAACGGTAAAATTTCCTAAAAATTAACTATATCTTGACAGTAACCTAACAATAAGTTGTCCTATAAGTCTGAAAATTACTTGACAGGTAGATCTAAACCTCTTTAACACTTTCACCTGTCCTGTGTCAGTTTTGCTCTTACTGCTTTAGTTTTTTGAGATGAAAGCCAAAAACTTCATTTGACCCCTATGTTCTATTCTTAGAAACTGCCGCCATGTTTTTGAATGGATCAAATCCCCGAATACAATATATAAACAAGATACCCTAAGGAACATTTAATTAAAAGTTTAAAGTATTTGGCCAAGTAGTTTCAAAGAAGAAGATTTTTGAAAAAGTAATAAGACTTTCACAAAAAATGTAAAAAAAAAACGTTTTAAGGGCAATAACTTAAGGGTCAATTGATTATTTTGATCGTGTTGACTTATTTGTAGATTTTACTTAGCGGAACATTTATTGCCATTTATACTTTCTCTCTATCAATCATATTATTAAAGAAAATAACCAAAAAACAGTAAAATTTAATAAAAATAAACTATTTCCAACAGTAACCCAACAATGGGTTGTCGAACATGTCTGAAAATTTCATAACAGATAGATCATGACCCATTCATCACTTTAACTCTCTTTCAATTTTGCTCTTACTGCTGTAGTTTTTGAGATACAAGCTTTTGTCCCCTATGTTCTATTTTTAGCCATGGCGGCCATGTATGTTGATGGATCAAAACTTCGGATACAATTTACAAATTAAATACCCTAAGGACGTTCAGTTAAAGTTTGGAAGTATTTGGCCCAGTAGTTTCAGAGAAGAAGATTTTTGAAAAAGTAATAGACTTGCAATATAAAAATGTAAAAAATAAACGTTTCAAGGGTTATAACTCCTTAAGGAGTCAATTGACTATTTTGATCATTTGAATTATTAGTAGATCCTACTTAGCTGAACATTTTTGCTACTTACACTTTCTCTCTATCTATTATAATATTAAAGATACATGTAATACCAAAAAACAGTAAAGTTTCATAAAAAATAAACTATTTCGGACAGTAACCCTTCAATGGGTGGTCCAATTGGTCTGAAAATTTCATAGCAGATAGATTTTGACTTATTCATCACTTTAACTCCATGTCACTTTTGCTCTAACTGCTATAGTTTTTGAGATAAAAGCCAAAAACTGCATTTGACCCCTACGTTCTATTTTTAGCCACGGCGGCCATGTTTGTTAATGGATCAAAACTACGGATACAATTTATAAACCAATTACCCTAAGGAACATTCAGTTAAAGTTTAGAAGTATTAGGCCCAGTAGTTTCAGAGGAGAAGATTTTTAAATGTTAGCAAACATAATGAACAAATTGTGCAAAATTGTCTTTAAAGGGAAATTACTCCTTAAGGGGTCAATTGACAATTTTGGTCGTATTTAACTTTTTGTAAATCTTACTTTGCTGAACATTTTTGCTGTTTACAGTTTATCTTTATCTTCAATAATATTCAAGATAATTACCAAAAACTGCAAAATTTCCTTAAAATTACCAATTTAGTGGCAGCAACCCAACGGTTGTACGGTTCTTCTGAAAATTTCAGGGCTGATAGATCTTGACCTATTGAACATTTTTACTCCCATGTCAGATTTGCTCTAAATGCTTTAGTTTTTGAAATATAAACCAAAAACAGTATTTGACCCCTATGTTTTATTTTTATCCATAGCGGCCATGTTTGTTGATGGATCAAAACTTCGGATACAATTCATAAACTAGATACCCTAAGGAACATTCAGTTAAAGTTTGAAGGTATTTGGCCCAGTAGTTTCAGAGGAGAAGGTTATTGAAATAGTTTACGACGACGACAGACGACGACAGACGACGGACGCCAAGTGATTCCATTATCTCACATGGGGCCCTTCGTGCCCCGGTGAGCTTAAAAGAAAAAAACCAACAGACAAACAACAGTACATTAAACACATATAGAAAACTAAAGACTGAGCAACACGAACCCCACCAAAAACTGGAGGTGATCTCAGGTGCTCCGGAAGGGTTAGAAGATCCTGCTCCACATGTGGCACCCGTCGTGTTGCTCATGTTAGTACAAACCCGTTGAGTCTGATTCGGTAGGTCACATTCGGGGAAAAGAGGACGGGATTGTAGTTACGACAATTGGAAAATATTCGGCGTCATCTGTGAAACGGATATTCCATAACGGTCAACCAACTCGTGATGGCGTCCGTAAAATTTACGAAGTGATGATTTCAACTTCATCACTTGGTTTAATAGCTTCCTTGTGAGCAGTAACCCGCTATCAAGGAAATCATGATAGGAAATACAAGCCCTCGAATATCGCATCAACTGGGAGATATATACTCCGTATGCAGGCGCTGCTGGAATGTTGCTACATAGAAATGGAAAGTTCACAATTTGGAAGGTGAAATCATCTCTTCTGTCGTAAAGATTTGTTTTCAATCCACCCTCATTGTCAATTTCTAGATGTAAGTCAAGATATGAGTCTGACTTAACTGTATCTGTTGTATCATTTATCTCAAGTTCGATGGGATAAATGCGTTCAACATAGTCACCAAATTTTGAATTATTTAGTGAGAGAACATCATCTATATAGCGGAAAGTGATGTTGAAGGATACTGCTAACTTATTTTCTTTTTTACTAAGAAGTTCCTATATGAAATCAGCCTCATATGAATAGAGGAACAAGTCGGCAAGAAAAGGAGCACAGTTGGTTCCCATTGGAATGCCGATTGTTTGTTGAAAAGCACGTCCTCCAAACTTAACAAATATGTTGTTATTCAAGAAATCAAGCATATTAATAATGTCAGTTTCAGAGAATTTAATTGTTTGAATCAGAGTGTTTTTTTACAAAGTACGATTTTTCAAAGTATCACACTTCATTCAACCCGAAATCTGGACTAGAAGTTACCCCTCCCCACAAAAAAAAAAGAACAAAAAAAAAAACAAACACGATTACACAACCGTTTTGGGATGGTTTCTTTGTCTCAAAAGCAAAAGTGGTATATTTCGCAAAAAAATCTATACAGTTGAAATCTTTAAAAAAAAGATCAGTATTTTGAATAGAATTAGGTGAAAGCCTTTTTTTATGTACAAATGACTTCATATTCTAACTAGCTATCTATTATAAGTCACATTTATTTGCATTTTATTTGAAATTAGACAAGGGGAAATTTCAAATTTCTAACTTTATCTTAATTCTTATATATTAGATTCCGCTTATTCATTGCGTGAAACATCACCAGTATAACTTTTTAACTTTGTACATAAATGCAAATAGCCATGCGCTAACGACAAATGTAATCCATAATTTGATAAATTGATTCACAAGAAGTAAAATGTTGCCACTATCCCAACTGTAATCACATTAAATTTGAGATTTGTTTTTATTAAATAAAAATTACAAAGGACGAATATTTTCCTTTCTATGATAAAATTTGATTTATAAATTTCTGTAAACTGTAGAAACTTTTGATTAAACCAATAAGGTATTAAAATTGTGAGAAAAATAGTGCAAATTCATTTTCGTTGTAAACAGACAATTAACATCTTTAATTAAAGCTGTAAAAAAGCTGAGAAATATGAATTTATATGATAGTGTTTAATAGAAATTAACGTATCAGCAGAAATTTCGATAAGTATTTTTCTGGAATATCTTCAAAATACAATTTCTAAAAAATCGCATAACAACATGTAGAAAATTCAGAATTAGATAGTCTGCAGATAAAGGCGACTTCATTTTAGTTCAGTTTGTAGAGTTTCATTTATATTGTTTTACCGAAAAACCGTGAGTTTTTATTTCAGACCTAAGATGATTAGTAGTTTTTGAGTTATATCATTGTATTGTCAATTCGAATTCAAGTTTAGATAAAACTTGTTGCTAGTATATCATGCATCTACCTCAATTATTATCTGATATCTCATTGTTTGGGGTTTTGTTATATCAAGAACTGCTTGAGAATGATTGGGCAAGTGAACTTATATCACCACTTGTCATAATTTTGTAAAACATTATTGTCCAGGACATCATGTAACGTCAGTTGTAATTTGAGATTCTCGTGAATGATTATAGGCTACAAATAAAGATATCTGTCAATAAAACATTAATTAACCACTAAAGAGGCATTTGTTTTGGTATTTTTGTTATAAAAGACATCTCTGAGTCTCTTACTAACGAGTTGGAAACAAAGCACAAGCAAACAAATTATCCATCAGCTGTTTTTTTACTTTTCAAGTTTTATTTAATGAATAGCAAAAAATCTTTCGCCAATTCTCACCTGTTAACCTATCAAATAGCACAACTGGCCAATTTATATAGTAGCTATGATTTGAGGATTTGTTAAATGAAAGCCTAAAAATGATAACAAATGACATTAAGAAATCAATACTTTAGTTCAAAAATCATAGTAAAAACCACAAAAATTTTAAATAATGGTAATCTTACCAGAATTAATCACACCTCTATATAATACTGTACCTTAAACTGTTGGTACACTTGCACAATACAATCAAAGTATTCCACGGACTGAGTTTCGAATCCTTTTTCTTTCCATTGTTTACGTCGTTTTTTGCCCGATGTCTTCTGAATGCATTCAATAATCAGGGTGAACACTCTATCTGTTTCAAACTTAATCATTGCAAACAATTCAATCCTTCGCTCCTTCTTAATTGCTTGAGTGGCTAATTTGGCCGCTTTCTCAGAAAATTTTCTCGAGCCAGCAACATAGCTAAAATTAATTTAAAAAAAACAACGTTTTATTACAAAAGGCAAGCTACTCGTATTTTTTTCCATTTTCCTTAAGGAAGGTCGTCAAAACTTAATAGTGTTACAAAAAAAAAACGTGTTGTTAACTATATATCTTCTTTTTTGGGGAATACTTGTCATAAAGTAATTTTATGCACAAATTCCAGTGATATGCTCTTGAAAACAGTGTATTTCTTAGTTGAAATTGGCTATGAACTAGCATTAATTTACCGATTATGACCTATTCCCAATTGTGGCATTATTACTGAGTGTGGATTCGCATGGCGGGTGATGCATATATAATAGGAGAAACTTACACTATCAACGCCCCCGATCTCGCTTCTTTTGGAATGCATGCGATTCTCTCAGTTTTTGTTTAAAACCTGGATATATCTCCTTGTTGGATTTATGAGATTTTAATACCGGTAAAGTACTGTTGCCTCGGAAATAAAGTAACTGTGAGTGCTCTTATATCGGATACTTGTGTTTTTGTGTTTTGTTGTGATTCGCGCTTATCTAGTGAGGCAATCCTTTTCAAACTGAGTTCGACAGTTTGTTTTGAAGTTGCGTACATACACTGCTCTCCCAGTTGAGGGTGATGGTTGAGCACTCACGAACACGTATAAAACCGCCACATGCTGTATATGCCTGCCCCAAGTCAGGACCCTGTAATTCAGTTATTGTTGTTAGTAGCTGTCTGTCATTTATGTTTCGTTGATTATTTTAGAATAAATCAGACTGAAGCTGTTTTATCTTCTTCATTGTTTCACATTTTGTCATACAAGAGCCTGTTGCTCATTGTTGAAAGTCGCGCGGTCTCCTTTAGCTGTTTGTATCCTCATCCATTGAACTCTCGTGGATAATTGTCTCATTGAAAATCATACCACATCTCCTTATCTTTATACAGAGACGGGTATTGCTCCAAAGTAAACATATAAATTGTAAATGATAATCAGATTACTATGCTATCAAGACAAATTAGTGTCGATAATTATCGAGTTCATTATGTTTGTTTGATATCTAGTACTTCCGTACATTCAAAATTCTTTTTGCAAAATTTTTAAAAAGCAATTAACAACCAATTTTATCTATAAGTAGTTATTTTTAATAAAGATGGTTTTGTGCAATGTCTAGCATAGACTGTTTATTTATTGACTGTAGAATAAACAAAATAGTACAAAACATGACATCAACATTGAAGATCTGACAATATAAAGTATGGACGAAACTGATACAAAATATAAACATCTTACAAAGAAAAATGTTTCACGTCGAATGCCACAAATTTCTTGAGATTATCTGTTTCTATGATTTCCCAGTCATCATCCTCTTCTGGATATTCCTTGTGACAGCCAAGTATGATAACATCTGTATCTGTCTGGGTATGTACCGGCATTTGCATTTTAACCGTTTTCTTGGGCTGTTTACCATCTGACATTGTTAAATCCAATACATTGGTGATAAGTAGCGGTTCGTCTATATCTTTTTCGTCCATCATCAAATCTTTGGTTTCTGAAACCTATTTTAGATACTCTTATAAAAAGAAGAATTATGTTCATCCACTTTTATTTTTTTCCTTCCATGATCAAATTGGTTTTACGGAACCTATCAACATTCTCTTTTAAAAAAATATAATTACTTTACTTTTGACTCGTCTGGAAAAATTGTGTAATGGTATCTTATTTTTTTATTTGAAACAATAAGATAAAATCACTTATTTGGACAGCCTTAAGCCATAAAATGACACGAAACAGTTAATCAAAGTGGTATAATGAAGAAAAAAAAACGTATAAATTTGAAGAAGATGAAATTTTAGATGACTATTTCCTTACATTAACTTGTAATTGACCAAGACCTTCAAATGTTCCTTGAGGTATATCTATCTTGGCCTCTGGTTCCATAACAGGTTGTATACAAACAGCTTCCTCTGTTACAGTGAACGTTTCTGGTACTTCTGTTGTAATTATGGCAAACATAACGGAGTCTTTTTTCCCAAAGGTAATTGTAAGAGTTACATTTGTGTACTGTAATGAAAACAATGCTTGCTGATTATGTAGTACGACAATTATAAAGTATTAGAATTAACAATTCGTCAGTAACCTTTAAAAAGATATAAACTCTGCTACTGTGAATGTTCTAACATCTAGACATTGTTTCAAGGATGCATTAATGAAAGGAATTTCTATCGACATATTTCAAATGTTTGTCTGGTTTATTAGGACAGAGAAATGTCATTTTTATGTCAAAAGACAAAACTAACTTACATTTGAGACGTCTGTGTCATCAGTTTCAATTTTTTCGAATCCATCAATAGTTCCATTCACTGAACCATCAATAGGAAACAACGACAGTCGCTCGTTGCAACTTGGCACACCAGATACTGTGATCTGTAATTTTAGCGAATTAGGCTTTTTACCCCAGACAACCAGTTCCACAACATCGCTAAACAAACTTTCTTGCTGTTGCAAACGATCACGTGCATTTGAGTATTCTGGGTGCATTTTACAACAATATAAGTAAAAACTGTTTAAAATACCGTATGGTTGTATTGATATTCCAAGAGATTCGATTTTAATATCGTCTGTTCCTGGTGGAACGTGTAATACTTTAAAAGATATTGCACTGAAAGAAAAAAGATATGTATTCATGTATTTTCATTGTTATTAGTAAAATGAGTAGGATATTCTAAATTCAAGATATTTTGTGAATTAAAATCTTAAGTCATCCGATTTGCTAATGTATTTTGCGGTTAATTTCAGAACGCATTTTGTTCTCGTGATTTCAGCACTTTCATACATAGGTATACATTGTTTATTGTATTCGAATACAATGTACCAGATTATTTTAAATACGAAAAGGCTTGAAATACACACTTGAAATTCATTTTCGACTAATATTCGTCCCTTATAATACACATTTGGAATTTATTTTTGCCTTTTATTTCTTTACTTGTAATACAAATTTGGAATCTATTTTTGCCTTTTATTCGTAACTTGTAATACACATTTGGAATTTATTTTTGCCTTTTATTCGAACCTTGTAATACATATTTGGAATTCATTTTTGCCATTTACTCGTCCCTTATAAAACACATTTGAAATTAAATTATGCCTATGAGATGTCCGTTGTATGTAAAACAAATTTAGACTTTATTTTTGCCTATTATTCGTCCCTTTAATACTTGTACTCATTTGGAATTTACTTATGCCTATTAGTTGTCCGTTGTATACAAATTTGGAGTTTTTAATTTTTTTTCTATAACTTATCCCTTGTAATACTTATTTGGCTTTTATTTATGAATAGTTTGTCCAAATGAAATAATGAAAGTCCCTGATACGGCTGCATCAACTTCTTCTCGTTCAAATCAGTAACTTATATTTATAAATATGTCCAGCTAATGACGTTACAATGAAATGTAATATGTCCATGGTCCATATTTACGTTTGGCATTTCGTTTCATTTTGTATGAAAAATGTATAAATGTCAAACTTACTAGTATGATGACGTACCTTATCTATAACAAACGCTAAGAGGAAAGTTATATGCAGATGGATTTTTACAAAAGCGACATGCCCGGAAGAAAACATTCACTTAAACAGTTACATTTCAGTTAAGTGTATTAATGAAATTTGTTATGACGAGCTTTGCGCTGAAAATGATTCATATAGAGACTGTTACACATCGTTTTTCATAGTCAGTCTAGAAATCCTCTCTCGTCGACACCATGTCATCGGCTAACATCTCGATTGAAATGAACGCGTTGGGATAATATCGGTACTTACAGTTTGGCGATTTTAATCGACAACATATAGAATGCTGCATCCTTTGAAAATGCTTACCCATACTTATATCCTGGGTACCTACTGCTCTGTACAATGAGTAGATCTAAAACCCATTTGTGTTTTTTAGCGAGCATGTTCGTATCACCCATTGTCCAAACCCAATCCTGGAGAGCAGCTTCTGCTCCTAATTTACAAAACAGTCGAACTGCATTTGCATCCTTTCTGATAACTGCAAGCTCAAGACCACTCTGGCCGTGCTGTTAAAAGACATATACATGTGTTATAATGCATTGCTAATAATTTAGTCTACAATATTTTTGAAATAGGTATGGCTTATTTCCCAAGGATTTGTTTTTTAAATACAAAAGTTTACAAAACTTAGTTGCTTACATCAACGTCAGTTGGTCTCTTGTGGATACTTGTCTCATTGGCAATCATAAATCAATAATGATTAAATCAAAACATTTCATAGATACCAAATGGTAGGAAAACAAAACTAGAAAATTCCTGTAGCGCCTCTACAGCCATTTCCAGCATTAATTGAATCAATAAATAGAGTTGATTTAAACTGTGCAGGTCCATTACCAAAGATAAATTATTGGCAGCGAATTTATGTTCACTGTAATGTGTAATTTAACCAGATTTCAGGATGTTATTCCACTTATTTTAAATTTCCCAGACGAGTATTTGTATAGCGTTAGTTAAATTAGTTTCACTTTAGTCGGGTTCTATTCTGCCTGTTCAAAGTTCATGTTTTATGTCCAGAAATATCCAAGCTATGTGTCAGCCGGGTATAAAACAGTATAAGTCTCTGGCATGTCAGTAACTACTAGTAGTCCTTTGTTCATTTATGTATCATTGTCATTTTGCTTAGTTTCTTTTGTTACCTTTTCTGAAATCGGACACGGACTTCTTTTAAACTGAGTTTTACTGTGCGTATTGCTATGTGTTTCTTTATTCTACATTGGCTAGAGGTATAGGGGGAGGGTTGAGATCTCACAAAACATGTTTAACCCCGCTACATGTTTGCGCCTGTCCCAAGTCAGGAGCCTCTGGCCTTTGTTAGTCTTGTATGTTTTTTAATTTTAGTTCATATATATGTTTTGGAGTTTAGTGTGACGTCCATTTTCACTGAACTAGTACACAATTTTGGTTAGGGGCCAGCTGAGGACCACCTCTGGGTGCGGGATTTTCTCGCTGCGTTGAAGACCCATTGGTGGTCTTCGGCTGTTGTCTGCTCTTTGGTCGGGTTGTTGTCTCTTTGACATATTCCCCATTTCCATTCTCAATTTTATGTCGAGAGTATATCACCCTGAATCTCAATGTGATTTAGAAAGGTCTCATCAGACATTGACGAATATGCTTTAGGCATATTGTTTTGAATTTAGAAAGGATTTGGATGACGGTATTTGTTTGCTTCTGTTAACTGCTATGGAGTTTATAAAGGAACCATATCAGGTTTTAGCCCTTTTGAGATCAATTTTTGTCTTACTGTTAAGAGTCCATAACAACCTTTGACCGAACAATAATTAGATGGTAACCAGAAGATAAACTTGTTAACTTATGCATCTAAAATAAACTTTATTCTGTGAGATTGCCAAAAGAAAACTAAAGTAAAACTCAAGTTGAAATGACAGACTGTCCGTGAGCATGCCACAGAAAGTAGTTTTAAACCAGATGAGATGATATACATTTTGCTGTAAATACCTCTAGGCAACAGACACAAAAACAACTGGGTATGTCATATCAATATGATGAAACCATATTATAAAAGAGAAAATGAACGAAAATGTAAACCAGATCTTAACTGTAATGTTTTTATTCCAATTGATGAGTAACCTTAGTTACGTCAAACTGAATGCATTCTTTTAGAATGCACACTTTTCTGCGGTTAACATGTAAGTAAACTCTGGAAAATACTTTTGAGCCTTATAACTCTTTACTTCATTTTTCTAGCAACTGTCGATTTTGTTTTAGAAACAAAATTTTGTTTAATTTACATGTTTATATGTGTACGTGAGTTCAAGTAACTATGTAAAAATACATTGGTAATGAAAGTAATACGGTGAAAAGGATCTATCAAATACATAGATTAATTGCTGCTGGAGGTGTTTGTATAAGAATTATAAGAATTTTATTCATTGTAACTAATAAGAAGATACTAGTCTCATTATCTCACCATATTCAATATGTTTATATCTCCTCCATGCGCTACTACCGCCACTATAACTTCAATGTTTCCTTTCCGTGCCGCTTTATGAATTGCTGTTTCACCATTCTAAAAATATCAATGCATCTTTTTAAAAGCCTAATTCCAATTGCAAAGCTTGCATGTTTTTTATTTAATTTTTGTTGCAACTATTTTTAAAAAGGAAGTTTTTCGTTTCCATTTATCAATTGAAACTTGAGCGCTTTTCAAATAAGTTAATTCGCTAACCGGGGCTTCTTTTTTCAAGTGCAATGACTTCCTTTGCCCAGCAAAAGGTATTGTATTTGAAATAAGACCTCTGTACTGGTGTTTACCTATTCTACAGAAATAAATTGTTCACCATGTATAATTTAAGAGTGCAAATTAGATTGGTTGGTCGTTTGTGAAAGCATTTTTTTTTAAAGAAAGCGAAATTTCTCTCGCATAAAGTAACCATGCAGATTGGTTGTCTAGAGTACGCTGGTATCCTCACTTAATAACATGATTATTCATGGTCATAGTGATTTTTCGTCAGATTTGTGATCTTTAATTTTAATCTTTTTGATAAAAAAAACTCTAAAGTAGAGAAAAGAAAAACTTGAATGTCCTGGTTTGTTACAGTTGTTATTAATTGGAAATTGAGTTTTTACACTCAATCCTTTTATATTCAATCAAAAGTGCCACATATTTGCATTCTATTTATCTATTTTACTGTTTTGTTAAATATTTCAATTCATATTTATTTGAAGTATCATTTTAATAAAACAAATTCCTACCATATCTACTTTTCTAACGTTGCCACCATTTTGAATCATTTGGACTACAAGGTCAACATAACCTTCAAGTGCAGCATAATGTAAAGGTGTACAGCCAGCCTGTAACGAAGCATAAATCATACTCACTTCTCATTCATGTATACCATCGCATAATCGCTAGGGTAAAACTGATGTCCGAAACTACCGTTATGGACATTCCAAGATGTAAAATTGGGTCAAATAACAGTCTATAAGGAATAGAAATAAGTGCAGTTACGGACACCAGTTCAACATATGAAAATAATGTAATCAATATATAGATGTGTAGCAAACAAAGAAATAAAAATTATAGGTCTTCAAATCTAATATTAAAATAAGCTTATTCATCAACTACTTTCTAGACTACTTACATACTGTATACTGTATACAAATACTCAATGTATAATGGAAATTTCTTGATTTCTTTCTTTTTCAAATCTGAACAGATATTGAGTTGTGAACATTCCTTGGTAAGTTTTCACCATTCCTAAGCGGGTAGTACAAGATTATTTTTCTAATTTTGAACGGGTTTTGATTGATGAACAAATTATTTTTTGATTGAAACAGCTATGCATCCATATTTACCATCGTGAACTCAAAAAGAGAACCCTGCCTGCTAAATCACAAAAAAAAAACAACACAATCTTATTATTAGAACCTTCAGAAAAATGCCAAATCGTGATCATATCTAATAACACGTGGAAAGATTGCATGGAAAAGCATTTTTTATAATAGGAAAACCGGATTAAAAAAATATTCTTGTACTTCGGGAGGTAGAACTTGTATATATATCAAAAGAAGGTGTTATTTTCAATAAGAAGGCACGTTCTCGTCAAACATGTGTTTAAAGCGCTGAACAAAAATTACACACTATGGATGAAGTTGTTGCTCGTAATCGGGTTTCTGGTTTATGGTAGGTTTAACAAATCTTCTACTTGTTCTTCTAAACTGGTCCGAACTAGTTCAAATTCGAAACTGGATAAACATTTGTTTCCTTAAAAAGAAACCAGTTTCCTAAACTTACCAAACCTCCTCGTAAGGTTTGCACAGTTTTACACACCCATATAAGAACTTTTTGTTTCGAAACAGGTAAACCGAAACCTGTTTTAAAACAAACAATGAACCATTCAAAACCCGAAATCCTACTAATTAGATATAAGAAGATGTGGTATGAGTGCCAATGAGACAACTCTCCATCCAAATCAAAATTTATAAAAGTAAACCAATATAGGTCAAAGTACGGTCTTCAACACGGAGCCTTGGCTCACACCGAACAGCAAGCTATAAAGGGCCCCAAAATTACTAGTGTAAAACCATTCAAACGGGAAAACCAACGGTCTAATCTATATAAAAATGAGAAACGAGAAACACTTATGAACCACACACTAGTTTGACTGCAACAAATTGGCCCCTAGATCGCAAAGATACACAATTAGATTTTTAAAAAACACAGCTATATTAAAACTTTACACCTGAATTTGAAGACACAAATCGATTTCAAAATTAGAAATAAATTTTTATGGCGATTTAACTTTTGTGCATCTCTTGAATATTCATGTATTGTTTCGTCAGAAATTGGATTTCTTCCGTGTTTAAAACTTTAATTTGTTTAATCTAGCTGCGTATGTTTTTGAAATCTAGTTATGTCGTTTGAAAATCTAGGTGTGAATTTTAAATCTATCTGTGTATTTTTAAAAACAGCTTGGTTTTTATTTTGCAATCTACAAATATGTAGGTTGTTTTTTTTGTTTTTTTTGTTCAGCGTTTTACCAATAATTTTGACGAGTACGGTTTTACATACAATTGAAATAAACAATAAGAAATAAAAGCATTCAGTTATTTTGTAGAAAACCTTTAACTATTTTATAAATATCATAATAACAAGGATTTAATGAAGTTGAGATATCAGCAGAGAAAGGAAGATATAAAAAATGACACATCTGGAAAGAGGGCAGCATAAAATAAGAATTCGGGTTTGTTTGTATTGCACGTGGACGTTGAAAGCCTGCTTCAGAAGTGATTGTGCAAAACAGTATTCTCATATAAATTTAAGACTTTCTGCCGTTGTTAACTGCAATTAAATATTAATTTCCGTAAAATATATCATGCTATAAAGTGGTATATAACGGCTACTTTTATCAAAATTCCTGCAGTTGTTTCATTTACAACCAAGGAACAATTAAAAAAAAAAGTGTAGTATATATATATTATATTTTAACTGAGACTACTATGTTATAGTAGTCTCAGATTTTAAAAAGGAAACACGGGCAATTCAAATTAAAGGAAGCCCAGGCTAAAAAAAACATTATTATTCAATAGATATAGAAGGAACTTATAAAACTACAAAAGATTATAGTTGACAATAGTTGGATACAAGAATTGGAGTTCTTCGTTGCTTCAGAGTTTTAACCCCGTAAATAATATTTTGACCTGCAATCTCTCCTCAACCAATAAAATAAGATAAGATAATGATTATTTATCAAAGTGTAAAAGAGTAAAATAACAAAATACCGAACTCCAAGGAAAATTCAAATTAGAAAGTTCTTTATCAAATGGAAAATCTATAAAAAACTCAAGTACATAATGAATCAGTAAAATATCAGATTGATTTATAGCTGAATTTAAATTATGTACACATTCAGGGTTACTCTTACATCCACAAATCGCTTATTAGGAAATACAACACAATCAATATTTTTTTACTTAAAATAAGTTCAGTCTGAATCACTAAATGGCGTATTTTATTGTATTAAAGAAATATTAAATGTTTACCTCATCAGCATAATTGGAGTCGGCGCCATTTTCTATCAAGGCTGCTGCATTTTTTGCATCTTTTCCTCTGACGCATTCAAGCAAATTTTGTGATAACTGAATTAAAAACATGTATTTTTATAGCTCATAAGACAATAATAAAAACAAAACAGCAGCAAAAGTGGAATTTGTATAAAAATAAGAAAATGTGGTATGATTGCCAATGAAACAACTATCTACTTAAGACGGAATGAAAAGTATGTAACAATTACAGGTCACCGTATGGCATTCACCAATAAGCAAAACCTATACCGTAATTAAGCTATAAAAGATTATGGGGTAAAAAAATGCGAAAAAAAAATCAAAAGAAAAAAAAAATGGTCTGATTCAAACTATAAAATCATAAATAATAAAAAAAAAAAACAAGTAACAGACAACAACTACTGGACTAAATGTCCTGGCTTTGGACAGGAACATGAAGAATGTATTAGGATTAAAGTAATTTCACAGTGGCCTTTGGGTGATCTAATTGTACTCATCTCACTCTGTTTGGGGTTTTCTAGCTTTTACTGCTGCTGCTGTCGTTACCCATTTCATAGTCGCTATGACTTCACTTCCTACCAGAAACAGCAATATGCAAACCTTAATTGGTAACAGCAGCAAAAACCCTTAAAAGAGTGAAATGAGCACACATAGCCATTTCGAAACAAACTGACGAAATGAAAAAGAAAATTTCTCAAGACACCAGTGAAAAAGCATGGACAGTCAATTCACCTTTCCACCACAACCCTACTATACACTGCATGTTACCTCCCTTGGTAAAATTTACAAGAACAACAGCGGGGAAAAACTCAACGTCTTCCTTTTGTGAATATTTACGAAAGAAACCCCGTCCGGAAGAATTTGAACATCAGACTTATCATTGAACTTGGTGTGGAAATAGAAATGTCCAGTGTGGCGTGTTTTTTTTAACTTAATTTTTTTTTGGGGTGGGGGTCTTTTAGAAAAATCACGCAAATGAATATAAAACTATTCAATAAAAGCTACGAAAATGCTTTTATTTCGATGACATTTTGCTTTTGTTTTGATTTCTACCATATTTCCCTTACTTTAGTTTTCAAATATTGTTAATTGTCAGAACATCATAGACATAGTTCAGAATTGAAACTGTAATGCTGTGTATTTCAGTACGGACTCGATGAACCTGATAGTACAGTAAATGGAACAGAAATTGGAATAACCTCTTCTTGTTATAGTTTTAAACTTATGATTCTTAACTTTTACCCACGTTATGGAGAGCTTGTCACACATATTATATACTCACACGCAAAATTTCCTTTCGATAAAAAGAAATAACTTCCATTACATGGAAATGCAACATAGTAGAACTTGATAATCTTATTTTATTTTATCATTAAGTATATTTATTTTGGATAAGGCATACTGTAACACACACGGGGTTAATACAAAATGATATTCAAGTTTCGTTCTTATTGAATTATCGTAACACCATAACTGTTCAAATTCATAAGATAAAACCGCTGTGGCTAATATTTGGTCAACCTAATGTGGAGAAACATAATGCAACAAAGTAAGCCATAATAAACTTACTTGTTCACTCGAAAGTTCAGATATTTCTATCTTGTTCAGTCTCATATTTGATTACATCAGTTCCGTTGTCTCATCATCTGTAAAATAACAATATAAATATGTCCATAAAACGTTTTTATATATACAAAACTGATTGTCAAAAGATAAGACCAAAAAAACTTTTATGCATGTTGATTGAATAAATATGCATAATCAGCAATTTACAGTATGTCAGGAGACTACAATTTTGCTTTAAAAGTCGCTCCCGATTAAAAACTGAATGGAATGAATATATGCAAATAATTCAAATGTAGACATCTGCTTGATTGTTTAGCAAGTTTCAATAGACGTGTTAAGAAAGTCAATACGATTTTGACGCTGATGTTAAATACCAATACCACTACAGGCTATAGTGGGGACCATCTCAAAAAGCACAGATAATCATTCAATATAGTTACCTGTATGGGTTTGTTTGATAATACTGAGATGATTCTTAAACAATAAAATAGTAACAATTTATTCCGCAACACACGGACGAGGATCCAGCAAAACAACACGAACATTAGTCTTGCATTGTGTCATAGTAGGGATCGATTAAGTTTAAGATTGTTGTTCCCCCATTTCTTACTATTTTGTTGAACGACTGCAAGGAAAATCTACAAAGTGATCAGAACAAATAAATAGAAAACACAGGAATCAAATCACATTCAGTTTTACTCTACATCAATCTTTGTTCAAAGCGTTCGTTTATTTGAAATTTATTTGAAAAATAATTGTCATGTCGGGGCCTTTCTTAGCTTTTATATGCGGGAATGGTTTTGCTCCATGTTGGGGTCTGTCATACGGTGATCTATAGTTGCAAACATTTACGTCATTTGGTCTCTGGTAGATAGTTGTCTATTTTGGCAATCATACCGCATCTCCTTATTTTATATCCTTTTTTAGAATAGAGAAATGTGTTACACAGTAGCGTAAAATTCTAAAAATAAACCAAACTAGAAATTTGTGTACTTGACAATTAAAAAAAAAGACTGAAACAAAAGCGTTTTCAATTTGGTTATCTTTATATTTTTGTTTTATCTAGAAAGGTCACTGACAATTTTATATAATGTTAAATGAATTAATTCTTATTCACATTAAAAATTTTGCCCTGACAGTTTCCTTCTATCAACTTTAATCAGTTAGTTTTTCGGAAAAGAGAGGTTATCGAATTAAGTTTTAAAAGATTACAACGTTTGGACATTATCAAGCATGTTAAATTTACGTTTCGGTGAAGGGTCGGAAGTTGTTTTTTTGTTTTTATTCTTGTTACCACGGCTTCCTCCACCAACAAAACAGAACACCACGATTAAATTGAGATATTGTTGAAAGTAGCGTTAAACTTTCACATGGAGAAGTTAATGTTAGTATCTTTGGGTCAGGAGCACGCTAGGGGGTCTCTTCCTATATGAAGGTATATACATATGTGCCGCCGGAATGGGTCCCTTTTTTGATACGTCAAATGTATCAATGGGGTGCAAGTTTACCGAGGAAATATATAAAATAGGTAGTAATTGACCAATTGTGAAATATTGTATGTGCATATAGGTACTATTTGAGCTGATAAATATATGAATGGGTTATGATTTCGCTGTGAAATATATGTATAGGTAGGGATTTCACAATTATTCAATATATGAATTGGGGGGTGATTTTTAAATCCCAGCTGCACAACTGTACCCAAAATCCCATGTTGAGAACCCCTCCCCGTGGTCAGGAGGTTATTTTGAAAATGGGAATATTCATTTTCACCTCTTTCAAAACAAAGTCTGCTAAATTATATGTCGGGCATTTTTTTTTTTTTTTTTTCGATTTGCTTCATTTTGTTTTGCCTTAGATTCACTATACACTCCGCTTTCTAAATTGGACGGTATATAGTAATGGTTGAATTGGTCCATCCGTCCGTTATGTCGTCCCTCTGTCCATTCATTGCATTCATACCCAGATAGTAGTAGACAATACGAATCACATATAGCTCATGAGAAGTGGTTTTCTTGAACTTTAAAACGAAACGATGCGCAGCAAGACAAGCTTCTTCTGTAGCCCCCTGCTTCTTTAAGTTTTTTTTATAGAAATAGCACTGTATCCACTTGTGTCCACTTTTCATTTTCTTTTTTATATATAGATATAACGATGCGTTCAGATTAGTACTGATTTGTTTAAGCCACACATGTATACGCGTCCCTGTATCCCTGGACACAAAATGCAGGCTAACTATATTTTGCAACGGAAATAGGAATATCTATTGTGGAGAGACAAACTGAGTTATTTAACTATTAAACATATTCTAATCATATCGCTTAATATATATATTTGGACTTGTGGCCGTAAAATCCGTCATTCCCATTCGTACATATATTTTTGTTAAGTTTTGTTTCAAACAAATACAAATTAATGTGTGAATGTATGAAGATCTACGTAAGGCCAATGCACGTCTTAAAATTTGGAGTCGACGGTTAACTGTTCGCTTCATGTTGTATCAAACACACCACAAAGGTAAACTATTATACTACGCCGGGATACTTTTCAGTGCAATTGCATTTTGAGAAAGTCCACACTTAAATCTTGTATCGGTACTGGTATTTAACATCAGCGCAGTATTTAAACCCCTTTCCTAACACGTCTAATATAACATCGTAGATTTGTTTTTGAATTATTTGGACTAAGAGACAATGGGCAAGGTAATCCATGTTAAGTAATTGAAACAACATAATCGTGATGTTCAAATACATTGTTGAATAGGCTCACAGTAAACAATGTTAAAGTAAAACAGTAAAACTGTAATAGTAGTAAAGTTGTAATACGATCGTCTGCCGATATACGTGTCAGCAACAATTAGTATAAACAAAACGTTATGTTCGACAGGTAACATGGCCTTGAGCAAGTATTTAGAACAAAATATAAGTATTTATGTAATAGTTATACACCGAGGGATAGGTGTGTCTGGATAAGAAACCCCGACGGCCGGAGGGGTTTCTTATCCAGACACGCCGTATCCCGAGATGTATAACTAACTTACACCCCATGCTAAACCCTATATTTCTTAACATTGATTACTAAATGAAAAAAAATGGATAGCTTATTTATATACAATATCAAACCATGATTTATAAGATTTTTATTTTACATGAAACCCCACTAGTAACCTTACTTTGGCTATCTTCGTTCAAACTTTGACAAGTGAGTAGGTTTTACAAATGTCAAAGTTCCCGTTAAATCCTTGTGCTAATATGGATCAGCAGGTCAAGGTTGACCGTTTCGTGCATTCGTATTACAAAAAAAATACATCATGCTCCTTGTATGCAGTTGTCAATATGGACGGGTATAAGACGGACATTTTGAGTCAAGCGTTGGATTTGGTAGAAGAGACTAAAGATAAAGGCAATATGATAACCCAAAGTACTTACATGTATCAGTTTAATGAAGGTAATCATAAATGTATTTTATATGTTACGGTTTTATAACACCCCCTCTATTCTCAAGTATAAACAAACATTTATATTCGGACATACTGAGGATAGGTGTGTCTGGATTAGAAATCCGAGGACCGGACACGCTCAACATACAAAAATACAGATTGAATATTCATAAACTCCCTTTTTTGTGGGTCAATCCAGGGGTGGAGGTCCGGGAGTTAGAATCTCCGTTTATTTAAAGATCAATGCTTAAGAATAGAGACATATGACCGGGATCAGAGGCGGATCGAGGGGGTTCCGGGGGTTGGAACCCCCTTATTTTGCGACGATCAGTGCATATGAATGGGGAAACATGGTTGGAACCCCCTTTTTATCATGGGTTGGAACCCCCTTTTCATCCTGGGTTGGACCCCTTTTGAAAATTGGCTGAATCCGCCCCTGGGGATCAAAAGTTTATCTTCAAGCAAAGGATTATTTAAAGGATTTTTTTTTAAATTCAAAATAGATGCTTAATACTTTTTTCGCTATTTGAAATTTCAAATAGCGAAACAATTTAAAAAAAACCCACATTTTAGGAAATTCAAATTGAATTTCCTAAAATGTGTTTGTTTTAATATCTTGAAACAACTTGTAGTGAACACTATTAGTAATTTCTTTTGTTCATGCTTTTTAAAAAAAATAATCAATTTCTATTGTTATGAATAACAATGGACTGTGTTTTCGGGATGTAGAAGCAGGGGTTTCCAGAAACCCCGCTCGTCACACCCTGTGGTCAAAATCCATTGTTCTTCGTTACAATAGATCTATTCAATTTACACTTGTTTCAGAAATAGAAACTATGAAGTATAACAATAGAACTGGGGTGTAATTTTACTTTAAACGTTTCTTTTTTGCTTAATAAACTTGTCACATATATGTACATACATATACGGTCTGCGACATTATATAAGTCTCTAAATAGCTCAGGGTGTAAAAAGAGGTGAATAGATTATAACAGAGATTATCAAAGATCTTACCATCGAATTCCAAGAGGGACACATAAATCATAAACCATTCAATAAAGATTTTCTTGTGCCACAACGCGTAAAAAAGAAATATCACAACGTAAAGACAAACCACAAAACTCTACGATAAAACAACAAACGTTAAGATAATAATCACAATTCGTGATAAAAACACTGAACACGAGGAAAGATTCACACGGCTTAAAGAAGAAACCACATATCTCAAAACTAAAACCACTTAAGGTAAAGATAAAACACTGAACACGAGGAAAGATTCACACGGCTTAAAGGAGACACCACATATCTCAAAAATAAAACCACTTAACGTAAAGATAAAAACACAGAGCGTAAGGAAAGATTTACACGGCTTAAAGAAGAAACCACTTAACTCAAAAAATAGAAACCCTAAACATAAAGATAAAACTACAGACCGTAGAGAAAAAATCACAACATATAAAATCCCATAACATAAATAGTATTTGCCTCCTAACACAGTTTTGGTATTTCTGTTTTGAAATTCTGCGTACAACTTTACTTTTGGGCATTACACACGATCGTGTTCTTCTGTGCGATTCATGACTGCAGTAAATATTCATCTAGGAAGCACAGTAGTCAACAATAGTTTGACACACAGTATAGACTCTTGCCTTTCTAAAACCATATGTTGTTTGACTAGTTGCTAGGTGTTTGTCATATTTCCTTTTAATATGTTTCAAAATTAACTTTATAGGTATTAAAATTAACTTTATAGGTATCAAAATATACTTAACAACAAAAGAAACGTCCATTGTTTTCTTTGGAGAAAAGAAATTCTATTGTATATAACTTTTTTTAATTATTGAAATGAGTCAAAATTTTGACACAACATTTCTGAAGCTATAAACAATAAATTCGGTGAAAATGAGACTTTTCTTAACTTTAACTTTTGACATCTCAAAAACACATTTTTAACCAAAAAAAACAACAAAAAAAAATTCCTAAAATTATGAAAACTAAAATCATCTGTATCTTTTCCTATGAAAACAACGTAAAATGACTTTGATTTTCAGTTTCTTATTCCAATTCTTGTCTGATGACCATTTTCAATTTTACTTATCTCAGACTTTTGATTTTTGTCACCAATAAAATGAAAATTCTCTGTAAACTCTCTTTTATATTCAAGGTCATGCAGATATGTTTTGTTTGTATAAGATTCAATTTTTTAATTCTGAATTTTTTCAGTGGATGTAACGTGATTGAAAAACTGTAACGAGTGCAAACTATAAGGTAATGTCATTTGTGAAAAAAAAACAGGATATAAGTTACCAAGAGGAAAAAACTAAATCTACACGTCGTAGAAAGACGGACTTAACCGTAACCAAAAGAAAAGAAAAAAAAACTAGATTATAGACAGAAAAACGTAAGATTGAGCATCACAATATCCCACATAAAACCGAGGACGAAGTCAGCGGCTCCGGGAGGGCTAACAGTTTAGGTCAATCTGATTAAAATTCAGACCTATATAAACTCGCGTGCTCGTACATATAACTCATATTCAGAGAACTATATTTTAATTAGATTGAGTTCAGGTTCCACTTTTCAGTTAAAATCCGTCGATAATATACATAAATAATATACATAACGTTATTGAGGATTGATAAATGTTATTCTCCAGCTCTAAAACAACCCTGAATCTGAAAATTTGAAATGCAATCGCAGTACTTCTGGTCAAATAATATACAAGACTGTAGAGGAAATAAAATGCTTCGCTGGGGCGCAGCTTGATACGACCGCAGAGGTCGAACGGTGAACAGTTGGGGCAAGTATGGACACTATATTCATGCTTGATAACACTCTGAATTTGGATTGTGATTAAATATTTGACACAGCATAGGTTTCTGACACATAATGAATGTGGTCAAAGAATTGAAAAATTTGAAATTGGACTTTACCTATTATGGTCCAATATCCAAAATCTAATTACATGGTTATTTTCAGAATATTCAAGTACACCAAGAATTTAATTGATATATTTATTAATGGACAATATTATTTAAGTTTTTAAAGGGTTTCGCTTCATAAAAAATAATTTATATAGAATAACAAACAAACCTACCAGGAAGTTAGAATTTCAAAAAATTAAAAAAAAAAATGGAAAAAATCATTCATCATTAATACAATTTAAAAAAATCTATAAAACATACCTTATTATTTTTTCAAAATATATAATGAACAGTAAATTTCAAACTACAGTTTACATAATTTCTAAAATTAGATTTGAGTTATATTTATTTTTAACTATAAAATCTACTAACAATTTCTAAAGATTGTGCAATACAGCTCTGAATTTAGATTGTGATTAAATATTTGACACAGCATATGTTTCTGAAACAGAATGAATGTGGTCTAAGAACTTAAAAATTTGAAATTGGACTTTTATCTATTATGGTCCAATATCCAAAATCTAAATACATGGCATATAAAAGAACCCCAAGAATTCAATTTATGATGAAATCAAACAAAGTTTAATTTTGGACCCTTTGGACCTCAATGTAGACAAATTAAATCACAGGGTCCAAAATCCAAAATCTAAATACATGGTTAGATTCAGCATATCAAAGAACCCCATATATTCAATTTTGTTCATATCAAACAAAGTTAATTTTGGACCCTGATTTGGGCCAACTTGAAAACTGGACCCAAAATCAAAATGAAAATACATTTTAGATTCAAACATATCAATGTCCCCCTTGAAGCCATAAGTTAAATTTTCGACCCTTTGAACCAACTCGAAAACTGGACCCAAAATCAAAAATCTAAATACATGTTTAGATTCAAGCATATTAAAGAACCTCATGAATGCAATTTTTGTAAGAATCAGACTAAATTTAATTTTGAACCCTTTGGACCAATTCGAAAACCGGCCTCAAAAATCCAAAATCTAAATGCACGATTAGATTCAACATATCAAAGAACCTCAAGAATTCAATTTTGTTGAAATCAAACAAATTTTAATTTTATACCCTTTGCACCTCAAAGTGGATCAATTTAAAACGGGGCCCAGAATCCAAAATCGTAATACACTGTTAGATTCAGCATATTTAAGAAAACCAAGAATTTAATTTTGTTGATATCAAACAAAGCTTCATTTTGACCCTTTGGACCTAAATGCGGATAAATTTAAAAACGGGGCCCATAATCCAAAATCTTAATACATGGTCAGATTCAGCATATTAAAGAGCCCCAAGAATTCAAGACTTTGAATTAAACCCCATTGAAATTGTTCAAGAAATAAGCAATTTATACACAGTATCACAAAAGTATTGTTTTGGCCCTTTTTCCTAGACGGTTATGGCCATAACCCCCAAAATCAATCCCAACCTTCCTTTAATGGAATGGAACCTTGTGGTGCAATTTCAAAAGGATTCCATAGACTTATACTCAAGTCATTGTCCAAAACCAGAAAATCCTAGTTTTTGGCCCTTTTCGGCCCCTAATTCCTAAACGGTTTGGGCCATGACCCCAAAATCAATCACATCCTTCCTTTTGAGGTATGGAACCTTGTGGTGAAATTTCATAGAGATCCATACACTTATACTCAAGTTATTGTCTGTGAACCTAAATGTCTTCGGACGCCGACTCGGACATCGCCATAGCATAATATGAACGCAAAATACTTTGCGGTCGTATAAAAAGACATGACTGTAAAATAAAATATCACAAAATACAACATATAAAACTAAAGCAAAAACATCCCCTTTTGGATGAACTCATGATGGGTAAGTAGTTTATTATTAGATATTCAGTTCAATTTTCAACTTTACTAATTCACGTATTATTACAAATTGTAATTCTGTGGTTAATATCTCATGTAAAGTCTTTTCTTTTGCTGATAATAGTTAATGGTATCAATATCGACGTTTAATTGTCAATTTGCATTTGTGAGTCAAATAAGTGTTTTTTTAATCAGAGTTCTGAAAAGGCAGAAACTTTTGTTTTGCTCAATATCTTCCGTCACATCTATACCCTTTTGGTGACTTATCCAAATCATCTAATTAGTTGTAGAAGTATATGGAAGGTTGGATTTTGCTTTCTTTTATTTATTTACCCATTATATATTGACATGAATCAATAGACATATAATGTGACGTGACATATTTTAGAGTATTTCTATTCGCTACATCCAGACACTAGCTGTATTGTTTAAATGTTTACCTACAATAACTGGATGTTTATCATTTAATCTTTCTTATATATTAAGATATAAATAGGTTATCAGATCGCAATGTTTTATTCTTTTATATTTATCCTATCAAACTGTTCTATATTTTTCAGATCTATTTCACCAACATGGCACAGTTCTTAAATTCAAATGGACTTATTAACTACGACTAAAAATTCAAATACCTAGATCGGTTTCCCCCTACAGATTTTTATGTGATAAGCATTCCATGCTTCTATCCAGATGACGTCCAAATACGTTGATAATAGAAATGTAAACACGTATAATTTTGATCTTTGATGAAGCTTCTAAAATTTTGGTGAAGAATTCTAACTTTTAAATATGACATCTCACTTCGGTATGTGTATGAAACCTCGGACTTCAAAAAATAAGCAAACTAAAAGTTATTGTTCCAATGTAACTTTAATTTGAATTCTAAACTGTTGACGACCTTTAGGTTAATTGACAGAAAAAAATAAACCTTTGCGGTTCATCTGTAAAACTACACATAACTGTGCCACCATATACTTTTAGTTAATAAAATGTAATGTCACAAAATGATTAAAACTATTGAAGCATATCAGTTTTCTCATACTGTAAAAGACGTTTTAAACCAAATTTTGTATAAATAATTTGCATGATATTTACCCACGAAATATCAATATACTTAAAATTGAGAATGGAAATGGGAATGTGTCAAAGAAACAACAACCCGACCAAAGAGCAGAAAACAGCGAAAGGCCACAAATGGGTCTTCAACACAACAAGAAAATCCCGCTCCGGGAGGCGGGCTTCAGCTGGCCCATAAACAAAAATGTGTACTAGTTCAACGAAATTGGACGTCACACTAAACTCCAAAACATATAAATTAACTAGAATTAAAAACAAACAAGACTAACAAAGGCCAGAGGCTCCTGACTCGGGACATGCGCAAAAATGCGGCGGGTTAAACATGTTTTTGAGATCTCAACCTCCCTGTACATCTAGCCTATGTAGAATAAACAAACACACAGCAATACGCACACTTAAACTCAGTTCAAAAGAAGTCCGAGTCCGATGTTAGAATATGTAACAAAAGAAACTAAGCAAAATTTTAATGATACATAAATTAGCAAAGGATTACTAGCAGTTACTGACATGCCAGCTCCAGACCTCAATTTAAATGATTGAAAGATTATGTCTTCATCATATGCACATATAGTTATCTAAGTATATTATAAATGTTTATACCGTTGGTTATATTTCAAACGAAATTGTAGACATTGTATGATTGATACCCAAGAAAGTTAAATTTACTTGCAGAATACTTATAGTAGTATATTGTTATCATTGACTTAACGTTAAGTCATTGATGTTCAGTTGGTTGTTATAGTGCAAATGCTATTCTTTAACTTCTATTAAACCCACTCTCTCAGTGAGGGGTGGGGTGCTTGTCTGGAGCCTGTAATATATATAGTCATAGTATGTTTCACCTTATCAAGTCTCTTTGAGCAGGTATATAGTTCCCTTAAACATGACCATTGGTCGATTTTTTAAAATTATTTCAGATTTTTCCATGGCTACTCGGCATTTCCCGTAAATGATTTAATTTAATGTTCCCTCACTTTCACGGATAGTTGGTACTCAGACCAAATGGGATAAAGAGGTATGGTCACGAATAGTTTGTACTTAGACCAAATATGTCTATAAAACGTTTTTATATATACAAAAACTGATTGTCAAAAGATAAGACCAAAAAAAACTTTTATGCATGTTGATTGAATAAATATGCATAATCAGCAACTTACAGTATGTCAGGAGACTACAATTTTGCTTTAAAAGTCGCTCCCGATTAAAAACTGAATGGAATGAATATATGCAAATAATTCAAATGTAGACATCTGCTTGATTGTTTAGCAATTTTCAATATAGCATCGTAGATTTGTTTTTGAATTATGTGGACTAAGAGACAATGGGTAAGGTAATCCATGTTAAGTAATTGAAACGACATAATCGTGATGTTCAAATACATTGTTGAATAGGCTCACAGTAGACAATGTTAAAGTAAGACAGTAAAACTGTAATAGTAGTAAAGTTGTAATACGATCGTCTGCCGATATACGTGTCAGCAACAATTAGTATAAACAAAACGTTATGTTCGACAGGTTACATGGCCTTGAGCAAGTATTTAGAACAAAATATAAGTATTTATGTAATAGTTATACACCGAGGGATAGGTGTGTCTGGATAAGAAACCCCGACGGCCGGAGGGGTTTCTTATCCAGACACGCCGTATCCCGAGATGTATAACTAACTTACACCCCATGCTAAACCCTATATTTCTTAACATTGATTACTAAATGAAAAAGAATGGATAGCTTATTTATTTACAATATCAAACCATGATTTATAAGATTTTATTTTACATGAAACCCTACTAGCAACCTTACTTTGGCTATCTTCGTTCAAACTTTGACAAGTGAGTAGGTTTTACAAATGTCAAAGTTCCCGTTAAATCCTTGTGCTAATATGGATCAGCAGGTCAAGGTTGACCGTTTTGTGCATTCGTATTACAAAAAATACATCATGCTCCTTGTATGCAGTTGTCAATATGGACGGGTATAAGACGGACGACATTTTGAGTCAAGCGTTGGATTTGGTAGAAGAGACTAAAGATAAAGGCAATATGATAACCCAAAGTACTTACATGTATCAGTTTAATGAAGGTAATCATAAATGTATTTTATATGTTACGGTTTTATAACACCCTCTATTCTCAAGTATAAACAAACATTTATATTCGGACATACTGAGGATAGGTGTGTCTGGATTAGAAATCCGAGGACCGGACACGCTCAACATACAAAAATACAGATTGAATATTCATAAACTCCCTTTTTTGTGGGTCAATCCAGGGGTGGAGGTCCGGGAGTTAGAATCTCCGTTTATTTAAAGATCAATGCTTAAGAATAGAGACATATGACCGGGATTAGAGGCGGATCGAAAGGGGGGGGGATTCCGGGGGTTGGAACCCCCTTATTTTGCGACGATCAGTGCATATGAATGGGGAAACATGGTTGGAACCCCCTTTTTATCATGGGTTGGAACCCCCTTTTCATCCTGGGTTGGACCCCCTTTTGAAAATTGGCTGAATCCGCCCCTGGGGATCAAAAGTTTTATCTTCAAGCAAAGGATTATTTAAAGGATTTTTTTTTAAAATTCAAAATAGATGCTTAATACTTTTTTCGCTATTTGAAATTTCAAATAGCGAAACAATTAAAAACCACATTTTAGAAAATTCAAATTGAATTTCCTAAAATGTGTTTGTTTTAATATCTTGAAACAACTTGTAGTGAACACTATTAGTAATTTCTTTTGTTCATGCTTTTTAAAAAAAATAATCAATTTCTATTGTTATGAATAACAATGGACTGTGTTTTCGGGATGTAGAAGTAGGGTTTCCAGAAACCCCGCTCGTCACACCCTGTGGTCAAAATCCATTGTTCTTCGTTACAATAGATCTATTCAATTTACACTTGTTTCAGAAATAGAAACTATGAAGTATAACAATAGAACTGGGGTGTAATTTTACTTTAAACGTTTCTTTTTTGCTTAATAAACTTGTCACATATATGTACATACATATACGGTCTGCGACATTATATAAGTCTCTAAATAGCTCAGGGTGTAAAAAGAGGTGAATAGATTATAACAGAGATTATCAAAGATCTTACCATCGAATTCCAAGAGGGACACATAAATCATAAACCATTCAATAAAGATTTTCTTGTGCCACAACGCGTAAAAAAGAAATATCACAACGTAAAGACAAACCACAAAACTCTACGATAAAACAACAAACGTTAAGATAATAATCACAATTCGTGATAAAAACACTGAACACGAGGAAAGATTCACACGGCTTAAAGAAGAAACCACATATCTCAAAACTAAAACCACTTAAGGTAAAGATAAAACACTGAACACGAGGAAAGATTCACACGGCTTAAAGGAGACACCACATATCTCAAAAATAAAACCACTTAACGTAAAGATAAAACACAGAGCGTAAGGAAAGATTTACACGGCTTAAAGAAGAAACCACTTAACTCAAAAATAGAAACCCTAAACATAAAGATAAAACTACAGACCGTAGAGAAAAATCACAACATATAAAATCCCATAACATAAATAGTATTTGCCTCCTAACACAGTTTTGGTATTTCTGTTTTGAAATTCTGCGTACAACTTTACTTTTGGGCATTACACACGATCGTGTTCTTCTGTGCGATTCATGACTGCAGTAAATATTCATCTAGGAAGCACAGTAGTCAACAATAGTTTGACACACAGTATAGACTCTTGCCTTTCTAAAACCATATGTTGTTTGACTAGTTGCTAGGTGTTTGTCATATTTCCTTTTAATATGTTTCAAAATTAACTTTATAGGTATTAAAATTAACTTTATAGGTATCAAAATATACTTAACAACAAAAGAAACGTCCATTGTTTTCTTTGGAGAAAAGAAATTCTATTGTATATAACTTTTTTTAATTATTGAAATGAGTCAAAATTTTGACACATTTCTGAAGCTATAAACAATAAATTCGGTGAAAATGAGACTTTTCTTAACTTTAACTTTGACATCTCAAAACACATTTTTAACCAAAAAAACAACAAAAAAAATTCCTAAAATTATGAAAACTAAAATCATCTGTATCTTTTCCTATGAAAACAACGTAAAATGACTTTGATTTTCAGTTTCTTATTCCAATTCTTGTCTGATGACCATTTTCAATTTTACTTATCTCAGACTTTTGATTTTTGTCACCAATAAAATGAAAATTCTCTGTAAACTCTCTTTTATATTCAAGGTCATGCAGATATGTTTTGTTTGTATAAGATTCAATTTTTAATTCTGAATTTTTCAGTGGATGTAACGTGATTGAAAACTGTAACGAGTGCAAACTATAAGGTAATGTCATTTGTGAAAAAAAACAGGATATAAGTTACCAAGAGGAAAAAACTAAATCTACACGTCGTAGAAAGACGGACTTAACCGTAACCAAAAGAAAAGAAAAAAAAACTAGATTATAGACAGAAAAACGTAAGATTGAGCATCAGAATATCCCACATAAAACCGAGGACGAAGTCAGCGGCTCCGGGAGGGCTAACAGTTTAGGTCAATCTGATTAAAATTCAGACGTATATAAACTCGCGTGCTCGTACATATAACTCATATTCAGAGAACTATATTTTAATTAGATTGAGTTCAGGTTCCACTTTTCAGTTAAAATCCGTCGATAATATACATAAATAATATACATAACGTTATTGAGGATTGATAAATGTTATTCTCCAGCTCTAAAACAACCCTGAATCTGAAAATTTGAAATGCAATCGCATTACTTCTGGTCAAATAATATACAAGACTGTAGAGGAAATAAAATGCTCCACTGGGGCGCAGCTTGATACGACCGCAGAGGTTGAACCGTGAACAGTTGGGGCCAGTATGGACACTATATTCATGCTTGATAACGTTCTGAATTTGGATTGTGATTAAATATTTGACACAGCATAGGTTTCTGACACATAATGAATGTGGTCAAAGAATTGAAAAATTTGAAATTGGACTTTACCTATTATGGTCCAATATCCAAAATCTAATTACATGGTTAGATTCAGCATATTCAAGTACACCAAGAATTTAATTTATATATTTATTAATGGACAATATTATTTAAGTTTTTAAAGGGTTTCGCTTCATAAAAATAATTTATATAGAATAACAAACAAACCTACCAGGAAGTTAGAATTTCAAAAATTAAAAAAAATGGAAAAATCATTCATCATTAATACAATTTAAAAAAATCTATAAAACATACCTTATTATTTTTTCAAAATATATAATGAACAGTAAATTTCAAACTACAGTTTACATAATTTCTAAAATTAGATTTGAGTTATATTTATTTTTAACTATAAAATCTACTAACAATTTCTAAAGATTGTGCAATACAGCTCTGAATTTAGATTGTGATTAAATATTTGACACAGCATATGTTTCTGAAACAGAATGAATGTGGTCTAAGAACTTAAAAATTTGAAATTGGACTTTTATCTATTATGGTCCAATATCCAAAATCTAAATACATGGCATATAAAAGAACCCCAAGAATTCAATTTATGATGAAATCAAACAAAGTTTAATTTTGGACCCTTTGGACCTCAATGTAGACAAATTAAATCACAGGGTCCAAAATCCAAAATCTAAATACATGGTTAGATTCAGCATATCAAAGAACCCCATATATTCAATTTTTGTTCATATCAAACAAAGTTAATTTTGGACCCCGATTTGGGCCAACTTGAAAACTGGACCCAAAATCAAAAATGAAAATACATTTTTAGATTCAAACATATCAATGTCCCCCTTGAAGCCATAAGTTAAATTTTCGACCCTTTGAACCAACTCGAAAACTGGACCCAAAATCAAAAATCTAAATACATGTTTAGATTCAAGCATATCAAAGAACCTCATGAATGCAATTTTTGTAAGAATCAGACTAAATTTAATTTTGAACCCTTTGGACCAATTCGAAAACCGGCCTCAAAAATCCAAAATCTAAATGCACGATTAGATTCAACATATCAAAGAACCTCAAGAATTCAATTTTTGTTGAAATCAAACAAATTTTAATTTTATACCCTTTGGACCTCAAAGTGGATCAATTTAAAAACGGGGCCCAGAATCCAAAATCGTAATACACTGTTAGATTCAGCATATTTAAGAAAAACCAAGAATTTAATTTTTGTTGATATCAAACAAAGCTTCATTTTTGACCCTTTGGACCTCAATGCGGATAAATTTAAAAACGGGGCCCATAATCCAAAATCTTAATACATGGTCAGATTCAGCATATTAAAGAGCCCCAAGAATTCAAGACTTTTGAATTAAACCCCATTGAAATTGTTCAAGAAATAAGCAATTTATACACAGTATCACAAAAGTATTGTTTTGGCCCCTTTTTCCTAGACGGTTATGGCCATAACCCCCAAAATCAATCCCAACCTTCCTTTAATGGAATGGAACCTTGTGGTGCAATTTCAAAAGGATTCCATAGACTTATACTCAAGTCATTGTCCAAAACCAGAAAATCCTAGTTTTTTGGCCCCTTTTCGGCCCCTAATTCCTAAACGGTTTGGGCCATGACCCCAAAATCAATCACATCCTTCCTTTTGAGGTATGGAACCTTGTGGTGAAATTTCATAGAGATCCATACACTTATACTCAAGTTATTGTCTGTGAACCTAAATGTCTTCGGACGCCGACTCGGACATCGCCATAGCATAATATGAACGCAAAATACTTTGCGGTCGTATAAAAAGACATGACTGTAAAATAAAATATCACAAAATACAACATATAAAACTAAAGCAAAAACATCCCCTTTTGGATGAACTCATGATGGGTAAGTAGTTTATTATTAGATATTCAGTTCAATTTTCAACTTTACTAATTCACGTATTATTACAAATTGTAATTCTGTGGTTAATATCTCATGTAAAGTCTTTTCTTTTGCTGATAATAGTTAATGGTATCAATATCGACGTTTAATTGTCAATTTGCATTTGTGAGTCAAATAAGTGTTTTTTTAATCAGAGTTCTGAAAAGGCAGAAACTTTTGTTTTGCTCAATATCTTCCGTCACATCTATACCCTTTTGGTGACTTATCCAAATCATCTAATTAGTTGTAGAAGTATATGGAAGGTTGGATTTTGCTTTCTTTTTATTTATTTACCCATTATATATTGACATGAATCAATAGACATATAATGTGACGTGACATATTTTAGAGTATTTCTATTCGCTACATCCAGACACTAGCTGTATTGTTTAAATGTTTACCTACAATAACTGGATGTTTATCATTTAATCTTTCTTATATATTAAGATATAAATAGGTTATCAGATCGCAATGTTTTTATTCTTTTTATATTTATCCTATCAAACTGTTCTATATTTTTCAGATCTATTTCACCAACATGGCACAGTTCTTAAATTCAAATGGACTTATTAACTACGACTAAAAATTCAAATACCTAGATCGGTTTCCCCTTACAGATTTTTATGTGATTAGCATTCCATGCTTCGATCCAGATCACGTCCAAATACGTTGACAATAGAAATGTAAATACGTATAATTTTGATCTTTAATGAAGCTTCTAAAATTTTGGTGAAGAATTCTAACTTTTAAAATATGACATCTCACTTCGATATGTGTATGTAACCATGGACTTAAATCAGCAAACTAAAAGTTATTGTTCCAATGTAACTTTAATTTGAATTCTAAACTGTTGACGACCTTTAGGTTAATTGACAGAAAAAAATAAACCTTTGTGTTTCACCTGTAAAACTACGCATAACTGTGCCACCATATACTTTTAGTTAATAAAATGTTATGTCACAAAATGATTAAAACTATTGAAACATATCGGTTTTCTTATACTGAAAAGACGTTTTAAACCAAATTTTGTATAAATTATTTGCATGATCGATACCCACGAAATATCAATATTCTTAAAATTGAGAATGGAAATGGGAATGTGTCAAAGAAACAACAACCCGACCAAAGAGCAGAAAACAGCGAAAGGCCACAAATGGGTCTTCAACACAACAAGAAAATCCTGCTCCGGGAGGCGGGCTTCAGCTGGCCCATAAACAAAATGTGTACTAGTTCAACGAAATTGGACGTCACACTAAACTCCAAAACATATAAATTAACTAGAATTAAAAACAAACAAGACTAACAAAGGCCAGAGGCTCCTGACTCGGGACATGCGCAAAAATGCGGCGGGTTAAACATGTTTTTGAGATCTCAACCTCCCTGTACATCTAGCCTATGTAGAATAAACAAACACACAGCAATACGCACACTTAAACTCAGTTCAAAAGAAGTCCGAGTCCGATGTTAGAATATGTAACAAAAGAAACTAAGCAAAATTTTAATGATACATAAATTAGCAAAGGATTACTAGCAGTTACTGACATGCCAGCTCCAGACCTCAATTTAAATGGTTGAAAGATTATGTCTTCATCATATGCACATATAGTTATCTAAGTATATTATAAATGTTTATACCGTTGGTTATATTTCAAACGAAATTGTATACATTGTATGATTGATACCCAAGAAAGTTAAATTTACTTGCAGAATACTTATAGTAGTATATTGTTATCATTGACTTAACGCTAAGTCATTGATGTTCAGTTGGTTGTTATAGTGCAAATGCTATTCTTTAACTTCTATTAAACCCACTCTCTCAGTGAGGGTGGGGTGCTTGTCTGGAGCCTGTAATATATATAGTCATAGTATGTTTCACCTTATCAAGTCTCTTTGAGCAGGTATATAGTTCCTTAAACATGACCATTGGTCGATTTTTAAAATTATTTCAGATTTTCCATGGCTACTCGGCATTTCCGTAAATGATTTAATTTAATGTTCCCTCACTTTCACGGATAGTTGGTAGTCAGACCAAATGGGATAAAGAGGTATGGTCACGGATAGTTGGTACTTAGACCAAATATGTCTATAAAACGTTTTATATATACAAAACTGATTGTCAAAAGATAAGACCAAAAAACTTTTATGCATGTTGATTGAATAAATATGCATAATCAGCAACTTACAGTATGTCAGGAGACTACAATTTTGCTTTAAAAGTCGCTCCCGATTAAAAACTGAATGGAATGAATATATGCAAATAATTCAAATGTAGACATCTGCTTGATTGTTTAGCAAGTTTCAATATAACATCGTAGATTTGTTTTGAATTATGTGGACTAAGAGACAATGGGTAAGGTAATCCATGTTAAGTAATTGAAACGACATAATCGTGATGTTCAAATACATTGTTGAATAGGCTCACAGTAGACAATGTTAAAATGTCATGGTCCAGTGATTTTCAATTAATTACCAATTTTCAATGTTAAGTTTTCCGCTTAAGTTAGTTTGATAGGAACTATTTATGATATACCATTATTTTCTATAAAATTGCAGTACTGTCAATAAATCTCAGTTGGTCGACCATGTCGAGGCCCTGTCCCTGGTTCATGGTCCAGCGACCAATGTTGCTGTCAATCAGGTTGTCTGTTTCTGAATTTTCTGCAGACAGGCGAGACATATTTCTGTGTCGGCAGTTTATTTTAATAGCCCCATCATGATGTTTTCATTTATCATAAATATATGTATAATATTAACTTAAAGTGACTAATAAATAAAGTCAATATTAAATGCATTGATTAAATAATGATTATATATACGAATTAATCTTTACTATATAATACATTAATTAACCAGATTTAAACGATTAATTAAATATAAGTATAGAACAATGTCAATATTTATTTAACGTCTAATTAATAGTATATTTAATAGAACTTACAATTCAATACTAATCTAAATGAATAAATCATCTTGACATAGCAAATTAATATAATAAAGATTTAATAAATAATACATATGATAAAAGCTAATACTCTAGTTACATTAATTTCAATCTTATCAATAGAATGTAATGTAATATAATATTACTAGTAATATATTATGTTAATTCATATACATTCATTAGAAAATTGATTATTATCAAAATTTAATTTGACTTAACTTATAAACAATCAATATGCAAGTAAAATTTTCATTCATGACAATTAATCAAATACGAACTATTAACAGAATTAAAAGACATAATACAAGGCATACTGTATTAACGATTATAGTCATTAACTAAGTTAATTAGATATAAATAACTAGTAAATCAATTGACGTACATAAATCATTAAAGACTTAAATGATTAATATCAAACTCAAATTAGATCAAATTAGTAAATTATAAAGTAATATATTAATATACAATAATAATAATATAAATTACAAAATACAATAGTATCTGAATTAACGAATATTTAAATATTTTATTATAAAAAGTTAATAATTTAATGTAATAGTAATATTCTAGATAAATTACATTAGTACTAGGACTATTAATATTATAATATAAACAAGACATATAATGTTAATCTACTGATTGTAAGCAATTATTACTATAACTAATCAACTAATTTATGATCATACATATTATAGAATTATTAAAATTAATTAATATATCAACAATATATTAATTTATATTATACTTTAAATAACATAATAAATATAAACAATATTGAATTCAATCTAAATATCAGTAATTCATATATTAAGTTTAGTTGACAAATGATTTAAATAATAATTATATATTTAAATATTAAATAACAATTACTAGTTGAATTGAATATTCAAGTAAACTAATTATAATTAAATCATACTAAATTATTTTACAAACTAAAACTCAAACTTAATCAATTTAATAAAGTAATATGAATTTTATTTAGATATTATATTTAAAAATTAAATAAATTATAATCTTAAAATAAATTATTACATAAAAATAATAACGAAATTCTAACTAAAAGAAAAAATTAATTCAAAATTAAATTAATAAAATATCCAGACAAGTTATTAAGAAAAATTTAACTTTTACAACATAAATTATGATAATCATAAATTAATAAAGAGTATAGACATTAAAATGTCAAATATAATCTTAAATAAATTGAATTAAAAATTATTTAGAATAACAAATATAAATTATATAAAATTTAATAACTAGGTTAAATTTAAAAAAAAACCAACCGGATTTCCGCAAAAATCTTTTAACAGTCAATTAATGAGCACATTTCTTATGTTCAAACCCTTCCTTTTGTGATAATTCTATTGAACGACCAAGACTGCCTCTGCCAATGTTGAGCACCTAGTAACAGTTTCGAGTTTTTATTATCTGAAACTACAAGACAATAAATACTTAACACAAATTAATTTGATTGACAACTTAACATTTGTATATGTGATAATACAGCTTGAGTATATTGACTTTTGTTAGAATATACTTGTATTTCTTAATTTAAATTAGCCAGTGTTATAAAACCAATATTTCCTTTATTTCGAGATATTTCTCAATAGTAATAAATACTGACTAACCTCTTTGGTATATTTCCAATTTTTAATTATATGGTTGACCATATCAGGTAAATATCTGACAACTTCCTGGTGCTTAACAGATATTTAAATTTGATTAAACAATTATTTTTTATTTAGAAAAGTCAATAATAATATATCGAGCTTTAAATGTAATTTATATAGTTTCAAATCTTAGCTTGCCAATTGTAACACAAGCAATTTATTGCATCCTACAATAAACACGTTATTCGTATTGAACACTGAACCAACAACTTATTTCAACATGACTATGAAGATATGAAGACATACTTTAGTACCTATGTTTGTCTAAAAAATAGTAATGAAAATATTTTTCAACAGACTTTTTCTAAATCCAACGTTAAGAGTGCTCATTGTCTTATAATATGTATACCAAATTCAATTAAATCATTTTGAAGATAAAACTGGACAGTCACACACGACAGATGAAACCAAAACCATAGAAAGCCGTGAAACTTAATGGCTATTGCCATTTATGAACATTTGCGTGTGTAACTAAAGTAAGGTCTAGTGAATATCAACATTAGTGCTACTTGTAATTTCTTAAAATAACAACAGAAGAATGTATTTTGTAAAAATCTATAAAACATACCTTATTATTTTTCAAAATATATAATGAACAGTAAATTTCAAACTATAGTTTACATAATTTCTAAAATTAGATTTGAGTTATATTTATTTTTAACTATAAAATCTACTAACAATTTCTAAAGATTATGCAATACAGCTCTGAATTTAGATTGTGATTAAATATTTGACACAGCATATGTTTCTGAAACAGAATGAATGTGGTCTAAGAACTTAAAATTTGAAATTGGACTTTTATCTATTATGGTCCAATATCCAAAATCTAAATACATGGCATACAAAAGAACCCCAAGAATTCAATTTATGATGAAATCAAACAAAGTTTAATTTTGGACCCTTTGGACCTCAATGTAGACAAATTAAATCACAGGGTCCAAAATCCAAAATCTAAATACATGGTTAGATTCAGCATATCAAAGAACCCCATATATTCAATTTTGTTCATATCAAACAAAGTTAATTTTGGACCCCGATTTGGACCAACTTGAAAACTGGACCCAAAATCAAAAATGAAAATATATTTTTAGATTCAAACATATCAATGTACCCCTTGAAGCCATAAGTTAAATTTTCGACCCTTTGAACCAACTTGAAAACTGGACCCAAAATCAAAAATCTAAATACATGTTTAGATTCAAGCATATCAAAGAACCTCATGAATGCAATTTTTGTAAGAATCAGACTAAATTTAATTTTGAACCCTTTGGACCAATTCGAAAACCGGCCTCAAAAATCCAAAATCTAAATGCACGATTAGATTCAACATATCAAAGAACCTCAAGAATTCAATTTTTGTTGAAATCAAACAAATTTTAATTTTATACCCTTTGGACCTCAAAGTGGATCAATTTAAAAACGGGGCCCAGAATCCAAAATCGTAATACACTGTTAGATTCAGCATATTTAAGAAAAACCAAGAATTTATTTTTGTTGATATCAAACAAAGCTTAATTTTTGACCCTTTGGACCTAAATGCGGATAAATTTAAAAACGGGGCCCATAATCCAAAATCTTAATACATGGTCAGATTCAGCATATTAAAGAGCCCCAAGAATTCAAGACTTTTGAATTAAACCCCATTGAAATTGTTCAAGAAATAAGCAATTTATACACAGTATCACAAAAGTATTGTTTTGGCCCCTTTTTCCTAGACGGTTATGGCCATAACCCCAAAATCAATCCCAACCTTCCTTTAATGGAATGGAACCTTGTGGTACAATTTCAAAAGGATTCCATAGACTTATACTCAAGTCATTGTCCAAAACCAGAAAATCCTAGTTTTTTGGCCCCTTTTCGGCCCCTAATTCCTAAACGGTTTGGGCCATGACCCCAAAATCAATCACATCCTTCCTTTTGAGGTATGGAACCTTGTGGTGAAATTTCATAGAGATCCATACACTTATACTCAAGTTATTGTCTGTGAACCTAAATGTCTTCGGACGCCGACTCGGACATCGCCATAGCATAATATGAACGCAAAATACTTTGCGGTCGTATAAAAAGACATGACTGTAAAATAAAAATATAACAAAATACAACATATAAAACTAAAGCAAAAACATCCCCTTTTGGATGAACTCATGATGGGTAAGTAGTTTATTATTAGATATTCAGTTCAATTTTCAACTTTACTAATTCACGTATTATTACAAATTGTAATTCTGTGGTAAATATCTCATGTAAAGTCTTTTCTTTTGCTGATAATAGTTAATGGTATCAATATCGACGTTTAATTGTCAATTTGCATTTGTGAGTCAAATAAGTGTTTTTTTAATCAGAGTTCTGAAAAGGCAGAAACTTTTGTTTTGCTCAATATCTTCCGTCACATCTATACCCTTTTGGTGACTTATCCAAATCATCTAATTAGTTGTAGAAGTATATGGAAGGTTGGATTTTGCTTTCTTTTATTTATTTACCCATTATATATTGACATGAATCAATAGACATATAATGTGACGTGACATATTTTAGAGTATTTCTATTCGCTACATCCAGACACTAGCTGTATTGTTTAAATGTTTACCTACAATAACTGGATGTTTATCATTTAATCTTTCTTATATATTAAGATATAAATAGGTTATCAGATCGCAATGTTTTATTCTTTTATATTTATCCTATCAAACTGTTCTATATTTTCAGATCTATTTCACCAACATGGCACAGTTCTTAAATTCAAATGGACTTATTAACTACGACTAAAAATTCAAATACCTAGATCGGTTTCCCCTTACAGATTTTTATGTGATTAGCATTCCATGCTTCGATCCAGATCACGTCCAAATACGTTGACAATAGAAATGTAAATACGTATAATTTTGATCTTTAATGAAGCTTCTAAAATTTTGGTGAAGAATTCTAACTTTTAAAATATGACATCTCACTTCGATATGTGTATGTAACCATGGACTTAAATCAGCAAACTAAAAGCTATTGTTCCAATATAACTTTAATTTGAATTCTAAACCTTTAGATTAATTGACAGAAAAAATAAACCTTAATTTGTGTTTCACCTGTAAAACTACGCATAACTGTGCCACCATATACTTTTAGTTAATAAAATGTTATGTCACAAAATGATTAAAACTATTGAAACATATCGGTTTTCTTATACTGAAAAAGACGTTTTAAACCAAATTTTGTATAAATTATTTGCATGATCGATACCCACGAAATATCAATATTCTTAAAATTGAGAATGGAAATGGGGAATGTGTCAAAGAAACAACAACCCGACCAAAGAGCAGAAAACAGCGAAAGGCCACAAATGGGTCTTCAACACAACAAGAAAATCCCGCTCCGGGAGGCGGGCTTCAGCTGGCCCATAAACAAAAATGTGTACTAGTTCAACGAAATTGGACGTCACACTAAACTCCAAAACATATAAATTAACTAGAATTAAAAAACAAACAAGACTAACAAAGGCCAGAGGCTCCTGACTCGGGACATGCGCAAAAATGCGGCGGGGTTAAACATGTTTTTTGAGATCTCAACCCTCCCCTGTACATCTAGCCTATGTAGAATAAACAAACACACAGCAATACGCACACTTAAACTCAGTTCAAAAGAAGTCCGAGTCCGATGTTAGAATATGTAACAAAAGAAACTAAGCAAAATTTTAATGATACATAAATTAGCAAAGGATTACTAGCAGTTACTGACATGCCAGCTCCAGACCTCAATTTAAATGATTGAAAGATTATGTCTTCATCATATGCACATATAGTTATCTAAGTATATTATAAATGTTTATACCGTTGGTTATATTTCAAACGAAATTGTATACATTATATGATTGATACCCAAGAAAGTTAAATTTACTTGCAGAATACTTATAGTAGTATATTGTTATCATTGACTTAACGTTAAGTCATTGATGTTCAGTTGGTTGTTATAGTGCAAATGCTATTCTTTAACTTCTATTAAACCCACTCTCTCAGTGAGGGGTGGGGTGCTTGTCTGGAGCCTGTAATATATATAGTCATAGTATGTTTAACCTTATCAAGTCTCTTTGAGCAGGTGTATAGTTCCCTTAAACATGACCATTGGTCGATTTTTTAAAATTATTTCAGATTTTTCCATGGCTACTCGGCATTTCCCGTAAATGATTTAATTTAATGTTCCCTCACTTTCACAGATAGTTGGTACTCAGACCAAATGGGATAAAGAGGTATGGTCACGGATAGTTGGTACTTAGACCAAATGGGATAAAGAGGTATGGTGACCTAGACTTATTCTGCCTGGTAACATGACCGATATGGCAGGGGTTGTCTGTTTGGCCTTACTGAGTGTAGAAATACACAGCAAAATACAAAAATTACGTAGCTGTACCAACTTTGTGAAAAAGGTGAAAATGCAGCTATCAGTTAGTTTCCACATATGAAGTAGATGTAAGAAAGAGAGTAGTGCTTTACTTTGACAAGTTTTTGTCTCGCCTGCGACGAAGGTAGGTCATGGTCCAGTGATTTTCAATTAATTACCAATTTTCAATGTTAAGTTTTCCGCTTAAGTTAGTTTGATAGGAACTATTTATGATATACCATTATTTTCTATAAAATTGCAGTACTGTCAATAAATCTCAGTTGGTCGACCATGTCGAGGCCCTGTCCCCTGGTTCATGGTCCAGCGACCAATGTTGCTGTCAATCAGGTTGTCTGTTTCTGAATTTTCTGCAGACAGGCGAGACATATTTCTGTGTCAGCAGTTTATTTTTAATAGCCCCATCATGATGTTTTCATTTCCGCAAAAATCTTTTAACAGTCAATTAATGAGCGCATTTCTTATGTTCAAACCCTTCCCTTTTTGTGATAATTCTATTGAACGACCAAGACTGCCTCTGCCAATGTTGAGCACCTAGTAACAGTTTCGAGTTTTTATTATCTGAAACTACAAGACAATAAATACTTAACACAAATTAATTTGATTGACAACTTAACATTTGTATATGTTATAATACAGCTTGAGTATATTGACTTTTTGTTAGAATATACTTGTATTTCTTAATTTAAATTAGCCAGTGTTATAAAAACCAATATTTCCTTTATTTCGAGATATTTCTCAATAGTAATAAATACTGACTAACCTCTTTGGTATATTTCCAATTTTTAATTATATGGTTGACCATATCAGGTAAGTATCTGACAACTTCCCGGTGCTTAACAGATATTTAAATTTGATTAAACAATTATTTTTATTTAGAAAAGTCAATAATAATATATCGAGCTTTAAATGTAATTTATATAGTTTCAAATCTTAGCTTGCCAATTCGTAACACAAGCAATTTATTGCATCCTACAATAAACACGTTATTCGTATTGAACACTGAACCAACAACTTATTTCAACATGACTATGAAGATATGAAGACATACTTTAGTACCCATGTTTGTCTAAAAAATAGTAATGAAAATATTTTTCAACAGACTTTTTCTAAATCCAACGTTAAGAGTGCTCATTGTCTTATAAAATGTATACCAAAATTCAATTAAATCATTTTGAAGATAAAACTGGACAGTCACACACGACAGATGAAACCAAAACCATAGAAAGCCGTGAAACTTAATGGCTATTGCCATTTATGAACATGTGCGTGTGTAACTAAAGTAAGGTCTAGTGAATATCAACATTAGTGCTACTTGTAATTTCTTAAAATAACAACAGAAGAATGTATTTTTGTGCATATTAAATGTTTCAGAATTAACCTTGTGTGTTAAAATCATATGAAAAGAGTTTCTTGTAATTTTAACGTTATCGAAATTTTTGGACCAATGCATGCATATATACTAAACTAAGTCCTGTATGCACTTTATGATGGTATGATACTAAACCCCTAACAGGAGGGATTGTGCTTGATTTTAATATGATGAAGACATAATCTTTCAATCGGTTTAGTTGAGGTCTGGAGCTGGCATGTCAGTAACTGCTAGTAGTCCTTTGTTAATTTATGTATCATTGTCATTTTGCTTAGTTTCTTTTGTTACCTATTCTGACATCTGACTCGGACTTCTTTTGAACTGAGATTAAGTGTGCGTTTTGCTCTGTGTTTGTTTATTCTACATTGGCCAGATGTATAGGGGAGGGTTGAGATCTCACAAAACATGTTTAACCCCACCGCATGTTTGCGCCAGTCCCAAGTCAGGCCTTTGTTAGTCTTGTATGTTTTTCAATTTTAGTTCATTTATATGTTTTGGAGTTTAGTGTGACGTCCATTTTCGTTGAACTAGTACACATTTTGTTTAGGGGTCAGCTGAAGCCCGCCTCCGGGTGCAGGATTTTTTCGCTGTGTTGAAGACCCATTGGTGGCCTTCGGCTGTTTTCTGCTCTTTGGTCGGGTTGTTGTTTCTTTGCCACATTCCCCATTTCCATTCTCAATTTTACTTTTAATAGATTTATTACGAATCTATAACGTATTATCGACAAATAATATTTCATTCCGTGATTGTTGATCGCAAGCTAATTAACTTTTGAGTTTGTTGCCGAAGTTAACCGGATCGTGACATTAATAAACAATCAACACAGAGCACGTGGAGTACGTGACAAATAAGTGAACTGATAGAGCCAAGATATTTTTTTCATATTTTTCATGCGTTCCCATTTGTTAATTAAAATTTTCCATAACTGTTGTTAAATGATTTGTTGTATTACATTTGTTCTTAAAGAATCAGTTAAAGCTATTTACCTGCCAGTGCACGATTGTTTACATTCTTTCATCACAGTTTTCCCCTCGCACTTGTGCTGTGCGATGGCATAAGTTCTATCGAGAGGTTTCGTAGTTAGGGTCACTGCATACGGGAAAATACCGGCGAATTAGTGTACGGGAAGACAATAATTCAACAGCAGTATATTTATGAAGAATTTGATAATATAAAGGATTTTCTTTAACAAGAAAGTTCACGTACATTTGTTTTATATTAAAACTTGTCCATTCAAGTATATAAAACATATTCAACTTTTTTTCGAATTTGAAGTTTCATATTACAGAACCTCGTTATGTCGAAGTCGAAGGGACCGGACCAAAGTATTCGACTTATCCGAGGTTCGACTCATCCGAGGTCGAGTGTGTCGTCTTAAATTTGGAATGCATGATACGGAATGAAATTTGTGTAAACAAGATACCTTGAACCGTGTGCCTTTTTTCGATATGACACTTTATGATTGTGTATGCAATTTCCATATTTTTTAATCCTTCATAATAATTAAACACACAAGGACAGATACAAATCATGCACAAATAAAATCAATAGCACACACAACAAATATTTACGGTAAACGGACAGAAAGTCACAGGACATAATGTCACAAATTTGATAGGACAAAAAGTCACAGGACAAAAAGTCACAAATAATTTGATGACAATTTTTCGAATATATAAGAGAAAGATCTTGAAATATTTTCTTTTTATTACATATATTAATTTTTAAGTTTAGGAAATTGTTCATAAGCCTTGATAAATGAAAATTTATTAGATTTTAATGAAGTAAATGATATATTTCTTGGCACCATGAAGCCATTTAAGTGCCTATCCACTTTGACATCTTGTTTTCATACCAATTATTTGATCATTATTGATATTTATTAAATAAATTTTAATAACAAATTTGCTTTATACATAATAGTTCAAGAAAAAATTTAAAAAGTATTTTTAAAATTAGTGTTTTCTTGTTCAAAGAAAAATAATTGCAAAACTGAATTGTGACTTTTTGTCCTGTGACTTTTTGTCTGTGACTTTTTGTCCTGTGACTTTCTGTCCAACATTCATATTTACAAAGGTCAGTCACTGTAAATTATGAAATCACTCGCGGAACGAAACAAGTTCTGAACGGTCTCTGATGAGATCGTCTGCTTAACATTTAATTATTATGAATATATCAAAATTGTCTTAATCCTTTTGTTTATTGTAATGAATGCATTTTAATTCTAACGATTCATTTAATCTCGGCTTGGGTCATCTAAATTCGTTTCGATTTTATGTCAGTTAAAATATGTTCAACACACTAACGTTCCGCTTGGACGATCAAACAGGTGTTAATTACCGGCCACCATAAACATGTCATTTTAACTGTTATACAAACAAGTATGTTTACTCAACTTTAATCTCTTTTGAAAATGATTAGGTTACATAAGAAATACATCCGATATGAATTTTTATCATTAGGTCTGCATTTTTCAAAAATTCTTACTTTCGAACTTCGAGACATCGGGGCCAATTTTCATTAATTTTACATCGACGGGACTTTACTCAGACTTACTCCACTTAACCGAGTATTCGAATCAACCGAGTTCGACTCATCAGAGGTAATTATGCATTGATCAAACGGAAATTTTACCGGGACCGAGAAATTACTTCGACTCATCCGAGTTTTCGACACAACCGAGTTCGACACAACGATGTTCGACTGTACTTTAAATTTGGTTTCATAAGAGTGAAAACGTTTTATGATCGGGGGATCATTGGCGATAAAAAAAAAAATTGAAAATGCATCAATACCGGGACAATACTGAAAAACAATTAAAATTACTCAAAAATAACCTATTAACATATCCATTATCATGAGGAAAAGCATTATTTTTTTTTAATTGTTTAAAGATGAAATTGCTTCGGAAAACTATTTTTGCTAAAGAAAAATGTCAAAAATCGTAACTCTTTCTTTTGTATAGTGTACATATATAATGATTACATATTACCTATACCAGTGTGAATTTATTCTCATTTCGTAAAAAGAAAGAAAGGAAAATTAAGGTTATTTAATAGATAAATGTTTATTAATTCATCTATTTACTAAATATATGATTACTTTTAGCTCACCTGGCCCAAAGAGCCAAGTGAATGTTACTCATCACTTGGCGTCCGTCGTCGTCGTCCGTAAATTTATACAAATATCTTCTCCTCAGAAACTACTAGAGTAACCAAATTTAACCAAACTTGACCACAATCATCATTTGGTATCTTGTTTAAGAATGTGTCCGATAACCCTGCCTGCCAAATAAGATTGCTATAAATAGAAAATATGGGGTGACATGCAAGTTTTTCCTATTATTTTGAAAACTGTTATATATAGAGAAAATCTGGTACTAACAGAATGTTCAGTATGAAGAGCTCTACCTATTGTCCATTATGTCAAAACTGTCAGAAGACTTCTTATAGGAGTTATTGCCCTTAAATGAATTCTTTTTTATTTTTTTGCATATTATCTTGAAATCTTTAAAAGATAGAGAGAAACTTTAAATATTAAAAAATGATCAGCAAGACAATATCTACAAATAAGTCAACAACACTGAAATCGTCAGATGACTCCTTAAAAGAGTTATTGCCTTTTAATCCGCGAAAACTAAAAAGATATCGAAAAAAATCCTAAACTTTGCAAGATCTTTCCCGAGCCACCCGTACTGGCTTTCCGTATGCCCTAAAGCCTTAAAGTTTGTTGGTGAGAGCTGATTTATCACCCAACCAGACTCTCCGTCAGCAGGCTCTTTTAAGGGTTGTGGGAACAAACGATGTCTGACTTGCAAAATACTGCACACCCGGACTTTTAACAGCCACTCGACTGCTACGACATACACCATATCTTGCAATGTTAATTGTAATAGTACAAACACTGTGTATCTTTTTCATTGTAAATGTGATAAACAGTATGTTGGCGAGTCAGAACAACCATTTCACAAACGTATGAATGGCCATGGTAGTGACTATGACTGTAAGCCAACCTCCCTATCAGTCGTCTTTTGAGATCTCCTGGTCACTATAAGGCAGATCTAAACCGACTGACTATCAATATCATTGACCACAACACTCCATGATCTAGAGGGGAAAGATTTTGAATACGAAAGTTGAAAACTTTGGCACCAAATGGGATCAATGAAAAGAGGTAGTTAAAATCAAGCAGTACTAGATGTGTTACTTCATTTTCAGATGTATAACTACGCACTCCCACCGGTTGTAAATACTTAATTTGTATCTGTAAATGTAGTTCAAAAGAGTATACAATACTAAAACTCTAAACTTTCCATCTTTTGTTTTTAATTAATTTGTATGATGTTCAAGATTATTAAATTGTAGTTTTAACTTTTCTACAAACGATTTTTAGGTTTAATTTGTATAATGTCAAGATTTTTAAAATAATCATAGCTAGTGACTTCATTATACACCAGGCTGCTCATACTGATGTAGGATATGTTTTATCCGAAATATTTATTGAATTTTTATTTTATTTGTTTCATATTTATTAATCATTGTTTTTGTGTTGTTGTACACCTTTAGACGTGTATGTATGTAAGGATAAATAGGGTTGTTGGTGTAAATCTCATATTAAACTCTCGTAATTTTTCCAATGGTGAATATAAAGTTTTTAAAGAAGATTCATTACGTTTTTAGCCAATGAGTAAAGAGAATGTTTAAAGTCATATAATAAAACAGCATATTTACCTGAAGAAAAGTTATATTCACCGCGCTTAACTTCACCATGTCTACAATATGTTTCAGTAAATAATTGACCTATAACGGGCAATTTAAGAAAGATTTGTTAGAAATTATGTCAGTACCGAAGTACTGACTACCAAGCTGATGATACCCTCGGGGACTGATAGTCAACCAGCAGAGGTATAGACATATATCAGGAACGCTCAAAGCCGAATACTTGAAAGCCAAGAATGTATAAGAACCGACACAGTTGTAAAGCTGTATGACCAAACAGGACCGAAAATTATAACCAAATCCATCTAAGTCAACTTTGCCTGGGGGAGTTGTAACCTTTGTTTCTTAGTAATTCATTAATTGATAAACGGACAATTTAAGAAAGGTTTATCATAAATCATGTCAGTATCGAAGTACAGAGCGGATGATACACTCGGGGACTGAAGTCCACAGGCAAAGGTATCGATCCTGTGTTGTAAAAATGAAAACAACACTTTATGAATTTTATGCGTCCCAAACGGTCATGTTGACTTACCTTCATTAGGAACGTTCAAAGCCGAATATTTGAAAGCCAAGGATGTAAAAGAACCGAAACAGTTGAAGAGCTATATGACTGAAAAAGACCTAAAGGTAGTAGCCAAATCCATCTAAAGCCAGCCTTGAGAGAGTTGAAACCTTAGTTTCTTAGTAATGTATAAGTGTATAAACGTACATTATTAGAAATGTTTGTTATAAATCATGTAAGAAGCTAAACATAACGTGCCTTTACATTTATAATTTTGTAAAATGTTTGGTGGTTTTGGAAATGACTGTCCTTAAATACGAAAGTTTTCTCTATGGAAATGGAATAAAACAATTGCTGGATTTTGATAAAGTAAATTTGTGGTTTGATTGACCTTTTTAAAAACTGATATTCATTTTTTTTTTTTTTTTGTGGTTTTTTATCTAAGTCAATAAAACCACACATTTACCTTATCAAAAGAAAGTAATTGTATACAATTCAGTTACTTGATTATAATATGCAAGAGTAATGTATGCAAGATCAGCCAATCTTTTTTTGTATATTTTAAGGTTATCATTATAAATATTAAAATGTGCAGTCATGACTTTCAACGATTACAGACATGCATGTGATTAAGATGTCCTTTTATTTATTTTTTTTCTCGTTGGGTTGCTCTCTCAAATTGATGTATACATATTTTGTATATACTGAAGCATCCTCTGCTCATATTTACGAGCCAAACACCAAAGAAGAGACTATACAATATATCGCTCATCTACAACCACAGCTATAAAGAATCGATAAAATATCCGATTGATATATAGCTAAATCTTAATTGTGTACACATTCAAGGTTACTCATACATCTACAACCAATAAGAAATCGCTTATTAGGAAACACAACAATATTTGGTCAATCTAATGAGGAGAAACATTCAAAGGCAACGAAGCAAGCCATAATAAACTTACTTGTTCACTCGAAAGTTCAGATATTTTTATCTTGTTCAGTTTCATAGTTGATTACATCAGTTCAGTTGTCTCATCATCTGTAAAATAACATTATAAAAGTGTCTAAAAACTTTTGCATATCCCTTGTTTCGTTTATTCGTAGATTTTATTTGAATTTGCTGATTGTTGAAAAATAGGAAACAGGGCAAAAAGTAAAATCACAAAAATACTGAACTCCGATGAAAATTAAAAAAGGAAAGTCCCCAATCAAATGGCAAAATCAAAAGTTTAAACACATCAAACGAATGGATAACGACTGTCATATTCCTGACTTCGTACAGGCATTTTCTTATGTAGAAAGTGGTGGATTGAACCTGGTTTTATAGCTAGCTAAACCTCTCATTTGTATGACAATCGCATCAAATTCCATTATATTGACAACGATGCGTGAACAAAACAAACAGACACAATAGGTAAAATTGTCAAAGATAGGGGTACAGCAGTCAACATTGTGTTATCATCTTAATCACTATAAAAACAAACAAATGTAAAGGCAAATGAAGCTTTTGTGCATGTTGAATAGTTATAAATATGATACAAAATCAGCAACTAACAGCATACTTGAGGAAAACCACATAACTCAAAGATATAACCACAACATTTAAAGATAAAACCGCAGAACGTGGGCTGCGTCTGAAAGAAATCGACCGTATGTAAGTGCAAGTATACATATTATTGTATAAGACTTTGATTGATCTTGGAACATTGAAATACGAAATCAAAGATGAATTTTGGTCTGTTTTGTAGGGTTCTTATAACAACTCAATTTTCAAACAGTTACAGACTTCCGTAGATATTTTTCAACACGAAATAGGTTAACAGATGTATTTACGAAATTTTCCTTTGATCTTACTGACTGATAATTTCCTTTCTCAGGACAGTAGAGTGATATGAAAAATTATCGCTAGAAACTAAGGGCGCACGTGCCGTTGTCAATGAAATTGACAATTGACAACGTCGTCATAGGTAAAACAGCGATAAACAGATTATCATTGGTCATCTCAACTCGATTGCTTTTCTCACTTTCGCCGTTCCGGCTCAAGCGAGAAAAATCGATCTCGTTGAGATGACCAACGATAATCTATAATTATTTGCATACGGTCGATTTCTATCCGACGCAGCTCACGTATAGAAACTTAAAGAAGAAACCAATTAATTCAAATATAAAACCACTAAACGTAATAATATTATTTACAACGTATAGATGAAGCCATACACAAAGATAAAATCATATAACGTAAAAAAAACAATTGCCTCCTAACCCATTTTTTCGGTACGTTCATTGGTTTTAATCATACTGAAACACGACTAAAATGTTTCAATTATTTAATTTTCTGTTTTAAATCTGCATACAAGTTTACTTTGGGCATACACAAGATCGTGTTCCTCTGTGCGATTCGTCGACAATAGTTTGACAAGCTGTATAGACGCTTGCCTTTAATAATCATAAGTTGTTTCACTAGTTGCTAGGTTTCTGTCACATTGACGTGTATACCTCACATCTCCTTCTAATATGTTTAAAGATAGAACTGTATAGGTAACAAAATATTAAATATATCAAATTGAAACGGCATGTTTAGTTCTGGATGAGTAGAAACTATGAGTTTGATTTGAATATGAACAAATAATTTCAAATCAAACATGCATACATTAAATTCTTAAACTCTTTGATGGGTAAATGAAAATATTTTGAACGCTTTACTACAAGTAGTAAATTATAGTTTTAACATAAAGCGATACTAAATGCATCACTACTTTATTATATACAGTCGAACGTTTCGTTCAAGTCAATTTAATGTGCAAGGAGTCGGGTCGGTTATTTCTTATTACACCAATATAACAATAAGGTCCAGTGTCGTATATATGTCATTGCAAAAGATTGGACTTTTATGGCTTTTTCTCGGTTCACATTGTTGGTGAATAAAAAAAGTTTGGACTTTGATGGTTCAATGCCATTTGGTATGGTTTTCTAATAAATCCACAACGACTAGTCTGTGGTGCCCTAAATCAATCGTGTCTGTCTGTCCACCCGTCAACATTTTTTATGTCGTATTATAAATCAAGATTGCCACATCTGACGTCAATCGTTTTTATGAACAGTATTTATATCTATAAGAGGAATATCCTTGTCGATGTTTTTTGCAACAACTAAGTATAAACTTATTCATGTATCACAAATCTTGTGAAATATCTTTTTGAGTCAGGCTTTCGATGGGAAGTGATGATTTGGTATGATGTATTACTGCTAATTGATTCCGGAGATTTAAAATTTGCGGCTTGTGAAAATTGGAGTTTAATGTGGTAAAAAAAACTTTGCTTTTTTTATTATGCTTTTCATTGAACTTGATTTCCAGTGTCAAATTTTCGATATTTTTTTATCACAAATTTTAAGAAAACTCCTTCTATTCTGGGATTTGAACGAATTAAATCAGGTTTGTTATACTACTAAAAAACTGATTAAGGGTATCCTATTTGCGGTAATCACTGAGATTTTCTAAAAAAATATCTTAGAATTGGGGAATCTTTTTTTTTTTTGTGCTAAGAGTTTTGACGAAAGTTGTAACAAATGCATGATATGCCATTCCGAATTGATCATAGGAGACCAAAAAAATCCGTTTGCTGCCATTTTCAAAATGATCGCCAAAATGCTAGGAAGAAAGCCAAACAACGTCTAGATAGTGGTAATGAGAAAAAAAAAGATAACCACTTATTTACGTTCTTATTGAGATAGCACACGCTTCAATCAATTAAAATACATCAATTGATAAAAGAAATCTAATTTTCTGATGATCAATATAAAAAATAAGACGATGTGGTATGATTGCTAATGAAACAATCAGTTACCAGAGACGCTGGCGCTTTATCCACCAGGGACCAAATGGCGTAGATATAAGCAACTATAGGACATCGTATGACATTCAACATTGAGCAAAACCTACACAGTCTGTACTGATCACAAAATGTTTTTCGATCACAATAACGCGTTCCTGCTCTTTCACGATTAATTTTGATTAAAAATTAACCAAAGAAACTTCATTTTAAACAATAACCTGAACATGATCTTAAAAAACACATATTCTATTTTATTGTACCATCTGAGACACAAAAGATTAAGTTTCAAAGGTATTATAAATTATAGGATTGTTACAACTTTAGATTCAATACGTGTTTTTCTTTAATGATTCGCAAAGCGTTATGTGTCGCCACTGGTGTTTTCTTAAAAAGTAATACATTTAATCTTTACTGTAGTATCCAGTACTATTGAGAGAGTTGAACCATTGTGATAGACATTTCTTTTTATGATTTTTTCCGCCTTTTGATTTTTTTTCAAAGATTTCGATGTTGACTTGTATTTATTGCATTTACGATCCGATGCCAGATCTTACACGATCCGATCGCAATGCTTGATCACCGTTACTTATTCTATCATGATATTTTTTTATATACCGTATGACAGCCGTGTTTCTGTGGGTAATTGATTCCATCTTAAAGAATATATATATATATACACGAAAATACATGATTTCATGCGTTGAAGCCCTTTTTTAGATGTACCTTTATCGGGAACGTTCAAACCTTCCCCAATGATGTATAAATACAATGCGTGTGATAGAATACTCAAGGAAGGGCCTACAAGGAATAGTCAAATATACCTACGCTTAACTTTACCTGAAGGAGTTGGAACCTCAATTTTAATAATTTGAAAATTTATAAATTGAGAATTTAAGAAAGGTTTGTAATTAATCATGTCAGGACCAAACCACTGACTATACTACTAAGCTGTTGATAGTAAACCACCAGCATCTATACCGTCCTAGCGCTGGAAAATGAAAATAACATTTTATAAATTTCGTGTGTCATAAGCGCTTTTTTCACCAGAGGTAACGTTACATATGCCGTTATCACAAAAAAAAATTCTAGTATGATTAAAATACTACCTGATTTTGTGTCCATGCTTTGCTTAGCCACTAGAGAGGTTCTATAGAGAAATCCGTTTGCGACCAAAAATGCGTCCTTTTGCGCTAGAACTCATTTGTGCCAATGTTACGGTTTCGCCTCTAGTTTTAAAAATACCTCGAATCATTTGCACCAAAAAGGTAAAAACGATTGCGCCAATTAATTAAAAATTAATGACTTCATTTTTGCCTTTTAACTTATGGGACCAGCAGTTTACATTGACGAAGGTTATTGCTTCGGTACTACTTACATGATTTATTGGAAACTTTTTCTTAAATATTCCGTGGATTGATTAAGAAAGTATTAAGAAACCAAGGTTTCAACTCCCTCGGGAAAAGTAAACCTTAGATAAATTTAGCTATTTTTAGTTCCCTTTTGGTCATACAGCTCTTCCCTTGTTTTGGTCTTATATATGTTTTGATTTCAAATGTTTGAGTTCAAGCGTTCCGGATGAAGGTAAATCCAGAAACACGCTTCTGACGCATGAAATTAATAATGTTATTTTCATTAGCACCGGGTCTATACTACTGCTGGTGGACTGTTAGTCCGTGATGGTATCATCAACTCAACTCAGGAGTCAGTGCTTCCGAACTACTGACCTGGTTTATTATAAACTTTTCTAAACTATACTACTGCTGGTGGACTGTTAGTCCGTGATGGTATCATCAACTCAGCAGTCAGTGCTTCCGAACTACTGACCTGGTTCATTATAAACTTATCCGTTGATATAACTAAATCAAAATAAATAATTAAGAAACTAAGGTTCGAACTCCCTCAGTGAAAGTTGACCTTAGATGAATTTGGCTATTTTAGTTTTGGTCATACAGACTAAGCTCTTCACGTGTTTAGGTCTTATCAATCTTTGGCTTTCAAATAGTCTCATTTGTTTCCTTTTACGACAATTGATTGAGGATTATAATGTACGGTAAATATATGTACAGGTAAATTGACGCAAATGAATTCCGTAAATTACGCAATTCATACCTTTGAAAATTAATATTTTGGATAAAATGATGCAACTTGATAACAGCAAAAGGATTGCTGCCCCAAACTCATGGCAGATCCTGACCGGGGAGGGGGTAGTATATTAAAACTTCCAATTCAAGTGAAAGAAAGAAAAAAGAAATATGACATATTCAAATCGCGTGTCAAAGTGGAAGTTTTTTTTTAAACAAAAACAAAACCTTATGTTTTGACAACAACATAATAATTATAATTGTTTTATGAATAAAAACGGGTCATTTAAACTGTTTATCCATTTAATTTTGGAGCCATCATTCTTAATTAACGTTTACTTCATGTATTCATTTATATAATACCCCACCCCTTATGTGTCCGTTTCAATTAAGGAGTTTATGCAAACTTTAAATACCTGAAGTTATTATATCGGTTTATTCCTTGAATGCCAACATCCTTTGATCTACCGACAATTAACCTGTAAAATTATGTTGGCGTTCAAGGAATAGATGTAAGTAGTTATCACAACAAAAGTGCATGCTTATCAAAATAATCATACTAATAAAACAAATAGGTAAATTACAGGTAGCTAAATCTAGTTCATGTTTGTCAAGTTGTTGAAAACCATTTTTTGTTTTTACTGCACAAATATGGATTCTCTTAAAATGAAACTTTGAAAAGTGTTACACCACAAAGTTAACATGTGCATATTTTCAGAAATTCCAGTTTGCACAAATTCTACATTAGAATCTTTGGACTTTGATGTCGCTTTTCAATATTTCTATAGTTTTGTGTGCTGTAATATCCTCCCATATTACTTGATTGAATTTCTTGAACCTTTGTATCTCGTGTAAGATTACTATATGTTATTAGGGCCCCGCCTAATGGCGGTTCGCCTTATTGTAATCAGTCTGTCCGTTCGTCCGTCCTTAACAAATTGTATCCGCTCTATATATAGAGAACCGTTATGATTTCAAAGCTTATACTTGAAATGTATATCAACCAACACTAGAGGGTGCGTCAAAATGTATGTACAACTTCCCAGGTCAAAGGTCAAGGTCAAAACCTTTGGTTTCAGTTGACAACCCCATGTCCTAAGGTAAAGATTGTGTCCACTCTATATCTTGAGAACGGTTATGATTTCAAAGTTTATACTTGTATATTAACCAACACTAGAGGGTGTGTCATAATGTATGTACAACTTTCTAGGTCAAAGGTCCGTCCCTTTTTCTGAATAAAATCACTCTCAGCACATATCAAGACTATGTTTTAACTTGAAAAAGTGCTTCATATCAGCTTATCCATACACATTTTTTAGTTTGTAATAATTGTATTTAGCTAAAATTTCTTATATGTCTTATGTTATTAAAAATTTGCATTCCCAAAAAAATTTTTTTAATAAAAAGTAATTAAAATGTTTTAATTTTCTTTATTTCTTTAAAATTCATATTAATTTTAACCCCAAAACTACTATTTTTCTTTTCAATTTTATCAAGTTCACTAATTATTTTTAACAGTTTAATACTTATAAAACACCTATTGTTATTACATGAACATCTATTGAAATATTTTTGTTGGAGTTCAAGGAATAAGTAACATATAAAATATTGGCATTCGAGGAAGACACCATTATATCTAACGTACAGAAACTTTATAACCTCTGTTTTGGAAATGATACTAAGATTTATAGTCTTCTACAGCATCGAGATGTGCCAACCTTGAAGATTTAATTTCTAATATTTATTATAAACTTATGTGATAGATATAACACTGTTCTCTTTATGCACATTGCAAATCAATCTAAAAAGAATGAAGGGGATCCTTAATTTCATGAAAACTTGTAACTTGATTTTGATTTGATTTACATACGAGTTGCACAATAACACACTTTTTTCAAAGGAAAGAAAACATACAGAGATGTTTTGTTTGTTTTAGATTTCATTTATGAATTCTGATTTTTTTCAGTGGATGTAACGTGATCGAAAAAATGTTTTGAAATGCAACGAGTGCAAACTAGCTGCGTGGATGCTGTAGAATGTGTCCCCGTGCTTGTAGTGTAAGCCCTTATATTTTACAGTTATGGGTCTTTTGCTTATGAGAGAGCAGTCTCCTACTAGATTTTTTTATTAGATTTTTTCTATTTCTTTAAAATTAGGTTATCATATTTGCCTCCTTCTATGGTTTTACTTAGTATTCTTATATTTTTTGTTCTTGCCCTGTGTTTGTTATAAAAAAAAAATATGTTTGTTATGTTTTACTCATGTCTTAACGTCGGGCAGTTGGTCCGAAGACACAGTACAAACATAATCCCTATTATGGACAGTGTATTACTTGCTAAATTTTGTTCATATACTTTCTGAATTTAATTCTTTATGTTTTATGCAAGAAATATTAAGAAGTCGGATGAAATTTTATGTTTTTAAATAACTTTGGATGATTCATTTTTAGGTAAAGAAGTCATTTAGTTTAGTCTAATAAGGTCAAAATTTTGTATGTGTGAACCTGTCATACTGAATTATAGATCTCCTTAACACAGAATTGTCCATAGTTTTAGTCAGAGCTAGTAAAAACGTTTTGAGATAGAGCAAGAGCGATTTTTTAATTTGAATTTATTGTCTTACGAAACAACTGTGTTCTCTGGCCAGTTAACTACAGTTTTTATTAGAATTCGTCGACTGCGCTGCTCATGTCTACTCATCCCGTAATTATGATCCCAATTCAAAGCTTTGACTTTCGGCCTCTTTTACTTATCTACTTTTAAACAATATAATATCATAATTTTAAGAAACGGTAAAATAACAAAAAACCTCTCCACACTGCGAATATCCACATGCTTAAAAAATCGCGTTCCTAATATAAATTCAACTGCCGCTATTCGAAATTCACCTTCAAAATTTAGCACATTTCACAATTGTGTAAAAGGAGGCAATGCCTCTGCAGCTAGATTGTTCAACAAAAAAAAAAAAAAAAACACGTGGATATGCACAAATATTTCCGTGCAATGCCAGAAAATGACAAACATGCTCCAGATTATCTTCAGATAATACCGTTCGGTCATCAGTGAACGGAAGAACTGTTTCTCCCTCCTTTTCATATGACATAACTTGAAAAACCCAAAGCCTCATATATCTTGTTACATGAACAAAACCGAAATGTAGTATTCAATATGTAGGGCAAACTGGACATGAATTTTTCAAACGAACACAAAAACATCTTTACCGCTTCCGCAGACATAAGAAATTCAAAAGTTTAAACTAACATTTAGAAAAATACAAACACAATATCAAATTTATCAAATTCTAACCACTTCAAACCGTCCAGATATAACTAGGACAATCACATAAACAGTTTGAAGATTCCCGTAAAATTTGCAAACTGTCTTGGATTAACGACTACAGACAGCGTATCCCCTAGGTATAAATGACAATATCATGGGTCACGGGAACATATCTAAAACTTCCTCTATTGATATCATGACTATTGTTGATAAAAGACAACGCAATCATAGGTCTCATGGAAATCGCATTAACCGCAATCAACGAAATAAACATCGTTCTAATTTTTCACTTAATTTGATGATTTTTATCTATATTTAAAAACAATGGTAGACATCAATTATTATGCATACTGGGTCAAATGCCAATTAGTAAATTACATAATATTTATAACGAGTGTGATACAATATCGTTTTTTCAGTCCAAAATATGAGTGTACATGTGCAAGGGTTATTACAGCTTTTTGTCACCATAGACTGTTCCCCCAATTTGACAAACATGAAGATCATCAAAAGTATTTTCTAAAAATAAAATACTTTAATAGAGGTATTGATGTTATATTGATTTTATTAATTTGTCTAGTATTTTTATTGACTATACCGTTCAAAACTATATATAGATATAGGAAGATGTGGTATGAGTGCCAATGAGACAACTCTCCATCCAAGTAACAATTTATAAAAGTAAACCATTATAGGTCAAGGTACGGCCTTCAACACGGAGCATTAGCTCACACCGAACAGCAAGCTATAAAGGGCCCCAAAAATTACTAGTGTAAAACCATCCATACGGGAAAACCAACGGTCTCATCTATATAAAAACGAGAAACGAGAAACACGTATGAACTACATAAACAGACGACAACTACTGTACATCAGATTCCTAACTTAGGACAGGTGCAAACATTTGCAGCGGGATTAAACGTTTTAATGGTACCAAACCTTCTCCCTTTTTCTGAAACAATAGTATAACATCACAACATAGAAAGACACACTATAAAATATCAATTGGAAGGCTTAACTCAATCAAAAAACGTAAATTAACACACAGTGAACGAATAAATTTGATCAGTGATACCCGAATGCAAATACATAGTCAATAAAAATTATAAGGGATAGATAATTAAGGTCAAAAGTAAATAAACAGGTCGAAACAAAGTTAAAAGTATGATACCACTTTGAAATGTTAAACAATATTTAGAAAATCACCACTTTTGAAAAAAACCTGCGTCTTATTATACACAGGTAAATGAAAATAATTTTGTTTTAAGTATACTTCTTCTTCTGTGTGTATAAAATCTTCCGTTTAGGAATACCAAGAAATTTCTTAAATATCAGTAAACTATCTAACACTTGGTACATATGGGGTGAATATCAACAATAAAACTATACAATTAGTGCTAGATAAAACTTCCTGTACAGGTGAAAGAACATTATTTAAGGAGAAATGAAATAATTTTGATGTTCATACTACGAAGAAGTGAAAATTTGTAGTAATTCCAAATAATCAAAGCTGGTATATAGACAAGATCCATGTTAACATTAAATAACAAAAAAGCATTATATATACCTACATATTTTGATAACATTGAGCCACCTTTAATTTCTTATTCGTATAAAAAAAAAAACAGTAGAAGTTTAATTTTTAATTACAGACGTCAGTATAGAAAATAATTCTCCTTCAACACGAGACTGCAAAACATCAAAGTTTAGATATGATCCCTATCGCCATGTAATTACAGGTGACCTCAACATCGTTCAAGACCGAGAGGTTATAAACTTTCTGAAAAAAGGACCAAAATACCGTCCACCGTCGAAAAATAAATTGGGAAGAGTGTCGTCAGGTTATTAAAGATGCTCTTTCATCCTATTGTAAAAATGGTGTAAACGGGAGAAATCTGACAAAAAGTCACTTGATTCCTATTTAAATAAATGTCTGAATATTGTTGATATTCGCATATCACATTTCGAAAATAATTTAGAAATAAATAAAAGAGTAAGTAATACTCCCATTTCTAGGATTAAAGACAAAATTCAAGTACTCGCAAAGCGTTTTGTGTTCGTACCGGCCGACAAGGCAGCCAACAATGTGGTGGTGGTATGACGTAAATAATACACAGAAGTCCTTGAGAATGAAATTATACATTCAACTATATTCAACGCCGTACGCTCCACAGAGAGTCATATAGTAAATAATCATGTCACTACTACAGCTCAGCTTATGACCTCCTCTGAACAATTGAAGGTCCCAACTATGTATTGGTTACCTAAACTACACGAAAAAAACGTTAAATATCGTTTCATCTCGGCTTCTAGTAAGTGTAGTACTACTAATCTTTCGGTGCTTTTAACGAGTTCCTTAACTACTATCAAAGAAATCATCATTATTTTTTGTAATAAAACATATGAAAATAGTGGAGTTATCATTTTTGGAGTTTAAAAAATTCTTTGGATGTTTTAGATAAATTACGTGCTTTTGATGGTCCTTTTGATTCGGTTGACATTTTTTACTTTTCCACTCTTTATACTACAATTCCACACCATCTTTTCAAACAAAAGTTTTCCTCTCTAATTAAATGGTCGTTTAATAAATCTGATTGCAAATTTATTTGCTGCAACTCATATAAAGTTCAAATGAGAAAGGTAAGTATGCTAGATATACTTACTGGATGTATGATGAGATGATTAAAGCCCTAAATTTACATTTTATGTACGTTTCGGCAATAAAGTTTATCAACAGGTTGTAGGTATTCCAATGGGCACCAATTGTGCCCCTTTGATAGCAACTTTTTCCTATACTTTTACGAAACACAGTTTATGACCAAATTCAGCAAAGAACCGTATAAATTCCATTTAATTGATAAATTCAACAACACTTACCGTTAGCTTGATGATATTTTTTGTTAAATAATCAAGAATTCTCTAAATTTACTGCCGAAATTTACCCAAAGGAACTTACTTTAAATAAATCAAATATTAACAGCAATAACTGTCATTTCCTAGATTTAGATATGTCAGTATTACACCAAAAACTCTACACAAAAAATTACGACAAAAGGGATGATTTTCTGTGCTCGTGACTGTAGTGAGGTTTTGGATTTCGATGAGCGTAATCTATGTATTACTAGTAAATTATTAAGTCAAGAATTTACCACAAATGTTGTTAGCCGAGCCCTGAAATTTAGATACGATCCGGGTAAACTTATCAATCCTTTAAATAAACTTATTCTAAAAGGTTACCTATTGAACACTGTAATAAAAAAAAAAATTGAATATTGTTTTTATTGGTATAGATATTGATTTTATTATCAGTAAATTAAAACCATACTACATATTACACATATGTACTTTCACGGTACTACAATCTGTCGATACCTATATTTTTGCATAGCACAAGGTCGTGTTTCTCTCGAAATTTTAATGACGTCATTACACTAAATCCATTGGATGTTTGATGTGTACTGATTGATATTTTAGTCTTAGATACATGAGTTTTTTAATAGTTGTTATTGGCTTTGAACTAGCTGTCAGTTACTGTGAGTACTATCAGATCTGTACTTTTTTGTTAGGGATGAGGGATGGATATATACCCTGCCACGTCATGTCTGTGTTTTTGTTTGATGTTTTTCTTTGTATCGATCTGGTGAGTTAAGCTTTTTTCAGCTGATTTTTATAGTTTGTTCTTATGTTGTGCTGTTACAACACTGTCCCTGGTTAGGGGAGGGTTGAGTGGTCACAAACATCTTTAACCCCGCCACATTCTTAATGTGCCTGTTCCACGTCAGGAGTCTGTAGTTCAATGATTGTTGTTGGTTCATGTCTGTCATATATGTTTTTCGTAAATTCTTTTGTTATAAATTAGGCCGTTAGTTTTCTCAATTAAATTGTTTCATATTTTTCATGTCGGGGCCTCTTATAGCCGACTATGCGATATGAGTTTTTTCTCATTGTTGAAGGTCGTACGGTTGCCTATAATTGCTTACATCCACTTCATTTGAACTTTGGTGGATAGTTGTTTCATTGGCAATCATACCACGTCTCCTTTTTTAATACGGTATTTAATTTTGTAAAAACAAGGTAGAAGTTAGCAGAAGAACAAACAAAAACATATTTGCCGTAGAAAATTAACCGCAGCCGAAAGAAAAAAAGAACACGCAAACGATACTTGAAAAAATTTAACAGAAAACTTAAGATTGAGCAACACTACCACACATCAAACCGGGATGAGGTCAGCGGCTCCGAGAGGGATAGCAGTTCAGGTTCCATTATTAATCCAGTTAAAATTCGGCGATAAGACATTTCATCATTACGGATTGATGTATATCGTATGTCTAACCCTCAGACATTACCATTTATACAAAATCTGGACATTTTTATTCCCCAGCCCTAAAACAAACCTGAATCTGAAGACTTGAAATGAAATCACATTACTTCTAGACAGATAATTTACAAGACTGTAGAGGAAAAAAAGACTTGACTGTAAAACAAAACATCACAAAATACAACATATAAAACTAAAGTAAAAGCAACACAAACCCTTTTGGATGAACTCATGGCGTGCTCCGATAGGGTAAGTAATTTATTAATGAATATTCAGTTCAATTTTTAACTTTACTAATTCGCGTATTATTGAAAATTTTACTCTGTGGTAAAAATCTCATGTAAAGTCTTTTCTTTGAAGTATTATGTTATTGTTAATGGTATAAATATTCACACGTTGTCGTTCAATTGTCAATTTGCATTCTGAGTCAAACAAGGTTGTTTTTTTTAAATCAGAGTTCTGAAAAGACAGAAACTTTTGTGTTGCTCAATATCTCTGTCACACCTATACCATTTTTTGTGTCTAGTTTTATATATGGAAGGTTAATTGGAAATTTAAAATTATTTTTATTTATTTATCCAGTATATATTTAAATATTACCAATGCATAGTTGAAATGAATCAATAGACAGATAATGTGTCATGACATAAACGTTAAAGTATTTCTGCTCGCTACATCCAAACACTAGCTACATTGTCCAAATGTTTACCCACGTATATCATTTAATCTTAACTAGTATTTCGATATAAATAGGTAATCAGATTGCACTGTTTTATTCTTTTTAAAGTAATCTATCAAACTGGTCTATTTTTTCAGAAATATTTCACCAACATGGTTCAAATGGATTTTATTTACTACGACTAAAAATCAAATACCTGGATAAGTTTCCTATTACAGATTTGTATGTGATTAGCATTCTAAAACTTCGGACCCGATCACGTTTTCATACGTTGGGGTGATACCATAACTATAAATACATATTTTGATCTCTAATGAAGCTTTTAAGATTTTGTTATAGAATTGTAACTTTTAAAATATGGCATTTCACTTCCATATTTCTATGTAACCATGGACTTTAAAAATAGCAAATTAAAAAATCGTATCAATGTAACTTTAATTTCAATTTCAAACTGTTGACGACCTTTGATTGACAGATAAAAAACCATTGTTTAAACCCTATAAAACTACGCATAAATGTGTCATCATATACTTTTAGTTAATTAACTTTTATTTCACAAGATTATTCAAAATATTGAAGAAGATCAGTTTTCTTATAGTATAAAAGACGTTTTAAACCAAATGTTGTGTAAATTATTTGATCGATACCCACGAACGATTACTATACTTGGCATTGCACAAGGTCATGTTTTTCTCTGACTGTTTATGACGTCTTTACACTAAATCCATTGGATGTTGGATGTGTACGGATTGATAATTTAGTCTTAGATGCATGATTTTTTATCAGTTGTTAGTGGCTTTGAACTAGCTGTCAGATAACTGCAAGTACTCTCAGATCTGTTCTAGTGTCTTTTTGTTGTTTGGATGTACAAGTACCCTGCCACGTCCACTTGTATTTTTGTCCATCTGATGAGTTAAGCCTTTTTCAACTGATTTTTATAGTTCGTTCTTATGTTGTACTGGGGGCTAGGATGAAAATTGAAAAAAAGGCAAGACAGGAGTTTTGAGTAAAAAAAAAAGGCAGGATGAGCAACGTGGCAAAAAAAGGCAGGATGACAATTTATGACTGTGAAACATCTAGTTTTAGATATGTTCCCTATGGTCATGTCCTTACAGGAGATCTCAACATCGTCGAAGACCGTGAGGTCATAACTTTTTTTAAGAAAGGACCGAAATATCGTCCTCCATCTAAAATAGATTGGAAACAGTGTCGTCAGGTCATTAAAGACGCTCTGTCTGTCTACTGTAAACATTGGTGTAAACGTGAAAAATCTGATAAAAAATCTATAGACAGTTATTTGAATAAAATTATGAGTACTGTTAATATTCGTATATCTCATTTTGAAAAAAAATTTGAAATTAGAAATAGGGCCCATGATATTCCCATTTCTAGAATAAAAAATAAACTCCAAGTACTCGCAAAGCGGTTTGTGTTCGTACCGGCAGACAAAGCAGCAAATAATGTAGTGGTGGTGTGACGCATATACTACACGGAAGTTCTCCAAAACGAAATTATAAATTCTTCTACATTCAGGTCCGTACGCTTCACAGAGAGTCAAATTGTAAATAAGCATATCACTGCCATTACCCAGCTTAAAGCCTCTTCCGAACATTTAAAAGTCCTTACTATGTACTGGTTACCTAAATTGCACAAAAAAACATTTAAATTCCGTTTCATCTCCGCATCTAGTAAGTGTTCTACTACCAATCTATCAGTGCTTCTAACTACCTCCCTTACTACTATCAAAGAACTTGTTATTAACTTTTTTAATAAAGCTTATGTAAATAATGGTATTAATTATTTTTGGAGTTTTAAAAATTCTTTAGAGGTTTTAGATAAAATACATGCTTTTGATGGTCCTTTTAATTCTGTTGACAGTTATGATTTTTCTACTCTCTATACTACAATTCCACACAATCTTATCAAGAAAAAGTTTTCATATTTAATTAAATGGTCTTTTGAAAAATCTCATTGCAAATTTATTTGCTGTAACTCGTTCAAAGCCTTTTTCTGTAACGAAAAAGGAAAGTATGCTAGATACCATTACTGGAAATGTGAAGATATGATTGAAGCTTTAAATTTTCTCCTGGACAACATATATGTACGTTTCGGCGATAAAGTGTATCGACAGGTAGTAGGTATTCCTACGGGCACTAACTGCGCCCCTTTAATAGAAGATTTATTCCTAAATCTCAGTTGATGACCGAACTCAGTAAAGACACGTCATTGTTACATTTGGTTGATAAATTCAACAATACCTTCCGTTATCTGGATGATATTTTTTCGTTAAATAATCCAGAGTTCTCTAAATATACTACCGAAATTTACCCAAAAGAACTTACTTTTACTAAATCTAACATAAACAGCAGTAGTTGTCCTTTTCTAGATTTGGTCATTTCAATCTCTAAAGGAAAACTCAATACTAAAATTTACGACAAAAGAGACGACTTTTCATTCCCTATTGTTAATTTTCCTTTTTTAGCCGGCGATATTTCTTTGGCTCCATCATACTGTGTTTATATATCCCAACTCGTTCGTTATGCCCGTGTGTGTAGTGATGTCATAGATTTTAACGAACGTAATCAATGCATCATTGGTAGATTATTAATTCAGGGATTTCGTTACCATAAACTACGTAAACCTTTTACTAAATTATTTCATAGATACAAAGATTTGATTAGTAAATTTGGCTGTACCTGTAGTAGAAAACTGATTAAAAACGGTATTTCACATCCTAAATTTTACGGTAATATTGTACTAAAAGCGCGGAAATCACTATGTGATCCGTGTAAACTCATCGAACCTTTAAACAAACTTATTAGTAAAGGTTATCTTACCAATGTTGTAATTAGATATTTGAATATAGTTTACATTGGCACTAATATCGATTTTGTCATCAGCAAACTAAAACATAACTGAATTTGTATTCTTTTCAAACGGGATGTATAAAGACACATCCACGTTCATTTTGATCTATAAAGAGGTTAACTCCTAACTATCCTACTGCCTGTCGATACATTTATTTTTGGCATTGCACTAGTCATGTCTTTTTTTTACTGTCCGTGACGTTAAAATACTAAATCCCTGGGATGTGTTTTAGTTGATTTTAGTCTCTGATGCATGATTTTTTATTATTAATTGCTTTTTGGCTTTTAACTAGCTGTCAGTAACTGCGAGTACTCTCAAATCGTACTTTCTTTTGTTTGACCTGTTGATACTAATTGTAATGCTTTATTGTTATTTAATGTTTACTTTTTCAGGGTTATATCTGGTCTATATACCAGCTTTGATAAGTGTTTGTATTACAATAATTTTTCATTTCTTCGTACTGTAAACATCAAAATTATTTATTTTGTAAAAATATTTCCTTTCTCAATTTGAACTGTACACGTATACCTAACAACAAAATTATTTTCATTTACCTGTGTTTAAAGTAATTGCAAATGGCTGATATTTTTGTTCAAGCATATTGTTTTCCTTAAATTGTTTAACATTTCACAGCGGTATAACATGTTACTTTAATTATTCTTCCTCCATTAGTTTATTTATTTTGTATTTACATTGTATCATAGGTCAAATGTATTTGTTCAGTGTATGTTCACTGGTGTTAATATGTCTTTTGATTGAGTTAAGCCATTTCAATTGATATTTTATAGTGTGTCATTTTATGTTGTGATGTTACACTATTGTTTCAGATAAGGGTGAAGGTTTGGTACCATTAAAACGTTTAAACCCGCTGCAATTGTTTGCACCTGTCCTAAGTCAGGAATCTGATGTTCAGTAGTTGTCGTTTGTTGATGTGGTTCGTAAGTGTTCTCGTTTCTCGTTTTTATATAAATTAGACCGTTGGTTTTCCCGTTTGAATGGTTTTACACTAGTAATTTTTGGGGCCCTTTATAGCTTGCTGTTCGGTGTGAGCCAAGGCTCCGTGTTGAAGACCGTATTTTGACCTATAATGGTTTATTTTTATAAATTTTGACCTAGATGGAGAGTTGTCTCATTGGCACTCATACCACATCTTCTTATATCTATATAATAAAACAATTATTGACTTTTGATTTCAGTTCATACAATGATTTATCAACCCAAGAGATATGAAATTAAACCTCGGTCGTTGGCCTCGGCGAATATCATATATCTGGGGTTAATAAATCATTGTATCAACCTCATCAAAAGTCAATTATGTTATAATATTACTGTTGATATTACAGCATTGTGCTTATACTATAAATGATGTTTCAAACCAAATTGTGTATAAATTATTTGATCGATACCCACGAAAGATTAATCTACTTGCAGGTTACTCTATCTAAGTATATTAGATAACTATTGATCTTATACTATAAATGATGTTCAAACCAAATTTTGTATAAATTATTTGATTGATACCCAAGAAAGTTCAGTTTACTTGCAGATTACGTTATATTATAACTATTGATTTCACTTGAAGTCCTTGACGTTTACCTTGTTGTTATATAATTTTATGTTCCTTCACCTTCATGGATAGTTAGCATTCAGACCATATGGGATCTAGAGGTATGATGACCTGGACTGATTCTGCCTGGTAGCAAGACCTATATGTCGGGGGTCGTCTGTTTGCCCGTACTGGGTGTAGGAATACACAGCAACATAAAAAAAATCGTGGCTGTACCAATTTTGTGAAAAAGGTGAAAATGCAGCTATCAGGTAGTTTCTACATAATAGTATAAGGTAGATGTAAGAAAGAGAGCAGTGCTATACTTAAAGGTTTTTTCTCGCCTGCGACGAAAGTCGCGGAAGGCGAGACATAGGTGTTGCTTTTCCAGCGTCGTCGTCTTTGGCGGCTTCAAAATTTGAAAGTTTTCTGCTTAGGTCAGTTTGATAGGAACTACTTGTGATAGATTAATAATATTTTCTATATAGCTGCATTACTATCATGGTCCAGTGACTTTCAATTAATTACCAATTTTCAATGTTAAGTTTTCTGCCTAAGTTAGTTTGATCGGAACTACTTATGATAGACAATGATATTTTCTATAAAAATGCATTACTATCAGTACATCTTAGTTTGTCGACCATTTCGATCCGCTGACCTCTTGTTCATGGTCAGCGATTTTGAATTAATTGGCAATATTGCTGTCTATGGGATTGTCTTTTTTCTGAATTTTCTGCCGACAGGTGAAACATATCCCTGTGTCAACAGTAACTGTTTACTTTAGTAGTCCCATCACAATGTTTTCATTTCCGCAAAAATCTTTTGACTGTCAATTCACAGAAATATCAATTTGCAGCAGCACATTTCTGATTTTCAAATCCCTCCCCTTTTGAACAACCAAGCTGCCTCTGCCAATGTTGAGCACATAGTGATAGTTTTGATTTTTTATTATCTGAAAATTCTTAACACTTATTGATTCCATTTCATCATACTAAGACGACTTATTATGTATTAATACAGCTTGAGTATGTTGACTTTTTGTCAGAATATACTTGTTTTTGTTTTTCTTAATTTAAATAAGCTTGTGTTATAAAAACAATATTTCCTTTATTTTGAGATATCATGTCTCAATAGTTATAAATACTGACTTACCTCTGTGATATATTTCCAATTTTGAATGATATGGTTGATTATATCAGGTAAGTATCTGACAACTTCCCGGTTCTTAACAGATATTTAAATTTGATTGAACAATTCTTTTTTTTCATTTAGAAGAGAAAATAATATATCAAACTTTAAACGTAATTTATATGAAAGTTTCAAATTTTATCTTGCCAATTCGTAACACTTACATTTTATTGCATGCTACAATGGGCACGTTACTCATATTGAACATTGAACCAACAGCTTATTTCAACAAGATTATGAAGATATTTAGATATTTACAAGACAGACTCAAGTATTCTCTGTAAATAACCCAGGTTTGTCTTATAATTAGTAATGAAAATTTTTTTCAATGAACTATATCTAAATCCAACGTGCAGAGTGATCACTGTCTTATAATATTTATACCAAAATTCAACTAAATGACTTGAAGATAGAAGTGGACAGTCACGCACGACAGATGAAACCAAAACCATAGGAAGCCGTGAAACTTAATGGCTATTGCCATTTTTGAACATTTGCATGTGTAACTAAAGTATGGTCTAGTGAATATTAACATTACTGTTACTTGTATTTTCTTAAAATAACAACAGAGGATTGTATTTTTGTGCATTTTAAATGTTTTAGAATAAACCTTGTGCGTTAAATTGTGTTTTATATGGATGAAAAAGTTATTAGTGATCTTATGATCAGGGGATCATTGGCGATAAAAATGCATCAATACCGGAACAATACTGGAAACAATTAAAATCATTTAAGAATAACCTATTAACATATCCATTATCATGAGGACAAAAAGAGATTTTTTAAATTGTTTCAAGATGAACTTGTTACGAAAAACTATTTTTACTAAAGAAAAATGTCAAAAATCGTAATTCTTTCTTTTTTATTGTGTACACATATAATGATTACCTATTACCTATACAGGTGTGAATTTATTGTCATTTTCGTAAACATAAAGAAAAGAAAATAAGGTTATTTAATAGAGAAATGTTTATCAATTTAGCTATTTACTAAATATATGATTACTTTTTAGCTCACCTGGCCCACAGAGCCAAGTGAACTGTTCTCATCGCTTGGCGTCCGTTAACTTTTACAAAAATCTGAAACTACTAGGCCAAATTTATCCAAACTTGACCACAATCAGCATTTGGGTATTAGTTTTAAAATGTGGCCGATGACCCCGCCTGCCAAATAAGATGGCCGATATGGCTATAAATAGAAGATATGGGGTAACGGGCAAGTTTTTTTTCTATTATTTTGAAAACTGCTATGAATAGAGAAAATTGGGCACTTACAGAAATGATCAGAATGGTGACCCCTACCTATTGTCAATTACGTCAAAACTGTCAGAAGACTTCTTCTAGGAGTTACTGTCCTTAAATTACATTTTTTTTTTTTTTCATGTTATTCTTGAAATCTATAAATGATAGAGAAAACTTTATATATCAAAATTATCAGCAAGACAATATCTACAAATAAGTCAACAAATCCGAAATCGTTAGATGACTCCTTTTTAGAGTTATTGCCTTTTAATCTGCGAAAACTGGAAAGATATCGAAAAAACTCCTAAACTTTCCAAGTTCTTTCCCGAGCCATCCGTACTGGCTTTCTGTTGGCCCAGAAGCCTTAAAGATGTGTTGGTGAGAGCTGATTTATCACCCAAACCAGACTCTTCGCCAGCAGGCTCTTGTAAGGGTTGTGGGAACAAACGATGTGTGACATGCAAGCAAATACTGCACACCTTGACATTAACCTTCACTCGACTGATACGACATACACCAAATTTTGCAATGTTAATTGTAAGAGTACAAAATGTACAAACACTTTGTATCTTTTTCAGTGTAAATGTGGTAAACAGTATGTTGGCGAGTCAGAACAACCATTTCACAAACGTACGAATGGCCATCGTAGTGACTATGACTGTAAGCCAGACCTCTCTCTCAGTCGACATTTGAGATCGCCTGGTCACTCTAAGACAGATCTGAACCGACTGACTATCACTGATGATCAAGATTTTTGAAAATGAGAATAGCTAGTGACGCCATTTTACATCAGGCTTCTCATACTGATGAAGGATGTTTGTAATCCGAAATATTTATTGAATCTTGATTTGTTTTTGTTTCAAATTAGCGCTGATGGCCGATCTTTTCTTTTTTCAGTTTTTCACAAATTCTCTCAACTTTCCAAATGCCATGTGTTCACGCCAAATGCCATGTGTTCGCACCAAATGCCATGTATTCACGCCAAATGCCATGTGTTCACGTCTATATGTTTAATTGTGTGTTGTTTGGTAGCTATTTTATTGACATAAATCGAATAGAGTCCCTAGTGTGGACATCATATAACTTGCAATTTTTTTTCATACACCTTCCAAATTTATTTCTTTATATTTTATGCCTAAAATAGTAAGTAGGGGGATGAAATTACATGTAAAAAAAAATTTGGGGGCATGAATTCTTTGGTAAAGTAGTGATTTGGTCCAGTTTGAAAAGGTCAAAAAGTATGTCTGAAGCTGTCAAACTGAATTACAGATCCCACATAAAAGTGTCCATATTTTGAGTTAGAGCCGATAGATTTTTCTATAATTTTGATATAATTTGTCCCAAAAGTAGTACACTACACTGTAAGAATCTTTTTTGGATAGAGCAGGTGCGATTTTTTTTAATTTAGGTTTTTTGTCTAAAAGAAATGCACTACGAAATAGCTGTGTTCTCGAGCCTTTTAGTGATGTTGTACACTTCATTTTAACCTATCATTAGTAATAGAAAAAATAGTGCAAAATCATGCTAAAAACTGTTATTTATTACTGTACACGATAGAAGTAAAGAGGTACGGCTCTTGACATCATTCTTCTGAAAAGTAGTTTAAGTTTATTACACTTCAATTCTAAAAAAAAAAAAAAAAAAAAAAAGAGAATTTAGTTTTTAGAATTACGCCTTTAATTGAGTGATCGCAAGCAACCCTTTCTTTTTATTCACAGGTAATGTTAATTATAGCATATTCCGTCTAATGTGCAGTGCAAAGCAGTTTTCTACTAATGTATTCTGTGAGATAAAGAAAGTATGTACATCTAAAAGTAAATGAGTACTAATTTCTAATTGTTCTAATATTATACGCTTTTGCGCAGAGCTCGCGGTAATTATCAATAATGTGAGAGTTCAAGCAAGTGATCATGGTTCCTCACAGAGGTAAGGACAGTACATGAATGAATGAAATAATCTATTGCTTCCGAGTTCTGCCATAAGAGTCAGATTGGGTTGACGTCAACCAGGTCAAAGGCTATCTGATTACAAGTTCCTGTCATGCCTTAAATCTTTACCAGATGCACAGGTTTGTCTGTACTTAGAGTAAAATTCGACAGGCTAGAATGGGTTCCAAAACCTAATTTTCCCATTTTTACTTCATGTTTCTAGGTTTCACAGATTTTATTGGAGAATGTTTCTATCGCTTAGATCTTTGGTTATTCTAAACATCTTGGCATCATCAGTAAATAGGTAAGCATCAGGATCTACATAGTCGGGTAGGTCGTTTATATATAATACAAATAGTAGAGGACCCAATACTGATCCTTGTGGAATCCCAGATGTTACATTCTTCCAATCTGATTATAAAAAGCTTGTAAACAGTCCTTGTGTGTGGTCTTCAATTCCAAAGTTTTAAATTTGATGATCAATACTTTATAAAGCATTCATAAAATCAGTTTAGATGCACTATACCTAAAACGACAAAGTTATTTTTCATTTACCTGTATATATTGTGAAAACCGGTTTTTTCAAAAGTGATTATTTTCTAAGGGTTTAATATTTCGCGGTAGTGTTTTGCCATGGCTTTATTTGGACTTGTTTGTTTGCTTTTTGGCCTTGAATGTTTGTCCCTAATATTTTATTAACTATGTATTTACTTTCAGGTATCACAGATCGAATTTATTCGTTCATAGTGTGTTAATTTACGTTTTTGATTGAGTTAAGCCTTCCAATTGATGTTTTATCGTGTGTTTTCTATGTTGTGATGTTATACCATTGTTTCAGAAAAAGGGAGAAGGATTGGTACCATTAAAACGTTTAATCCCGCTGCAAATGTTTGCACCTGTCCTAAGTCAGGAATCTGATGTACAGTAGTTGTCGTTTGTTTATGTAATTTATACGTGTTTCTCGTTTCTCGTTTTTTATATATACTAGACCGTTGGTTTTACCGTTTGAATGGTTTTACACTAGTACTTTTGGGGCCCTTTATAGCTTGTTGTTCGGTGTGAGCCAAGGCTCCGTGTTGAAGGCCGTACATTGACCTATAATGGTTTACTTTTATAAATTGTTATTTGGATGCACTCACACCACATCTTCCTATATCTATATATGTCTAGTACCTGGTCTATTGCATCAGTTCTTTAATGAGTTGAATTCAGTTAACTTTCCAGCAATAATGCTATATTGCTTTTAAAACAAAAATAATTTCATTTGTTCGATAATTTGTTCTCGTTGTATTTTCTCCATTATTTTACATATAACTAAATGTCAAATTGATTGGTCATCAGGGGCGGATCCAGACATTTTTCAGGATGTGTCACTGATACGAACTTTCAACGTTTCTCTTTTTTATTGACGATTAAGGTCATGAAGGTAGTAACAGGGCAAAATGCAATGGTTTACAAAATTGATTCCAATTTGATTTTTCTCTGATGTCTGCGAGCAAAAGTGTAAACGAGCCCATGAAAGTTTTATCATAAATCATAATGCACGTGCAAACCCATAGGGTTGACTGGGTTGTAGAAAAAATGGTCATCCCTTGATCTTCGTCTGACCAGCAGTAAAACAGTTATACATTATAGTCCGTTTGATCGTGTGGGATGTTTAAATTTGCAGTCACATCCGGTCAGAACTGGGACGTTAAATCTGATGCCTTGTATACAGAGTACCTCTCTGCATGTTAAGAATCCTTGCTACAATTTTTGAGGGGTCCACATGTGACCTGTTGCAAAGCTTAATTTCTGTCCCTATCCAATTTATCCTCATTTTCCAGTGGCAGTCCAAATTTTCCGCCTTTCATCCCGACCTACCCTTAATATAGGACCACCTATTAAATGTATTGATAATTTGTTCTCCACCTGAACATGCGTGACATATCTGCCACTGGACGCTACGAAAACATCAATCAATCCATCATAATGCACGTATTCGTCAGTGTTAATCCATTAAGTAATTTCTGTCCCATTTTTAATTTAAAAAAATATTCAGGAACATGAGCTCCCAATTTGGATGCTGGCATTCTCAAATGCATGGTTATACTTATTGTGCAGACAATTTTAAGGATGACAGATTTTTGAATGTCAAACTTCTTAATACTTTCAGTTGCTGACTTTGATAATGTTAATTCTGTATTTCGCCAGAAATACAACCACACTTTTCCTTTCGAACGATTCACGCGGGCTAAACAAGTCTGAGTTATAAAAAAAAAAAAGTTTAGGTTTTCGATTATAACGCGGTCGTCTGGGTTCTTGATATTCATCTCCGAAAGGAAAAGAGCCATAACATTGCTATATAAAATAAAAGATGCGGTATGATTGCCAATGAGACAACTATCCATCAAAGTTCAACTGAAGTGAATGTAAGCGATTATAGGCAACCGTACGACCTTCAACAATGAAAAAACGCATACAGTATAGTCGACTATAAAAGCCCTGACATGAAAAATACGAAACAATAATTGAGAAAGCTAACGGTCTAATTTATAACAAAACAATATATGAAAACAAATATGACAGACATGAACCAACTCACTGAACAAAGGTTCCTGACTAGGGACAGGCACAAATAGAATGGGCGGGGTTAAACATGTTTGAAGTTGCCAACCCGCCTAACCTTGGACAGCGTTGTAACAGTGCAGCATAAGAATAAACTATAAAAATCAGTTGAACAGGGCTTAACTCATCGGATCGATTCAAAACAGAAAAAAAAACATCTAACAAAAGCACAGACCGGACGTGGAAGGATATTTTACATCACTAAAAATAAAAAAGACTCAAAATACAGATCTGATAGTACTCCCAGTTACTGACAGCTAGGTCAAAGCCAAAAAAACAACTAATAAAAAGCATGTATCGAAGGTTAGAATATCAATCAGTACACATCCAACATCCAATGGATTTATTGTAAATACTTCATTAACAGTAACACCTGGAATTTGTCAGGATTAGCTGGCATTTTATTAAATTTAAACCAGTCAATCAATTGTTTGGATTCATCTTCTAATGTAGATATTAGCTTGTCAAAATCAGGATTACAGAACGATAATGTGTTGTCATCTGCGTAGTTATACAATGAGCTCTACTTAATGAAATAAAAAAATATCGTTTATAAAAACGTTAAACAAAAGAGGTCAAAGAACCCTGTGACACACCTTTCTGTTGTCTGACATCCATGACCTCATCTAAACGCCCACACATATGGATTAAAAATTTGGTCGAAAAAATCTGACAGTTGAGTTTCTTAAACCTTTTCATATAACTTATAAAAATTGGTAGAAAACTTACTGGTCTATAATCAGTTTTTAATAAAGGATAATTTTTTTATGAAGTGGAGTTACTTGTGCCTTTTAACCCTAGAACACTTACTGGTCTATAATCAGTTTTTAATAAAGGATAATTTTTTTATGAAGTGGAGTTACTTGTGCCTTTTAACCCTAGAACACTTACAGGTCTATAATCAGTTTTTAATAAAGGATCATTTTTTTTATGAAGTGGAGTTACTTGTCCCTCTTTTAGTCTATCTGGAAATACACTAGAGTCAACAGATAAATTTATAAGATCTGTCAGCTGTGGCGCAAAAACAGATTTACTATGTTTTACAATTTTAGCTGGATTCCGTCACAGCCAGTAGCCTTTTTAATATTTATTTTATTTATGATTTTTTCTACCTTATCGGTAGTAGTTTTTTCAAATTCAAAATTTATCTCATGGTCTTTATGATTTTGTATCTTTAAGATGCTGGGATGTGAAGTTTGGTCATATGAGACATCTTTTCCAATTTCCTCAGCTACAGTTGAAAAAAGGGTATTTAAGTGTTCTGTAACTTGTTTTGTATCAGTCACAATTTTGTTGGTTTCATTCAAGACTATATTTTGTTGACCTGAGTGACATTTGTTTTGTTTTTTTTTTTTAGAGAGAAAAAAGGTTTTATAGTTTTCCAAAAATCACATGATTTTGCACCACCGGAGCATCTTTTTATAAGAAATAATTTTCCATTGATCTCTTTTTTAAATTATTGACCAGGTTTCTTTGTTTTCTAAATTTTTCCCAAGTTATTCCATTTCTTTATTTTGTGTAACTTGAATATAACATATGTTTACGGTGAATAGCTTTTCTCAAATCACTATTCATGCATGGGAGTAAATTTTTTCTAGGGTATCTTGTTTTTAAAGGTGCATGCTTATCTAGTATATTTGACACTTTTCATAATTCGTATTAGTATCATTTATTTCATGTGCAATTTTTTTGTCAAATGTTTCAGAAATTTTAACTTTTTGTAAGTTACTGTTAAAATATTGAATATAAAAATTTCTGTAACTTCTGTATGTTGTTTTTTTTACTGGTATTGGTACTAGTTATGATTCTGTCGCTCCTTTGTTTTTTCTTACTCATTCCCATGTATTTCTAGTTTTCGATTGCATTAAACGGCAAATATTTAAATCTGCATTCTATTTTCTCGTTCTGATTTAAATAAAATCCCGGAAATGTATCCGGTATTGCTTCCAACATTATAAATTTATGTGGACTTCCGAATTCAAGATGGCGGTAGGTTGCATGTTTTTATGAAAAATACTTTTGTTTTCACATATTTCTGTATTGTTGAAAAGTAAAGGGTTTCGTTATCAGCCAAAAAATATAGCAAACTCCTTTACTATCACCTGTATGATAAGATCAATGTCCTACATTAGATTTGTCAATATTTAAACAGGTGAAGGACACGTCCAGCTACTTTTCTGTACCACGGAAGCACACTATCACGAACCTGCGGGTCCTGCGTCCTGATTACACAAGCTGAGTCCTGTCATCATTCAGATTATCCTATAGACATCAAAATTTTCTGAAAATGTTTTTTTTTTTTTTTTAAATATATTGACTTCTGTTTCCATTTATTGCTGTAAGGTTCATCATAACAAATGGCAAAAATAGCTATGTTTACACCTAAAAAATTACTCCAAGTACAGACAAAGCTGTGCAGTTGGAAAGGGTTTTCAGCCTAGCTTCCACTAGATATATAATAGTCACATAACTGGCTTATAGTTCTGAAAAAAAAACAGATGAAGTGCATACATTAGAGTGAATCCAGGTCCGTTCGCCCCAAAACATGTTCGCTCCCTTTCACGTTTGCACCCTACACATTCGCACCCCAGGTCCGTTCGCACCTTTTTCATTGGTTTTGTGTTAAATAATTTTTCAATCGTTTTTTGGTTAGTGTATTGCTATAAATATTTGTTTTGTTCAGGAAGTGACTTTCTAAAAATGATTTTTGTGTTGAATAATTTTTTTATCATGTTTTGGTTATTTTTATGCCCCCACCGTAGCCGAGGGGGCGTTAAGTTTTACCCTTGTCCGTTTGTACGTAGGTACATACGTACATACAACTGTCAGTCTGTACATCCCTAATTGGTTTCCGTTCTCTAACTTGAGTTTGCCTCAACCAAATGTTATGAAACTTATACACAATGTTTATTACCACAAAACACAGATCAAGTTTGAATTTTGGTGGTGTCACTCAAACTGTTCTAGAGTAATGCCCCTTTATAAATGGAAAAATTTCAAAATTTTTAGTTTCCATTCTCTAACTTAAGTTTGCCTCAACCAAATGTTATGAGACTTACACACAATGCTTATTACCACAAAACTCAGAACAAGTTCAAATTTGGGTAGCATCACTTTTACCGTTCTTCAGTTATGTCCCTTTATAACTATATGATATGCAAGCTGGGGCATCATCTGTGTCCACATGTGTCCACAATCCACATTTATTTTTTTCATCGTTTCATAATAAAGTGACATTCTAATAACGTAAACAGGTTTCCTTTAATGTTTTACCATTTTGAGGAAATGAATAATTAGTTATTGTAATGCTATAAATATTTTTTTCATTGTTTCAAGATACAGTGACATTCTAAAAACGTTTTTTTTTTGTGTTGAATAATTTTTTAATTGTTTTTTGGTTATTGTATTGCTACAAATAAGTTTTTTTTTTCATTGTTCTATTCACCTGCGTGAAAGTTGTATAAAAAAGTCAACACTTTGGTATGAATGTGGAAACCATTTGAAGAAAAATTGAAGGTTAATCTATAATGTTTAAGAATCTTTGGGACAAAAAAAAGTGCATTAAATTAAGTCAAGTGAACACCAAACTTAAAAACATATTTTTAAATAATTGAATTTTATTAATTTTAATTTACTAGCAACCACCTGATTATCCAACAGGACCTCCAAATCCAGCTTCAAGATCACCTTTTGGGGTAAGTACTTAAACTAAGAAAATTTATTATTTGTTGTATTATAAGAAATATATCTGACATCATGTGTACTCAATTATATTTTAACAGCCATGGGACTAGGTTTGTAAGACAAATTTTGTACAGTTCATGCTATCTAAGAAATACAAAATTACCTTTTAGTTGAAATGTGTCTCGACTCAAACCTGTGAACAAGTGACTTGTTTTCACTCCATTACAATTAACTTCCACAAATATATTGATTATTTTTGTGTTTGTCATTTAGTTTAGGTTATTATTTTTCAATCATTTGCAAACAGTTATGTGGAACTCTAGTATATAAAACAGATTTCGTTTGGGACAAAACAATGTTGATCTTGAAAATGCTTAATGATTACATTTGAAAAATTTCCATAGAAAGATACAAAAAGTAATCTGATTAAAAATAAGTTAGCATGTCTGCCCACTGGCAATACAACAAGAAAGAACAAAAATCCAGGAAATTGGTAATCTAATCAACAAAGTATGATCTGTACACCTTGAACATGATTCAGGTGTGTTTGAGTCCACTGGTTTGTCTTGAAAACGTAAAAATAATAAAAGGCAAATGATATATCATCTACATGTAGCATCAGATTGCATAATTTTTGTTGTGCCTGCGACTTCTGTCGCAGAAAGCTCGACATAGGGATAGTGATGAGGCGGCGTTAACTAACTTCTTAAAAGCTTAATACTTCAGAAGGTAGAAGACCTGGCTGCTTCATACTTTGTATATAGATGCCTTATGATATGAAGTTTCCGTCTGTCATATGTCAATTGGCCTTGACCTCATTTTCATGGTTCAGTGACTACATGAAAAAAAGTTAAGATTTTTATGCCCCACCTACGATAGTAGTAGGGGCATTATGTTTTCTGGTCTGTGCGTCTATTTGTTCATCCGTCCATCTGTCCTTTAGGTTAAAGTTTTTGGTCAAGGTAGTTTTTGATGAAGTTGAAGTCAAATCAACTTTAAACTAAGTACACATGTTCCCTATGATATGATCTTTCTTATAAAGTGCCAATTTAGAGTTTTGACCCCAATTTCACGGTCCACTGAACATAGAAAATGATAGTGCGAGTGGGGCATCCATGTACTAGGCCAAAAATAAAATATTGTTTGTTTCCCCTCCCACTACCGACCCGGTAAAATCACCGCGACCTGAAAAATTTAATTGGCCGTTTGTGTCCATTATTTTTTTTTTTTATTTTGGTATTTGGTGATACCTTTCCGATGCTGTAATCCACGAGTGTTTTAATTCAAAGCATTTTTGCATGGAAGCGTCTAAATGATTGGGCATGGATTTTTCTAGCATTCCACAGGGTCCGGTATTCGGACTCATTCCCAATGACAAAATCCTACATTTTTCCCAATTTTGATAGCAAAATTCCCAAACGATCTCAAAAGTCATTTTCATCTTTAATACTCATGACAGCGATGTTTATTTTGTTCAACCACTACCTGTATGCCAAAAATCGCTAACAAGTAATGTGTAAATCCGAGTAAAAACATATCTGATTGACAAAAACAACATCGATAATAATGGCTGCCAGAAACCAGAAATGTAGACAATTACAATACCGGATCAGATTTCGGGAACGGATAAGACTAATTCTGGATTTTGCGATCAACTACAATATAATGAATAAAAAAAAAATCCAAGCAGGTCACAAAATACAGCTATGAAATATAAACACTAGAATTGAAAACCAAAAGATATATGAAAAAGAAAGAAGAAAAAGGAAATATTTTATACAGAAACTCAAAATTATTTTTAGTTTAAACTTTTCATGTCAAAATCCAATAAAAAATACCATTAGTAAGAAAATTTTGAAGATAAGCCCCAAACTTTATTTAGAATTAAGAAAAACATGCTTTAGAAAATATTGAATAATATATATATATAAATCTGTGATAGAAAATATGCCTTGTCATTAGATAAAAATTCTCTGAAACTGAACAATGCAATCAATTTAATCTGCAGCAAAACAATTCATTAAAAAAAAAAACAAAAAAAACTGAAGCATCTTTCAACCCTTGCACTGAGTGCATCTTCATTTGCTTGGTCTTTAACCTCTGTTCTTGTATAAAGGATAAAATCTTTGAGTAAAAATGGTCTGAATAATGCTTTAAAATCTATCTACTTTGAATTTTGTACAAATTCAATATAGAAAACCATATCAAGGAATAAAATAAAATAATTTCCCTACCTACCTACCCATACCCTGAAAACCTCAGTCGGGAAGGAGAAACAAAGATATTTTTAATGATGGCCCTATGGACACATTCTTGTTTGTAATGTTAATTTCTCTCTTATTATGAGTAATAGGATAACTATATTCGGTATGTGCGTACCTTTCAAGGTCCTCATGCTTGTCAGACAGTTTTCACTTGACCTTGACCTCATTTCATGGATCAGTGAACAAGGTTAAGTTTTCCTGGTCAAGTTCATATCTCAGATACTATAACTAATAGGTCTACTATATTTGGTGTATGTAATGATTGTAAGATGTCCAACTGGCAGGTGTCATCTGATGATGTAATCTTAACCTCATTTTCATGGTTTAGTGGTAAAAATTAAGATTTTGTGTTTTGGTCTGTTTTAATACGACCGCAAAATTTTTTGTGGTCGTATATTGGTATCACGTCGTCGTCGTCTTGTCCGAAGACAGTTGGTTTCCGGACAATAACTTTAATATAAGTAAATAGAAATCTATGAAATTTAAACACAAGGTTTATAACCACTAAAGGAAGGTCGTGATTGATTTTGGGGGTTATGGTCCCAACAGTTTAGGAATTAGGGGCCAAATAAGTATTTTTGTAGTTTCCAGACAATAACTTGTGTTTAAAGTGTATGAATCTCTCTGAAATTATACTACAAGTTTCCATACCACAAAGGGGTGGTTAGGATTGACTTTGGGGTTATGGCTCAAACCATTTAGGAATTAGGGGACAAAAAGGGGGAAAAAACAAGGGTTTCCAGGTTAATGGACAATAAGACAATAAGACAATTTAAAAGCAGTGTAAGGGAGGTAATCCAAACACATTTTAAGTAAAATGTTGTGTATGATTCGATTACCTCCCTTACACTGCTTGTAAATTATGTAGAAAGAAATGTAGATTGTCTTGCAGTGATTTATATCTGTCAATTTTAGAAGTTACTATTAATTAATATTTATTTTAGCCATATGTCATTTTCTATTTTAAGACTTTTATGATGTATTTAAATGGGTAATTATGGTTGCAAACTCCATTAGAAATTTGAATTTGGATTATGACCATTTCTTGAGGAAAGAACTTTTTTTTTGAAAAAGGAAAAGGGGGAGGAGGTAAATAAGAAATTGTGGGGACAATTTTGCTCACTCATTTCAGATTTCAGATCGTAAAAGAAAATTTTGCAAAAAAAAAAATAATAGGCAACAGCATAGTGTATTGCACAAAAGCAAAAAAAAGGGGTAAAATTTTTTTTATTTTTTGGAAGGGGGGGGGGTTTATTCACAACAGCATAGTGTATTGCACAAAAGCAAAAAATTGAATATAAATTCAAATCATATGACTAATTCTTAGTTCTTTGACTACAGTTATTCTGTGTCAGAAACCTATTATGTGTCAAATATTTAATTACAATCCAAATTCAGACCTGTATCAAGCGCGAATATTGTGTCCATTTTTGCCCCAACTGTTCAGGGTTGAATCCAGAGGTCGTATCCAGCTACACTCATGAAAGCAATTTATTCTAATACTGTATGCAATAGGTCAACTGTATTTGGTGTATGGAAATATTTTATGATGTGCATATCAGTCTGGCAGGTTTTATTTGACCTTGACCTCATTTTCACGGTTCATTGCTCAATGTTAAGTTTTTGTGTTTTGGTCTGTTTTTGTTATACGTTAAGCAAAAGCCTGAATAGGTCAACTATTTTTGGTGTATTAAATGATTGTAAGGTGTATATGTCTGTCTGGCAGGTGTCATCTGACCTTTACCTCATTTTCATGGTTCATTGATCAATGGTCAGCTTTCCTGGTTAACTTTGTTTCTTAGGTACTATAAGCAATAGGTCAACTATATTTGATGCATGGAATGATTTTAAGGTTTACATGTCTGTCTTGCAGGGTTCATCTGACCTTGATCTCATTTTCATGGTTCATTGGTCAATATAAAATTTCCATGGTTTGATCTGTTTCTTTTATATTATAAGCAATAGGTCATTTTTATTTGGTGTATGGAATGATTGTACATGTATTTTCGTTTTGGTTTATCTCACCATTTGCTGACCTTGACTTCATATTTTCTTGGATCATAAATGTTAATGTGATACTTGTAGTAAAACTTTATATTTAGGACTATCAACATAAAATCAATGGTCAGTATTGCAGGCGAGACTTTCAGCACGTGTACTCTTGTTATAGTTTTAAGTCTAATTGTGGATTTGATTCCTAAATTTATATTGCAATAGAACCCAAAATTAAGGAATTGTCAATGAATTGGTAAAGGAAATTACAGATTAGGTGTGTTTGAATAACAAAATAACACTGAAGGTCCAACATATTTATACATCATTTTATTTAATTTTTTCTCAGAACTAAAGATGTGTTATTTTTGATTCAGCCATGCTAGATCTATGTGAACACTCTGGCTTTGGAGATGGTTCAAAATTCTAAGTTGAAGACATATCATGAAAATAGTTATGTGTTTCTATGACTTGCAGAAACTTTATACACCATTTTAATCATCAACTGCCAACTTTTAATATGTTATCTGTCCTTAAATTAAGAAAAGATTGGGAGAACAACTTCTTTATTTTAGATATACACTTGCATATAGTTCCTTTTGTAAATCAAAATTTATATTAAATGGCCATTTATTAATTAATGTGGAAAATGTGATTTATCAAATTTCAGTAGTTGATAAGAATAATGAAAGTGTTTTATCAGTATCTTATGTTCCTATAAACCATTGAATAAAATTTGGTTCAAGATGTGTATTGATATCAAAGTTGATTCCCACACTTTTTTGAAATGCTTATATTATTCCCATTCAAATAATTACACTGTAAGGTGTAAGTATTAATTGGATCTGAGACTACTATAATATGTGTTATAGTAGTCTCAGATTGGATTCAACTCCACTCAAATGCAGTCTTAATTGACCACAGTTATAAATGTATCATGACAGTTGATAATCATACTGGTATTGAGGTCAAGAATTTGTGTATTCAATTTATTACATATCTAACTGAATACACAAAATCTCGACCTCAATACCTATTATTTATTTTGATCAACACTACATACTTCTTCGTCTTCCATATAAGAGTTGGGTTCCTAAACATGCTAAATGAAACATTTAAACTCTGTGGGACTACGCATGGTGACATTACAAATCTAGTCCCTTAATACAATTATTCTGTTAATTTTGTGAGAAAGCTGACTGATTAATAAGATCTGTTGTTTTTTTTCAAAGAAAAGACTAAAAATTAAATGTTTATAAAATGCTACCAGATTTTATTTCACTTGTAAAATCAGTGTCATAATCATTTAACATAATTAATGTCTATTTAAGTTACAATTATCAGTTATTTGGTTGAAACAATAAACATAGTTGCATAACTTTACCTGAGCATTTTCTGCAATATATCTATTTGTATATTCGCCATTATATTACTGTTTAACAGTATTTGGAATTATCTCAGCATTAGATATTTGCTGGGACTATTATATTTGTACATGTATATTTGAATACAGGAAATGTATTTTTCCTTTATGAAGAATGAACACCAATTTAGATAAAAATAAGTTATTTATTTTTGTTTTTGTTGAGAAAGGGCATTTTTAATGCCTCTTTCTGAAAATAATTAGGCCAATCATTATTAATGGCATATAAAAAAAATATACTACACGTTTGAAGACTTGTCAAAATCATTGAATTTCAAATGTTTCTAAAAAAAAAAATGTAAAAAAATCTGATAGCGTCTTCAATTGAAATACCAAAATGATTTGCATCAAAATTGCAAAATTCTCCACCTTTGGTCAATACATGTATATTAAAAACTTACAGTGAGATTATGGAAATAAAAATAACAAAAGAAATATTGAAAGTATGGTCATGATGGTCAGCATAAATGTCAGACTAGCTACAAAATTGGCTGGATCACAACATCCATGATGCTTTGATTTTTTTCATTATTCATTAAATGAAAGTAATGTGAATTTTTCTGAAATGTAGGATTGTATCTGAATACATGTACAACTTTCTGCTAACTCTGAAAAATCTGGTGAGATTTGTACTTTGTCAGGAGGCCTGAATTCTTTAAAATTTAATCAATAGTCAAGGACATTTTCTTACAACACTATATGTTGGGTTGTTTGTAACCAATGTTAATGATTTATCTTCATTCTTTTTTGGAGAAAACATATGCATATGTAAACTACTAAATTGTATAAAAGTAACTGGCTGTAGGAACTATTTGTCAAGTATTTGTTTTACAGCTCTTGCAATTGACTGTTATGTTTATGTATAATTAATAACTAAATGTTATGTTTTTAATTGTTAGATGCCACCTGGCATGCCTGGAGGACCACCAAGATTTATGCCACCAATGGGACCAGGAGGACCTGATATGAATGCCCCTCCAATTATGCCACCGGTCATGCCTCCATCAGGTACAATACAAATTAATTAGTTATCGTGCTGTTAAGGAAGACTAGTACTAAAAATTGTGTACTGCATAAATTGTCATTGTCTTCCTGGCATTAACCTTGTTTCTTTTTTGTTCTGTCCAAAATATAAAATAAAATTAAAAATGTCTTTTTCAAACTATGTTATGTATGTACAGTATTTAAAAAAAGATGAGTAAAACTAGTTGGTCATTAAAATTCATTGAAGAATTTGTGTCAATATAAATAAGAAGATGTGGTATGAGTGCCAATGAGACAACTCTCCATCACAGTCACAATGTATTAAAAGTAAACAATTATAGGTCAAAGTATGGCCTTCAACACGGAGCCTTGGCTCACACCGAACAGCAAGCTATAAAGGGCATGTACATGTATCACTGACAAAAGGCTTCTTTGAACAATGCCTTTGAATTATTGTCATATCAGAATTTGTAATCAACACCCCTACCAGTGTAATCTTAATATCAACACACAATTACTTGTACTTGTGTTAATTATAGAGAATACACATTGCTTGAAATATACAATAAAAGAGTTGTCTCAAAATGAATCGTTTTACTGTAGTGCAACCACTATTTACACAAAAGTAAGATACTTTCCCATAATATTAGACAGGGCTCACGCTAGCAGGCGACTGGGGCAACAAAGTCGCTTTTCCCGACCGTCAAAAGCGAAATCTAGTCGCCCTGTTGTTCACGATACTAGCTTTCAGTCGCTTTCGTCATTGGCAATATTCAACATTTACCAAGTCGATGAAACAGCAATTTTTCATTTGAAAGTAAAGAAATTCAAAGACATAAACGTTTTATTTTCTTAAGAAAAGAGGTTAAAGCATTGATTTTAAAGTTGGTTGCATGTTATTTTCATAAAGACAATTTTTTTATCACTTCCGGTGCTTGTTACTCTAGAGCGTACATCAAATCATTCTAACTTTTGGCAAAATAAGCTTGTTACTTCATTTGAAGGTGATGAAATTTGCCTGAAGTAAATTTGGTATCCTTATATTGCATTAAAAACGTCATATTCCCTTCCAAATAGAGTGTCAAACATCGTTTATTTTTGTAAATTTTCTTCGTCTGCCATTGAAATTTTTGGGCAAATTATTGTACAACTACGGATCGGAGTTGGGATTTCATCGAAACGGACCAGCTATGACCGAAATCCAGATTCTTGCGATAATGACTACGGACGGATGAATGGCACAGCTGACAGAAGTTCATCCCAAAAGGAAAAATTACGCATTCCACAAGCATTAACATACTTTTGATTAGATCTACTTGATTAATGTATATATTTCCATGTATATATATATATGCATTGTTTCAATTTATAAATTAAAGTTGCTCAACTCTGGGACTATTACACTAATATAATAATATTATGTCCAAGCTTAACTGTGTTAAATAAAACTGTTAAATTTAAATATCTTTTTAATGAGAAATACTTAATTTCATAAACATGATAACAGAGTAGTTTTTAATTGAATTTTAATTGATATAACAACTTTCTTTTCCTTTTTGATATAAAAAAAAATCTTTTTTATTATTGCCAGATATTTAATTGTTTTTTTCTGACAAGAGGACTAATATGATTGTGCAACTAGATATGATAAAATTAAACAACTTTGAATTTGAACTGTTACTTTAATTGTATACCCAGGTACAAATTGAACAATATAAAAAAAATAAGATACATATGGCTCTTTGTATTATAGTAAAAACCAAACATTGTAGAGCCTCGAGCGAACAAGCACTTCTCTTTCAAATCTCACCACTTCTCCCTCTCAGTTTCAAAAAGAGAAGTCACTTCTCCCTATGATTCTGAAGTAGTATGAGCCCTGTTAGATACAGAGTTTTTTATTATTCATTTGTTATTATACATCTTATGAATGACTGTAGCGTAATAGGGAAAGCGTAGTCAAAATAGAACATTTGAAACGTCAGGAAACATTTGCCTTTGTGCAGAAAAACAAAATGGTAAGACTACACACTACCTGATTTAAGTTAAAAACTTGATATTTGTTTTATTTTAGGTTTTCCAGTTCCACCTGGAGGAATGCCACCAGGAGGATTTCCACCAGCAGGGATGCCACCTGGAATGCCACCAATGTTTCCTCCAGCAGGTATTATTTAATTAATCATTTTGTTTGCAACATGTAATGTTGAATAAGTACTATCCTTAAAAGAAGATATCTAATGCCTTCAGATGGGAGCATATTAAAACATCAATTTTTTTTTTATATCTTATTTAAATGCCCTTAATTTGACGTCAAAAGTCTGACAATTCTGAAAATTGAACTCATGCACTTGTCTCTAACAAATATACATATATACTGTTGTTTAACTTGTAGAGGTATATAGAATATTTTCTCAGAGACAAGTTCCTAAAATATATACAATTTAACACATAGCAACTTGAACAATACACGATTTTAGAGCAGGGAAGAAATGCAAATGATAACTATACAAGCATAAATTTAACAATAAGAGACGTTAACCCTTATAGCCTGTAGAACAGACGGACGCCAAAGGAAATGGGTCTATAACACATCTTTAGACACGTGTAATGAAATTTGCTATATATATTTTGACACTCTTCATTTAAGTACTTTAAAAGTACTTTTATTGGTGGGTATCAATTTATGTGGTTTGAGCAAAAGTTACATATTTCTTGATTTTTTAGTTTTCAGAAGAAAAAAAATCATCGGAAGAATTTGAAGCCATCAGAAACAAAGATTCTTAAAATAATCATATGTTGTTTTATAATGATTTGTGGGACATTGCTAATTAAGGTGTTCACTTACTTGTTTGTCACGATTGAAGGAAATTGCGAAGTAAACATTTTAATTATTGCACAGATGTAATCAGAAGTGATGACACTCATTAACCTGAAATAGAATGAGCATCAGATTAACGATCATCAAAGGTGTAAATTGCGGCTTTGTGCATTTTCACCAATTTTTTTTTCCATTTTCGCCAATTTACCGGTAAACACAAGTCATGAGGAAGGCTTCCAAAATGGTTGTATTGTCCAGTAAATAATATTTATAACTTGTTGTGCCGAGCCTGAACTGACATAACGTGGGTTTGCCATTTAAAATTTTGAAAAAAGTCAGTAATTATTCATCATGTCACTTTTGATCAGTCTAATTAAAGTTCTTTTCCTTAAATTTCAGAGATTTGCATATAATTAATTTAGTCAAAAAAGATTTTGATTATGAGAAATACGTATATAAATATGATTTGATGAAAAATTTAAAAAGGTAGCAATAAAGGTTTTAAGCCAAAAATCGTCAGAACCACGTTGTTTGAAATAGTACAAGTGTGCGCAGGTGTGAGATTTAATTATGCATCCAAATTTTTCAAAAATGCTAAAACTATCATTGATACCTTTATTTAACGTTCATTTCAAGTATTTCCCCGAAGAAATAACGTGGAAAGAGCTACTTAAACTCATTTGTGCTATGTAGATGTACACGGATTTGACGTATCCGTCTCTGGTCAGTGTTTAACCATTATCAAGTCAACATCCGATATGAGGAAAATATGCTTTTTAAAAAGGAAAGTGAAGTTGTTGACAGTGTATTTTGCACAAATAAGGAGTAAGGAAGATATTAGCATACTGATGTTGTAAACTTTGAATGATGCACTGTCAAATTAAGAGTTTACATCAGAACGTCAAATTTATATGAAAAGTCAAGTCAAATATCGTTTTTGTGTCAATCATTGTTTATATGATGCACAACTGATTACCATTGTTGCCTTTTATTACTAAGTCTGAAGGGATTAAAATTGGGATTAGACAAAAAATGTCCGGCTGGCTCAAATATTTTTTGGAAGCCCTGGTCATGAGATATAAAAGTTGTACAGAACTTATTGATATAATTACAAAAATACCCCTTCCTTTACATGACTTATTTGTACATCTATAGCACATATTTCCATTTTTGAGAATGATTGTATATAAGAATGTCCATCAAAGATTATCGACTTATTTCCCTGGTTTGTTTCTGTGTGCAAAAGATCCGTCTTATCATAACAAAAGTGTTTCAATCAATGAGCTGAACATGTATGTATATACATGGACATATAACATCAACATTTACTCATTGAACACCACTTATCTGTTACGTTGGGTTAACCTGAGTAACCATAATTATATAAAATGTATCAGATCTTACCTATTCAAATCAAAATTGGAGCAAATCAAAAATAAATAATTGGCAAAAAATGAAAATTTAGTTTTGGTGCAAATGAAAAAAAAATGATAGTTTTAAAATTGGCGCAAATGTCATACACCCGTAAATTTTCCATAAAACATGTCACTTAAAAGGGGCATTAGCTGTCAAATTCATGTTCACCAATTTCACTCAAATTCTCATATTTGATTTATAACATACTAAAACGTATATCCAAATTACAATTAGTCTGAAATAAACAATTGACAATGCATGGACTCGATAATATATATCAGCATTTCTTGTGTTATTTAGTCTAGACGCCATCTAATTAACTATCGAGATGAACTCCGAAGACTGGCGACGGTCACATAACCCGATATAAACATAAACATAAATATAAATAGATAGTGACCTCATGCAATTGGACTTTTCTAGGTCTGTTTGATTTCATATTATAGGTTAAAAAATAAGTTAGTCATCGATTTTACCTGTATAAGAATGATTTTTTTGTGGATCGAATCAGTCAACGAAATGGTTCACCTTTGTTTCATTTTCAATGTTGACATTCTATTCCTTTTATTGGCTGAACACGACTAATACATGCGTAACCATTCTGTAGCTAATGGGTTAAATTGAAGGTCACATGAATACGGATTCAATGAGGTCGAATTATTCACTTGCAAGTGAATAATTCATCAGCGATGTTTCTTAGCTTATTTTGATAAAATTGAACTAAACTGGCTGCTAAAAGCAAATTATTATTTCACTATTTCACTTTCATTAATGATTGAACAAAAAAACATCCTATTTTAATTTTTTTTATATCTCGTAGCTAATGCCCCTTTAAAGAAAATGGTTACATAAAAAAAAAAGCTACATATGTACTTTGAATTGTAGAATTATTTCTTACGAAATAAAAAAGCAAGCCCAATATGAATTTTTTTTTTCTCAGTCGAAAAAATGAACACTTCATCATTACATTTCATCACCGGAAGTATGACTTTCATCGATCAAAACTAATTTTTTCAAGAGAATTAAAATATTAAAAGTCGTACAGTTTAGGTTTTTTAAAGATTAAATGGATGAAATTGTGTGTTTTCTGATATTCTAGTATTGTTTGTATTGAAAAACTAAATTTTCCACTAGTAAATGTTTTCTATTGTAGTAAAAAGCTATTTTATCAAGAATACATTAATTGTACCATTGTCATAGATAGTTTTTATCTCAGATATCTATCTATATTTAAAAATATCATCTGCTGTATAATACAAAATATTAAACAAACATACTTTAGAACATCAACAAAGACATTTTGGTCCAATCAGAGAATAGATCAGCAAAAATGCCCACATGGTTACCATAGTTAAGCATTATAAGATCAATGGCAGACAATTCATACAATTACCGACTGTGTCAGTAAAAAGTAATATGTTCAAATTCCTAACTCTTTAGCTGATATAGCTGAGTGAAAAACGTCATCAGACAAGGAATACATTTTTGCATATGAACAGATGACATCGGACATTTATAATTAATTTCTTAGGGAAATTTATCTCCCTCGAGCATCACTTAAGAGAGTTAAGTAAAGATTTTAAGAATAGGTAAAATGCTGTCGGAAAATGTATATATAGTTCATAGTATGTTTGCTGATATTCTAGTATTGTTTGTATTGAAAATCTAAATTTTCCACTAGTAAATGTTTTCTATTGTAGTAAAACGCTATTTTATCATGAATTTACATCTAATGGACATCAAGAAAATTTGAGAATAGCAAACTTAAATCGCAGTGAAACGGACTAGAAAAAGTGAAACGCAAAATAAAGTATCTGTGAAAATAAGTTGGTTTACATGTACAGTACATTGCAAATTAGGACAGGAGTAGACACCCTGTGATGAGTCAATGTCATGGACATATTCAACACTGATTGGAGTTTAGCTTTTCATGTGTTTATCATCTGTTTTGGTGTTGCCCACAAAGTATAAAAATACCTTGTAAATTTACTTGCAGGAGTAAATCCAGCTGTGGCAGCTGTAGCACAGACAGGTTCAGCATCTAATTCCCCTGTGTCTGGTGACGGTAAACAGGAAAAGGTAAAGTAATGGGCCTCAAACTTACCCCTGCAACAAAACCATCTTGTACATCCTTGTCTGCAGACATTAAGCAGAAAAAATGTAAAACAAAGGGTACCAAGCAATACGAATTCTGCAAAAAAAAAATTCTCCAATGATGTGAAAATGCTACGAAAAATGTAAAATTATTTGAATGAAAGTCAATCTTAAGTTTACAATAAAAATATCTGTTATAACACATACAGGATTAATACTCACCTATGTCAACATAGAAATGCAAAATGTAACTGATCTTTAGAACATCTAATCCATAAGATTGTTTATGTTGGAAAGAATACACTGTTATATTACGAAGAAATATGCAGAATATCCATGAAAATGCATTTTTTTTTCTCTTTACAAATATAAATTGGTATGAATGGCAGATTTCATCTGACCTTGACCTCATTTTTAACTGAATTTTCGAAGTAAAAATCGGTTATTGATTTGGGGATGTACGGCGGGGGTGCGGGCGGCTGCCAAACATTGTCCGTTCAATAACATGAAAATGCTATGACCAAATTTTTTCAAATTTAGATATGTTGTTTCCTGTGACTAAATGAAGGTCAAGATCAATTTTCACGATTTTAGCTTTTCTCCTTGTTGAGTTATCGCCCTTTTTAATATCCAAAAATGGTTTTTCTAATGTGATTGAGTTATTTCCCTTTGAACAGAAATTGTTAATTATATATATAAAGTTTGATTACACTAAGTGTTTTTAAATGATTTTCTATATAAAGCATATGGTAAATGTCTTATGACACAATTATAATTGGAGTGACAGATTTATTTGAAAATTTTCTGTTACCTAAGTGCTGATGATTATAAGCTATATAGGACTGTATAAATATAGTAAGAAATTTACTGTTCATTTTTAGACATTTTGAAGATAATTACAGATAAGTTTTATAGATTTTAAAAGACATTGTATTAATGATAAAATTCTGGATTTTTTTTTCTTTTCTTTGGTTAATTGTTTGAAGAATTTTGTGGTAGGTTTGTTTGTTATTCTGTAAAACTAATTTTCTGAATGCTATATGTATTTTTTTTTGATGAAGTGAACTCCTTTAAAAACTAAGCTTATATTGTCTATTAATAAACATATATTTAGATTTCTGATTTTGGGCCCAGTTTTCAAGTTAGTCCAAATCGGGGTCCAAAATTAAACTGTGTGTTTGATTTCAACATAAATTGAATATATATAGGGTTCTTCGAAATGCTGAATCTAAACCTGTATTTATTTTCATTATTAATTAGATAATACCACATTGAGGTCCAAAGGGTCCTAAATTAAACTTTTGTTTAATTTCATCAAAAATTGAATTTTTGGGTTCTTTGATATGCTGATTCTAACAATGTTTTAGTGATTAAATCATATCTAATTTTAGAGAATTTAGTCATCACTGGTTGTTGTTATTATATTATTGATTATAATTTGAAAATAGATGTATATGACATAATATCTAATTTTAGAGAACTATTTATTCAGTTTGAGCTATTTCCCTTTGAACAGAAAATTAGAGTGGGGTGCTGATTTTCGCCATAATTTTCCATGTTTTCTGCAGTTTATGTTCAGGTCTTTAAGTGTTTGAAGTATACTGATATTTCTATATGAAGATAACATCAAAAGCAAAATATTCTTAGCTTGAAAACGTGTTTCTTTGAAAAAAAATCATCTGAAAAGTTAGATTAAAGGCTATTTGAAATTTCCTGATGTTTTGACATAGGGGGACACATATTCGCCGTTTTTATACATCTATTTAAAACCAAATAACTGCAGCTTTAAACAATATTTATCAAATCAATTTCATTATAGATGAATAGCAGACATTTCAAAGGTGTAAGGAACTGAAATTTAGGGCAATCAGTCAAAGAAGTACTAAGAAATACTTCTTTGAAATCGTGTTTTTCATTTAGAAAATTGGCCGAAAATCGTTGTCCGTTTTTCGGTCCTTTGTTGTAAGTGCCGAAATTTTGTCTAAGTTTAAAAAATAATCATATTTGTTATAAAAATATAATTTACCGGCATATTTCTTCCATTTCAGCCATCTTGTGAAGTTTTTACACCTCAAAATCATAAAAAGGCGAAATTGTGTCCCCGGCGAATATGTGCGCCTCACTCTATATGGATAAAATTAAACTGTGTTTCATTTCAACATAAATTAAATATATATAGGGTTCTTTCAAATGCTGAATCTAAACCTGTATTTAAATATTAAATTTTTGGGCCCAGTTTTCAAGTTGGTCCAAATCAGGGTCCAAAATTAAACTTTGTTTGATTCAACAAAAATTGAAATTTATGGGGTTCTTTGAAATGCTGAATCTAACCATGTATTGAAAGATTTTAGATTGTGGGCTCCTTTATCAAATTGGTCCATATTGAGGTCCAAAGGGTCCTAAATTAAACTTTTGTTTGATTTCATCAAAAATTGAATTCTTGGGGTTCTTTGATATGCTGATTCTAACAATGTACTTAGATTTTGGATATTGGACCATAATAGGTAAATGTCCAATTTCAAATATTTCAGTTCTTTGACCACATTCATTTTGTGTCACAAACCTATGCTGTGTCAAATATTCAATCACAATCCAAATTCAGAGCTGTTTTAAGCTTAAATGTAGTGTCCATACTTGCTCAACTGTTCAGGGTTCGACCTCTGCAGGAAAATCCTGTTTGCTGTCTCTCTGACAGCCTCTTGTTATGGCTTAATTTATATTAAGCTGTCTTGGTTATTTCTGTTTCTTAGATAGGTCAACTATATTTAGTGCATGGAATGATTGCATGGTGTACGTGTCTGTCTGGCAGGTTTCATTGGACTATAACCTAATTTTTATGGTTCATTGGTCAATGTTCAATTTTCATAAGTAGGTCTGTTTCTCAGATACTATAAGCAATAGGCTAACTATATTTGGTGTATGGTATTATTGTACGGTGTACTTGTATGTCTGGAAGGGTTCATCTGACCTTGACCTCATTTACATGGATAATGTTAAGTTTATTTGATACTTGTAAGCAACGTAAATATACACAAAATCTTACGACATCTAGATATCAACCAGTGGCGGATCCAGAAATTTTCATAAGTGGGGGCCCACTGACTGCCTAAGAGGGGGCCTGCTCTAGTCAAGCTTCAGTGATTCCCTATATAATCAACCAAATTTTTTCCCCAAAAGGGGGGCCCGGGCCCCCTGAAAAACCCTCTAAATCCGCCTCTGTCAACATAAGACAGGTGTCTATACATTATGTCAAAATATCACCCTGAGTCTAGAAAAGTAGTGAATCAATTCAAGAGAGACTATCAAAGATCTACCATCAACACACAGTTCTCTAAAGAACAAACAAACATTACAATATGTTTATAGACAACTGACAAAGTTCCTGACTAAGGACTGGCACTTGTACATGTTGTTGATGGATAAAACATTTTTCTGGAGAAAATTATGTGGTCTGAATACTTGGTAATTGATGTGAAGTTTATTAATTATTCCTGTGTTTTTATTGAAGCTAAGTTTTTGATCAGAACAAAAGTATGCAGCTGATGGCTTGTTTATGACATATTGATGTGCTTTTATTTTTAGAAAAGTGTGTGGTCAGAACACAAGGCACCAGATGGCAGAACATACTATTACAACTCTGTGACAAAACATTCCAGCTGGGAGAAACCAGATGATCTTAAAACAAAGGCAGAAGTATGATTAATAGTAGACTTAAAACATACTTGAAATTAAATTAGACAAAAGCATAATTCTTAATAAACTATAAGGGCTTAATTTATTTTTTTCTGAAATTGGTACTCATCATTTTGATTCAATATTTAATTTTCTTACTTTTTATTTGAAGAAAGGAATTATTATCCACTGAACTGATCAGTTTGTATTCATCTTGTGTTAAAATATATTTCAAAATCCTTTGATAGTTTTTGTCCAGCCTGCGACTTTTGTTGCAGAAAGCTCGACATAGGGATAGTGATCCGGCGGCGTAAGCGGCGGCGTAAGCTAACTTCTTAAAAGCTTTATATTTTCCAAGGTGGAAGACCTGGATGCTTCATACTTTGTATATAGATGCCTTATGTTATGAAATTTCCATCTGTCATATGTCCATTGTCCTTGACCTCATTTTCATGGTTCAGTGACTACTTGAAAAAAAAAGTTAAGATTTTTTGTAATGTTAATTTCTCTCTTATTATGAGTAATAGGATAACTATATTTAATATGTGCGTACCTTGCAAAGTCCTCATGCCCGTCAGACAGTTTTCATCTGACCTCAACCTCATTTCATGGATCAGTGAACAAGGTTAAGTGTTCGTGGTCAAGTCCATATATCAGATACTATAAGCAATAGGTCTTTTATATTTGGTGTATGGAATGATTGTAAGGTATACATGTCCAACTGGCAGGTGTCATGTGACCTTGACCTCATTTTCATGGTTCAGTGGTTAAAGTTAAGTTTGTGTTTTGGTCTTTTTTTCTAATACTATATGCAATAGGTCAACTATATTTGGTGTATGGAAATATTTTACAATGTACATGTCAGTCTGGCAGGTTTTATTTGACCTTGACCTCATTTTCACGGTTCATTGCTCAGTGTTCAGTTTTTGTGTTTTGGTCTGTTTTTCTTAAACTATGACCAATAGGTCAACTATATTTGTTGTATGGAATGATTGTAAGGTGTATATGTCTGTCTGGCAGGTATCATCTGACCTTGACCTCATTTTCATGGTTCATTGGTCAATGTTAAGTATATGGTTAAGTTTGTTTCTTAGATACTATAAGCAATAGGTCAACTATATTTAATGCATAGATTGATTGTAAGGTGTACATGTCTGTCTGGCATGGTTCATCTGACCGTGACCTTATTTTCATGGTTCATTGGTCAGTGTTTAGTTTTCCTGTTTAAGTCTGTTTCTTAGAAACTATAAGCAATAGGTCAACTATATTTGGTGTATTGAATGATTGTAAGGTGTATATGTATTTCTGATTTGATTTATCTGACCTTGACCTCATTTTATTTTGATCATGTTAAGTTTATGTGATACTTTTAGTAAAGCTTTATATTTAGGACTATCAACATAAAATCAATGGTCAGTAAAGAAGGCGAGACATTTCAGCGTGTGCACTCGTGTTTTTTTAGATATAAAGAAAAGTAGAAATGTTGTTAAAATTGTTTATACAGTAAATTAATTACGAGTTATGGACAACAGTAAGGACTAGGAGAAAATTTAAGTCTTCAAATGACTTTATGTACTTTTCAGCTAAAGCTATCACAGTGTCCATGGAAGGTATATAAGTCTGATACAGGAAAAGTTTATTACCACAATACAGAAACAAAAGAATCCAGATGGACTAAACCAAAAGAATTGGAAGAATTAGAAGGTAAAAAACACTCATTTGAGGTACAATGTAAAAACGTCAGTGATAGCATCTTCTTTGGCTTTTTAAAATAGACAAAGTATAAACACTTGTACAGTGATTGATCAACTCAATGATACATACTTGATTAATGAAGCAGCAGGGTTCAATATGAATGTTTAATTTGAAATAAGTCTAATCCCATCCAATTGATTAGTGAAGGCAATCTGAGATATAGAGGTATTTGATGAAATAGTACATTTCTAACATGATACTTTGTTATAATACTGAGGTTGTCTGTCATTTTGGTGTCTTCTGATAATTATTATATCCATTAAGGCTCATGTATTTCACCAGTTATCATAGTTATAACGTGAACATGGCTAGTTATCCAGTTTTTTTTTAACACCTTAATAAGAGTAACACTTTTAGCTGATACATATGCATCAGTGTAAGCATTGCAAATGTAATTTTGATTAAAAACAAAGAGACAATTTACCCATTTATTTGTACCATAGTACTCTAAATCTAAAAATTCCTATGTACATGATGTATTTGAAGATCAATGTGTAAAAATTTTCTCTTTCATCTGTAACACACCTACTATAACAATGATTTTTAACTGCAAACATTAAATTGCAGGATTTCTTCATTGACAGTTTCAAGTCTAAACTATATGATTGCACCTGTGGTTCCCCATTTATTTATGTAATCCAGTTAGTCACATTATAACTTGTGACTTTAACACATATTGTCCTCAGTCTCAATGTGGTTAATCGGACATAGAAATAATGTTCCTAGGTCAGTTTGTCTGTTCTTGTAAGTGCTTTCAAGTGTACAATTCTTGCCTGAGTTTTATGAAGTTCTTATTAAAAGTTTATATCAGCAACGTCAAAGATAAGTCTGAAAATCACACCAATTATTTTTATAAGAACTATGTCCCTTTGAAATGTGATTTATTTGAAAAATTGCAAATCATTGTAAACTCTTTCACCTCTACATTTTTAGCCAGATTTATATGGAATTTATGTCAAAGATTTATATCAACAAGGTCTTGGGACTAGTTTGATAATCTGTGCTGATCAACAATTTTTAGAGGATTTTTGTTCCTTAAATTAGAAATTATATGGAAAATGACATTCTAAGTGATCTTATACCTTCATTTCTTATAGGATATTTATGAAAAAGTTGAAAAAACAAAATTATATATTGGAGTTATTGTCCTTGGAAGATAAAATATGTGCATCAACAGGGAACATTTAAACTCTGTTCTTTTATTATTATTAGCTCACCTGGCCTAAAGGGCCAAGTGAGCTTTTCTCATCACTTGGCGTCCGTCGTCGTCCGTCGTCGTTAACTTTTACAAAAATCTTCTCCTCTGAAACTACTGGGCCAAATTTAACCAAACTTGGCCACAATCATCATTAGGGTATCTAGTTTTAAAATTGTGTCCGGTGACCTGCCAAACCAACCAAGATGGCCGCCATGGCTAAAAATAGAACATAGGGTAAAATGTATATTTTGGCTTATAACTCTGAAACCAAAGCATTTAGAGCAAATCTGACAGGGTAAATTGTTGATCAAGTCAAGATCTATCTGCCCTCAAATTTTCAGATGAATCGGACAATGGGTTGTTGGGTTGCTGCCCTGAATTGGTAATTTTAAGGAAATTTTGCCGTTTTGGTTATTATCTTGAAAATTATTACAGATAGAGATAAACTGTAAACAGCAATAATGTTCAGCAAAGTAAGATCTTCAAATAAGTCAACATGATCAAAATGGTCAGTTGACCCTTAAGGAGTTATTGCCCTTTAAAGTAATTTTTACCAATTTTTGTAAATTTTGTAATCTTTACAAAATCTTCTCCACTGAAACTACTGGACCAAATTGAACCAAACTTAGCCACAATCATTATTAGGGTATTTAGTTTTAAAATGTGTGCGGTGATCCAGCCAACCAACCAAGATGGCTGCCATTGCTAAAAATAGAACATAGGGTAAAATGCAGATTTTGGCTTGTAACTCTGAAACCAAAGCATTTAACGCAAATCTTACAGGGATTAACTTGTTTATCAAGTAAATATCTATCTGCCCTCAAATTTTCAGATGAATTGGACAACTGGTTGTTGGGTTGCTGCCCTGAATTGGTAATTTTAAGGAAATTTTGCCGTTTTGGTTATTATCTTGAAAATTATTACAGATAGAGATAAACTGTTAACAGCAATAATGTTCAGCAAAGTAAGATCTTCAAATAAGTCAACATGATCAAAATGGTCAGTTGACCCCTTAAGGAGTTATTGCCCTTTAAAGTAATTTTTACCAATTTTTGTAAATTTTGTAATCTTTACAAAATCTTCTCCTCTGAAACTACTGGACCAAATTCAACCAAACTTAGCCACAATCATTATTAGGGTATTTAGTTTTAAAAAAGTGTGCGGTGACCCAGCCAACCAACCAAGATGGCTGCCATGGCTAAAAATAGAACATAGGGGTAAAATGTAGATTTTGGCTTGTAACTCTGAAACCAAAGCATTTAAAACAAATCTTACAGGGATTAACTTGTTTATCAAGTAAATATCTATCTGCCCTCAAATTTTCAGATGAATTGGACAACTGGTTGTTGGGTTGCTGCCCCTGAATTGGTAATTTTTAAGGAAATTTTGCCATTTTTGGTTATTATCTTGAAAATTATTACAGATAGAGATAAACTGTAAACAGCAAAATGTTCAGCAAAGTAAGACCTTCAAATAAGTCAACATGACCAAAATGGTCAGTTGACCCCTTAAGGAGTTATTGCCCTTTATAGTCAATTTTTAACAATTTTCATTAATTTGGTAAATTTTGGTAAGTTTTTACAAAATGTTTTCCTTTTGTAATCTTCTTTTCTGAAACTGCAGTAGAAAATCAATATAGAAAACAATCTACTAATGAACTGGCAATAAAAATAATTGATAATTCTATAACATGAAAAAAAAACATTAATACCTGATGATGGTGTTTCTTTCTTTACATTGAAAATGATGTCACAACTATCATCCCGAACAATAGGTCGAATGTCAGATATGTTTCAGTACTTTGGCTTCATTTTCTACAGATTCAAGTGCAAATGATGCTTGAATTCCTACACTAATTTATACAGACTTCATCCCTTTCACAGGTAATGCCTGCCTCATATTATATTTAAAACTTTAATAGAATATCAGAAATTTTGAGAGAAAATTAATCAACCATGCAAGATCTAAAACTTAATTAATATTGTTCAAATTATCAATTAACTAATAAAAAAAATCTCATTAAAAAATATAGTTCTTCATTTTATATTTTATCAGAAGTTTAGGAAAAAAATTGAATTTAATTGTGTCCCTTGTTCTCATTTCCTGGGATAAATCCAATACAAATTAAAGTATTGGTATTGAATTAATATTTAAGAAATATTTCAAACCTTACCATTTTCTTCACAAGAATGAAGACCATATTTTCAGTGTCATGAGTATCAGTCATCATATTTGTTGTACTTTGTTGTTTAAAAGTTGAATACAAAAAGATCAACAAAGCAGTTCAAAACCACTTGAATTTTGCAACAACAAATGAGAGTTTTAACGACCTCAGCTGGCTATACAACCCTTGCACAATCAACTGAATTTTGCAGAAATCATTAATAGGAAAGATTGCCCTTAAATGATAATTTTTATTACCTTTTGTTTTGGGGGAGGGGTGTTGCGCAACAACAAAACTTCACAACAAACTTTCTCATCACTTTGCATTTCTCGTTAGATAAATTTTACAAAAATTCTCCCCTGAAACTACTGTCAAATTAAACCAAACTTGGTTTAAATCACCACTAGGATATCCAGGGACCACTGTGTATGATGACCCTGCCTGCCAACATGGCACACATGGCTGAAATAAAACATAGGTTTCAAACGCACTTTTTAGTCTTATATCTCTGAAACTAAACGACAGTACAACAGTTGCATTTATCATGCATCAATTGTAAATAAAAATATCAGGTGAGCGACACAGGGTCCTTGGAGCCTCTAGTTTTTATTACTAGAACACACTCGCGAAATCGCGGGCATTCAGAGCTTGGTTGAAAGTATGTAAGTATGTAAACTGTTGTAGGATGAATTTTTATACGACCGCAAAAATTTTTGCGGTCGTATATTGGTATGACATTGGTGTCCTCATAGTCGTCCGAAGACACATTGGTTTTCGCACAATAACTTAAGTTTAAGTAAATGGATATCTATGAAATTTTACCATAAGGTTCAATACCACAAAAGGAAGGTTGGGATTGATTTTGGGGGTTATGGTACCAACAGTTAAGGAATTAGGGGCCAAAAAAGAGCCAAAAATAAGCATTTTGTAACTTCCAGACAATAACTTGTGTGTTAGTGTATGGATCTCTCTGACATTGTACCACAAGGTTCCATATCACAAAGGGAATGCTGGGATTGATTTTTGGGGGTAATTGCCTCAAAATTTTAGGAATTAGGGGCCAAAAAAGGGAAAAAAAACAAGCATTTTTCTAGTTTCATGACAATAACTTGTGTGTAAGTGTATGGATCTTTCTGAAATTGTACTACAAGGTTCCATATCACAAAGGGAAAGCTGGAATAGAGTTTGAGGGTAATTGCCCAAAATGTTTAGGAATAAGGGGCCAAAAAGGGGCCAAAAATAAGCATTTTTCTATTTTCCAGACAATAGCTTGTGTTCAAGTGTATGGATCTCTCTGAAATTGTACTGCAAGGTACCATACCACAAAGGAAAAGCTGGGATTGATTTTGGGGGTAATTGCCTCAAAATTTTAGGGCCAAAAAGGGGCAAAAAACAAGCATTTTTCTAGTTTCAGGACAATAACTTGTGTGTAAGTGTATGGATCTTTATGAAATTGTACTACAAGGTTCCATATCACAAAGGGAAAGCTGGGTTTGAGTTTAGGGGTTACAAGAAGGTTCAATACCTCAAAAGGAAGGTTGGGATTGATTTTTGGGGGTTATGGTACCAACAGTTTAGGAATTAGGGGCCAGACAATAACTTGTGTGTACGTGTATGGTTCTCTCTGACATTTTACCACAAGGTTTCATATCACAAAGGGAAGGCTGGGATTGATTTTGGGGGTAATTGCCACAAACATGCAGGAGTTAGGGCAAAAAAGGGGCCAAAAACAAGCATTTTTCTAGTTTCAAGACAATAACTTGTGTTTAAGTGTATGGATCTCTCTAAAATTGTACTACAAGGTTCCATACTACAAAGGGAAGGCTTTGATTGAGTGTGGGGTAATTGCTCCAAGGGGGGTTCAAAAGGGGGATTTATTTTCAATTTTTAAAGGGGTTCATATTTTTTTTTTCAAATTTTTCAAAAAAAAGAAATCTTCCATTGCACAGTATTGAGCAATAGATTTTTAAGATCTTTGACCACATTTGTTTTGTGTCAGAAACCTATATTATGTCAAAAATTTGATCACAATCCAAATTCAAACAGTGTCAAGCTTGAATATTGTGTCCAAATTTGCCCCAACTGTTCAGGGTTCGACCTCTGAGGTCGTATCAGGCTGCACTCAGCAAAGCATTTTATTGTAAAATATTACATGCAGAGGCGGATTTAGAGGGTTTTTCAGGGGGCTCAGACCCCCCCCCCCCCTTTTTGTGGGAAAAATTTGTTGATTGTATAGGGAATCAATGATGCATGACTGGAGCGGGGCCCCTCTTAGGCAGTTAGTGCCCCCCCACTCTTATGATTATTTGATTATATCTGGATCCGCCACTTTTATGTCTGGAGAATTTCAGAACAGGTATCAAAAGTCATAGGTACTTGGAGGCAGAACAATATTTTTAAGCCCTCTCTCTTTTTTCCAAAGTCCGTTATTTTTTTTTGTTTTCTGTTAATTCCATTATTTTAGCGTTTCTGTATACTATGAACATACCTTAATTATAAATAAAGTGTATGTTATATTAACTATCAGTTCCAAGTTTCTTCTCCACGGCGATCACTGCTATAATCTATAGAGAGTCTCTATATATTATAAGAGTATAATCATAGTATACATGCAGATAAACGCGAAAATGATTGTCCTATCCGGAGGACTTATGAAGATTATTTGTAAGTTTAAAACCGGGAGTCTTGTCTATGACTTAAAAGTCGGTCTGATGACGGAAACAATATCTGGACGTCTTTATTTTCGTTTTTCTCCCCAAATAACCCAAACTGAATAATCATAAGAATAGATGACAAATGCCAATATGCAAAGTACCTATAGGACACAGAGGCATGATGATTTATTTATTGTGGAAGTAAGAGAAGCGACACACAAAATGAGGTCTTCTCGTTTAATAGTATAGATAATTATATAATTATTTTTATTATTATACCATTATTATAAAGCTTTCACCAATCAGAATTGCTCATGTTCTTAATGATTTATACTGACATTAATGTATTTTATTTTTAGCTATGAGTAAACAAGACAAGTAAGTATTTATAATATTTCTATTACTTCAATTTCCATGTATTTATTTATTACATGTATTAACAATATGAATTGAATTTTCATCTATAATAAGAATAATAATAAAGAAATTAATAAAACAAAAACAAAAACAACTAAATTTGTATGTGAAATATATAAGTGAATGAACAAGCATTATAAAACAAAGTGTGATGATAGAAAAAATCTTATGATATTACTTGTATTTCAAGAATGTGTGGTAAGGATTTAGGTTGACAGAGTTTACTTTGGAATTTAAGGTGAGTCTCAGAGTGACAGTTTTGGAGGGAGCAGATTTGTTGCAATTGCTGTAGATTTATTTTTATACTTCCACAGAACTGAGGTTTTTGTCATGGCTCAACTAAGTCGAAATATTAAGACCTAGCTGGGAGCATCACAGCATGAACCATGTATTATTTTGTGATAAGGTCACTTTTAGAGGAACCACTAGTTGTAGGTCAATGGTATTTTGTATGAAGTTGTATAGCATTGGTTCATCTCATTTCTACAGAGATTATTTGGCCCCGTCCTTTTCAGTCATGGTCTATTGACTTTGAAACTTTTCTTAGTTTGCATGTTAAAGTTTGTGATTTTGTCAGTTTAAGATGAATCTCTAGTGGTAATGATATTTGGTATGCAGTTGTATAAGCATTTCTTTTCAAAATTACATAAAGGTGAGATATATCCCTGTTTTTAACAGTTTATTTACCTGTTTGTCCATCTGTAAACACTTGTTGTCCCCCAGAAGAGTCCATTCATTTTTTATTTTGATCCAATTTTTCTTAACTTGAAGGAAGGTTTACTTTTATCCTTGGAAGCTTTCTATGTTGATTTTGGCATTATGCTAATCTCTATATTTAAGATATTGTGTGAAACAATATTCTGTTCTGTGTTACAGGATTCATCATTGTATGTTTACATTTAGTAGGACTTAAAAATACAAAAATAAAAGAAAAATTGACAGAACGGTTTTCTTTGAGGACTTGAAATCATTATAATTGAGGGATACTGTAAAACAGATCATTTTCACGAGCCATTTATTTTCTTAACTTCCATGAGTGGAAAAATACATTAAAAAATATTGTTGTGAAATGCAGCAAGAAATTTGAAAATCATGATGAAGTGGGCTAGGAAGGGCTATAACGAAATACAGTGTCTGCAAAAATGAGTAGGTTTACAGTACTTATTTTTATGCCCTGCTTATGATAGTATTGGAACATTAACTTTTCTTGCTGATGCTTCCATCTCTCCTGTATCTAGATAATGTTCTTGGTTTGGGAAAAATTCTGGAGTTTTGGTATTTTAAAGTATAACAAACAGCATTGATCCATGAAATTATATGCATATAACTCATCAAACAGCTGACCTCTGAAACTACATGCAATATTACTCATTAAACAGCATTGACCTCTGAAACTACAAATATATGATTAATGAAACAACATTGACCTCTGAAACTACAAATATGTTATTCATGAAACAGCATTGACCTCTGAAACTACAAATATGTTATTCATGAAACAGCATTGACCTTAGAAATTACATGCATATTACTCATTAAACTGTATTGACCTCTGAAATTACATGAATATTACTCATTTTTGTTATATTTTTGTACAATTGACAATAATTATATTCTTTAAATTATAATGAAACAGTATTTTGTAAAGGAAAAAAAATAGTAGCCTTATAAACAAAAAGATTAAATAGCTTAAAATTTATTGAAAATGAAAAAAAAAAAATTTTTATTGTATTTTAATAGAAATACAGGTCATGAAACCACAACAACAGATTCATCAGCAAAGTCAACAACTGCACCAAACCAGCCATCAAAACCATCATCTGCCATCCAAGCAGCAATGGAAGCTACACTAGCATCTATTGAATTACCTCCCCCTAACTCAGGGATAACACAACCAGCAGAGACGGCTGACACGGCAGAAAGGTAGGAAGCACTTTTATTGGACATGGTTTGTAATTCAGTAGATTATGCATAAGCTTTATATAGTTGTTTTATAGCTAACTTGCCTCTGGAGGTCATTGTGATCTTTACCCATTATTTTGCATTCTTTACAGTCATCTTTCTGTTTTAAAAAGTAGCACTATGTGCGAGTTTTGTTCTACATAATCTAATTATGACCTAATTAGAGCTCTCAGACTTTGAATTTGAAAAACTTATATATGAGTTTCATTTAGAATTACATTCTTTATACTTAACATCAGCCCTGAGACAATAAAAAAGATAGTTGTCCACCTACTCTCAGCCATGCTAGTGGATGTTATCACAATGTTTTGTATGTTATTGTGTAATATGTAGGTATAGATTATAACTTTTGTTTCAGTTGACCTTGTTATTTTGTTTCAGTTAACTTGTACTTTTGTTTCAGTTGACCTTGTTCTTTTGTTTCAGTTAACCTTGTTCTTGAACAATTATATGTATATGCTGACTTAACATCCAGAGGCAAATATTTCATGCATATTCAGAACAAGAGCAAATAAACAATTAAAACAAGAGCTAGGTTTTACAAAGTAGTTGACCAGATTGAAGGGCTGGAAATTAAAACTGCCACCTAGAGTCTGTCTGATAGGAGCTGGAATTTTAACAGGCTTCATACTGAACTGCTGCAAGGTTTCTTTTACATGCTGAGAGGGTCAAGTTTCTTCCCATTTTTGTCGAGCCTGCGACTTTTGTTGCAGAAAGCTCAACATAGGGATAGTGATCCGATGGCGGCGGCAGCGTTAGCTAACTTCTTAAAAGCTTTACATTTTAGAAGGTGGAAGATCTGGATTCTTCATAATTTGTATATGGATGCCTCATGTTACGAAGTTTCTGTCAGTCACATGTCCAATGTCCTTGACCTCATTTTCATGGTTCAGTGACTACTTGGAAAAAAAGTTAAGATTTTTTGTAATGTTAAATTCTCTCTTATTATAAGTAATAGGATAACTATATTTCATATGTACGTACCTTGCAAGGTCCTCATGCCCGTCAGACAGTTTTCACTTGACCTCGACCTCATTTCATGGTTCAGTGAACAAGGTTAAGTTTTGGTGGTCAAGTCCATATCTCAGATACTATAAGCAATAGGTCTAGTATATTCAGTGTATGGAAGGACTGTAAGGTGTACATGTCCAACTGGCAGGTGTCATCTGACCTTGACCTCCTTTTCATGGTTCAGTGGTTATAGTTAAGTTTTTGTGTTTTGGTCTGTTTTTCTTATACTGTATGCAATAAGTCTACTATATTTGGTGTATGGAATGATTGTAAGGTGTACATGTCTAGCTGGCAGGTGTCATTTGACCTTGACCTCATTTTCATGGTTCAGTGGTTATAGTTAAGTTTTTGGTGGTTATAGTTAAGTTTTTGAGTTTTTGTCTTTTTTTCTAATACTATATGCAATAGTTCAACTATATTTGGTGTATGGAAATATTTTATGATCTATATGTCACTCAAGCAGGTTTTATTTCACCTTGACCTCATTTTCAAGGTTCATTGCTCAGTGTTAAGTTTTTGTGTTTTGGTCTGTTTTTCTTAAACTATAAACAATAGGTCAACTATATTTGTTGTATGGAAGAATTGTTAGCTGTACATGCCTGCCTAGCATGGTTCATCTGACCTTGACCTCATTTGCATGGTTCATTGGTCAATGTTTAGTTTACTTTGTTAATGTTAAGTTTATGTGACAGTTGTAATAAAGCTTTATATTTAGGACTATCAACATAATATCAATGATTAGTAAAGAAGGCGAGACATTTCAGCGTGTGCACTCTTGTTTCAGTGATTATTAGACCTATAAAATTCTTAAATGACTTCAGAGAATAGTAATATTTTTTTTCTGGTTTCAGTTCCAGTGAAAGTGAAGAAGAAAAACCAGTGAAAAAAGAACAAGCTCCACTTGTATTTAAGAATAAAAAAGAGGCTATGGAGGCATTCAAAAATCTGCTTCGTGATAAGGTAAAAAATTACAGACATGTCAGGGTATTTATTCCAATTCATTGTTAAAAAACATATTGGTAGTTTCTCTGTAATACCAGTATTAAAAATTTCTGTCTTCCAATGACAATCAGCAGAATGATAAAACATTTCTATTATTTTGTTTTAAGTCAAATCTAAAAAAAAAGCTCCTCAGGAACTATAGTTGTGCACCTCCCTTTGATATATATTAAAACTTTGATTTCCGAGGTTACACATTACCAAACAAATTTTAGAATTATTTCAGTAAGAGGTGGAGTCACACATCTTGTTGACAGCTTCTTATACACCTCTATACAGTATGGCATATACTCTCATATAATCATTCACTGGTACTGTGTGGCTCAGCTTCTTATACACCTCTGTACAGTATGGCATATACTCTCATATAATCATTCACTGGTACTGTGTGGCTCAGCTTCTTATATATTTTTTTTACACTTTAATTTGAATTCCTATACCACAATTGGACTGAATCTGTAAGCAATTGAATAATAAGCTATGTATGGAGGTAACACATGTCTGCTATCAAAGACTTATTTCTAACATCTTAGTTGTTGGCCATCATCAACTTTATCTTAGTTATAAATATAGTTGAAAGGTAAGGTAAGGTGTTCAGCAATAAACGGCAATCAATTGAATGATTATCTATGCAGGCGATTCATGCCTGCCTTCAATGACATACATCTAAGTTTTTGCAGTAATTGAAAGTTTATAGTCAAAGGCCTTCATCAATGATTATGTCCATATACTGTTTTAAATAAATGGAGTGGAGATCTCTCACTATTGTATCATATAAAATGATTGAACTGCTACTTTAAATATAGGTCAAAGTAGCATGCGTTTTATGTTTTCTCAAATTCATCAATATATGCCAGTCATAAAAATAACGAAGTGCAAAAATCAATCTTCAATGGCTGATATTTTCTAATTTTTTCTCGTCATTGATAAATAAAAAATAACAAAAGTATGTATTCTAATAGGGTGTGTCATCTACTGCATCATGGGAACAAGCTCTTAAAGTGATAGTAAATGACCCTAGATATGGAGCTCTTAAACAGCTGAATGAAAGGAAACAAGCATTTAATGAATACAAGACAAAGAGGGCAAGAGAAGAGAAGGTATTTAGAAATCTTTAAAATCACAGTTGTAATTAGCAGCTAACAAATAATAATATCTGAATAATGTTGATAACAGGATTGATATTATTATCCAATTTAATAATGTTGATAACAGGATTGATATTATTATCCAATTCAATAATGTTGATAACAGGATTGATATTATTATCCAATTCAATAATGTTGATAACAGGATTGATATTATTATCCAATTCAATAATGTTGATAACAGGATTGATATTATTATCAATTCAATAATGTTGATAACAGGATTGATATTATTATCCAATATTCAATACACAACAAACACAAACACAGTGGACTTCTGTTAGTAGCAACTAATCTATTCACGCCCGTATTGTTTATAGTATTTACAATTTTTTCTTTAAAATTGGCAAGTTGTTTCTTCATAAATTTTCGTTATATTGATATAAAATAATAAGAGAGTGACAGAATTGGTTTTTGATGTATTAATCAATCTGTTACTGTGTTGGTAGTGAAAATCATTGAAATCAAGGTTTAATGGTTTTATGGCTTTGCAAAGTGACAACATTACATTTCAAGAAGAAAATCTCTAAAACTTGTGTATACATCAAAATGAAGTTTTTTTTTTATTCTTTTTAGACAGATTTTATGTAAATTCTGTACAAATGTTGAACTATTTTAAGGATTTTCCTTCCTAGATATTTTAGCCGGTTTAACAGTTAAATTATTAATTGTTTCAATTTTCAGTTAGAGTTCAACATGTTAAAATTGTATACGAAATTTTATCAACATCTGTGACATAGCCCATCTGCTGTACCTTGACCTTGATAGCTGAGGGAATAGTCATTAACTGAAGACTTGTGATATGGTGAACATCTGAACTAAAAACACCAGCAACAAACATCCCTTACAGCATTTCAAGTCAAAATGAATGTGAAACAATACAAAGAAATGACAAGTGGTCCTCTTTAAATGAAACCATTAACAAAATGACAATCTATATTAAGAACTGTGAAACTGAATCAAAATATAGTGATGATATGCTGATAATAAGTTAATTCTTTGTCATTTGTTTAGGAGGAACAGAGACTTAGAGCTAAGCAGAACAAAGAAGATTTAGAACAGTTCTTATTGAGTTGTGATAAGATGAACTCTAACATTAAATATTGGCAAGTTATAGTTTGACAGTCATTTCACTCAAAACACTTTTATCATTGATTTCTTATAAACTAACTATTGTTACTTTTGGGTTTGAAGTTTCCAACACTTTTAGAATATATTCAAGGTATGATGATAAAGACATTTTCCTATTTGTTTCTGGCACTGCATTCAATGAATGCCTCTTATTGACTTTATAAAGTATTGTTTGTGTCTGTCTTAAAGCATGCTGTATGTTCACCTTAATTCATATTTTCAAATAGTATTTTCAAATGATTTCTTAGACCATTTTACAACCAAACTTCATATAATGTAAGAACCATTGCAACTATATTGTAACATGGTTTGACGTTAAATGTTCCTGACAGGAAAGTTATGTTGGAATGAAATATATTGAATTTATTTATATCTGTACATAATAATATTAAAACAACAATATTTTAAATGCAGATACATATGCTTATCTTTTTGTATATATGCATATGAATGAACTGTAGTGACATTTGTACCATTCTTTAGGTAAACAAAGATGCATACAAAATAGCATCATTTTGTGTATTTTATTTCTGATCAGATTTTTGTTTGTGTTTTACAGGAAAGCAGATGACATGTTTGGTCACCTTGATGTATGGGCCAATGTTCCTGACAGAGATCGCAGGGATCTATTTGATGATGTTATACATATGCTTGCTAAGAGAGAAAAGGTGACAAAATCACACACATATAATATTTCATTACACTTAGTAATATCCACTTTTTGCTACTAAACATAATATTAATGTTGCTGGTGTTTTCTTTTCATATAGATAATTATTTTGTAGTTACCTGTATTTAATTATCAGTAAAATCAGCATCAGTAGATTAACCTTGCTATTACCGCTATCACTAATCATCTCTTTTTACTTCTACAAAAAGTACTATACAAGTCTTATTTGCTGTTGAATAAAAGAAGATTAAAACATGCAAAAAGTGTGATTAAATCAAGATATTGTCTTACCTCAACTGATCACATGACTTATATTCATACCACTTATCCACTATTGAATTTTAATAGAAATATTAAAATTATGATTTGAAAAATATCAATTAAACACCATTGATTATTTTATTTCACATAAAATTTTCTCAGGAAATATTAGGGGTAAGAAATAAATGAGGAAATCAATTTGACCTTTTTGATTTTGTAAATCATGAATGAAAGGAATATTTTATTTTATAGTTATTTTGAAAATTAAAGAAATTCTAAGTTTGAAGGAAGTTACAAAGCAAAATTAATACTTTGTAGTTTATTTGAAATATTGTCTTTTCCATTATCATATTTACCTTATTCATGATATTGCATTAGGGACACTTTCTCCTTTGGGTGGTGGGTAAGGCTATGGATAGCTTACAGGTTGGTGCAGGTCTAAATGCACATTTACATTAGGTGCAATATACAGATATAGATGTTTTCTGTATCAATTGAATGTTTTGCATAAAATTAATAATTACTTATGCAAAAGACAGGAGGTAGAAGTCAAATTGATGTGGGACAAAAAATTAATGGTAATTGTATATACATTAAAGGAAATGATTTACATAAAAAGAAAAATACTCTTTTCAATCAAAGAAGTCTAAACCAATTCAAATTATTTCTTGGCCTTATTATATTATGCTATTGTAGACATTAAAAGAATTGCAAGTTTTAAACTCGCTGAGCATGAATTTTTTAGTTAAGGTTAAGAGTTTAATCTGCACTGATCTGTAAGTACTGAACATAAGGTTAGAATTGTTAGAATTTATTGCATGTTTTTTATACGACCGCAAAAATTTTGCGGTCGTATATTGGTATCATGTCGTCATTGTCAGCGTCGTCCAAAGACATTTGGTTTCCGGACAATAACTTTAGTAAATGTAAATAGAAATCTATGAAATTTAAACACAAGGTTTATAACCACAAAAGGAAGGTTGTGATTGATTTTGGGGTTATAGTCCTAACTGTTTAGGAATTAGGGGCCAAAAAGGGGCCCAAGTAAGCATTTTTCTAGTTTCCAGACAATAACTTGTGGAACGGTGTATGGATCTCTCTGAAATTATGCCACAAGTTTCCATACCACAAAGGGATGGTTAGGATTGGCTTTGGGGGGTTATGGCTGAAACTGTTTAGGAATTAAATTTTTGTGAAATTTTCTGATACTAAAAATCATAGCTTCTTGATATATGCCATAACTTGTGATATAATTTAACTTCCTTTCATGTTGAACTTCCACTGTCAAAAACTTATATCTTTAAAATGTCATGTGAACAATGACCATCACTTGATGTCCATCTGTTGTAGTAAACTTTTTAAAAATCTTCTCTAAAACTGCTGGACCAAATGTTACCAAACTTTATCTGAATATTCCTTAGCAAATTTCATAAAAAATAATTTATCAGTTGATTTGTTTCATCAACAAACAATGTCGTTGTTGTTTAAATACAACATACATGTAAAACTTCAGTTTTTTTGCTTATATCACAAAACTTAAGTAGTTAGAGCAAATCTGACAAAGGGTATAAATGATTAGGGGTCAAAGTCTATCCATGGCTTTTTTTTTTTTTTAAATGGGACAATTCATTTTGTAGTTATTGCAATTTTTAGCAAATTTCACAGTTTTGGGATATTATTTTGAAAACTATACTTGACAGAGAAAAACTTCATTTGAAAAAATGACCAGAACAACATGATCTACAAAAAAGTCAACAATGCTGAAATCGTCAATTGACCTCTTATAGGAGTTATTGCCGTTTATTGGATTTTTTTCAAGAAACTATAGCAGATAGAAAGAATCTTTTGAAGAGTAATCAAAATGATCAGCAGTACAAAGAATTTCAAAAAGTTGAATGGCTGAAATTCTCAATTGACTCCTTATATGAGTTATTGCAGATGAAAGATGATTTTAACTAATTTTTTGCAGAAATTGTAATAGAAAATTTTAAATAATAAAAATGATCAGCGTAATAAGATCTCAAAATAAATCAACATGATGCAGTTCTTCAATTGTGACCCTTTAAAGCCCTTGAAAAAATATTTTTACTTTTTCTGGTTTGTTTGTATGTATAATCTAAAAGGCAAAATGATCAGCAATATAAAATCTGCTTACAAGTCAAATGGTTGAAATTTTCAGTAGGCTTCTTATAGAAGTAATTGCCTTTGCCAATTATCTCAAAAACTATAATAGTTAAAAACGGTAAACAGCAAATATGATCAGCAATACAAGATCTACAGAAATACAAAAAATGACCAAAATCATAGGATGACTCCATATAGAAGTTTTGGCCTTTAATGATTATTTTTAACTTATTTCCAGTTTTTATACGACTGCAAAAAATTTTGCGGTCGTATATTGGTATCACATCGTCTTCGTCGTCGTTGTCGGCGTCGTCCGAAGACATTTGGTTTCCGGACAATAACTTTAGTATCAGTAAATAGAAATCTATAAAATTTAAACATAAGGTTTATAACCACAAAAGGAAGGTTGGGATTGATTTTGGGGTTATGGTCCCAACAGTTTAGGAATTAGGGGCCAAAAAGGGGCCCAAATAAGCATTTTTCTAGTTTCATGACAATAACTTGTGGAACAGTGTATGGATCTTTCTGAAATTATACCACAAGTTTCCGTACCACAAAGGGATGGTTGGTTAGGATTGGCTTCGGGGGGTTATGGCTGAAACTGTTTAGGAATTAGGGGCAAAAAAGTGAGAAAAAACAAGGGTGTCCTGGTTAATGGACAATTACTTAAGTTCAAATTACAGTGTAAGGGAGGTAATTCAAACACAACTTTAAAAAAAATTGGTGGGGGGGACAATTTTTCTCAAGATTTCAGAAATCAATAAGAAAATTTCTTCAAATATGAATAAAAGGGGGTAAAAAAAAATTTTTTGAAAAAGAAGGGGGTAAATTTTTTTTTTTTTTGCGGAGGGGGGAGGTCAATTCGCAACAGCATAGTGTATTGCACAAAAGCAAAAAATTGAATATAGATTCAAATCATATAACCAATTCTAAGTTCTTTGACTACAGTTATTCAGTGTCAGAAACCTATTATGTGTCAAATATTGAATTACAATCCAAATTCAGACCTGTATCAAGTGCGAATATTGTGTCCATTTTTGCCCCAACTGATCAGGGTTGGACCTCTGCGGTCGTATCCAGCTGCGCTCAGCGAAGCAATATATTGCCAATTATCTGAAAACCTATAATAGATATGTAGAAACTATTAACAGGAAAATGTTGACAGGTGAGTGAAATAGGCTCATAGGAGCCGCTTGTTCTCAGAACCTTCAAGTTATACCTTCTCAATAAATGAGGAGTATAATAAGTGAGCAATAACTCACAGTACACCTTGTTTAAAGGTGAAAATCATCTCAGATTCCCAATGGTGTTAGGTGCATGTTCATTTGTATTTTGCTGTAATATCATGTATCCATTATTTGCAATTAAGACATTCAGGACGATCTTTGGATGATTTACATGTATATTATAAAGTTTTGTTATGGTTTGAGTGAAAAAAAAGATAAACTTAACTTCAGATTAAAGCAAAAACTCTGGCAAAATACAAATATTTTGTTTTCCGTTTTATTTCAAAATGAGAAACTTCTATTCATGGAGTTAGGGCCAATAACCACTGAATTTATTTCATACATGTATAAGGGCCATTTTGTATAAATCCTTCAATCTTGATTAAAATTGACAGTTTCATAGTTTCATATGTGTCCTAAAAGGTTTTAACAACATTTTGGTATACATGTATATCCAAACATTTGCCCTAATTATAAATGCCTAAAATTGGCTCAAAACCAAGGTTTTAACAAATTTTGAATAATTATCTGAAAATGGATAGAAAAGACACTCGTAATGCTGAAAACTATGCACTGTCTATCAGAAGAAATATATTCTACTTTTGTGAAAGATTTCTTTCAATGCAAAATTGTACAATAACAAGTAAAATTAGCAATTTTGTCTTCAATATCAATATCAATATTTAGCACTGAAAACATCTTGATGCAATGTATTATAAAAATATGTTAAGTTGTTTATTATACAGACTCTTTAGTATTGTAATTCTTGTAGGTTGTCAATCTGAATGCAGTCTAAAAACCTGTTTATTTAATTTTCAGCTAGATGCAATTTGTTGTCAGTTACAATATTAATTCAAACTCTCTTTTCAGGAAGAAGCCAAAACACTAAGAAAAAGAAATACAAAAGTGTTTGCTGAGATTTTAGACAGCATGCCTAATTTGACATACTGTACAACATGGTCTGAAGCACAGCAGATGTTACTAGATAATCCAAGGTTTACAGACGATCCAGATTTACATAGTAAGTATTAGCACACTGATGGTCTGAAGCACAGCAGATGTTACTAGATAATCCAAGGTTTACAGACGATCCAGATTTACATAGTAAGTATTAGCACACTGATGGTCTGAAGCACAGCAGATGTTACTAGATAATCCAAGGTTTACAGACGATCCAGATTTACATAGTAAGTATTAGCACACTGATGGTCTGAAGCACAGCAGATGTTACTAGATAATCCAAGGTTTACAGACGATCCAGATTTACATAGTAAGTATTAGCACACTGATGGTCTGAAGCACAGCAGATGTTACTAGATAATCCAAGGTTTACAGACGATCCAGATTTACATAGTAAGTATTAGCACACTGATGGTCTGAAGCACAGCAGATGTTACTAGATAATCCAAGGTTTACAGACATCCAGATTTACATAGTAAGTATTAGCACACTGATGGTCTGAAGCACAGCAGATGTTACTAGATAATCCAAGGTTTACAGACGATCCAGATTTACATAGTAAGTATTAGCACACTGATGGTCTGAAGCACAGCAGATGTTACTAGATAATCCAAGGTTTACAGACGATCCAGATTTACATAGTAAGTATTAGCACACTGATGGTCTGAAGCACAGCAGATGTTACTAGATAATCCAAGGTTTACAGACGATCCAGATTTACATAGTAAGTATTAGCACACTGATGGTCTGAAGCACAGCAGATGTTACTAGATAATCCAAGGTTTACAGACGATCCAGATTTACATAGTAAGTATTAGCACACTGATGGTCTGAAGCACAGCAGATGTTACTAGATAATCCAAGGTTTACAGGCATCCAGATTTACATAGTAAGTATTAGCACACTGATGGTCTGAAGCACAGCAGATGTTACTAGATAATCCAAGGTTTACAGACGACCCAGATTTACATAGTAAGTATTAGCACACTGATGGTCTGAAGCACAGCAGATGTTGTTGGATAATCCAAGGTTTACAGACGATCCAGATTTACATAGTAAGTATTAGCACACTGATGGTCTGAAGCACAGCAGATGTTGCTAGATAATCCAAGGTTTACAGACGACCCAGATTTACATAGTAAGTATTAGCACACTGATGGTCTGAAGCACAGCAGATGTTGTTGGATAATCCAAGGTTTACAGACGACCCAGATTTACATAGTAAGTATTAGCACACTGATGGTCTGAAGCACAACAGATTTTGTTGGATAATCCAAGGTTTACAGACGACCCAGATTTACATAGTAAGTATTAGCACACTGATGGTCTGAAGCACAGCAGATGTTGTTGGATAATCCAAGGTTTACAGACGACCCAGATTTACATAGTAAGTATTAGCACACTGATGGTCTGAAGCACAGCAGATGTTACTAGATAATCCAAGGTTTACAGACGACCCAGATTTACATAGTAAGTATTAGCACACTGATGGTCTGAAGCACAGCAGATGTTGTTGGATAATCCAAGGTTTACAGACGACCCAGATTTACATAGTAAGTATTAGCACACTGATGGTCTGAAGCACAACAGATTTTGTTGGATAATCCAAGGTTTACAGATCACCCAGATTTACATAGTAAGTATTACCACACTGATGGTCTAAGCACAGCAGATGTAACTAGATAATCCACAGATGATTCTGTATATCTTTAGATTAAGCACATCAGATGTTTCTGTATATCCTTGATTTACCTAGTATATTGTTAATAGCACACTGATGGTATATAGCACATAAGGTATTAGTAAATAATCCAAGGTTTACACATGATCCAGATTTACATTTTAAGTATAACTGATGGTATGATGCACATTTGGTGTTGTTTCAAATCTATAGATTTACCCTCTATTCCAGATTTACCTAGTTGTGTTCAATAGCACGCTGATGGTATAAATAACATACATCAGATGTTTCTAGATATCCCCCTGGATTTACCTCTAGATCATATTTACCTAGTGTGTAGTTATTAGCACACTGATGGCATAAAGCACATTAGGTGTGTCAGTATATCCCTGCATTTACCCACTTTCTGAGATTTACCTAGTATGTAGTTCTTAGCACATTGATGGTATAAAATACATCGGATGTGTCATAATATCCCTGCATTTACCCACTTTCCCAGATTTGCCAAGTAGGTCGTTATTAGCACATTGATGGTATAAAGCACATATATCCCTGCATTTACCCTCTACCCCAGATTTACCTAATATGTTATTGATAGCACATTGATTGTATAGAATACACCAGATGATGTTTCTCAATATTCCTTGGGGGGAGCAGTAGGGGCCACAAAATTTTTTTTTACATAATTTTATTGTGACTTAATCCCATTATCAACAGTTAAAATTGACTCACAGCTTGATTTGACTTCCTTAAAACTGATCTTAATTATAAACCCCAGCTTCAACCATGCATAATTTATAACAACTTATCGATGGATATGTAAATATTGACAACTATATGTGTAATTTTTATTAACTACATGCTGATTAGAATAGGAATATGAATACTTTTTTAATTGGTTTCAATTCCAATATTATAGGAATGTTACCATGTCAAATCACCGGTGTTCTGTAAAGAAATGCCCAACGAAAATAGTTTTTAAAAGTTTAGGTAAAGAGATGTTAAATGTCAATTAAGAGCATTTGTTGTGATGATCATGTTCAACATAGATATAGAAAATGAAAGGATATGGAGTAAATGTACATGGGACAAAATCGCACACAATACATAGAAAACATAGAAAATTATCAATGAACAGGGCTTTTATTCCTGTTCTTCATCTTGACAGTTGATGTAGGGCCTTCAACAATGAACAAATCATTCATACCTACAACAAGGTCAAGACGGCTCTAGCGTCGACTTAAGCGGTACTATTGATAAAAATAAAGTAATTTTGAAAGACATCGATCGCGCTAAAATATGCCTTGAAGTTACACATGTCGGGAGCGGTCAATGAATTACATAATTTATAATTACGGCGAGGTTTTTGAACATATATTTGTCATAATTGCCCAACAAAAGACCATTAATTTGAAACAACAAATGATAGACAATACATATATAACTAAACAACAAATGATAGACAGCATATGCATGATATGTTTAATGCAGTTACACATAACAAAATGCATCCTCTGTTTATGGAGTGAAGAATGATCCAAAACTGAACCACAAAGAGATAAGGAGCTAGTCAAGACAGTATATATTGGGAAATCTCAAAAGAATTTCTTGCAGAATGACTTAGGCGCCACCCATTTTGGGTGTCTTGAGTATGTGGTGTTCTTTGGACAAACATTTTTTCAAAGTTGTTTTTTTCCAATAACATTTACAAGAATAAGGATATTTTTTTAAAACTCAATGTCATATTTATTTTTTCCCTAACCAACAAAACATGTAAAAAAAAGCAATGTCGCCCTCCACAACAGATGAATGATATCATAAACTTAATTACAGCTTATGTAAGAATCCTGGGTTTTGATTGGTTGATAGCCAGTGTATTTTTCACCAATTTACTTTTATCAAATGAATATCATTCATTTTTAACAGTGCCGGGGTATATGCAAAAAGGATATGCCTTTTTTACCCTCTCTGCCGTGGTATTTGCCAAAAAATACTCTATCCGACTGGACGCTTGTAATGTCACGATCATCAATGCGTTATGTACGTTAACATTCGGTGTAATTAAACAGATATAGCATGTTCTTGAGGGGTATTTGCGAAAAATACCAGTCTTGAGAATGAATTTCCCTCGCCTTACGGCTTGCGAAATTAACATTTTCTCGACTGGTATTTTTTGCAAATACCCCTCCTTAACATGATATATCTGTTCAATATCATTAATAAAAGGCTACTGTATTTATTGTAAGACTTACTAAATATAACATATAGTACATGTATGTATATGTTTCTTGTTTCAATAACCAATTAAGGAATAAAGAATAAAGAGGTGCAACAATATAAACTTGCATAGAGAAAAAAGGGGCGCTAAAATGTAAAAAATTATTATAAAGAAAAATGGCTTACAAATTAAAACAGAACACAGAAATGGAGACCTCACCCCTCCCCACCATAGAGACCTCACCCCTCCCCACCATGGAGACCTCACCCCTCCCCACCATGGAGACCTCACCCCTCCCCACCATAGAGACCTCACCCCTCCCCACCATGGAAGCCCTCATTGATCATATTCACAACAGAACAACTAAAAAAAGTTTCCATGTTACTCAACCCCAAACCCCCCCATCCCAAAATAAGTAATTTTTGTCGAGCCTGCGACTATTGTTGCAGAAAGCTCGACATAGGGATAGTGATCCGGCAGCGGCGTTAGCTAACTTCTTAAAAGCTTTATATTTTAGAAGGTGGAAGACCTTGATGCTTCATAATTTGTATATAGATGCCTTATGTTACGAAGTTTCCATCTGTCACATGTCCATTGTCCTTGACCTCATTTTCATGGTTCAGTGACTACTTGAAAAAAAAGTTAATATTTTTTGTAATGTTAATTTCCTTCTTATTATGAGTAATAGGATAACTATATTTGGTATGTGCGTACCTTGCAAGGTCCTCATGCCCGTCAGAGTTTTCACTTGACCTCGACCTCATTTCATGGATCAGTGAACAAGGTTAAGTTTTGGTGGTCAAGTCCATATCACAGATACTAGCAGCAATAAGTCTAGCATATTCTGTGTATGGAAGGACTGTAAGGTGTACATGTCCAACTGGCAGGTGTCATCTGACCTTGACCTCTTTTTCATGGTTCAGTGGTTATAGTTAAGTTTTGTGTTTTGGTCTGTTTTCTCATACTGTATGCAATAGGTCTACTATATTTGGTGTATGGAATGATTGTAAGGTGTACATGTCTAGCTGGCAGGTGTCTTCTGACCTTGACCTCATTTTCATGGTTCAGTGGTCAAAGTTAAGTTTTGAGTTTTGGTCTTTTTCTAATACTATATGCAATAGGTCAACTATATTTGGTGTATGGAAATATTTTATAATGTACATGTCAGTCTTGCAGGTTTTATTATCGACTGCAAAATTTTTGCGATCGTATATTGGTATAACGTTAGCGTCGTCGTCGTTGTTGTCGTTGTCATCGTCCGAAGACATTTGGTTTTTGCACTATAACTTTAGTATAAGTTAATAGAAATCTATAAAATTTAAACACAAGGTTTATGACCACAAAAGGAAGGTTGGGATTGATTTTGGGAGTTTTGTTCTTAACAGTTTAAGAATTAGGGGCCAAAAAAGGGCCCAATAAGCATTTTTCTTGGTTTTCGCACAATAACTCTAGTATAAGTAAATAGAAATCTATGAAATTTTAACACAAGGTTGATGACCACAAAAGGAAGGTTGGGATTGATTTTGGGAGTTTTGGTCCCAACAGTTTAGGAATTAAGGGCTAAAAAAGGGCGCAAATAAGCATTTTTCTTGGTTTTTGCACAATAACTTAAGTATAAGTAAATAGAAATCTATGAAATTTAAACACAAGGTTTATGACCACAAAAGGGAGGTTGGGATTGATTTTGGGAGTTTTGGTCCCAACAGTTTAGGAATTAGGGTCCAAAATTAAACTTTGTTTGATTTCATCAAAAATTGTACTATTGAGGTTCTTTGATATGTCGAATCTAACCGTGTATTTAGATTCTTAATTTTGGTCCCGTTTTCAAATTGGTCTACATTAAGGTCCAAAGGGTCCAAAATAAAACTTAGTTTGATTTTAACAAAATTGAATTCTTGGGGTTCTTTGATATGCTGAATCTAAACATGTACTTAGTTTTTTATTATGGGCCCAGTTTTCAAGTTGGTCCAAATCAGGGTCCAAAATTAAACTTTGTTTGATTTCAACAAAATTGAATATATGGGGTTCTTGATATGCTGAATCTAACCATGTTTTTAGATTTTTGATATTTGGGCCGGTTATCAAATTGGTCCACATTGAGGTTTAAAGGGTCCAAAATTGAACTTTATTTGATTTCATCAAAATTGAATTCTTGGGGTTCTTTGATATGCTGAATCTAACCATGTATTTAGATTTTGGATATTGGAATACCACAAAGGATGGTAAATTGTCTTTGGGAGTTATGGCTCAAACCGTTAAGGAATAAGGTGCAAAAAAGGGGGGAAAAGGGTTTCCAGGTTAATGGACAATTACTTAAGTACAAAACATAATTTAAAAGGCAGTGTAAGGTTGGTAATTGAAACTCATTTGAATATCTCACCTAAACTGCTTTTAAATTATGTATATGCCAAAAACTTTATTATTAATAAATTCCATTGGAAAATTTGCCAATAACTTTAGTTTAATGAACTTCATTGGAAATTTGCCAATATAAAATGTTGCTGATGAAGCTTTTTTGTTTCTCTCACCTAAACTGCAGTATTGTGCAATAGCAAGAAATCTTCTATTGCACAATAGCACAGTATTGCGCAATAACAAGAAATCTTCAACTGCACAGTATTGCGCAATAGCAAGAAATCTTCAATTGCACAGTATTGCGCAATAGCAAATAATCTTCAATTGCACAGTATTGCGCAATAGCAACAAATCTTCAATTCAAAAAACAAATACAAATGTTTTAACGAATTTCGATGGGATTAATTAAGTTTTTAATTTTTGGGGGTTCTAACCTTGTATATTTTTTTTGGATATTGGGCCCCATTTTTAAATTGGTCTACATTGAGGTCAAAAGGGTCCAAAATTAAACTTTGTTTGATTTCATCAAAAACTGAATTATTGCGGCTGTATGATTTGCTGAATCTTATTGTGCATTTAGATTTTTATTTTGGGCCCTGTTTTCAAATAAGTTCATATTAAGGTTTGAAGGGTCCAAAATAAAACTTTGTCATTGTCCTTGACCTCATTTTCATGGTTCAGTGACTACTTGAAAAAAGTTAATATTTTTGTAATGTTAATTTCCTTCTTATTATGAGTAATAGGATAACTATATTTGGTATGTGTACCTTGCAAGGTCCTCATGCCCGTCAGAGTTTTCACTTGACCTCGACCTCATTTCATGGATCAGTGAACAAGGTTAAGTTTTGGTGGTCAAGTCCATATCACAGATACTAGCAGCAATAAGTCTAGCATATTCTGTGTATGGAAGGACTGTAAGGTGTACATGTCCAACTGGCAGGTGTCATCTGACCTTGACCTCTTTTTCATGGTTCAGTGGTTATAGTTAAGTTTTTGTGTTTTGGTCTGTTTTTCTCATACTGTATGCAATAGGTCTACTATATTTGGTGTATGGAATGATTGTAAGGTGTACATGTCTAGCTGGCAGGTGTCTTCTGACCTTGACCTCATTTTCATGGTTCAGTGGTCAAAGTTAAGTTTTTGAGTTTTGGTCTTTTTTTCTAATACTATATGCAATAGGTCAACTATATTTGGTGTATGGAAATATTTTATAATGTACATGTCAGTCTTGCAGGTTTTATTATACGACTGCAAAATTTTTGCGGTCGTATATTGGTATGACGTTGGCGTCGTCGTCGTTGTTGTCGTTGTCATCGTCCGAAGACATTTGGTTTTTGCACTATAACTTTAGTATAAGTTAATAGAAATCTATAAAATTTAAACACAAGGTTTATGGCCACAAAAGGAAGGTTGGGATTGATTTTGGGAGTTTTGTTCTTAACAGTTTAAGAATTAGGGGCCAAAAAGGGCCCAATAAGCATTTTCTTGGTTTTCTTTAATAACTCTAGTATAAGTAAATAGAAATCTATGAAATTTTAACACAAGGTTGATGACCACAAAAGGAAGGTTGGGATTGATTTTGGGAGTTTTGGTCCCAACAGTTTAGGAATTAGGGCTAAAAAAGGGCGCAAATAAGCATTTTTCTTGGTTTTTGCACAATAACTTAAGTATAAGTAAATAGAAATCTATGAAATTTAAACACAAGGTTTATGACCACAAAAGGGAGGTTGGGATTGATTTTGGGAGTTTTGGTCCCAACAGTTTAGGAATTAGGGTCCAAAATTAAACTTTGTTTGATTTCATCAAAAATTGTACTATTGAGGTTCTTTGATATGTCGAATCTAACCGTGTATTTAGATTCTTAATTTTTGGTCCCGTTTTCAAATTGGTCTACATTAAGGTCCAAAGGGTCCAAAATTAAACTTAGTTTGATTTTAACAAAAATTGAATTCTTGGGGTTCTTTGATATGCTGAATCTAAACATGTACTTAGTTTTTTGATTATGGGCCCAGTTTTCAAGTTGGTCCAAATCAGGGTCCAAAATTAAACTTTGTTTGATTTCAACAAAATTGAATATATGGGGTTCTTGATATGCTGAATCTAACCATGTTTTTAGATTTTTGATATTTGGGCCGGTTATCAAATTGGTCCACATTGAGGTTTAAAGGGTCCAAAATTGAACTTTATTTGATTTCATCAAAAATTGAATTCTTGGGGTTCTTTGATATGCTGAATCTAACCATGTATTTAGATTTTGGATATTGGAATACCACAAAGGATGGTAAGAATTGTCTTTGGGAGTTATGGCTCAAACCGTTAAGGAATAAGGTGCAAAAAGGGGAAAAGGGTTTCCAGGTTAATGGACAATTACTTAAGTACAAAACATAATTTAAAAGGCAGTGTAAGGTTGGTAATTGAAACTCATTTGAATATCTCACCTAAACTGCTTTTGAATTATGTATATTGGAAATTTGCCAAAAACTTTATTATTAATAAATTCCATTGGAAAATTTGCCAATAACTTTAGTTTAATGAACTTCATTGGAAATTTGCCAATATAAAATGTTGCTGATGAAGCTTTTTTGTTTCTCTCACCTAAACTGCAGTATTGTGCAATAGCAAGAAATCTTCTATTGCACAATAGCACAGTATTGCGCAATAACAAGAAATCTTCAACTGCACAGTATTGCGCAATAGCAAGAAATTTTCAATTGCACAGTATTGCGCAATAGCAAATAATCTTCAATTGCACAGTATTGCGCAATAGCAACACATCTTCAATTCAAAAAACAAATACAAATGTTTTAACGAATTTCGATGGGATTAATTAAGTTTTTAATTTTTGGGGGTTCTAACCTTGTATATTTTTTTTGGATATTGGGCCCCATTTTTAAATTGGTCTACATTGAGGTCAAAAGGGTCCAAAATTAAACTTTGTTTGATTTCATCAAAAACTGAATTATTGCGGCTGTATGATTTGCTGAATCTTATTGTGCATTTAGATTTTTATTTTGGGCCCTGTTTTCAAATAAGTTCATATTAAGGTTTGAAGGGTCCAAAATAAAACTTTGTTTGATTTCAACTAAAATTAAATTATTGGTGTTTTTTTATATGCTGAATCTAACCATGTTAGATTTTGGATATCAGACCATTCTAGGTAAATTAAATGTCCCATTTCCAATTTTTAAGATCTTTGACCACATTTATTTTGTGTCAGAAACCTATATTATGTTAAAAATTTAATCACAATCCAAATTCAGACAGTATCAAGCTTGAATATTGTATCCAAACTTGCCCCAACTGTTCAGGGTTCGACCTCTGCGGTCGTATCAGGCTGCGCTCAGCGAAGCATTTTATTTGTCCTTGACCTCATTTTCACGGTTCATTGCTCAGTGTTAAGTTTTTGTGTTTTGGTCTGTTTTTCTAATACTATAAGCAATAGGTCAATTATATTTGTTGTATGGAAGGATTGCAAGCTGTACATGTCTGCCTGGCATGGTTCATCTGACCTTGACCTCATTTTCATGGTTCATTGGTCAATGTTTAGTTTTCTTGGTTAAGTCTGTATCTTAGAAACTATAAGCAATAGGTCAACTATGTATTGAATGATTGTAAGGTGTACATGTATTTCTTGTTTGGTTTATATGACCTTGACCTCATTTTATTGGATCATGTTAAGTTTATGTGATAGTTGTAGTAAAGCTTTATATTTAGGACTATCAACATAATATCAATGATTAGTAAAGAAGGCGAGACATTTCAGCGTGTGCACTCTTGTTACATATTGGAATCAAAAGATTGCCTGTGTTAGTAGAATTAAATTGATTAGTTAAAAATAAATTGATACACACACAGAAAAGCATTCTGACGATACAAAAGTACTGTTGGCAGTATGATATTTAAACAACAGTGTATACAACCTTGGAAGGGGAATATCTTATTAGAGTTGCTATTATTAGAATACCCACATTTTTCTTTTGCTTGTACATTTAAATTATGATCAATTATGTATAACACTTTAACTTTAATCCTATTTTGTTATTAACCTAACAGATTATAACTTATTTAAGTAGCTTTTAACATTTGAACTCCTATAAAAATTGTCAGTAATAAGTGGTTTATGAGGTCATGTATTATAGGCTTTTTCAAATTTTATAATTTTTAATGCATTCTAATATTATTTTCATGATTTTGAAAATTATGTTAGAATACTACATTATTGATAGTCATATGCAGGATTTTGTTTTCATTTTGCATCATGGGTGCAATGTTATCTCCTTGTAAGTATTTTTGAACACTACTTATTTCTTCTTTTTATCAATATTAATAAAAGAAAATGTTTACAAATGTCAACTATCCAAATGCTACTTTTCTTTTAGATTGTAGTTAGATAAAAATAAAATTCAGCAGATATGAAAAAATATTATCTTAAATATTATGAGCAGTTTTGAATAAAGTTAAATCATTTAAATATTCTCAAAATTAGTTTAGAGATGGTTTCTTAAAAATATGACCATAGTTTACCATCAGTTTCTATTGTATGAATAAAGGAGATATTCACAAATCATAAGATATATAGGAATATAGAGATCTTTGTTTTGCATAGACAATATCAGTGATCAAGAGGTATTGTGTTTGCATAAGTTCAGTAGGTCATGGGTTTTATCCCCAGCTACACCAATCCAAAGATGTTAGAATTGGGACTTCTTCTGGGCCAAGCATGTTGCATTTTGGTGTAAGAGCAAAGATTGAGAAACTTGGAATCAGAATTATGTGTATGAGTAGGGTGATAGGTCTTTCTGCAGACTGATACCTTGTAAGCTAGCAGATTAAAAATCTTAATTAGCATTTCTATCTAGTACAAAGTGTATTCATATCTCATTAACATGTTATCCTCCTGATATGATATTTGTCGCTGGGTGTTGGGTTGCCATCAATTGATAAATCATTACTGCTCAGCCAAACTTAACTCTGCACTGTAAAGCCCTGCTTCAATAAGTCTTATATTACTGTATAGTAACATTGTACTGTCCACATCCTCACAGCCCAGCCCAAAATTCATCACTGCACAGACCTATCTCACTGTGGGATATAAATGCAGTCACTCTTCTCAAAGCATCAGCCTTCCTTATTGTCTGGGATATAAATGTAGTCCCCCTTCTCAAAGCACAGACCTACCTTATTGTCTGGGATATAAATGTAGTTCCCCTTCTTAAAGCATCAGCCTTCCTTATTGTCTCGGAAGTCCCCCCTTCTCAAAGCACAGACCTACCTTATTGTCTGGTATATAAATGTAGTCACCCCTTCTCAAAGCATCAGCCTTCCTTATTGTCTGGGAAGTCCCCCCTTCTCAAAGCATCAGCCTTCCTTATTGTCTGGGAAGTCCCCCTTCTCAAAGCACAGACCTACCTTACTGTCTGAGGTATTAATATCGTATTCCCTTCCTACCTTACTGTCTGAGATATTAATATCGTTTTCCTTCCTACCTTACTGTCTGAGATATTAATATCGTATTCCCTTCCTACCTTACTGTCTGAGATATTAATATCGTATTCCCTTCCTACCTTACTGTCTGAGGTATTAATATCGTATTCCCTTCCTACCTTATTGTCTGAGATATAAATATCATATTCCCTTCCTACCTTACTGTCTGAGATATTAATATCGTATTCCCTTCCTACCTTACTGTCTGAGATATTAATATCGTATTCCCTTCCTACCTTACTGTCTGAGATATTAATATCGTATTCCCTTCCTACCTTACTGTCTGAGATATTAATATCGTATTCCCTTCCTACCTTATTGTCTGAGATATTAATATCGTATTCCCTTCCTACCTTATTGTCTGAGATATTAATATCGTATTCCCTTCCTACCTTACTGTCTGAGATATTAATATCGTATTCCCTTCCTACCTTACTGTCTGAGATATTAATATCGTATTCCCTTCCTACCTTATTGTCTGAGATATTAATATCGTATTCCCTTCCTACCTTATTGTCTGAGGTATTAATATCGTATTCCCTTCCTACCTTACTGTCTGAGGTATTAATATCGTATTCCCTTCCTACCTTATTGTCTGAGATATTAATATCATATTCCCTTCACTGCACAGCCCCATTTTCCATTTTCTGAAATATAAATGGTTCCTTTCATCACTAGAGAAGCTTGGGGTGCAAATAAAATAAATCTTGATCCAAATATTTCTTTCAGACTATTGATGAATAATTTTATTTTAGATATGGATAAAGAAGATGCATTAATAGCTTTTGAGGAACACATAAGAATGTTAGAACAAGAATATGATGATGAAAAAGAGCGTGAAAGACGCAGGATGAAACGACAGCAAAGGAAAAATAGGGAAGGTTTTCTGGTTGGTATCATTCCTTTAATATGGTATGATTGTGGTCCCATTATGTGTTCTGTAAAAAAGTGCAAAACGGACTTTAATTGTCATTTTCACTTTTCATGATGTAGAGCATTAATATTTCATAACATTTGGACTTTATGAATAAAAATGGCAGGATTGGCAAAAACCATGGTTTTATGAGTATTGCCAAGCCCAGTTGGAGATACTGGAAAAATCTGGTTTGAAAAGGATAAATAGCATCTTAAGAAAAAAGTTGAATTCTTTAAATTTTTCTCCATTTTTTTGTGATAAATGAACTTAGATGTGAACAAGTACTGTATTTTTGTCAGCCTGTGACTTTTGTCGCTAAAGCGAGACATAGCTATCCTACATTCCGTCGGCGGAGGCGTCCACAAATATTCACTCTGTGGTTAAAGTTTTTGAAATTTTAATAACTTTCTTAAACTATCCTGGATTTGTACCAAACTTGGACAGAAGCTTGTTTATGATCAAAAGCTAGTATCTAGAAGGAAATTTTGTAAAAATATATTTCCTGTTTTTCCGTATATTACTTATAAATGGACTTAGTTTTTCTTCCAGTTAACATTACATACACTCTGTAGTTCAAGTTTTTAAAACATTTATTAGATTCATAAACCATTTTGGATTTTTACCAAACTTGGACAGAAGCTTCTTACAATCAAAAGATAGTATCTATAAGAAAATTTTTAATAATTTTTTCCCCATTTTTGTTGAGCCTGTGACTAGCCTCAAAAGTAGGCGAGACACTGGGTTCCGCAGAACCCTTATGAATTTTTTATTGAACATCAATAAAGCACCATGGTTACCATTATAACTTTTTTCTTCAGATCCTATTTCTTGATCTTGAAGAAGATTCTGTCCAAGTATCATAACATTCTGTCAATGCTTTTACAAAGTTATTGATGTCTATAAATTTAATACCAAACTGTATGTAAATGTTAACAGCAAAGAACCATCAATACTGATAAAATCAAAATTTGTACTTTCAAAATTTTGTTTCAGATATTATAGAAATCATAATCATAAAAAAGCTTTTGTAAAAGTTTCCAATAAATTCTTAGAAGGTTTGACAAAGTAATTGGTGTTGGAGTTAATAGACAAAACTTTACTTGTCAGTTTCAATTTTGTGTGAAATTGTAATTGATAGTTAAAAAATTATTAAAAGTATCATGCTATTCACTACTAATAATCAATAAATAATAAAGACATAATTTTAATAAAAGTAATACCTGATTCAATAACAAGTAAGTAACAACATTCTGTTTAATTAATACGAAATAAACAGATTTAATAGCAGTATTTGGGCATTGTATGAAATTTTGTATGCAATTATGAACAGTTGAATTGCACCTGACTAAAGAAAAATGATATATTTAGCATGCATATACTTCCAGAGATACAATCAAAAACATTTGTCTAAATATAACGTTATTTTTCCCCATATATATTGTACATCATTGAAACAGTAATTGTCCCAGCTAAATATATAAATATATATATATATTGTGTATGTAACATTTCTTTAAACACAATTCTTTTGGTGGAATTTCAAGTGGTTGTGAGAGTGAGAAAAAATCCATAAAACACAAAAAGATATTGAAAGAAAGAAACCTCTAGTTGCCAAAATAACCAAAAATTGATGCTGAAATGACTGGGTGCCACTTTGACCAGGTGCCCATTTGACTTTTTCTGTAGGTGCTGATTAGACTTTCCTTGTACCCTAATACTATGAAACTGCAATACTATTTAAAAATTAACCTAAAAAGTTACCCTGGTTTTCCCACCCTGGTAATGCTCTGCATTAAAAGGAAATGTTAAAGGACATTTAGAGGTCTGTCCATCTTCAGGTCTATCTGTCCATCTCTGATCAGGTTAAAGGTTGGTTAAAGTTTTGTTTGAAAGTAATTTGTGCTCACTTCACCTTGAAACTTGAAACACATGTTCATTATGCAGTGAACTTTTTAATGATATGCCTAATTAGGATTTTGACCTAGATTTCATTGTTCACTGAACATGGAAATGTGAAAGGCGAGTGGGGCATGGTGTCCTATGAACACATAATCTTTTTCCCTCATTCAATTCATCTTAAAAATACTGTCTTACATATTTAAGTCAGATATGTGTTTGCTCTTGCGATATGAGGACAATAAAAAAATTTGAATTTTTAATTTAATTTAGAAATCTTTTCATTAAGGTTCAATAGACAAACACTTTTGGTAATATGTCAGTGAATTCTTTATATTTTTTATGCCCCTGCCGTAGCGGAGAGGGCATTAAGTTTTACCCTTGTCTGTCCATACGTACGTACGTCCCAAAGTTGGTTTCCGTTCTCTACCTTTAGTTTGCCTCAACCAAATGTTATGAAACTTATACACAATGCTTATTATCACAAAACACAGATCAAGTTTGAATTTCGGTGGCGTCACTTTAACCGTTCTATAGTTATGCCCCTTTACAAATGGAAAAATTGCTGAATTTTTCGTTTCCGTTCTCTAACTTTAGTTTGCCTCAACCAAATGTTATGAAACTTATACACAATGCTTATTACCACAAAATACAGATCAAGTTTGAATTTTGGTGGTGTCACTTTTACTGTTCTAGAGTTATGCCCCTTTACAAATGGAAAAATTGCTGAATTTTTCGTTTCCGTTCACTTAACTTAAGTTAGCCTCAACCAAATGTTATGAAACTTATACACAATGCTTATTACCACAAAATACAGATCAAGTTTGAATTTTGGTGGTGTCACTTTTACTGTTCTAGAGTTATGCCCCTTTACTAATGGAAAAATTGCTGAATTTTTCATTTCCGTTCTCTAACTTAAGTTTGCCTCAACCAAATGTTGTGAAACTTATACACAATACTTATTACCATAAAACTCAGATCAAGTACAAATTTGGGTAGTGTCACTTTTACCGTTATTCAGTTATGTCCTTTTATAACTTAATATGATATGCAAGGAGGGGCATCATCTGTGTTACATGGACACATTCCCCATTTATTCTGCCTTTGACCTGCAAGGGCCTCAAAAGTTGTCATGTACACTCGCTTTTTATATATACTGGAGTACATTTGTCTTTTTTTTTCATTGACAACATGCTGGAGTTATATAATTGTGTACATGGGAAATGCCTTTATTGCGTGTAGATATTATCTTTTATTTGCAAATGAAAACACTGAGTAAGGATTTCATTTTGTGTCAATAGCCAGAATGTACCTAAATAATGTTTAATCTATGTTTTCCATATTTGCAGGTATTATTGGATGAGTTACATGAACAGGGAAAATTAAATTCCATGTCTTTGTGGATGGATCTGTATCCAATCATCACTCAAGATGTCAGATTTACAAATATGTTGGGACAACCAGGTATATACAGTTAATTTTAATATGTCGTTCTTGAAACATCTTGATTACACACCCATGGTAAAATATGATTATATTGTATGTCAGCTGATTGGCAACGACATGATTTGTTTTGGGCTGTTCTATTTATACAACCTATGTCTAATGCTTTTATTTGAATAAGGTACCTGAGGGCAATCAGTATAAATGAGGTGATTGAATGTGTAAGAATTGTCAAAACAAGGAAGCATAAACAAACATCAATACCAATTTGTTGAAAGCCCATTTTCTTAAAATAAAAGTAAGATTTATTAATTTTGTTCAGTAATTAAGTAATTATACAAATGAAATCGATATAGGTCTAAACATATTTATTTGTGGTTTGCATACACAAATACTTGTTGCACAATACACATCCAACCTCCTTCATTGGACAGTGCCATTTTGATGTAATAATTTCTTCTTTGCCAACAGAAACACACACAATAATTAGTAACAATTTCTTCTTTGCCAACAGAAACACGCACAATAATTACATTTTCATAATCATTTAACTTCATCCTAACCTGTCTAAGTATGTTAGCTTGTCACTAATTCTGTTTCCTTTGTCTTTTACGTCAATATTAATAGTGTGTTCAATTACAGGAATAGCAAATATTTGCCTTCACCTAGAGTGCCTTGACCCAAAAGCATTGCTGTCTTTGCCCAATTAGAATAGAAATAATTCGTGGAGGCTTGAATTTATAATGATTTAACCTCAAGTTGGCCCTTTTTGCTAATCGTTTAGCATTAAGAGCCAACCAGTGGTAAAAATCAATATAAATTCAAGCTCCCTTGAATTATTTTTATGCACCCGCCGCTAGGTGTCATGGGGCATTAAGTGTCACCCTTGTCCATCCTTCCATCACATACGTCCCCAAAATTAGTTTCCGGTCTCTAACTTTAGTTTGCCTCAACCAAATGTTATAAAACTTATACACAATGTTTATTACCACAAAACACAGATCAAGTTCGAAATTGGGTGGCGTCACTTTTACCGTTCATGAGTTATGCCCCTTTATAAGCATAAAAATTGATGAATTTTTCGTTTCCGTTCTCTAACTTTAGTTTGCCTCAACCAAATGTTATAAAACTTATACACAATGCTAATTACCAGAAAATACAGATCAAGTTCGAAATTGGGTGCCGTCACTTTTACCGTTCATCAGTTATGCCCCTTTATAAACATAAAAATTGCTGAATTTTTGTTTCCTTTCTCTTAACTTCTGTTTGCCTCAACCAAATGTTATGAAACTTATTCAAAATGCATAAAATCACAAAACCGTCTTAACTACGTGAATCCTGCATCTATATGTGGAAGTTGACTTATGAATATTTACAAGCAGGGGCATCTGTGGCCCATAGACACATTCTCCATTTATTTAATTATACAACTTTATTGAAATTATTTTAATGAGAAACAAAGGATTGTAATCTTATATAATATTAGAAGTTAATCATATCTTTAAGTTACCTTATGAAGTCTTAAGATTCAGCATCAGGAAAGGAAACTTAGTTCTGACTGATTCTTATATAAGACACTTATTTAATTAGTTTCTATTTAGGAGAAAAAAATCTAAACAGAAAGCAAATATTTGACAAAACTTGCATCTAAATCAAGATTCCATCTCTTTTGCTAGATGTTATATAAATGATAATTGTAAAAAACAAAATTGCTACCTTTTAAGTGTAAAATAGTCCTTTTCATATATCATGGTACATCATACATTCAGCAATTATATAACATCATTAAGCATTGAAATCATGGATATGAACCATTACAGCTACAGCATGTGTTTATTGTATTTTTTTGTTATTGTTGTATTTTCTATATTTGCAGGTTCCACGCCTTTAGACTTATTTAAGTTTTATGTTGAAGATTTGAAAGCAAGATTTCATGATGAAAAGAAAGTTGTTAAAGAAATATTACGAGTAAGATATCTATCAGTGTTAGTAGTAATGTACATGTCATTAAAACTGGACAAAGAGCACTGTCAACACTAAATTCCTTAATGGACAAGTTGCAAGATTTTACAAATGTTAACTTTTGATTTTCAAAATAATTCTACAGATAATGTACATAATACTTTTTGCACTTTTTAGCTCACCGGGGCCCACAGGGCCCCATGTGAGCTTATGCCATCACTTGGCGTCCTCCGTTGTCTGTTGTCGTCTGTCGTCGTAAACTATTTCAAAAATCTTCTCCTCTGAAACTACTGGGCCAAATACCTTCAAACTTAAACTAAATGTTCCTTAGGGTATCTAGTTTATAAATTGTATCCGAAGTTTTGATCCATCGACAAACATGGCCGCCATGGCTAAAAATAGAACATAGGGGTCATGCAGTTTTTGGCTTATATCTCAAAAACTAAAGCTTTTAGAGCAAATGTGACATTGGGGTAAAATTGTTTGAAATTTTCAGACGAATCAAACAACCCATTGTTGGGTTGCTGCCACCGAATTGGTAGTTTTAACAAAATTTTGCAGTTTTTTGTTATTATTTTGAATATTATTATAGATATATATAAACTGTAAGTAGCAATAATGTTCAGCAAAGTAAGATCTACAAAAAAGTTAATATGACCATAATTGTCAATTGACCCCTTAAGGAGTTATTACCCTTTAAAGACAATTTTACACAATTTGTTCATCAAGTTTGCTAACATTTAAAAATCTTCTCCTCTGAAGTACAGGTGAGCGATTCAGGCTCTTGAGAGCCTCTTGTTTGTTTTAATTATTTCATAAAAGAAAAGAAATGACTTATTTCACATGTTTAATGATCTGACATCATTTTTATGCTTCAAAGATCTGTGCTAATGTTTTTAATAGGTCAGTTTCTCTATTATTATAAGTATTAAGTCAACCATATTTTGATCATCATAAGAATTAATACAAGATGTGCATAGCTGTCTGACAGGGTTGGCCTAGCTTTGACCTTGCAGTAGTATTTTTAGAACATCTAGAATTATGAACTATTATAATCCTTGTTGTTTCTATTTTTTTTACTTTAGGACAAAGGTTTTAGCATTGATCTGACAACATCATTTGAGGATCTGGCCTATGTTATAGCTGAGGATAAAAGAGCAATTGGTTTGGATTCTGGAAATATTAAACTCACATATAACAGTGTAAGTTTTTAAAGGAAAAAAATATTGAGAAATAGAAATATGTTTTATAGAAAACTGCAAGCCAGTGTAATTGTCCCTTGCCTTGTGTGCTGGGGAGGTCCGTCCATCTGAAACTCACTAATACTTAACTGTTTAAAGCTTCCATACTTTAAGGATTATTTGTCGGTTAATGGTAATTTGATTTGACAATTTTTGCAGGAATTAAAGAACTTTGACCAATTTTTGGAGTATATAAACCAAGTAACTCTTTGTGAATGCATCTCTTATGAGACCATTTGCCAGAGAAATTGTTTGTCATCACCTGTAGTTGACCATACTATATGGTCATTTTTATTTGACCATTTTTGCTAGTGTTATGGAACTCTTGAATACTTTTTATTATTATTGTAACACAACTTTACCTTACGAATGAAACTCCTCTGTGACATCCGTGACTATGTTCTAGATCTCTACCGACCAAAAAATTCACGAAAAACAAAGCCCATTTTGTAATTATGCCCCTGCCATGGTGGAGGGGGCATTAAGTTTTACCCTTGTCCATCTGTAAGTACGTCCATCCGTACGTCCCAAAATTGGTTTCCGTTCTCTAACTTTAGTTTGCCTCAACCAAATGATATGAAACTTATACACAATGCTTATTACCACAAAACACAGATCAAGTTTGAATTTTGGTGGCGTCACTCTAACCGTTCTATAGTTATTCCCCTTTAAAATTGGAAAAATTGCTAAATTTTTTGTTTCCGTTCTCTTACTTAAGTTTGCCTCAACCAAATGTTATGAAACTTATACACAATGCTTATTACCACAAAACACAGATCAAGTTTGAATTTTGGTGGCGTCACTCTAACCGTTCTATAGTTATTCCCCTTTAAAATTGGAAAAATTGCTAAATTTTTTGTTTCCGTTCTCTTACTTAAGTTTGCCTCAACCAAATGTTATGAAACTTATACACAATGCTTATTACCACAAAACACAGATCTAGTTTGAATTTTGGTAGAGTCACTTCAACCGTTCTAGAGTTATGCCCCTTTACAAATGGAAAAATTACTGAATTTTTCGTTTCTGTTCTCTAACTTTAGTTTGCCTCAACCAAATGTTATGAAACTTATACACAATGCTTATTTCCACAAAGCACAGATTGAGTTTGAATTTTGGTGGCATCATGTGTACTGCTCTAGAGTTATGCCCCTTTTCAAATGGAAAAATTGCTGATTCTATTGTTTCTTTTCTCTTACTTAAGTTTGCCTCAACCAAATGTTATGAAACTTATACATAATGCTTATTATCAGAAAACTCAGATCAAGTACAAATTTGGGTAGCGTCACTTTTACCGTTCTTGAGTTATGTCCCTTTTCAACATTGTTTGCAAGCGGGGGCATCATCTGTGTCCATGGGGACACATTCCCCATTTTTTTTTTTTGTAATTGAAGAGAAGAATACAAAGTATACAAGGAAATTAAGTAAAAGATGCACTCACTTTTCCAGCTCTGTTAGATCATGATTTAGTAGTAGAATACTATTCAATGACAAATACTGCATATGAAAAAAATAAAATTGTCACAATTTAGGTAAGTATATAGTTTTGAGAAACCTAAGAAACATGGAAGTATTATTCTATATAACCATTTTGTATAATTTCAGCTAATAGAAAAAGCTGAGGCAAGAGAGAAAGAAAGACTGAAAGAAGAGGCAAGAAAGGTGGGTTATATCTTTATATCTCTAGCTTGAGAAAAGGTCAATTTCTTTTTTATTGTTCATGAAGAACATATACCAGGCCTTGCTGTGGTAAACAGAGCCCTGGCTGTTTTCAGGATAATTGTGGGAAAGAAATAAACAAATATAAAATATTTATTCTCTACGATAGGACCCTTCTTTTCATATTTTTAAACAAAAATTGTGCTTGTTTCAGACAATTCCAAGCATACCACAGTGCAAATAAAAATCTTATTGACCCTTTTCAGCATAATCTGTTAAACCAAATGTACTTTTGTTATTGGGAAAAGTGACATTTGTGGTCTAAATGGTCCGGGAACACAGTTATCGTCCTTTGATTTTCGTTGTCCACAAATATAGTCCCTAGTGTAGACAGTGTGTTACTTGCAGATTTTTGTTATACCCCTTCCAAATTTATTTCTTCATGTTTTATGCCTCAAATAGTAAGTAGGGGGGTGAAATTGCACTGTAAAAAAATTTGTGTCATGAATTTTAAAGTAAAGTAGTGATTTGGTCCAGCTGAAAAAGGTCCAAAATTAGCATTTCGGAAGCTGTCAAACGATTTCCTGACCCCCTTAACATAAAAATGTCAATATTTTGAAAATGAGCTGATGAAGTTTTCTATAATTTTGATATAATTTGTCCCAAAAGTGGTACAACACACTGTAAAAATATTATTGAGAAAGTACAGATGGGATTTTTTTTATTTTCATTTATTGTCTAAAAGAAATGCACTACGAAATAACTGTGTTCTCGGACCAAATGGAATGTCAGATTTTTTATTGATAATTATAAATGGATAATTCACTTGCATTATGAGTATTTCTTTCTTTATAAAAATAGATTCCATTGCTGACCTGGTAAAAAGCCCATTTTTAGCATAAACTGCTATCAGATTCATTGCAATAACATAAACGGTACCAATTTTTCTGCACCAGATGCGCATTTCGACAATCAATGTCTCTTCAGTGATGCTCGTGGCCAAAATATTTGAAAATCCAAAGCTTATTAAAAATATGAAGAGCTATAAACCAAAAAGGACCAAAAAGTATAGCCAAAGCTGGGCAAGGAATCAGAGCTTTGCATGAGGGAGATACATTCCTTAACTTTAAATAATTTCCAAAATTTTGTAACAGCAAATTTTAATAACACAAAATCCGTATTTTCATGCCAGTACCAAAATACTGGCTACTGGGCTGGTGATACCCTCGGGGACTATCAGTCCACCAGCAGAGGCATCGACCCAGTGGTAGTAATAACATAAACAGTACCAATTTTTCTGCACCAGATGCGTATTTCAACAATCAATGTCTCTTCAGTGATGCTCGTGGCCTAAATATTTGAAAATCCAAAGCTTATTAAAATATGAAGAGCTATAAACCAAAAGGACCAAAAGTATAGCCAAAGCTGGGCAAGGAATCAGAGCTTTGCATGAGGGAGATACATTCCTTAACTTTAAATAATTTCCAAAATTTTGTAACAGCAAATTTTAATAACACAAAATCCGTATTTTCATGCCAGTACCAAAATACTGGCTACTGGGCTGGTGATACCCTCGGGGACTATCAGTCCACCAGCAGAGGCATCGACCCAGTGGTAGTAATAACATAAACAGTACCAATTTTTCTGCACCAGATGCGCATTTCAACAATCAATGTCTCTTCAGTGATGCTCGTGGCCTAAATATTTGAAAATCCAAAGCTTATTAAAAATATGAAGAGCTATAAACCAAAAAGGACCAAAAAGTATAGCCAAAGCTGGGCAAAATGTGAATGACGCTGCAGTCCAACCATTCAAATGCGATATTATCATGTTTGATACACTACAGGGCTCAAACTGTGAATCAATAAGCGCCCTACAGTTCCTCATACACTCAGTGTGTGTTCACTTTAAATCAGCATATCTACAGATAAAAATGTAGGTAATGATAAATATTACTTGTTAACTATTTTAAATACTGGTAAAAGTCAATACACCAACTGAATTCATTATTTAAATTAACAGAATTAAATTCTTGATTCTATTGGTTTGTAAACTTTCAGGTTACATCTAATTGACTCACTTTATGCAACAAAACTATGCCAGTCTTCTGTGTTAGGACCTGGAACATCCCCAACTTACTGTGTTAGTCAGTAGGAGTTTATATATGAAAAAAATATTGACATATACAGAAGACTTTAGTTGTACAAGATTAAGAAGTCTTATAAAGTACTAAAACTTATCAGTACTTTGAATTCAAATATTGATGAAAAGTTCTTTATAAATTTTTATCAATTAAAAGCAAATCTTTAAATTTTAAAGATTTGTTTTTAATTACTAAAAGTAATTAGAGCAAAACTTTTAATTTTTATACGACCGCAAAAAAATTTTGCGTCGTATATTGGTATGACGTTGGCGTCGTCGTCGTCGTCCGTCCGAAGACGCATTGGTTTTCGCACTCTAACTTTAGTTTAAGTGAATGGATCTCTATGAAATTTTACCATAAGGTTCAATATCACAAAAGGAAGGTTGGGATTGATTTTGGGGGTTACGGTACCAACAGTTAAGGAATTAGGGGCCAAAAATAAGCATTTTTGTAACTTCCAGACATAACTTGTGTGTTAGTGTATGGATCTCTCTGACTTTGTACCACAAGGTTCCATATCACAAAGGGAATGCTGGGATTGATTTTTAAGGGGAAATTGCCTCAAAATTTTAGGAATTAGGGGCCAAAAAAGGGGCAAAAAACAAGCACAATTCTAGTTTCATGACAATAACTTGTGTGTAAGTGTATGGATCTTTCTGAAATTGTACTACAAGGTTCCATATCACAAAGGGAAAGCTGGAATTGAGTTTGGGGTAACTGCCTGAAACGTTTAGGAATTAGGGGCCAAAAGGGGCCAAAATAAGCATTTTCTAGTTTCCAGACAATAACTCGTGTTCAAGTGTGTGGATCTCTCTGAAATTGTACTGCAAGGTACCATACCTCAAAGGGAAGGCTGGGATTGAGTTTGGGGTGATGAATCATAAGGGGTTCAAAAATTGGGGGTTTTTTTTTCCTTTTTTGCTCACCTGGCCCAAAGGGCCATTGCACAGTATTGTGCAAAAGAAGATACTTTGTATAAATTGCTTATTTTTACCAATTTCAATGGGGTTTTATTCTTGAACTCTTGGGGTTCTTTAATATGCTGAATCTAACAGTGTATTAAGTTTTTGGATTTTGGGCCCGTTTTAAATTGGTCCACATTGAGGTCCAAAGGGTCCAAAATTAAACTTTGTTTGATTTCATCAAAAATTGAATTATTGGAGTTCTTTGATATGCGAATCTAACCGTGTATTTAGATTCTTAATTTTTGGTCCCGTTTTTAAATTGGTCTACATTAAGGTCCAAAGGGTCCAAAATTAAACTTAGTTTGATTTTAACAAAAATTGAATTCTTAGGGTTCTTTGATATGCTGAATCTAAACATGTATTTAGATTTTTGATTATGGGCCCAGTTTTCAAGTTGGTCAAAATCGGGGTCCAAAATTAAACTTTGTTTGATTTCAACAAAAATTGAATATATGGGGTTCTTTGATAAGCTGAATCTAACCATGTATTTAGATTTTTGATTTTGGGCCCCATTATCAACTTTGTCCACATTGAGGTCAAAAGGGTCCAAAATTAAACTTTCTTTGATTTCATCAAAATTGAATTATTGGGGTTCTTTGATATGCGAATCTAACCATGTATTTAGATTCTTAATTTTTGGTCCCGTTTTCAAATTGGTCTACATTAAGGTCCAAAGGGTCCTAAATTAAACTTGATTTGATTTTAACAAAATAGAATTCTTAGGGTTCTTTGATATGCTGAATCTAAACATGTATTTAGATTTTGATTATGGGCCCAGTTTTCAAGTTGGTCCAAATCGGGGTCCAAAATTAAACTTTGTTTGATTTCAACAAAAATTGAATATATGGGGTTCTTTGATAAGCTGAATCTAACCATGTATTTAGATTTTTGATTTTTGGGCCCCATTATCAACTTTGTCCACATTGAGGTCAAAAGGGTCCAAAATTAAACTTTCTTTGATTTCATCAAAGTGAGCTTTCTCATCACTTGGCGTCCGTCGTCCGTCGTCGTTAACTTTACAAAATCTTCTCCTCTGAAACTACTGGGCCAAATTTAACCAAACTTGGCCACAATCATCATTGGGTATCTAGTTTAAAATTGTGTCCGGTGACCTGCCAAACCAACCAAGATGGCGCCATGGCTAAAAATAGAACATAGGGTAAAATGTATATTTTGGCTTATAACTCTGAAACCAAAGCATTTAGAGCAAATCTGACAGGGTAAAATTGTTGATCAAGTCAAGATCTATCTGCCCTGAAATTTTCAGATGAATCGGACAATGGGTTGTTGGGTTGCTGCCCTGAATTAGTAATTTTAAGGATTTTTTCCGTTTCGGTTATTATCTTGAAAATTATTACAGATAGAGATAAACTGTAAACAGCAATAATGTTCAGCAAAGTAAGATCTACAAATAAGTCAACATGATCAAAATGGTCAGTTGACCCTTTAAGGAGTTATTGCCCTTTAAAGTAATTTTTACCAATTTTTGTAAATTTTGTAATCTTTACAAAAATCTTCTCCTCTGAAACTACTGGACCAAATTCAACCAAACTTAGCCACAATCATTATTAGGATATTTAGTTTAAAAATGTGTGCGGTGACCCAGCCAACCAACCAAGATGGCTGCCATGGCTAAAAATAGAACATAGAGGTAAATGTAGATTTTGCTTGTAACTCTAAAACCAAAGCATTTAAAGCAAATCTTACAGGGATTAACTTGTTTATCAAGTAAATATCTATCTGCCCTCAAATTTTCAGATGAATTGGACAATTGGTTGTTGGGTTGCTGCCCTGAATTGGTAATTTTAAGGAAATTTTGCTGTTTTTGGTTATTATCTTGAAAATTATTACAGATAGAGATAAACTGTAAACAGCAATAATGTTCAGCAAAGTAAGATCTTCAAATAAGTCAACATGATCAAAATGGTCAGTTGACCCTTAAGGAGTTATTGCCCTTTAAAGTAATTTTTACCAATTTTTGTAAATTTTGTAATCTTTACAAAATCTTCTCCTCTGAAACTACTGAACCAAATTCAACCAAACTTAGCCACAATCATTATTAGGTATTTAGTTTAAAAATGTGCGGTGACCCAGCCAACCAACCAAAGATACCAAACAGGATGTGTAAATTATTATATAATAAGTATTGTGCAATAGCAAGAAATTTTCAATTGCACAGTATTGCACAATAGCAAGAAATCTTCAATTGCACAGTATTGCGCAATAGCAAGAAATATCCAATAGCACAATATTGCGCAATAGCAAGAAATTGTCAATTGTACAGTATTGCGCAATTGCAAGAAATATTCAATTGCACAGTATTGTGCAAAAGAAGATACTTTGTATAAATTGCTTATTTTTTTACCAATTTCAATGGGGTTTTATTCTTGAACTCTTGGGGTTCTTTAATATGCTGAATCTAACAGTGTATTAAGTTTTTGGATTTTGGGCCCCGTTTTTAAATTGGTCCACATTGAGGTCCAAAGGGTCCAAAATTAAACTTTGTTTGATTTCATCAAAAATTGAATTATTGGGGTTCTTTGATATGCCGAATCTAACCATGTATTTAGATTCTTAATTTTTGGTCCCGTTTTCAAATTGGTCTACATTAAGGTCCAAAGGGTCCAAAATTAAACTTAGTTTGATTTTAACAAAATAACAAAAATGAATTCTTAGGGTTCTTTGATATGCTGAATCTAAACATGTATTTAGATTTTGATTATGGGCCCAGTTTTCAAGTTGGTCAAAATCGGGTCCAAAATTAAACTTTGTTTGATTTCAACAAAAATTGAATATATGGGGTTCTTTGATAAGCTGAATCTAACCATGTATTTAGATTTTTGATTTTTGGGCCCCATTATCAACTTTGTCCACATTGAGGTCAAAAGGGTCCAAAATTAAACTTTCTTTGATTTCATCAAAAATTGAATTATTGGGGTTCTTTGATATGCCGAATCTAACCATGTATTTAGATTCTTAATTTTTGGTCCCGTTTTCAAATTGGTCTACATTAAGGTCCAAAGGGTCCTAAATTAAACTTCATTTGATTTTAACAAAATTGAATTCTTAGGGTTCTTTGATATGCTGAATCTAAACATGTATTTAGATTTTTGATTATGGGCCCAGTTTTCAAGTTGGTCCAAATCGGGGTCCAAAATTAAACTTTGTTTGATTTCAACAAAAATTGAATATATGGGGTTCTTTGATATGCTGAATCTACCATGTAGTTAGATTTTTGATTTTTGGGCCCCATTATCAACTTTGTCCACATTGAGGTCAAAAGGGTCCAAAATTAAACTTTGTTTGATTTCATCAAAAATTGAACTCTTGGGGTTCTTTGATATGCTGAATGTAACCATGTATTTAGATTTTGGATATTGGACCATAATAGGTGAATGTCCAATTTAATTTTAAGTTCTTAGACCACATTCATTCTGTGTCAGAAACCTATGCTGTGTCAAATATTTAATCACAATCCAAATTCAGAGCTGTATCAAGCTTGAATGTTGTGTCCATACTTGCCCCAACTATTCAGGGTTCGACCTCTGCGGTCGTATCAAGCTGCGCCCTGCGGAGTATTTAATTTATATAGAAATTAAATTTGATATAGTAAGCTTATTACATTTTCTTATAGTTTTAAATTTAGTGTTTACATCATTATTTTTGAAGTTGAGGTAATAATTTGTTCAATACATGTAATAGACAATACAATTTTATGCCAAATGTGCACCTAAACCTGTATGTTAATAACTGTTTCAAAGAATGAACCTCAGGTTCACGTAACATTTTAAAATGTATATTTGTAAAGATTAGATCAAAGACATATTGATCTTAACACTTTGTAAAAGTGAAAAAGGTACTCATTTTTGATAACTTTCAGTGTTTTATACCAGTAATGTTAATGTGAATTAATTACTTGATGATAGACTAAACATTTAAACTTGTATATTCACAGCAGTGATTTTTTTATTGATTTTTTTAACAGTTGAGAAAAATAGAGAGTTCATTTAGAAACCTGTTGAAATCTGGTCCAGCACAGATAGATGAAACTTCAAGATGGGAAGATGTGAGTAGTTACAATGGATTGTAAACTGGGATAAAAAAAATACACATGCTCTGCTCTGTAACACTCTCTGCTTTCTGTTGTAAATTAAGTTAAAAAAACTTATTGAAAACTGCTGAAGCAATTGTATTTAACCTGTATTTTGGTTAAAATGTGTTTTTGGGTTGGTGTCTCATTGTAATTTACCCCACACCTGCATATTTAGAAGGTCCACAGACTTACATTACTTAACTGTACTTGTGAGCTGTTAAAAATGAAGAATGTTATCATCAAAAGAGAGGAAGGTATTAATTTGAAATTATTACTGAATTTAATAATTTACTTCTAATACATATCCATATATATTTATAATGAAGTCTGTCCATCTGTTCATCTAAGCATGTCTTGTGATAACTCCAGTATGCTTTAATTTATCCCTTCCAAATTTTTGTACACTGTTAGGTTCTATTGATTGATTGATTGATTGGTTGGTGCTTAACGCCACTTTCAACACTATTGTGCTATTTCGTGGTGGTCAGTTTTTATTGGTGGAGGAAGCCTGAGTGCCCAGAGAGAACCACTGACCTTCAGTAGGAAAACTGACAATCCTAGTCAATTAAGATTGAGTAGAGTGCACCTGCCCCGTTCACAACCTCAGTGTTGACAGGCTAGTGATACAGTATTTCGACTACTTAAAACAATTGGCTACCGAGGCCCCTGTTAGGTTCTATGAAGACTAGTTACCTTTCTGTTCTAATGATTTTCATCAGAGTTATGGAACTTGAATTGCCAAAAACTAAGGATTTTTTTTTATGTCTAATAATAACTTAGTATACTTTTGTTTAGTGGCATTGGATAAGAACAGTGATAAGCTTATTTAACAATTTTTTTTTTTTTTTGTAGGTTAGAGAAAAATTAGAGAAGGACTCAGCATATCAAGCTGTGACAGTGGAGTCTGAAAGGATACGATTGTTTAGGGAATATCAACAAATTCTGGAGGAATCCTGTAGTCATCACCATTCAAGAAAGAAAAAAACAAAAAAACATAAAACTAGACGTTCACGGTCAAAATCCAAATCAGTGAGTAAAGGATGCAAAAGTTGCTTTATATACAAACAAATAAAGAACATGAATGTTTGTACATAAATTATGCCATACTCCAAAAGACTTAACAATGTTAACTTTATAATTGTTGAATTTTTCCTCATTCTCCAAAACAGGAAAAAAAAAGTTATTTATTTATGAGAATAAGTCGAAATGTACCTATTGTAAATGACATGAGCAAGCCTGAAACAGCTACTGAGATTATATTAACTAGTAGGTAAATGTGGCTAGGTACCGTAAAGGGTCAATCTGGTGGGTGATCATAGAAACAATATTTCCTTATATTTCTATATCATAATATACTAGCATCCAATGTAATGATTTAAATTTCAGCAAAGTGAGTCTGAAGCAGAAACAGTATCATCCTCAACTAGACACAGAAAGAAGAAAAAAGAAAGAAAACATAGATCAGAATCCCGTTCAAGGTCACCTAGTTACGTCTCTGAATCAGGTATATTCAATTCTAGTTACATCTCTTAGTCAGGTACATTCTTGTACAAATTCTAGTTACGTCTCCGAATCAGGTATATTCTTGTACAAGTTCTAGTTACATCACTGAATCAGGTATATTCTTGTACAAATTCTAGTTCTGTCTCTGAATCAGGTACATTCTTGTACAAATTCTAGTTACGTCTCCGAATCAGGTATATTCTTGTACAAGTTCTAGTTACATCACTGAATCAGGTATATTCTTGTACAAATTCTAGTTCTGTCTCTGAATCAGGTACATTCTTGTACAAATTCTAGTTACGTCTCTGAATCAGGTACATTCTTGTACAAATTCTAGTTCATCTCTGAATTAGGTATATTCTTGTACAAATTCTGCAGAATGTTTATAGAGAAATGCTATTTGTTCAAGTATTGATGGTGAGGAAAAAGACCTCAGCTTGAAGTGAAGATGTAAAATGCATGAATTTATCTAAGTGTGTAAATAATGATGTTTGTTAACCCTTTTTTTTCAACATGTTTTAATGATTATTATATTTTTTGTCAATTGTATTGTGTTTTGCATCCAGTTTTCAATTATAGTTTACATTAACTAACAAAAGTAACCTTTAAAATTACCTTGCTTAAAGAACAGATGTGATTTATTGTTATCTTCTGACACTACTATTTACATTCTGGCTCAAAGAACAAATATGATCAATGTTTGACAATGATTGATATTTACATTCTATGTTATTTATAATTTAAAAACAAAACTCTGAAATTAACCATTAAAATAATCTCCATTTCTTTATGTGAAATAGTAGTAGGATAATAATTATTATACTTTTTCAATTTGATTTGACAAGCTTGACCTGCATGAGTTCAAATTATTCTTTTGATGGTGTCAATGAATGAAAGATATATTTCCACAAACTTTTTGTATTTGCATGGTTATTTGAACTTACTTTTAACATGTGATGAAATTTAGGATACATGGGCAGGAGAGAAGACCTTTCTGTCTCTCAAAGCACTGATAAATGTAAGTACATACCAGGGAAAAGCATGATTGTTGGGATTTGTTTTGTTATGCTACACAGCATTTACTGAATTTTATCCAGATTTTTCAGCAAATTGAGATGTGGTAGAAAAGTATGTTTACTTTCAATGTTACAAACATCTTTCAAAACATATAAAGTTTTTGATGTCCATCCTCTAATATTTACCTGCAATGCAATATAATGTAAAAAAAGTTGCAGTTGAAATTATATTTTCATTTTGCTTTTGGTAATTGTTTTACAACCACAAATTTTAATACTAATAAAAAACAATCCTGTTTTTAACAAAATATTAAAAATTGGACATATTTAAAGTGATGTCACTTTTGCATTTTCTCATGTGCTGAAAGTCATCTTTTAGGAAACCTCATCAATGTAAGAGGAAATATTACAAAATCAGGTGAAATTTATGCTGAAATAATTTGTTAGCTGTGTGCAAAGTCTAAACTTAAGTTCTTTCAAGAATTTTTATTAAATATTCATGAAAATTATGTCCAAAAACAGCATAAATTAATTTCTTCTTTAAAAAGTGACAAAAACAGCTTAAGTTTTCATATATTTATTAGTTGTGAATAGTTATTGTATGGAAAACTCCATAAATATTGAGAGATTTTTGTTGATATAAAACAGTACTAAGTATTTTATTGGATTTTGGTTCCCTCAATAAAATAAACCATCTGAAACCAATCAATCCATATGTTTCATGAAAAATGCTTTAAAAACTGGTCTTTCTAAGATGCCGTAACAATATTTATTGTAAAGTTTTGGCTTCTGAACTGTCTTTTTTTGCGGGACATAGAAATACTGGGCGTGCCTTCGTTTGTGCCTTTGTCAGTCCGGTCTGGTTAGCGCTCTCACATGAACAATTCCTGCCAGATTTTTATAAAACTTATATCATAGGTTTATATCAGCAATGTCTCAGACAAGTTCAAAAATCAGTGCCGATCAACTATTTTAAAAAGTTATGCCCCTTGGAAATATTGAAATATGGAAAATTTCATTGTTAGCGCTTTCATGTGTACAAAACTCAAGATTTTTATGAAACTTACATCATAGGCCTATATCAGCAATGTTTCACTTAAATTTGAAAATCAGTGACGATCAAATATTTTTAAAAGAGTTATGCCCCTTTGAAATATTAATTATATGGAAAATTGCATTGTAAGCACTCTCATGTGTACAATTTTTGCCAGATTTTTATCAAATTTATATCAAAGGTTTATATAAGCAATGTTTCGGACAAGTTTGAAAATCAGTGCTGATCAAATATTTTTAAAAGAGTTATGCCCCTTAGAAATATTACATATATTGGAAATTGCATTGCTTTCAAGCCTTCATTTCTCTAAGATATTTATAAAAAGTTTTAAAGAACGAAAAAAAAAGTATTTTTAGTTATTGCCCTTGGACAAATAAAATATGTGCAATGTGGGGGACATTAGAACTCTGTTCTTATATTAGTCCCCTACCGAAGGGGACTTTAGGTTTGCACTCCGTCCATCTGTCTGTCTGTCTGTCTGTCTGTCCATCCGTCAGTCTGGCAAATCAGTTTTCCACACTTTTTTACTTCATGCTTGAAGATATTGATTTGACATTTGGTATATAGTTTTATCATGACAAGTTACAATTTTGTTCCGGTCTGATGATTTTGTGCAGAGTTATGGTCCTTGGACTTAAAAAGTTCACATAAATAATCAGTTTCCCACACTTTTCTTTCGTCATGCTTGATGATATTGATTTGATAATTGGTATATAGTTTTATCTTGACAAGCTACAGATCAAGTTCAAATTTTGTTTCGGTCTGATGATTTTGTGCAGAGTTACATGTATGCTCCTTGGACTTAGAAAGTTCACTCAAATAATCAGTTTTCCTCACTTTTTAGCTCACCTTTTGCCATCACTTGGCGTCCGTCGTCATCCATTTTGGTCATCATCGTCCGTCTGGTTTAACCTATTTCAAACATCTTCTCTGAAACTACTGGACCAATTCCAACCAAACTTAAGCTGAATGATCCTCAGGGTATCTTAAATAAAGTTTGTGTTTTATTTTCTGTTTCGTCAAAAAAACATGGCCGCCATGGCTAAAAATAGAACATAGGGGTAAAATGCAGTTTTTGGCTTGTATCTTGTAAAACTAAAACATTTACAGCAAATCTGCCGTGGGGGTAAAAATGTTCATTAGGTCAAGTTCTATCAGCCCTGAAATTTTCAGATGAATCTAACAACCCATTGTTGGGTTGCTGCCACTAAATTGGTAATTTTAAGGAAATTTTGCAGTGTTTGGTTACTGTCTTGAATATTATTATAGATAAAGATAAACTGTGAACAGCAAAAATGTTCAGCAAAGTAAGATCTACAAATAAGTTTATATGACCAAAACTGTCATTTGACCCCTTAAGGAGTTATTGCCCTTTAAGGACACTTTTACACAATTTGTTTATCATGTTTTCTAACTTTAAAAAATCTTCTCCTCTGAAACTACTGCAGCAAATTAAATCAAACTTTTAAAGCTGAATGATTCTAAGGTTATCTAGAATAAAGTTTGTGTTTTATTTTCTGTTTCCTCAGAAAACAAGGCCGCCATGGCTAAAATAGAACATAGGGTAAAATGCAGTTTTTGACTTGTATCTCAAAACTAAAGCATTTGGAGCAAATCAGACAAGAAGTTAAAGTATTCATTAGGTCAAGGTCTACTTGCCCTGAAATTATCAGATAAATCAGGTATCTGATTTTTAGGTTATTGCCCCTGAATTTATGATTTTAAGGAAATTTTGCAGTTTTCGGTTATTATCTTGAATATTATTATAGATAAAGATAAACTGTAAACAGCAAAAATGTTCAGCAAAGTAAGATCTACAAATAAGTTTTAGGACCAAAATTGTCAATTGACCCCTTAAAGAGTTATTGCCCTTTAAAGACAATTTTTCAGAATTTGTTCATCTAGTTTGCTTACTTTAAAAATCTTCTCCTTTGAAACTGCTGAATCAATTTCAGCCAAACTTGGGCTGAATGAGTTTAAGAGTATCTAGTATAAATTTTGTATTTTATTTCCTTGTACGTCAAGAAACATAGCCGCTATGGCTAAAATGGATCATAGGGGTAAAATGCTTTTTTTTGCTTTTGAAGAAAATATGACAGATACAAAGAACATTTAAATGGCATTTTTAAGCCACTCATTAATATATATTGAAAAGCAAAAATAATCATTGATGAAAGATTTAAGCAAAAATTACAGGTGAGCGATTCAGGCTCTTGAGAGCCTCTTGTTGTTTTTACCGTTTTTAACTGAACAGAAATCTCTTACCAGGTCAAGTCCATATCTCTTTTAATAACCAGAAATAAAATTTACTAAATATCAGAAAAGATGTGGATAAAAAACAGTGAAATAATTTGTGTTTTTACCCAAACTGTTCAATTTCCTGTCCAGGCTGTTGCTTATATAATGGTTATTGCATGTTTTGAAACATGGGTCTTCATCCTATACATATTGAAGTAAACTAGTAGCTAGAATCAAATAATGTTTTTTGTCAAAAAAGTTCTTATTTGGCATAAATATAAGAATAAGAAGATGTGGTAAGACTGAGACAACTCTCCACCAGAGATCAAATGATGTAGAATTACAGGCTCCTCACTTGGGACGGGCACATACAAAATGGCTTTATGTGTAGGGGTTAAACATGGAATAGTGTTGCAACAGACCAAAACAAGAACAAAACTACAAAACAATTACAGAAAAACAAATCTGATAAACATAAACAAATGACAACCACTTAATTACAGGCTCCTGACAGGCACTTATAGAATGTGGCGGGTTAAACATGTTTGTGGGTGGCCAATCCTCCCCCTAACCTGGGGCAGTGATGAGCCAGCACAACATAAGAACAAACTATAGAAATCAGTTTAAAAGGACTTAACTCATCAGATTGATACAAAGCACAATAACAACTAAGAAAAACACAACAGACACAAATGTACAGATCTGAGAGTACTCACAGCTACTGAAAGCTAGTTCAAGGCCAATAACAACTAACAAAAACACAACAGACACAAATGTACAGATCTGAGAGTACTCACAGCTACTGAAAGCTAGTTCAAGGCCAATAGCAACTAAGAAAAACACTAGTACTAAAGACACAAAGTACAGATCTGAGAGTACTCACAGCTACTGAAGGCTAGTTCAAAGCCAATAACAACTAACAAAAACACAACAGACACAAATGTACAGATCTGAGAGTACTCACAGCTACTGAAAGCTAGTTCAAAGCCAATAACAACTAACACAAACACAACAGACACAAATGTACAGATCTGAGAGTACTCACAGCTTCTGAAAGCTAGTTCAAAGCCAATAGCAACTAAGAAAACACTAGTACTAAAGACACAAAGTACAGATCTGAGAGTACTCACAGCTACTGAAAGCTAGTTCAAGGCCAATAACAACTAACACAAACACAACAGACACAAATGTACAGATCTGAGAGTACTCACAGTTACTGAAAGCTAGTTCAAAGCCAATAACAAATAAGAAAAACACAACAGACACAAATGTACAGATCTGAGAGTACTCACAGCTACTGAAAGCTAGTTCAAAGCCAATAACAAATAAGAAAACACTAGTACTAAAGACACAAAGTACAGATCTGAGAGTACTCACAGTTACTGAAAGCTAGTTCAAAGCCAATAACAAATAAGAAAAACACAACAGACACAAATGTACAGATCTGAGAGTACTCACAGCTACTGAAAGCTAGTTCAAGGCCAATAACAACTAACACAAACACAACAGACACAAATGTACAGATCTGAGAGTACTCACAGCTACTGAAAGCTAGTTCAAGGCCAATAACAACTAACAAAAACACAACAGACACAAATGTACAGATCTGAGAGTACTCACAGCTACTGAAAGCTAGTTCAAGGCCAATAACAACTAAGAAAAACACTAGTACTAAAGACACAAGTACAGATCTGAGAGTACTCACAGCTACTGAAAGCTAGTTCAAAGCCAATAGCAACTAAGAAAACACTAGTACTAAAGACACAAGTACAGATCTGAGAGTACTCACAGCTACTGAAAGCTAGTTCAAAGCCAATAGCAACTAAGAAAAACACTAGTACTAAAGACACAAAGTACAGATCTGAGAGTGCTCACAGCTACTGAAGGCTAGTTCAAAGCCAATAACAACTAATAAAATAAAGATGTATCTTAGACTAAAATATCAATCAGTACACATCCAACATCCAATGGATTTAGTGTAAAGACATCATAAACAGTCAGAGAAAAAAAACAATGCCAAAATATAGGGTATCAACATAATGTAGGCCTGAGAATTTTCATAGGTTATATAATAATATTTAGTTGGGTTTTAATTAATGATAACAAAATCAATATATATACAGAAATTCAATTCAACCAACTGCAATGTATATTAATTTAAGGACCAGATTTACACAGTTCTAAATACTTTAGAAATAAACATTTAAAGTTGAAATTAATCCTATATTAGGCATCTCGACCCAGAGCCAACTAGCCTCCCAAATTTCACCCTCTCTTTGAAAATAACTCACACAATTCATTCAAAACAAATTCAATCAACCCCCATTCAATCCTCCAAACTCTCAACTAAAAGGAGAAGTTAAATCCCAATGAAAAAGACTTGCAATGGAGTCTCACATATAATATGTATGAACGAACTATAGAAACCTGGTACTCTGACATGACCACATGTTATGTTATGATTTATTTTACAAGTAGAGTGAGTATACAGGTCTTGTTTGAGCTGCATTAAACTTATTAAAGATAGGGCTAGTAGTACTGAAATAATTTTTGTTGATTGGTGTGAGTTATTTTCATAGTTGTGTGTGTAGGTAGGGTGATTTGTAGGGAGGCAAGTAGGTTTGGACGTAAAACTCATACGAATTCTACTGCACATAGCAAACTTAAAATTGAGAATGGAAATTGGGAATGTGTCAAAGAGACAACTACCCGACCAAAGAGCAGAAAACAGCCGAAGGCCACCAATGGGTCTTCAACACAGCAAGAAAATCCCTCACCTGGAGGCGTGCTTCAGCTGGCCCCTAAACAAAAATGTGTACTAGTTCAGTGATAATGGACGTCATACTAAACTCCAAAACATATATATGAACTAAAATAAAAAATCATACAAGACATACAATACATAGCAAACTTGTTTGGAAGTAAAACTCTTACAAATTATACGGCACATAGCAAATTTGTTTGGAAGTAAAACTCATACAAATTATACTGCACATAGCAAACTTGTTTGTAGGTAAATCTCATACAAATTCTACAGCATAAATATTTTTGCTGACAAAAAAACCCAACTAGAAACAGAATAGTTTATTTTGAAATCTAAAACAAAAAACATCTATTTTTTTAGCTCACCTGGCCTACAAGGCAAAGTGAGCTTTTCTCATCACTTGGAGTCTGGCGTCGTCGTTAAATTTTACAGAAATCTTCTCCTCTGAAACTCCTGGGCCAAATTTAACCATACTTGGCCACAATCATCATTAGGGTATCTAGTTTAAAAAATGTGTCTGATGACCCCACCTGCCAACCAACTAGGCTGACATGGCTAAAAATAGAACATAGGGGTAAAATGCTAGTTTGGTCTATTATCTTGAAAACCACTATGAATGGAGAAATCTTTCAGGGCAAAAATGTTCAAAATGATTAGATATTCACATTGTCTATTTACTTCAAAACTGTCAGACGACTTCTTATAGGAGTAATTGCCCTTAAATGACGAATTTTACCGATTTTTTTGGGTAAAGATTGCATGAAATGCAATCAAGACCCTATGGTACTGACTTGATATCTAAATCTTCCAAGGTTTATCACTACTTTTGAGATACACAAAATATAGTGCATTGATCATAACATTCTATACATCCTATCCATGAACATTTCCAGAAATTTATCTATAAAATATATGCTCATATATTCAAGTTGCAAAATGATGTTATACTGGTCAAGAAAATTACATAACTTGTGCAAGTTGCAGGAATCTAATATCTGTTCTAAAAATATCAATGATGTTATTGTTAAAGTAATCTTTAAAATTTGAGTTATCTTCCTTTGTCCATAATTGTATCAACTAGAACCAATGCTGTATACAATGCAATGTTTAATTTTACTTCCTACTGATAACTTAAAACAATCTTTACCCTTCTGTGCTTACAAGCACTTCGATTTTAATGTTTGTTGCTCTTTGATAAAGGTTTTTACCATTTTTTATACGACCGCAAAAAAATTTTGGGGTCGTACATTGCTATCACGTCGCAGTCTGCATTGCGTCGTCGTCCGAAGACATTTGGTTTCCGGACAATAACTTTAGTTTTAGTATATAGATCTCTATGAAATTTAAACAACAGGTTCATTACCACAATAGGAAGGTCCCAACCGTTTAGGAATTAAGGACCAAAAAGGGGCCCAAAACAAACCTTTTTCTAGTTTCAGGACAATAACTTGTGTATAAGTATTTTGATTGCTCTGAAATTGTACCACAAGGTTCAATACCATAAGTAGATGGATGGGATTTATTTTGGGGGTAATTACCCAAACCGTTCAGGAATTAGGGGCCAAAAAGGGTCTAAAACAAGCATTTTTTTAGTTTTCAGACAATAACTTACTTGTGTTCAAGTGTATTTCTTCAAATGAAATTTTTTTGGAAGGGGGTTAAACAAAATATTTTTGGGGTACAAAAAAAATTGGGGGCAATTTTTTCCTCAAGATTTAAGAAATTGTCAATTTTCCAAAGAAAAATTGGGGTCACAATTTATTTTGTTAAATCTTTGTATATAGTCTGAAAACAGATTTACTAAGTATTGCACATCAGCACAGTGTATTGCACAAAAGCAAGAAATCTTCAATTGAATATAAATTCAAATAATATAACCAATTTCAAATTCTCTGACTACATTTATTCTGTGTCAGAAACCTATAATGTTTCAAATATTTAATTACAGTCCAAATTCAGACCTGTATCAAGCTTGAATATTGTGTCCATTTTTGCCCTAACTGTTCAGGGTTGGATGTCTGTGGTTGTATCCAGCTACGCTCGGCGAAGCATTTTATTGTGTTTTTGCCTAATATCTGAAAAACTATAATAGATAGATAGAAACCAAAATAAGCAAAAATGATCAGTATGACTAGATCTACAAAGAAGTCAAAAAGCCGAAATCATCAGTTGACTCCCTTGTAGGAGTACTTGCTCTTTAATGATGATTTTTACCAATATTTTTACACTTTTGGCTACTATCTTGAAACTTTAAAAAGATAAATAGACACTTTAAAAAGCAAAAATGATCAGCAAGACATAATTAGTAAAATTTTGCCGAAATTGTTGGTTTACTCTTTATAGGAGTGATTGGCTCAATTGATATTTTTTTACCGTTTTTTGTGTTTTGGGCAAAAACTAAATAGAGAGAAAATGGACACACAAAAAAAAAAAGATTATTGTCATGAATTCTATTCTAGTCCACAATGTTGGAGAGAGTCCATTGTTTAAGATGCTCATAGTCCTAGGAGAGCGACACAGGCTCTTAAGAGCCTCTAGTTTTGCTTTATTGAAACTTTTATGAACATGCTATATATTAGTCTAAAGTACGTTACTGTGTTGATATAAAATTCAACCTGTTAATCTTTTTACACAAACAAGATTAAAAAATAAACATTATGTATAACATTTAGAAAAGATTTTCACTTTTTATACTTATAGATCATGAAAGGGATGACAGTAAAAAGAAACATAAAAAGAAATCTAAAAAGAAGAAACATGTATCGAGATCTGTAAGTAATAACATCTCAGTCATTAATTAATTTGGGAGAAAGGATGATCTTTGTTTTAATATAAACTAACATTTTACCTTTTGCTTGTAGTTTTTTAATCCATTAATCGTGTTGCACTATTGACAATTTTGAATAATAAAAGCATTAGTTTTCTAAATTTACAGTATATTGTTTCCTAGAATAGCTCTATATAACAAAAAATCCAACTTAAAGGTTAATTCCATTCAAAATTCAATAAGTAGATAGTTATTTAAGTTTCATTTAGCTTATGTTTCCATCATATTATGTCCTACTATCTAACATCTCCCATATTATACTCTACTATCTAACATCTATCATACATCTGAGGCTTCGTTGTCCCCAAGTAAGGAGTTTGTGTATAAGTACACCAGACAGTAAATTTATGATTCAATAAAGCAAAAATAATTGTAACCTTAAATATTGACAAGTTGACAGATTTAGAATGACACTCTGATAGATAGACACATTGATAGTGTTACATATTGATGCTTGGTGCATTGCCACCTTAACAAGTTGACACATAGACAAATTGAAACATTGACATTAGATGCTTTAACCTAACTTTTAATTAAGGACACATCGAGAAAGCAGTCCATATTTCTATACCCCAGTCATCTCTTTATGTCATATCATATATTGTAACAGGTTAGCACTAATGAATGATGTTACATAATTAGAATCTGATTGTCAAAGGGTTTATTTTTTGAGTACTATAAGTTGCAGGATCATCCAAACTTATATTTGTAAAAGTGTGGGTAAATCCTCATTCAGTTATAGGATGTTAAAGTGTGGGTAAATCCTCATTCAGTTATAGGATGTAAAAGTGTGGGTAAATCCTCATTCAGTTATAGGATGTAAAAGTGTGGGTAAATCCTCATTCAGTTATAGGATGTAAAAGTGTGGGTAAATCCTCATTCAGTTATAGGATGGCCAGTCAAGTCTAATTTCTACACTTAACTATACATCACTTTTATGTTATTTTTTCTACTTTGTGGCTTCATATTTAATTGATGGCTCGTTTCCTTTGACGTATTTATAATATTTGTAGCCGTCAAAATCAAGTTTGAGTGGTGGTGAAGAACATTCAAGAAGAAGGAAAAAAGACAAAAATGAACCGGAGACAAGAAAAGAAAAGGTTGCAAGACATATTTATTTATCTATTTACTGTCCTTGGTACAAAAGTCTCCAATTATTTTTAGACATAACTTTGAGTCAGGCTGTTTTTTATTTAAAAACCTTCATGAAAGAAAATGCGGTTTTCAAAATTGTATTATAAAACAGGATAGAGACTATTTAAGGATAGATAACAAATAAACATGTTCTTTATGGTGGATAGTAGCCTCAGTGGCACCACATCTTAATATTTATATATCATTACCCTTTGCAAGAGTTATTGGACTTTAACATTTTTTTAGCTTATGGTAGCATAATGAAACCTTGTGACTGTTACATCATTCAAAGGATTTGCCTGAAAGCTTTCAGAATATTTTATCATCATATGCATTTGACCTTTCTATCCTGCCATGTTGATTTATAGACAATTTTATGAGAGTTATGAGAATTTGACCATTTTTGGCCTATTGAATAAACACAACTCCTCAGAGACAGTGTCCTAAAAGCTTTTTTACTTAGTGGTATTATTTGTCATCATCTTTAGTGGACCATAATATAATGCCAATTTGATTGGATGATTTTTGCTTGAGTTATAGGATGGTGACTGTTTTAGGCCTTTTGTAGCATAATAACTCCTCCTCTAAGTTCATATGTCCAATATTCATACTAAGTACAATTATTTGTAATCATATGGTTGACCAAACTACAATACTTTTTATCATTTTAGCTTTTTTTTATCTTGGAAATTATTGGACTTTTTCAGCCTATTTAAGCATAATGACAAAGAGATTTTCATATTTAGTAGGATTGTTATTGATTATGTGCACTTTATTAGACGGCCATACTGATTGGATGATTTTGACAACAGATTTAGGAATTTTATGTTAACTATTTTGTTAAATTTTCAGCAGTACACTTCGGACTGATATTGCACAGTTACAAAGCAATAGTGGTCATTTCACTAAGGTATCGCAAACTTGTTAATGTTTTATTGCAATATGTTTTGAATACCCCCAAAAATCTCTATTTTAACATTTACCATGTAATAGTCATGAAGGAAAATAATCCATAGAATATTTCATATTTAATCAACATGTTTTCATCTTCAATATTACAAGACATTGCAATGAGCATTTTTGTCACACTTTTATCAGAAACTACTCAACAGAATGATTCCATATGTGGCCAGCAGCTCAATAGTGATGAGTTGTGACCTGTGTGGGCTTTTAGAATCTGTCAGAGAACTACTTCTTGTTTGCCAATATTTTGTAATATATGTTGAATGAACTGAAAATATTTTGTCACACTTGTCTTTGAAACTACTTAACATAAAGATAAGAAGATATGGTATGATGACCAAATGACATAAGCATTAACAAATATAGGTCACAGTACAGCCTTCAACAATGAGCAAAAACCATACTGCATAGTAAGCTTTAAAAGGCCCCCCAAAAAAACAAATGTAAAAACATTCAAATGAGAAAAATAACAGTATAATTTATGTACAAAACAATAAACAGAAACCAATATGATGTACAGCAACAAACAAGAACCACTGAACTACAGGCTCCTGACATGGGACAGACACAAACAGAATGTGGCAAGGTTAAACATATTTGCTGCTGCCAAACCCTCCCCCTAACCTGGGACAGTCACAACATAAGAACAGACTATAAAAATTATTTGAAAAGGACTTAACTCATCAGATTGATACAAAGCACAAAAACAACTTACAAAACACAACAGACACAAATGTACAGATCTGAGAGTACTCACAGTTACTGAAGGCTAGTTCAAGGCCAATAACAACTAATAAAAACACAACAGACACAAATGTACAGATCTGAGAGTACTCACAGTTACTGAAGGCTAGTTCAAGGCCAATAACAACTAATAAAAACACAACAGACACAAATGTACAGATCTGAGAGTACTCACAGTTACTGAAGGCTAGTTCAAAGCCAATAACAACTAACAAAAACACAACAGACACAAATGTACAGATCTGAGAGTACTCACAGCTACTGAAAGCTAGTTCAAGGCCAATAACAACTAACACAAACACAACAGACACAAATGTACAGATCTGAGAGTACTCACAGCTACTGAAAGCTAGTTCAAGGCCAATAACAAATAACACAAACACAACAGACACAAATGTACAGATCTGAGAGTACTCACAGTTTAGTTCAAAGCCAATAACAACTAACAAAAACACAACAGACACAAATGTACAGATCTGAGAGTACTCACAGCTACTGAAAGCTAGTTCAAAGCCAATAACAACTAACACAAACACAACAGACACAAATGTACAGATCTGAGAGTACTCACAGTTACTGAAAGCTAGTTCAAAGCCAATAACAACTAACAAAAACACAACAGACACAAATGTACAGATCTGAGAGTACTCACAGCTACTGAAAGCTAGTTCAAGGCCAATAACAACTAACAAAAACACAACAGACACAAATGTACAGATCTGAGAGTACTCACAGTTACTGAAAGCTAGTTCAAAGCCAATAACAACTAACAAAAACACAACAGACACAAATGTACAGATCTGAGAGTACTCACAGCTACTGAAAGCTAGTTCAAAGCCAATAACAACTTACAAAAACACAACAGACACAAATGTACAGATCTGAGAGTACTCACAGTTTCTGAAAGCTAGTTCAACAGACACAAATGTACAGATCTGAGAGTACTCACAGTTAAGTTCAAAGCCAATAACAACTAATAAAAAATTCATGTATCTAAGACTACACAGAATGACTTGACATTTGGTCAGCAGCTTGACAGTGATGAGTTGTAATGTGTGAGCATTTTTTGGATCTGTCATATACCAGCTTCATGTTTGTGGATATGTTGAAGCTTAAAATTTTTCACCACATATTTCTCCAGTACTGAACAAAATGACTCTATATTATCATGAAGCTTAGATCCTCACTTTCTATTTCAACTTGCAAGTCCATATGAAGCAGACATAATGCATCTTAAATTTGAAAGCATAATAACTGCCAGTGTAACTCCAGTAGTATGCAAATAATGTTATTTTTTTAATTTTCTTTCAGACCAATGATTGGGAGTCGTCAGGTAGTGATCTCAGTGAGGGAGAGTTAGAGAAGAAGAGACGACTTTTGTTACAACAGTTGGAGGCTGATGCTTGAACTATTTTAATGATGTGCCATAGTATATGGCATGAAAGTCTTATTGGAGGCAAAAACAGTGTCAATGGTTTTAGAATTTAACATAATTGTGTTCAGATCAATTTCTATAGAATGTGAATGAGACAGTTTTATGTACATCATCATCTATCACATATTTTTCATTAAATTATCATGGGAGTCTTGGCTTTATTTTGTTGAAATAATTTACAGTTCAAATAACCATATTTTATATATCAATGTATATTGTGTAAAGGAGTTTAAAATTTGTATTTCAGATAATTCTGTGTATTATCAGGCTAGGTAATGATCTCAGGTATATTAACAATTCCAATTCATATGTAAACACCACCACTAACATTCATTTTTGTCTCAGCTCTAAGGAATGTCGAAGGCGAGACAAAAGTGATCTTAGATTCTGTTGTCCTGTCGTCAACATGTAGATACTGTTTGTGGTTAACGTTTTCTGGAAATCAATATTGTAACCTTTATCAAACCTACAAATTTTGTGAAACTTGGAAAAAAGTTTTCTCTTGATCAAGAGAAAGCATCTGAATTTTTAGATATTTTTTTTTTCAATTTTCAGTATAAATGGACATTTTTTTTTTACATATAGTTAAGATAAGATACAGTCTGTGGTTCGAGCTTTTAAGACATTAATATCTTGTCAACCCTTTGTGTAGTTTTAGGTAACTTTGACAGAAGTTTCATCATGATCGAAATAGCATCTGCTGAATTTTTTTTTTATTGTTTTACTTTTGCTGTAATAAATGGACTTAGTTGTTTGGAGTAAACATTTAACTGTAGGGTTAATGAAACTTACATGGACATGTACTTAAATCATCAATAACCTTTTTCAAACCTTCATAGAATTTAGGTAACTTTAAAGTTAATAATCATTTTCCCATAGTTTGATAATAAATGAACTTAGTTTTGGGGTTGGTTTCTTTACAGGCAACATAAGGTACAGGTAGGGGTAAAATGTTTTAAAATATGAATTACTTTGTGGAATTATGAAAAAAAGTAGGACAGCAGCTTCAGCATAATTAATAGATAGCAACTTAAGCATTTCGGTTTTGGATTCTCATTTTTTCATTTTTCTGTATTTTACTGATGATAGGACTTTGTTATTTTGGTGGTCAACATTACACTTGTACACCAACAGAACCAGTCACAGTTAAAAAAAAGTCTGAGTAATCATTTAAGAATTGTTAATGACAATCATATTCACTAGTTTTCATGTTTATAAACAATAAATTGGTAGGCAACAACACAATAACATAGTTGAATCTAAAAAAATACCTGTTTAACAAACAAATCTTGATACTGTATACTGATTCAAACCTTGAGAAAGAACACTTTTTCTGTCATTTTACATCATTTTATTTTATATGACAATTTGATTGTTTTTTACTTAGTAAACATGTATTTCTATACTACAAAATTGAATAAAGCAAAGCAGTATTTCCAATACTTTTATTATACCCGACACTACAAAGCAGAACATATATAGATTTTAACCCATTAGTCATATTGATTTAGGAATGATGAATCAAGTACATGACATTGGTGGCAACCTTACTTGGATATGGGTTACACATAATGAAATGAAGAGCCATCTATTTTGAGGTCACTATTTCTACTAGGTTCAAGGTCATAGTTACAAAAAAATAGATTGAAGATAATAGTACAGGAAAGTAGTCTCTGGATTTTAACTAGAGCCTTTTATTAGTTTAGATGCAAACTTAAGAGCAATTCTCAGTTATCCCCAAAAATACAGTGATGGTGTCTGGTATTTATAGTCTCAGATATGGATGAAACTTAATATTAATTAAAGTCAAAAAATTATAATTCATGTATCTCTTACTTGTTCAAAAGTAGGACCTTTATTTTGAGGCTCAAAATATTAACAACTTTGGCTTATCCAGTAGATTTGTTAGAATTTAAGATTATGTTGTAAAATTGTCCATTTCTTACACAATCCAGTCCTATTTTCCTCAAAGCTTGAAGGCAAGCAAGTTGATCAAGAATAGCAAAATCTTTTAAAACTTTATAGATTTAGGAGTTCAGTATTCTACAAGGACTTTCTTTGTTTTTAAATGATTTTTAAAAGCTGGTGTAGATTGGTATCATGCCTCAATAATGCTTTGTCAATACCATACATTCGGAAATGAGGAACTACTTATTGTAGATTTTAATCATTTCTTCTTTTCTCCCTCATTATTTGCATCCTGTGTGTTTATCTGTCTCGCTGAGCAAATCTAGAAAAAAGATATAAATCTGTAAGACTGTCAGAAATCCCTCTTTAGTAACACCATAGTCAGCAGGTCTCCGTTTACTTTCAGTTCTTTGGCCATCTTTAATTAGTCAATCCTGTAGTCTTTTTGCTTCACTTTGATGATTTTGTTTTCGATTTTCATGTTCCTTGCTTCAAATAACCTTAAAAGTGGTGTTGATATCAGTAAGGATAAGAATGACTTTATTAGAGATACTGTAGTGTTTGGGGATGCAAACCTGAAATCTCATTTTCCGATAAAATGACTACACAAGTGATAGTTTTGTAGAAAAGGATACTTTTTCTTTGAGTAGTAGAACACAATTGGAAAAATTTGCGAGTGTGAAATGGGAAACTCCGGTTGTATAGGAAAGATTGAAACTGAGATAACTATAACACAGTGTGTTATAGTGGTCCCAGTATGTAAGTAGAAATAATATAGAATCTTAAGTTGACAGAAGTTTACAAACGATGTTAGAAGGATAGTGATCTCTACAATCAAGATGTTAATTACAAATTTGCAAAGTACGATGGGTTAAATTCATGGATAGTTGCAACTTTCATTTATTTTAATATGGTTACATTGGTTAACAATTGGAACGAAAATCAAGGTCTTTTTTATCATTTTACTTAGAGCACAAGCACACACTTTGTAGGTGCACTTGAGAACCCAGCCTAACAGCTATAACGAATTCAGTTCCATGAACGGAAACAAAAAGCATCGGAAATATTGCCTGAAATGGGATGGGCATCGAGGAGGCTATCATTGCATTTCAAACAGCTCAACGTGAAGGACGTGTATCAGCAGAATATCAATTTATGAATTTTATTGATCAATTGTCAGAAACGAGATTTAAGATAAAGCAATCAAGCCCAACAGTGTCCTGTAGATTTGTACATTCCTCGTTCTGGTGTCATATAGATAGCTGTCTCATTGGCAATCATACCACAACTCCTGGATTTTATAAGGACTACACGTTAAGACGAAGCTGTTTATTGAGCTGTATTTGGGTTCAACTGATCAACATTACAACAATGTTTCTAATGGAAGTAATCATCAAGTAGTTTTGTGCTGTATTGAGATCATCAAAAATATATTTGGAATCGATGGAAGGAATGATTAAAAAATTGCAAACTGAACTAAAATAAAAAGCACAAAGAACAATTTCGACAATAATAAACGTACATAGGCAATAGGGGACATTTGAAGTGTTTAATTGGGTACATTGGAGAAGACTTTGGATCGGATTTTAGAATACGCCGGGAAGGAATAACAGTGCAAGCAGCAATTAAAAAAAAAAAAAACACCAAAAGGGAGAAGCAGTAAATCAAGATGATTACAGCCAAACATAAATCAAAAGCATCGTGACAATTCTTGTGTCTCAATCATCGAAGAAGCCGGCATGTATATTGATACGATTCTGCAGAGACAATCTTATAAAGATCTAGTGGATACGGCGAAAGTAACTTTAACTATCGTATCCACATAACTGTGTGAAATGTTGCCAAAATAAAAGGCTTAACTCTGAAACAAGTCAAAGCATAACACCAGCCAATGGAGTTCTTTTAGCCTTGTATTGTAACTTGTAAGGGATATTTAGGTATTCATATTTGAAATGAAACCTTCGAGTTGGAAACACTGGAGTAGATTTTCTAAAAAAAAAAAACCAACAACAAATGTGTATTGAGGTCACTTTTGTTGTTGTTTCGAAAAAAAGCTTTTCAGGAGAGTCACTTTTGTAAATAATATATTTAATCCTGGTAGAGATCCTGTCAATAATTGGAGGCCGCCACTCAACCAACGGAGAGAATATAACGAATGACAGAACTCTAATAGCACGAATATTATTACAATTTGGTGAACGAGTGTCATCTAGATTGATAAACATGAAAAAAAGATGTGCATGTTATATATCAGGTCTCATAAATTAACCCAATGTTTGAAGAATCACATACAAACTTGAAGGGTAACCAATCAAAGCAGTATCACTCAGATCTACAGGCTTTACATGAGAAGGTTTTCTCGTTTGAATTGTTTTACAAATGGTCATTTCTCATTGGATGTCATACCATATCCTTACCGCCTTATTTTTATAATGAAGAGGAATTTTACAGCTAATTATACGGTATCGGTTTTCCTCATTGTCGAAGCTGTATAGTGGCCAATAGTTGATAGCATCTACATTGTACGTCAGTTGGGTCTCCGGTTGATAGTTGTCTCATTGGTTATCATACCACTTTTTTATATAAAGTAACAGAAAAAGATATATATATCTATTCCCATGTATTGACGACGTACACGAACATCTGCATCAGTACCTGCTTTTCAACATTTGACTTGTGTCCAGGTTACTTGCAGGTGGAAATGAATCATGATCGTTTTAACACAGGTTTTTCTTCTGGACGAGGCTTGAGACAACTCAGAGTCATCCTTTTTTGTCTGCTATGCACCCAGTACATTTGAAAGATTGATGGAGCAAGTTTTGGAAAGACTTTGTTCTGCTGGTCTGAAGGTCAAGGCAAAGAAGTTTTTTGTATACAAAAGAGGTACTATTTTTAGAAAGTGATCTCTGAAAAAATGTATTGCAACGGATTAGTAAAAATCTGAAGTTGTGAACAATGGGAACCAATTGTGCCCCTCTTCTTGCCGACTTGTTTCTTTATTATTAGGAGGCTGACTTCATACAGGAACTTCTTAGGAAGAAAGATAAGAAGTAAGCAATATCATTTAACTCTACGTTCCGCTATATAGATGATGTTCTCTCACTAAATAATACAAAATTTGGTGACTATGTTGAACGAATCTATCCCATCGAACTAGAGATAAAGGATACTACAGATACAGTTAAGTCCGCCTCATATCTTGACTTACATCTAGAAATTGACAATGAGGGTCGGTTGAAAACAAAACTTTATGACAAAAAAGATGATTTCAGCTTCCCAATTGTGAACTTTCCATCAGCAGCGCCTGCATACGGAGTATATATCTCCCAATTGATACGATATTCCCGGGCTTGTGTTTCCTATCATGATTTCCTTGATAGAGGATTGCTGCTCACAAGGAAGCTATTAAACCAAGAGTTCCAAATGGTGAAGTTGGAGTCATCCCTTCGTAAATTTTACGGACGCCATCACGAGTTGGTTGACCGTTATGGAATAACCGTTTCACAGATGATATCGGATATGTTCCTTATGTCGTAACTACAATACCCTCCCTTTTCACGAATGTGACTTACCGAATTAGACTTTTTACCGGATTTGTAATAACATAAGCAACACGACGGGTGTCACATGTGGAGCAGGATCTGCTTACCCTTCCGGAGCACCTGAGATCACCCCAGTTTTGGTGGGGTTCGTGTTGTTTAGTCTTTGGTTTTCTATGTTGAGTCATCTGTACTATTATTTGTCTTTTTATTTTTGGCCATGGTGTTGTCAGTTTGTTTTCGATCTATGAGTTTGACTGTCCCTCTGGTATCTTTCGTCCCTCTTTTACCAACCCCAAGCATATAGGCTAAAGTACGTTCATTTCTGGGTCTATGCAGTTTTTACAGACCAGATAATAAAAACTTTTCAAGTAAACGCAAGTGTTTATACGTTCGTACAGGGACTGGCAATCCTTTTTAAGTGAAGCCTTTAATTCCCAAAATTTGAAATTTTGAAGAACCATCTGGTACATCATAATTTCACAAAGAATTTTTATATGGAATACACACCAATCTGATTAAAACCGATCTTGCATCATATATGTTCCTGCAAAATATCAGAAAACGGGATCGAACGATGCGAGATCGATTTTTGATTCAGCCAGGCTGGATCTATGCGATCACTCTGGTTTTAGAGATGGTGCAGAATACTAAGTTGAAGACATACCATGAAACTAATTATGTGTTTTTATGACTTGCAGAAACTTTCTACACCATTTTAATCATCAACTGCCAACTTTTGACATGTTATTTGCCCTTAAAATAAGAAAAGTTTGGTCGAACAACCCTTTATTTTAGATATATAGTTCCTTTGTAAATCAAAATGTATAATGATTTACTATTTATGAATTAATTTAAAAAAAGGATTTGTACATCAATTGAATCAGTTGATAAGAATTTTGAAAGTATATTGTATTAGTGTCTTATGCATGTGCAAGATACTGTTCAATGGAATTAAGGTCAAAATGTGTATTAATATATCTAAGTTGATTCCCACACTTTTTTGAAATGGTATTAATCCAATTTTTTCCATAGATAAGTAAGAGTCAGAATGATTATCAACTGTCATGATTTTCAAATAATTACACTCAAAGGTGGAAGTATTAATTGGAAACAACCCCAGTCTTAATTCACCACAGTTAATATCTCATGACCTGTTACATAATAATTACACACCTAACTGATTATTCACATTCTTGACCTCAATAGTAAACCTACAAATGTATTATTTATTTTGATCTACAATACATTAAAATATTCTGTTAATTTTGCTAGCTAGCTGAATGAAATCAGATGTGGTTTTTTGTTCAAAGAAAAGACAAAAAATGAATAAAATATGTATTAAAAATGCAAGCAAATTTTATTTTACTTGTAAACTCAGTGTCATTATCATCTGACATAATAATCAAAGTTCTAATTAATTAGTTACAATTATCAGAAATTTGGTTAAAACAAAAACAGAATTGCATAACTCTTACCTGAGCATTTTTCTGCAATAAAATTCATTTGTTTGTTCTACATTTATATCCTATTATATTGCTATTTAACAGTAATTGGCATTATATATATATCTATAGGTATTTGTACATTTAAATCTGAAAACAGAAAATGTGTTTTTCTTAATGAAGAATGAACACCAATTTAAATAAAAATAGTTATTATTTTTTGATTTTTGTTGTTGAGAAAGTGCATTTCAAAGGCATCTTTCTGGAAATTATTAAGCATGTTATTATGGCATATAAAAAATACATTACTTGTTTGATTATCTCCTTTCCATTCTTGTTAATACCATTAAAATGTAAATATTTATAAAAAAAATCTGACAGAGTCCAAAATTGAAATATCAATATATATATATTTGCATCATCATTGCGAAATTCCTACCTTTGGACAATAACATAGAAATTTTACAGTAAAATTGGAAATGAAAAAGTATGGTCAGAAAAATATCAGACTAGCTATGTATATGGCTGGATCACAACATCTACGATGCTTTGATTAATAAGATTGGATACGGACGTAAGCAATGAATCAATTGGAGCCGTTCTATTCCAACTTCATCATCAGGGATTTTAAATTGTGAAAGGTTATGCTAGCCATCCTAAACCAAGGCTGACAGGCATTAATGTGTTACAAGGAAATAACTGTTAGCTGTAGATGATTTTGTAAAAAAAAAACACAGCTAACACTTACGATTCATATTAAGGACAAACCATGGGCCTTTGCGTTGGCTTATGTAGTTTAAAAGTCCATAGGATCAATTTGCTTGCTGGTTAGAAGTTCTAAGTGAGCAAAATTGAAAATAAAACTTTATAAATGTTATGCGTCCGAAGCGATTATCTTGATTAACCTTCACCAGGAACGCTCGAAGTCAAATATTTGAAAGCCAGGAATGTATAAAACCGAAACACGTGAAGAGCTATATAACAAAAAAAGGATCTAAAAATAATAAAAGTTTATTTGCGAGAAATCTGTGAAATAATTTTAAATAATAAAATTATGATGTGAAAAACCTTAACATGGTTAAACTTCCATATATGACGTTCACTTTGCCAAACGGAGTCGATAAAAACAACTCACTATAGACAACTATCGAATTCGTTCACTCTTCCGTCAATGTCACAATGCTTATGCTATTACATCACAGTAGGATGACTTTATGTACGCAGATTGACCTCGGATCAACTGATGTAACTCATTCTCTTTGTGGACCCAATTAATGGAAATAAAACATCTTCTTCATTCATTAAAAAAACATCAAGATTGGTGTATTCAGAATGGAACTGCGTATTGTGCGATATAGACGTGAAATATATGGATCTATAGTTTGCGACGTGTGTTTGGAGTGGTACCACTGAAGTGGGTTGGTCTCAAAATGCCACCTAAGGCTACATACTGGGTGTGCAGGAAGTGCCACCAAAATAAATAGCTATAAGAATTGTAAATATGTATAAATGTGCTTTCAATTTATCATTACTTTGTTCGATAAATGATTTTCTATTCAGTCATATCAATTTGATCAAATATGTAAAAAAATGTATACGGGAATATTTCAAGACAGTATAAAGTATCCCGGTGCTACACACAGAAAAGACATAATTTGTAAATGTGAAATTTTGCAGGTAACTATAAAAAAATTAAATATGATATAGGTTCCTGTCCGGAGACACATTTCGGAAATCAGTTTCGAAAGTAACAATAATTATTTCTTATTGTTTCATTTTCTCGGGTAATCGTAGCCAGTGCCTTAAAAAATTGAAAGCTCGTCAAAGATGAACGAACAATTTAAGAAAGGTAAATAATAAATCATGTCAGGGTCGACTACTGAACAGATGATACTCTCAACATACAAATAGTACATCGTCCATATGGAAAACATCACAATGTCGATGCATTGTGAAATAAATTAGAGAAAATACGACATACGTATTATTGGTCAGGGTTGCAACAGATGTTTTAATAGATTTCCAAGAAAAAAGTGAACAGAGGATAGCGACAGACATAATCGGAGAATTACCGCAAACTAGAAATGGAAACAAATATATTTGTGTTGTGTTGGATTATTTCTCAAAATGTACATAGAGTTTTCCTATGCCGAACATTGAGACCGAATGTGTAGTAAAATTGTTAATTATAAATGAGTAAGATTTGTAATACCAAGAACGGCAGTACGAAAACAACTAGGTAACTTGTGTTATGGAATTTGAACAGTTTTCAACACAGAGGATACAAGAACATGGCTTTATCACCCAAATCCGATGGGATGGTGGGTAAATTCAATGGGGCAAAAACGCCAAGCGCCTAAGTAAATATCTCCTAGTATCATAATTATTGGCACGAGTATCTTCCGTATGTATAATGGTGTATCGCAGTGCCTAAAAAGGATTAACAGGTTATACGCCAACATATTTCATGTTCTGCAAAGAAGTATCCTACCTCCAAGTTGTCATGTACGCGATGCCGCAGACACTGATAGTAAAATCAACAAATAAGTGGACTTGAAAAATGAAAGAAGAGATCGAATAGTGAGAAAGAATAACGGGGGAACAATACTGCATGTGTTTTTTAAAAAAAAAAAAAAAAAAAAAAAAATATTATTTTGCTTGCATTCACTTGTTGAAAGTGCTATTTTGAAAATAAGCAGTTAGGTTTTAATTTCAATGCACTTTCCCAAAAAATGCACAATATTGTGACCAAGCTTGAGACAGCACAAAACCATACTACCACAACATATCAGCAGTTCCCCATTTCCTACAAAGCGGTAAATTTTATGTGTACTGTACTTTGGTAAAAAATGTTAATTCTAATTACGTTTACAGTGCGATTTATGGCTGTCTATGGTTTAGCGTCTATAGAGTCATATCTACAAGATTACACGACTGAACTTTCAGAGGCGGATCCAAGACTTTAAAAGGGGGCATGTAGAAGGGGCTTAATACTTATAAATAAGAGGAGCCCTGCGATGAAAAAAGCAGAACAATATGTACTAAAAACAAAAATCCCTTGAGTCCCTCTACGACCATATACATAACACTGTTACAAGGACGTATATAAGATTTATGTTAGTTATACGTCCTTGCACTGACTGATTCAAATAATTTATAAGGACATTATGAGATATTTTAGGGACTTTGAACCTGGTATTAGAAAGAGAGAGGGAGAGAAAATATGAAAAGAATGTAATCCAACCTGGTGCCTTTATTTGCAGCTATATTTAAAAAAAAAAAAAACCAACAGAATGTAATGATATGTTTAAACTGTGGCAAAATATAGACTGTTTTAAGTTCCAGATTGGGTGTTATATATTAATCTAGTTAGTTGATAAACATATTATATTTATTATAATTATATATGCTTGGTAGTAAATACAGATATATTAATTGTATGTGTAATACAATCAATGACAATCGTGCTGTATCAGCCATCCGTGATGATATCGATATCAGTCACGGTCAAACTCCTAATCTGTTATTACGTCACATCACGTGAAAAACATCTTCTTGGGGTATATAATAACGGTCGGAAAGCTGACCCTGGTTTGACCCCATTTCTAAAGACAGCAATGGAAGTCATATGTGACCACCATATTTGGGCATTTTTTGGGGATTTTTTGTTCAACTGAAACCATGGAAACGAGTCGGTTTCATTCAAAAAGTCATATCAAGTGACACCAAAGCGTGCTGTACGTTATAAATGATTACTGCATACGCTTTTTGGGATTATATTGATGTCTCGGGTTGATACGAATGTGATATTGAAAAAGCCATATATTCTATATCTATCGTCTAGAGATAGATGGTTAATATCAAAATATATGCAATATATTATAAGTTAATTATTTGTACAAAGTTATAACTTAAACATAACATCAGAAGTACATTACTACAGGACCATAATAATAGACTTTGATAGCATAAGTAAATTCAATGATTTAAAAAAAACATTAATCCCTTTAATCAGGTTCTAAAACTAGAACCGGAATATCTGATCTAATCATGAGTACACAAGATGGTAATGATATACTAACAACCAATGACAAAGAAAAGGCAGAAACACTTTCGAGTTTCTTTGTCAGCGTCTTCACAAAGGAGGACAATGGAGACATTAAAGGAAAACTGCCAAGGAAGCCATGAATTATCTTGAAATTAAACAGGAGAATGTACAAAAACGCCTTATAAACCTGAACATAAATAAATCACAAGGACCCGATAATATTCATCCTAGACTCTTACACGATGTGTGTGATGCATTATCAACTCCAATAACCATTAACTTCAATACGTCGGTCACTGAAAGAAAAAACTATACCGCAAGACTGGAAAAATAGATGTATTACAGCCATATTCAAGAAGGGCAACCGAAAACAGGCATCAAATTACAGACCAGTAAGCTTAACATGCATACTCTGCAAACTCTTGGAAGCATTTGTTAGAGACCATATGGTGTCACACATGAGACCAAATAAACTATTTAGTGATTACCAGTTTGGATTTCTATCAGGAAGGTGGACTACATTACAGCTACTTCATGTTCTCGAAAAATGGACTAAAATACTTGATAACGGAGGTTCCATTGATACCGTATACCTTGACTTCATGAAGGCATTTGATACTGTCCCCCACAAACGACTAATTGGAAAATTAAAGAGTTACGGAATAGCAGAAGAGATAATATCATGGGTAACATCATTCTTAAGTGGTAGAAAACAACAATTACGTGTTAACAGCAGCTACTCAGAATTCAAACAAGTGACAAGCGGCATCCCTCAGGGCAGTATACTGGGACCAATATTGTTTGTTATTTACATAAATGATTTACCAGAAATGCTTGACTCAAACTGCTACATGTTTGCTGATGATACCAAAGTCTTTCGACAAATACAAACAACAGATGATAATGATGCACTTCAAAGAGATTTATCTCATATAGAAACTTGGTCAAATACTTGGTTGTTAAGATTTCACCTCGATAAATGTCAAGTTCTATCAACAGGGAAACAACATAATAACAACCACAAATACAACCTGTGTAACACTACACAAGAGCATGTAGACAAAGAAAAAGACATAGGAGTAACCATTGACAACAAACTAAACTTCGAGCAACATATGAATGATAAGATAAATAAAGCCAACACTATTATGGGATTAATTAGAAGGACATTTACCTGCATCAATAAGAAATATTCCTACTACTGTTTAAAGCATTAGCAAGACCAAACCTCGAATATGCCAACGCTATATGGAGCCCATCTAAAGTTAAAGATATAACAGCAATTGAAAAAGTTCAAAGGCGAGCAACGAAACTGATATATATACCAACATTGAAAGATTTAGAGTATGAAGAACGCTTGAAGAAGCTAAAATTACCAACACTTAAATACAGACGCATAAGAGGTGACATGAATTAACATCTGGAATATACGATAAAGCGTTGCCTAACTTACTAACATACAACACTACTTCTGCAACTAGAGGACACAACAAGAAACTGGCTATACAATGATGCGACAAAAATATAAGATCAAACTTCTTCACCCAACGAATTGCACCAATATGGAACAGCTTACCCAGCAATGTTGTAAATGCACCAACTATTCAGACATTTGAGAGTCGACTAGACAAATCTTGGATAAATAGTGAGATGAAATATAACTATAGAGCAAAAGCTGACACAGGAACCGGAACCGAAACAAGTCAGCAAATAACTGAAGATCTGAGCATAGTGGAGTGATCCAGCGCTCAGTTACAGACTATGTAAGACTATGTAAAGGTTTAAACTCCATGTGGATGTGCTTCTATTCATTGGAGACTTATACACAGAAGAAAAAAGATCAACAGAAAATTATTCTTGTAAAGCGCGTTTCATTCCCTAGCATTTATAGGATCCACCTCGAAATTTTGCCTAACTTCTTATTTTTTTGTAATCTTGCATGTTTTTGTTTCAACCTGGTATGTTTTTTAATGTATTTAATCAACCTAAAACGTAAGGCATATAAAAAATATGGAAAGCAGTTCTACTTTTTAGACTTTTAAGCCTGAAGAGTATCAAACTTGATTGTCTGATTTCTATACTAGTAGACTTTGTCTTTGTAAAGATCTAAAAAATGAGAAAGTGCATCTCAAATTCTGCAGATTTGCATTAGGAGTGAATAATCACACACAAAAATTGGCCACATTTGGTGAATTAGGTCCTTACCCTCGGGTCTCACTAATTAGCGACAAGAAGCGTCAAGAAACGACAAGAAGTGATAAGACGAAAAAAATTAGTGACAAGAAGAATAATTTAGGGACAAGATGTATAATTTAGTGACAAGTAAAAATATCTAAATATTAATTATTTCAAATAAATAAATATTGAAACATACATTAAATTGTCTTTTTAATATACGAGAAACAAGAGATTATAAACTTTGTTTAAGAAAGAGTATTTTTTCATTATCAAGGATATTTTTAAGATAATATATTTACAGTTTACAGCATATACCACTACACTGACAACAATACTTTAGTAAACTGCATCTTTAGAGAGGGGTCTGAATACAGCACAAACAGATTTATTACAGACTCAAAAGGTCAATATATATATATATTATATATAACCAGTCTAAAAGGGTACAACATCACCAAAAATGACAATAAACAAACAAATGTAACTATAAATATTTCGGATAACAGATATCCTTCATCAGTATGAGCATGATGTAAAATGAATCGGATCAATCTATTCTGATTATTAAACTATAGCACTCTTGAATTCTATACAATCAAAAAGTGAAACAGTTTCACCCGAACATCATATATATAAAAAGAAGATGTGGTATGATTGCCAATGAGACAACTGTCCACAAGAGACTAAAATGACACAGAAATTAACAACTGTAGAGACGATAATAAATTTTTAAATTTCCAAAAACGATTCAAAGACATGCCTAAAATGAATATAGTAATTAGAGATATGAACTGGCACAACTCTAAAATTCCAAAATGACTTCAGTTAAGATGTTACAACAACTGCGTGTAAATACATTCCCAAAAAACAGCACTGATCGATATCAATCTATTCTGATTATTAAACTATAGCACTCTTGAATTCTATACAATCAAAAAGTGAAACAGTTTCACCCGAACATCATATATATAAAAAGAAGATGTGGTATGATTGCCAATGAGACAACTGTCCACAAGAGACTAAAATGACACAGAAATTAACAACTGTAGAGACGATAATAAATTTTTAATTTCAAAAACGATTCAAAGACATGCCTAAAATGAATATAGTAATTAGAGATATGAACTGGCACAACTCTAAAATTCCAAAATGACTTCAGTTAAGATGTTACAACAACTGCGTGTAAATACATTCCCAAAAACAGCACTGATCGATATAAGCTGGTAAAATATGTCAAACAGAGGCTGCATATTTATCATCCCAAATAAATAGCAGTTTTATAATGAAAAGAAAAATAATAGTAAATTTGGGCCAAGGTTAAATAATTGGACGTGGCTGCGATTTGTACATCACTACCAAATGAAAAGAACCCTGGTATTTAAACTAGTAAAATTCAAAAATTCCAAAAGAATCCTTAAAACTGTAAGAGTCAAGTAAGGAAGCCGGAGTAACTGGAAACAAATGATGTCAGGAAAATGAGTGATGGAAGGAAAATGAGTGATTCATTCTATGTTTTTCTTTATGCCCTCTGGGAAACTGTCCTTAGCTTTCTTATCCAAAACCTTTCCGAGCAAGTCTTCTGGCCCTTGACCAACCCTCGTTGTGGTCTATGATTGTGATTTAAGGTTTTGAGATCAGCTTGGGCGTGCCCAGGTGATCTCAAATGACGACTTACGGGAGGTCGGGCTTGCAGGTGTAGTCACTTGATGACCATTCATGCCTTTGTTGAATGGCTGTACAGTCAAGCTCTCAGAGTGAAGTGGATTTGCTCCTCTGAGGAGGCTGTCACTAAATGGTTACAGGAACTTCACGGTTTTTGACCAAACAAGGTTATAAGAAATTGGACATAGATAAGGGATTTGCGCGTGCTAATAAAAACAGCCGCAATGACCTATTACAGTACAAACAGAAGAGGCGCAGGAAAATAGTTCCGTTTGTTTTAGCATACAATCCGCCTTTACTAACCTTTCATGTTTGATCCGTGCCAATTGGCAAACTATTGCCAAGCACCAAAATTGTCCCAAGATCTTTCCCAATCCTCCTGTCTTAGCTTTTGGAGACCAGTAAGTCTGAAAGACTTATTTGTGAGAGCTGACGCCTCTAATAAAAGCTGTTCAACTGCAGGATGGTGCAAGTCATGTGGTAACAGACGATGTCTGATTTGCCAACAAATACTGAATACTCAAACATTTACTTGCCACTCCACTGGGTCAGTGTACACTATATTTTGTAATGTAACTTGCAAAACACAGAATGTTGTATACCTTCTTCAGTGTCGATGTGGCATGCAGTATATTGGCGAGACAGAACAGCCATTCAACAAACGCATGAATGGTCATCAAAGTGACTACACCTGCAAGCCCGACCTCCCGTAGTAGTCATTTGAGATCACCTGGGCACGCCTAAGCTGATCTCAAAACCTTACAATCACAATCATAGACCACAACAAGGGTTGGTCAAGGGCCAAAAGACTTGCTCAGGAAAGGTTTTGGATAAGAAAGCTAAGGACAGTTTCCTCAGAGGGCATAAATGAAAAACATAGAATGAGTCACTCATTTTCCTTCCATCACTCATTTTCCTGACATCATTTGTTTCCAGTTACTCCGGCTTCCTTACTTGACTCTTACAGTTTTAAGGATTCTTTTTGAATTTTTGGATTTTACTAGTTTAAATACCAGGGTTCTTTTCATTTGGTAGTGATGTACAAATACGCATCCACGTCCAATTATTTAACCTTAGTCCAAATTTACTATTATTTTTCTTTTCATTATAAAACTGCTATTTATTTGGGATGATAAATACGCAGCCTCTATTTGACATATTTTACCAGCTTATATCGCTCAGTGCTGTTTTTTGGGTATGTATTTACACGCAGTTGTTGTAACATCTTAACTGACGTCATTTTGGAATTTTGGAATTGTGCCAGTTCATATCTCTATTACTATTTTCATTTAAGCCATGTCTTTGAATCATTTTTGGAAATTTAAAATTTATTAGCGTCTCTACATATGATGTTCGGGTGAAACTGTTTCACTTTTTTATTGTATAAAATTCAAGATTGCTATAGTTTAATAATCAGAATAGATTGATCTGATTCATTTTACATCGTGCTCATACTGATGAAGGATATCTGTTATCAGAAATATTTATAGTTACATTTGTTCGTTTATTGTCATTTTTGGTGATGTTGTACCCTTTTAGACTTGTTATATCTTATATTTTGTAGTGTACTGTATCATATTTATATGATCCATCGCCCGTAAGATTTATCGTTGGCTATTATTCAGTCATTTTATATTATATATATTTATATAAGTCTTAAGATTTGCACAAAGGTACTAATATAAGATGGTAATATACGAAGATGATGTAGTAAAATCGTGTTGACAAATATTTTGGCTTAACAAATAGCCTTTGTCAGTGTCATTAATTTTACAACATACATGACATATATATACATGACACAAATTTTTCTGTCTAAACAGGATAAAAGTTCAAATATTTATATTATTAATTATAGTTAATTAAATATCAAAAGGTATGCATGAGTGTTTGGATTAAAAAATGGGGAAATTTCTTTACTTTTTAAAAAAAAATTTATTGGCATTTCTCTCTATTTTTTATAGACCCTTAGTATAATCAGATGATTTATTTTCTATAAATCTATTGTTTTAATAGTAAATAAACTTTCTTGTTGCTAATTTTTTTCTTCTTTGATGAAAAATCCGCAAATTACCGATAATTTCCGTGTATATTTCACGTTTCATTCCCATCCAATATTTTTCTTCTTGTCTCTTTTGACGCTTCTTGTCACTAATTAGTGAGACCATTAACCTCTAATGTTTGATATTTTAACAAACATGATCAAATATTTGAAAGGCACTGGCTACGGTTACCCGCAAAAAGTAACAATAAGAAATAATTATTGTTACTTCTGAGACTAATTGCTGAGATGTATTTCCAGAGGGGGACCTGATTTCATTCGAAATTACATGTAACAATAACTTAATTTTTTATTGTTACCTGCAATTGTTGCTACCTGCAAAATATATAAAAAGAAGGCAGTGTCTGTGTGACCCCTCATGCAGGGACGAGTACCCAAATTTGCATTTGTAGGCTACGCGTACCCGTGTCTGGTTTTATAATAAAATAGAAGAGTTTGATATATATATATGTGGGGAAGACATTTAAAAGTTAAAATGAATTGGCAAATTTTGTTCAAAATTACCAATCAAATAACTACATACAATTGTATAAAAGAAACTCTGCATCAGTTGCGATGCCAATCATCTTCTTGATGTTTTGTCAATAAGCAATAAAATGTTTGATGAAAAATCTGCAAATTACCGATAATTTCCGTGTATATTTCACATTTCATTCCCCATCCAATGACATCTTATTATAAAACCGGTTGCGGGTAAGACATCCAGAAATATTGACCAAAAGGATGTTCATTTTTGCCATTTTAAGGCGGTCAATTAAAACAACTCACTATTAAGTATGGATTAAAATGAGCAAGATGTCCAATTTGTGGTCTCTGAAAAGTTTATATCTTTTCCAAACTTTCATGATAAACTTCAACGATTAAATGCAAATTTTGTTCATTAATATAAAAGAAGTTCTTGTAAAATAGGCAAAAAAGAGATCAGAAATAAAGATTTCATTTATTCTGAATTGAAATATTCATGCATTCATGGTGGCAGATTATTGTTTCCTCCAAACCTGAAGGATCCCGTCCAAATCAGAGCTATGTAAACATTGTATTTGTACATCTTCTGAACATCCATGCATTCAATCACATCGTGTTATGGAATAGCAATTTCATTAGGAGTAACGGATCAACCATTTTTTTTATATGGAAAATGCTAAAAAAAAAAAAACAGATATCATAGAAAAAGGATAAAGCAGAGTGGAACTGCTTAGTGTGTGGTATTGACATCCATATATATGAATCTACAGTTTGCGACGGATGTCTGGAGTGGTACCACCTAAAAGTGTTGGCCTCAAAATATCACATAAGGCTGCTACATACTGAATGTACAGGAAGTGCCACCAAAATAAATAGCTGTACTATAAAAATAAGGAGATTAGGTATGATTGCCAATGAGACAACTATCCACCAAAGTTCAAATAAAGTGGATGTAAGCATTTATAGGCAACCGTATGGCCTTCAACAATGAGAAAAACCCATACAGTATAATCGGCTATAAAAGGCCCTGACATGAAAAATCTGAAACAATTCAATTGAGAAAACTAACGACCTAATTTATAACAAAACAATTTACGAAAAAACCAATATGACAGATATGAACCAACGACAACCGCTGAACTACAGGCTCCTGACTTGGGACAGGCACTTAAAGAATGAGGCGGGTTAAACATGTTTGTGAGCGCTCAACCCTCCCTAACCTAAAAATCAGTTGAAAAACGCTTAACTCATCAGATAACACAAAGCAGAAAAACAAACAAAAACACAGACCAGACATGGCAGGGTATTTATCTGTTGTTTTTAAATATATATCTTTTTCCAAAAGCAATGAAAAGCCAAGACATCTCTGAAATTTGCATATTTATGATGAAAAGTTTTTGTGAATCTGCCTTTTCTTGTCACTTTCATAATTTTTTTAAATTTCAATAACCAAAGATGATCCCTACCCATGAAATACATATCCAAAATTTGTTATTCCTCATGAGCTTGCAATCCTTTGCACACCAGCTTAATTCACCAGCTCACTTGGATTACAATCCTATCTTTTTTCAAATTGCTTCTCCTCTGAAACTTAAAGGCCCTCTGGATCTTATGAAAAGTTCTACCAGTATATGGGTGTGATGATTGGGAATACAGCAAACTATTTTTTTATTTTAGATAATGAAGGCAGAGGTACTAATTATTGAACCATTTTATGGTGGATCACACAAACAGATGGTAGATTTACTGCAATCTAAGATCAGGGATTGTGAGGTGATGACAATGAAAGCCAAGAAATGGCACTGGAGAGCAAGAACTGGTGCTTTATACCTGAGTCAACAAATTCCTTATTCTCATAATTACAGGTTTGAACAAAGCTTTGAATTTCAGAGAATATAAGACCTGGATGCTTCATACTTTGTATACAGATGCCTTATGTTAAGAACTTTAGTTTTATATCCATTGTCCGTGACCTATTTTTATGGTTCAGCGACTGCTTAAAAAAATATATATATTTTTGTCATAAAATTGAGAATGGAAATGGGGAATATGTCAAAAGACAACAACCTGACCAAAGAGCAGACAACAGCCAAGGCCACCAATGGGTCTTCCATGCAGCGAGAAAATCCGCACCGGAGGTGGTCCTCAGCTGGCCCTTAACTAAAATTGTGTTCTAGTTCAGTGAAAATGGACGTCACATTAAACTCCAAAACATATAAATGAACTAAAATTAAAAACATACTAGACTAACAAAGGCCAGAGGCTCTTGACTTGGGACAGGCGCTAAAATGCGGCAGGGTTAAACATGTCTAGTGAGATCTCAACCTCCCCTATACCTCTAGCCAATGTAGAATAAAGAAACACATAGCAATACGCACAGTAAAACTCAGTATGTAAATTTCTCATTTATTAAGAGCAATAGGAAAAATATGTTTGGTATAAATGGTATATTGGTTCCTTGCAACGTCAACATGTCAGTCAGACAAGGTTCACCTGACCTAGACCACATTTCATGGATCAGTGATCAAGGTTAAAGTTACATGATTGGGTCTTTTTTTCAGATACTATAATCAATAGGTCAACTATATGTGGTAAATGGAATAGTTGTAAGGTGTACATGTCAGTTCCGTATGAAATTTATGTTTGATAAATGGAATCATTGCAAGTTGTACATGTTAGCTTGCAGGGTTCTTCTGACCTTGACCTCATTTTCATGGTTCATTGGTCCACGTTTAGTTTTATATAGTTTGGTCTGTTTCTTTTTAACTATAAGCAAAAGGTCAATTATATTTGGTGTAGGGGTTGATTGTAGAGTGTACATGTCTGTCTGGCAGGGTTTATCTGACCTTGACCTTATTGTCATGGATCATCAATAATGTTAAGTTTATGTGATACTTGAAGTAAAACCTTTATCTTTAAGACTTCCAACAGCAAATCAATCATGGTTAGTAAAGCAGACAAGACATTTCAGTATGTTTTCAATTTTACTCACTTATTATTTTGCAGGACTCTGTTTGCCAGTTCCGTATTAAATCTAGCAGAACTTATTGCCTTACGACCAGATTTGCAGGGTCTTACAAAGATACTGTATTTCCATGAAAATCAGTTGGTTTATCCAATTAAAAAGCAGCAAGACAGAGACTTCCAGTATGGTTATAATCAGATAATATCATGGTAAGTTGTTATCAAATGTAAAAGAAGCAAGACTAAGACTTCCAGTATGGTTATAATCAGATAATATCATGGTAAGTTGTTATCAAATGTAAAAGAAGCAAGACTAAGAAGACTTCCAGTATGGTTATAATCAAATAATATCATGGTAAGTTGTTATCCAATGAAAAAGAAGCAAGATTGAGACTTCCAGTATGGTTATAATGTTATAATTAGTAAGTTCATGAATACGGTAGTCTTTTCTTCTTTCCTAGGAATTTCTGTACTACTTACTATTGACAAGTTTATGCATGTATATATATATAATTTGCAGTTGTCACTACACACAGGCAGACATATACATATATTTATTTACGGTGATTGTATGCTTCTAAAATAGATTAGCATCCTGTAATTATACTGAAGAGATGAGTAGATGATCATTTCTGTACACTAATAAGAATACCGTGTATTGTATCAGCGATCCTTATTTAATTCCTACAAGAAGGTAACACCTCCGAAAAGAAAGCTTATTTTATAAGCTAGAGTTAGAGGAGGATAAGGTCTCTGCGCAATGCTAGGCGGTGTTCTCGTAGAAGTTAGAAATAAAAGTACAGGTTTTATGAATCAAATCTACTCTAACATCGTTAGGTTGATTTTCTAGGCACTTTATATATATATATATATATATATATATAAAGGCTTATATAGCAATGAATAGCAAACCAACAGCACAAAATTTTAAACATTTTGATATATCTTGAAATATAACACAGCCACTTTATTACTCTTTCAATGCATATAAATGGGTATGGCTTGTAACTAACTATACTGTTGGGTCAATCAAGTCAATACTGAAACGTCTTTTTTACATAATTAGTGGCAAACAAGAAAATGCAATAAATTACAATGTAAAAAATGACATTTAAAATGCACTCAGGAAATTTAATTGTATGTTCTTTAATAGCTTCTCTTATGTTCTTTAATAGCTTCTCTATCTTTCAATTCTTTTGTCTTAACACCAAACTTTAGAACAGGAAAATTTAACCTTATTTGTTCAGAACAAATAAAATTTCATAAATATAAAATGATAATTAACAAATCATAGCGTATTTTTATGCCCCCAGGCGTCAGGGTCATGTAGTGTTACCCTTGTCCCTCGAAATTGGTTGGGTCACTTTTACCTTCATGAGTAACGTCCTTTATAAACCAAAATTGGTTTCGTTTCGTTCTCTTACTTTAGTTTGCCTCAACCAGATGTTATAAAACTTACATACAATGCTTATTACCACAAAACACAGATCAAGTTGGATATTGGGTGGTGTCACTTTTACCGTTCATGAGTTATGCCCCTTTTTAAACATAAAAAATTGCTGAATTTTTCGTTTCCGTTCTCTAACTTTAGTTTGCCTCAACCAAATGTTATGAAACTTATACACAATGGTTATTACCACAAAACACAGATCAAGTTTGAAATTGGGTGGCGTCACTTTTACCGTTCTTGAGTTATGCCCCTTTATAAATGGAAAAATTGCTAAATCTGTCGTTTACATTCTCTAACTTTAGTTTGCCGCAACCGAATGTGATGAAACTTATACACAGTGCTTATTATCACAAAACGGTCTTAACTAAATGAATTCTGCATTTGTATGTGAAAGTTGACTCATGAATATTTACAAGCGGGGGCATCTGTGGCCCATAGACACATTCTCCATTTATTTTTCATATTACAGTATGGTAGCTGATACAGTGGTTTTTAATTCCAAATACAACATGGAATCATTTTTATCATCGATTAGGACCTTTCTTAACTTAATACCTGATTACAGACCAAAGGCATTAGATGATGCCATCAGACCAAAATGTCAGGTCTTGTACTTTCCTTTGGACCTATCAGGTAATATAATGTCTGAAAAAGTTGATGATATCTTTAGTCATAACTTTTTATATATAGCAAACACTTTCACGATCTATGAAAACGTAACTTTTAATTAAAGACATGGTTGAAAGACTTTCGATTCTAGACTGGATCAAACAAAACTTTTTTGATATAAATAAGAAGATGTGGTATGAGTGCCAATGAGACAACTATCCATTCAAGTCACAATGTGTTAAAAGTAAACAATTATAGGTCAAAGTATGGCCTTAAACACAGAGCCTTGGCTCATACCGAACAGCAAGCTATAATGGGCCCCAAAAAGACTAGTGTTAAACAATTCAAACAGGAAAACCAACGGTCTAATCTATATAAAAAACGAGAAACACTTATGAACCACACCAACAAAGGACAACCACTGAATAACAGGCGCCTGACTTAGGACAGGTGCATAAAAATGCAGCAGGTTATTTGCTACTTTTCTCATGAGCATGAATCATTTGGGAGTATGAGCAAAGAACTTTGGCTCTTAGTCCTAGTAATGGGTTTGAACAGGTTTTCTGGGAACTTTTACGTTTTAATCTAGCATATGAATAATCCAGGTCAGCATATTGGTTCAGTACAAAGCAGGCTGTATCATATCATTTACATATTTAATGTCCTTAATATTCATATAATATGTTCCACTAGAAATCAAGAAGTCACTATTGAAAAGATATAAAGTTAATAAAGAATTAAATTTTGAATTAAAAAAATGAAAAGATAATTGGGAATATAACATTTGCACCAGTTGTCAGTAACCACCTCGAGCATGAAATCCTCTGTTATGATGTATTCATGTATTTTAATGTCATACTACTTTTCAAAATATATAGCACTTGATTGTTTGATGCTTTTGTATGTTGCAGTAAATAATCTATTAAATACAACACTTTGATGTCTATTGCTTATTTTGTTTCATCTTCATGATATTTATTAGACAGGAATGGTGATCAGTCCATAGAAGGTTTGAAGCCAGAATCATCTGCTCATATAAACAACACTGATAACATATTATCAGATAGCCAATGTCAAATTGGAGATCAGCTGACTAAATCACAGGACTCTGACATAAAGGATAAGGAAGGCAACTTGACATGTGCCAAAGACCCCTGTTTGTCTGAAGCAAAGCGTAGTAACTTTGTGAAGCCACTTCATATTGTTTGGGCACACAGATGGTAAACATATATTTGTTTAAATGTCTATCTTATATATGTCCCATGACCTCATTTTATGTTTCAGGGCTCTGGTTTAAGTTGTGGATTATCTGCATCTCAGAAACTTCACATATGTCAACTTTATGTTAGTGAGTATATGTGCATCTTAAAAGTGTCATTTGAATATGAACTTGTTTGGAAATACTTAATAGGCATCATATTTTAGTGTCAAAACTCACATGGCTTATTTGTTATGCTGAAAAAGCCTTATTTGAGATTAATGTTTAATATCTTTTGGTGATGCAATTTAATTTTTAGTGATGTTCAGGATAATTTGAATGCTATTACACTGATCATTATTAAAAAGATTGATTTTCTTGCTGAATATTTATTTCTGTGTCCCTGTCTCTCAGTGGATTGGGCATATAGTGTTACCTGTGTCTGTCCTTCTATGGTTGTATCCTGCTCCAAAAGAAAGGGTATACTGGTGTTTGGTTTAACCAATTACTATGTCATTGCTTTTAACAGTTACGAACTACAAATGACTGCCACTAACAAGGTTTCATACCATACATAAAAATAAGGAGATGTGGTATGATTGCCAATGAGACAACTATCCACCCAAGTTCAAATGAAGTGGATATAAGCAAATACAGGCAACCATATAGCCTTCAACAACAAGAAAAACATATACCATAAAGTCAGCTATAAAAGGCCCTGACATGAAAAATATGAAACAATTTAATTGAGAAAACTAACAGCCTAATTTATAACAAAACAATTTACAAAAAACAAATATGACAGGCATGAACCAATGACAACCACTGAATTACAGGGTCCTGACTAGGGACTGGTACATACAGAATGTGGTGGGTCTAAACATGTTTGTGAGTGCTCAACCCTCCCCTAACCTGGGACAGTGGTGTTACAGCACAACATAAGAACAAACTATAGAAATCAGTTGAAAAGGGCTAAACTCATCAGATCAATACAAGGCAGAAAGAAATCTAACACAAATTTGGACCAGACGTGCTAGGGTATTTATACATCCCTAACAACACAAAACGTACATAGTACTAATCTGAGAGTACTCTCGGTTACTGACAGATAGTTCAAAGCCAAAAAACAACTTAAAAAAAAAATCATGTATTAAAGACTAAAATATCAATTAGTACACATCGAACATCCAATGTATTTAGTGTAAAGACATCATTAACAGTCTGGGAAAAACATGACCTTGTGCAATGCCAAAATATAGGTATTGACAGATTTTAGTACTATGAAAGTGCATATGTGCATTTCCCTACAATATTTATTTGTAAATACCCTGTTTAAAAGTGATGAAAATAGAAATTGGATGATTATTTTCAGGTGGTCATAAATTTAAGGGCATAAATATATTTTGCAGGGAGCATGACAAAGATCCAGATACATTTTTTGAGGTTGTGACATCACTATCTGAAAGTGGAAGGGAATTTGATTTGTCTGTACTTGGTGAACAGTATACAGATATACCAGGTAATAAGGGCACTGCATTGAGGATGCAGAAGCCCCTATAGTTTTCACTTTATCCATCTGTCTTTCAACAGTTTTTGTAAATGCAAAAACTCCAAATTATAGTTAGGATGTGTATAATATTTGTATAGTTGCTGTACATTATGTAGATCTGCTTCTGATTTGTTGTTAAAATTGAAAATTTATTTTTGTATTTAGAATGAATATTTCTTTCCTGCTATGATTTCAATGAAAAATTGATATACATACATGTTTATATTAAATGATATTCCAAATTGATAACTGTCTAATATTAGCCCTTGTAGAAGCTTCCTATCATTGTTAATAGTTTATCCTTCTGTATATACATGATCAAATTGCCACTGTACATTAAGCTACCAACAATCAATCTAATATAAGCTGTTGGTCTCCATTTTTCAAATGACCAGCAAAATATGTAAACATTAAAAATGCTCAGATTTCAATAAAAATTTAAAATGATCATAGAACATGATATGTGCTGAAATGTTCCCAGGTGTAAAAAGTTTTTCAACGGCCACCATGCTGAAAATTGCTGTCAAAATATGATATGTTCAAAGCAATAGGAATTCAGAGATATTTTATATCGAGTTAGAATATTATATTTTGAATTAATTTCTAGTGTAAAAAAACTATTTTTCAGCTCCCATTTAAAAAAAATCTGTTTTCCTTTCAATGTCTTCTGGTTAAATTGATTAAGTTTCTGTTGATGTATACCCCACATCTACTTTTCTCATATTATAAGAATAGTTAATAAACCTATCTTTTAAAAACTGTACCTTCTTTTCTTTCTTATCAGATTTTACATTCTAAATTCCACTAATGATGGTACAATGTATTGATAGCTAAATTCCACTAATGATGGTACAATGTATTGATAGCTAAATTCCACTAATGGTGGTACAATGTATTGATAGCTAAATTCCACTAATGATGGTACAATGTATTGATAGCTAAATTCCACTAATGGTGGTACAATGTATTGATAGCTAAATTCCACTAATGGTGGTACAATGTATTGATAGCTAAATTCCACTAATGGTGGTACAATGTATTGATAGCTAAATTCCACTAATGGTGGTACAATGTATTGATAGCTAAATTCCACTAATGGTGGTACAATGTATTGATAGCTAAATTCCACTAATGATGGTACAATGTATTGATAGCTAAATTCCACTAATGGTGGTACAATGTATTGATAGCTAAATTCCACTAATGATGGTACAATGTATTGATAGCTGAACCAAAGGACAATCAATAAATATATTATTGAATATGTAAATGACCTTATAATGCTAGGAGTGTTAAACCCAAGATTAAAAGTCTATATGTCACTCCAAAGTGAGGACATCGAGACACTACGACTGTTGAAAGGTAAATGTTTTTGAACTGCTTTTTAGTACCCATAATCACCTGATTGTTACTTCCAGTTAAAACTAAAACCACAATATAAACATATCACAATGACTTCACTAGAACAGCAACATATTTAGATAAGATGATGTATAGTACATTGTATTTTACGAATTTAGAGGTATTTGATCGTGCAAAAGAGAAGTTACAAAGACATATAGCGAATTGGGGCTACCAGGAAAGCAGAAAAGACTATATTGACATACTGAAGTCAGCTGATGTAGTAGTATCAACTGCATTACATGAATTTTTTGGAGTTTCAATGTAAGTTTACCAAGATAATTTCCATAATATCAATTGTTTGTGTATAAATAAAACATGGGAGGGCTCATTCAAAGCATCTGAGAAGAAGTGCTGTCTAAATAAAATTATATCTGGAGAATTTAGTACCGGTAACAGCTAACATGCATAAACAGATACTGTTATATGTTCCCTGGACAGCAATAAATTTAAACATAAAACAATCTTAAGCTTCTCAGACCAAATTGGCAATGTAAAATTGTATTTTATATGTATTTAACATCTAGCCACAATTTATTAACTTAGCTAAATTAAGCAGTTGTTAAACATTTAAAAATTTTAAATAGTAAATATCAGATTATTTTGCACAGTAGAGTAAAGTATTATTGTTCTTGGCCTATTAATCAAAAACTTTTGTATATACATTCAATTGAGTAAGTCTATCACTATCAAATTACAATGTATGTAATTATATATAAAAAACGGCATGAAAAACAAGATCTCATATAGTTTCATAACTCTACAATCGTCATAGTTTTTATTCTCTGCTATCAATCCATGTGTTAAATCTGTGACATGTAATATATGGTTTTTTTATTTTGCAATAGCATGTTTATGCTTTTGCAATAAAGATTCATTTAAACATGTTACAATATGCAGTATACCTGTTGTTTTGATAATTTAGTTTTAAAAAATGATTTAATGAAAGATTTTAATAGACCAGTATTGATATTTTTATTGTAGGTTAGAAGCTGTATATTATGGCTGCTACCCAATGTGTCCAAATAGACTTGTGTATCCTGAAATATTTCCAGGTATATTGTTTTGAAACTAATCAGAGCATTTCTTAACCTCATTTCAGGTAACCTGATAATAACAGTACTTCTGCTTAAATCCCATGTTTAGTTCTCAAATAATCCATTTATATGTAATAAAGTTTTAATTCATATTGTTAAAAGTAAAATCACAAAAATACTGAACTCTGAGGAAAATTCAAAACGGAAAGTCCCCAATCAAATGGCAAAATCAAATGATAAAACACATCAAACGAATGGACAACAACTGTCATATTCCTGACTTGGTACAGGCATTTTCAAATTTATCCCTGAACAATGATCAATGTGGCTTTAATATAAAAATAAGGTGATGTGGTATAATTGCCAATGAGACAACTATCCACCACAGTCTAAATTATGTGCATACATACATCTATAGGTCACAGTATTGCCTTCAACAATGAACAAAACACATACTGTATAGGAAGCTATAAAAGACCCAAACATAAAACGTAAAACAATTCAAACAAGAAAGAAAAACAATGGTCTGATTTATGTAGAAAACAATAATGAAAACAATTATAATATACAGGCTCCTGACTTGGGCAGCCACATACAGAATGTAGAAGGTTTAAACATGTTTGTGACTGCTCAGTCCTCCCTTTACCTGGGACACTGGTGTAACGGCACAACAATGAACAAACTACTAGGCCTTTTATACTCTTGGAAATGTTATATGCACTTTTTCTTGCAGACGTTTACCTGTATAATACAAATAAACAGCTGATTAAATCATTAAGAAGGTTTTGTAAATTCCTGCTTTAGCCAGAGACCATACTTGCCAGGTAATATTAAGAAGTACACTATTCAATCATATTTGTGAGTCCATTACACAACTATAATAAATAAAAACAGATGTGCATTTCAGTAAAGATCTTGTCAATAAAATTAATAAGTTATTTATTCAATTACTGTCTTTTGATACTAAACTGCCTTCCGAGTATACTGAAGTGATATACATGCCAGACTTTTATCTAACAAATTCTATTTTTGTGAATTCATTTGGTTGCATACAGACAGTGTATTTGTGTTTATCTATTCATTGCCAAAGCATGAACTCTATTTGATTTAGTCAAAATATTCCTGAAATTTCCCATATGACATCACTTTAATGATGTGATGAAGAGTTATGTCATCAATTGGCCTGTAATTCAGTGGTTGTTGTTAGTTGCTGTCTATCATATTTGTTTTTCCTTTATTGGTTTGTACATAAATCAGACCATTTTTTTTTATCTCGCTTCTGGTAGCATCAACAATGTAATAGATTGTGATTAGGTCAGTATATGAGGAATTACTAGTGTTAGGGCAATGATATTTGGTATGCAGTTGAATTAGCATTGGCACATCTCATTTCCATGGAGATAATTTGGCCCTGCCTCCTCAATCATGGTCTTTTGACTTTGAAACTTTTGCTTAGTATACATTTATTAGTTTGTGATTAGGTCAGTTTAAAAGGGACCATTAATGGTAAGTCAATGATATTTGGTATAAAGCTGTATAAGCATTTTCAATTCAAAGCATCTGAGAAGAAGTGCTGTCTAAATAAAATTATATCTGGAGAATTTAGTACCGGTAACAGCTAACATGCATAAACAGATACTGTTATATGTTCCCTGGACAGCAATAAATTTAAACATAAAACAATCTTAAGCTTCTCAGACCAAATTGGCAATGTAAAATTGTATTTTATATGTATTTAACATCTAGCCACAATTTATTAACTTAGCTAAATTAAGCAGTTGTTAAACATTTAAAAATTTTAAATAGTAAATATCAGATTATTTTGCATAGTAGAGTAAAGTATTATTGTTCTTGGCCTATTAATCAAAAACTTTTGTATATACATTCAATTGAGTAAGTCTATCACTATCAAATTACAATGTATGTAATGATATATAAAAAACGGCATGAAAAACAAGATCTCATATAGTTTCATAACTCTACATTTGTCATAGTTTTTATTCTCTGCTATCAATCCATGTGTTAAATCTGTGACATGTAATATATGGTTTTTTTATTTTGCAATAGCATGTTTATGCTTTTGCAATAAAGATTCATTTAAACATGTTACAATATGCAGTATACCTGTTGTTTTGATAATTTAGTTTTAAAAAATGATTTAATGAAAGATTTTAATAGACCAGTATTGATATTTTTATTGTAGGTTAGAAGCTGTATATTATGGCTGCTACCCAATGTGTCCAAATAGACTTGTGTATCCTGAAATATTTCCAGGTATATTGTTTTGAAACTAATCAGAGCATTTCTTAACCTCATTTCAGGTAACCTGATAATAACAGTACTTCTGCTTAAATCCCATGTTTAGTTCTCAAATAATCCATTTATATGTAATAGTTTTAATTCATATTGTTAATTTATCCCTGAACAATGATCAATGTGGCTTTAATATAAAAATAAGATGTGGTATTATTGCCTATGAGACAACTATCCACCACAGTCTAAATTATGTGCATACATACATCTATAGGTCACAGTATTGCTTCCACAATGAACAAAACACATACTGTATAGGAAGCTATAAACAAAATGTAAAACAATTCAAACAATAATGAAAAACAATGGCTTGATTTATGTAGAAAACAATAACGAAAAAAAACAATTTTTTTATAATAGACCGCAACCAACACCTTCCACTGAATTACAGGCTCCCGACTTGGGACAGCCACATACAGAATGTGGCAGGTTTAAACATGTTTGTGACTGCTCAATCCTCCCTTTTACCTGGGACACTTGTGTAACAGCACAACAATGAACAAACTACTAGGCCTTTTTATACTCTTGGAAATGTTATATGCACTTTTTCTTGCAGACGTTTACCTGTATAATACAAATAAACAGCTGATTAAATCATTAAGAAGGTTTTGTAAGTTCCCTGCTTTAGCCAGAGACCATACATGCCAGGTAATATTTAAGAAGTACACTACTTAATGATATTTGTGAGTCCATTACACAACTATGATAAATAAAAAACAGATGTGTATTTCAATAAAGATCTTGTCAATAAAATTAATGGGGTATTTATTTTAAATATATTATTAATCAAAATAAAATTAACTCTGCCGTTTGCATCATAGGGAAGTATTGATCATTAATTATCCTTGCATGCCAGACTGGTGTTGGATTGCCGCTGTGCCTGTCTGACATCGGACGACAGTCCATATTTGGTCAAGAGACTGGCACCACCAATGGGAAGGGGGGTTTCCACTGATGACCAGTCACATGACTAATTAGCTGATTGGTTTGGGATTGTAGTGCGCTCACTTCAATTAGAAAATTTAGCGTGGTTGAACGCAGCAAAGTTTCATGCAGAAACTAATTTTTTTTTTTTTTTTTTTTTATGTACTCTATTTGATTTAGTCCAAATATTCCTGAAATCTCCCTTATGACATCACTTTAATGATGTGATGAAGAGTTATGTCATCAATTGGCCTGTAATTCAGTGGTTGTTGTTAGTTGCTGTCTATCATATTTGTTTTTCCTTTATTGGTTTGTACATAAATCAGACCATTTTTTTTATCTCGCTTCTGGTAGCATCAACAATTTAATAGATTGTGATTAGGTCAGTATATGAGGAATTACTAGTGCTAGGTCAATGATATTTGGTATGCAGTTGAATTAGCATTTGCACATCTCATTTCCATGGAGATAATTTGGCCCTGCCTCCTCAATCATGGTCTTTTGACTTTGAAACTTTTGCTTAGTATACATTTATTAGTTTGTGATTAGGTCGGTTTAAAAGGGACCATTAATGGTAAGTCAATGGTATTTGGTATAAAGCTGTATAAGCATTTTCATTTTTGGGAAAGAGACGGCTTCAAGCCGTCAATTCCCTCTGTGGCTGGCTAGACTTCCAAGCCACTCACGTCACTCATTTTGTTTTTATAGAAGGGGGAAAGACCTCAAAATTTCATACTGAATTGATGAGAAGGAGACACACAAATGAACAAATTGACTTTAAACACTTTTTAACACATTTGCCTTCTGTATCTCGTGAAATTATCGTATCTTGAGCTCTCTTTTTGTTTCAAGGAGGTTATTTGGCCCTGCACCTTCTGTCATGGGTCATTGACTGAATGTTTTGCATAGTTTACATATTTAAGTATTGTCAATTTAATTACAACATTTGCATTTTACTATCAAAATTACAAAAAGCGAGAAATCTCTGTGTCAATAGTTTAAGTTTGATATGACTTAAATTTTGTCCAATCAGGTCCTTTTATAGCTTACCATATGGTTTGAGTTTTGCTCATTGTTGAATGATGTACAGTGACCTATAGCTGCTTGCATCTATGTCATTTTAACTCTGGGTGGATAGTTGACTCATTGGTTTTCATACCACATCTTCTTATTTTATAACGTTACTGTTGTTGCTTGTTATAAATATGTTTAGGCCTAAACCTTTAAAGATTGGTATTATGCCAACATACATTTTATTCTTGCCTGCTCAGTTTATGACTAAGCTCTATATAAAAGAACAATAACAAAAATAAATGCTTCAACCATACTGTGTCATATTTAGTTAATGGTAACATAATAAATATCATCAGTTTAATGCTAGTAACTGTTTGTTCATGTTTCAAAATTTTATCTCAGAGTTTTGCAATATATATTTTCTGTATTTTCTATTTGTAGGTACAAGTAGAAAAATATTTATGGACAAACATGGCTCAAAATTATATTGATCTTCTTACAATTCAAGACAATGATGGGGAGAGGTTAGATAGTGCACAAACTGAGGATGTCACTTGAAGACATGAGCATATTGTTTATCTTGAAAACAAATATCAATCCAAGAGTATCCTTAACATGAGATAGTAGGTAAATATCTCTAGTTATTGAATAATACATACATAAAAAGTATTTTAAATAAATCCCTCGGAAAATCATTATTACTGAAAGGCTGTCATCTTAAATATAATTATCCGAAGTCATCTAAGCTTGTTAGAAAGACTGGTATAGAATAACGACATTGCTTTGCACACATTCACACTTCCTGGTATGTAACTAATGTAAATGCTTGATTCAAAATTTCCAGAAAAAATCGTAGATTTCTGAGGGCCTTTCTAATCCTCATCTGCAACATTCCATGTTTACAGTTTATCATTTTTTCATGACTTCCTTCTCTTTAGATGTATAAATTGCTATTGTAATTTTATTTTATTCATTGTAATTTTGCCAAATTGATAAACTGCTTTCAAATGAGCATTTTGAAGTACATCTAACTCTTAGTCATATACAAATGCAAGATCTAAAAAAGTCTTGTAATGACTATCATTTCTAATGATTTATAAAGGTAAATGATTTTTCGGGGGGTTGGGAAATTAATATGCTGGCCTGGTAAGAACTGAAAATGGTCTTGCCCAAGACCAGATGAAATGGGTTTTCTGGTCCATAGAATGGATATAAGTCTGCATAGCTCATGTGAAAATAAATATTCCTTCTGCAAATAATACTCTAACATTGTTTAACTGCTTCAAGTTTTGAATTTTGAAGTCTTTGGTTAGACCTGAACATGGATCTGACACACAACCTATAGCTAAGGCAGTTATCGTTGTTGTTGTAAAAAATATAAACTTGTAGGCAAAAATGAGTTTAATATAAGAGTATATCAAAATCAAAATGCAACATAAAAATTAATACATTTTTTTTTCAAAGTCGGTTTAATAATAACTTATCTTTATTGTTTAGGTTCAGTGATGCTGCAAGATTTCAAGGCCATGTTTTTCTGGCAATTGTAAAAACGTGGTTGAACAAAAAGTTAGCTTATACTAATGTACAGGTTTAAACGGTTCATTCCAAAATCTGGTCACTGTGATTCTTTAGCTTATAAGTGACAGGAGACCTGTGACAAACCAATTTTTGTACCAGATATTGTTTTATAACAAACACTGCCGGAGTCATAGTTTCTTTCATTAAAAAAATTATGATGCTTCAACATACCGTACCGGTAATATAAAGAACTGTTGCTAGATACCTATTGCAAATGGCCATTATTGACAGTATTTTTTGGATATACTCATGTTGATTTACTAGTAATATTGTTAACATACAATAAACAAGTATTTATGCATTATAGCATAATAAAATGTTTTTAATCATTTTGTTTCCATCCTATAAACACTATTTAACCTTCAAAAATAAAAATCTTCTCTGAAACCAATGAACAAATTCTCCCAGTCATCCTTCAATGTATGTGATGAACCAAGCAACACAGATGAAACAGAACAATTTAAATAAATGAACAGCGTTCCAATGTCTCAGGCTGCTCCACATATTTTTTCTGTCCAAGGGCAATAACTATAATTAAGTTTTTTTTTTTTTTCTTAAAATCTGACAAGAAATGTTGGGGTGAGCATTTGTAATCATACCACATATGTAGGTGCGAGACCACTTATAAGATGCATGCGTTACCAGTACTGTTATGTCTAAATTCATTATCTCCTTTAAATGTATTCATTTTAAGATCCATCTTCCATCAAATGTATAACCCACTCGATTTCAATTATAAGGTGTGTCTTTATATTTTAACACTTATTTTTCATATCAGAAAAAAAAAAAAAAGCTCGGGGAAAATATAAACAGAACAAGTACATCTAACCATTTTGTCAATAACTGTACCATATTAAGTAGTGAAATACTTGAAGTTACCTTACATCAAGGCTCTAAATATATAATCAAATTGTTAAACCTTACAACAAGGCTCTAAATATATAATCAAATTGTGAAAAGATGAAAAGTGTTATCATCTTTAACAACAAATGTTGAAACAGTAATTGCAGCAGGACTTATTTTTAGCTCACCTGGCCCGAAGGGCCAAGTGAGCTTTTCTCATCACTTGGCGTCCGTCGTCCGTCGTCGTTAACTTTTACAAAAATCTTCTCCTCTGAAACTACTGGGCCAAATTTAACCAAACTTGGCCACAATCATCATTAGGGTATCTAGTTTAAAAATTGTGTCCAGTGACCTGCCAAACCAACCAAGATGGCCGCCATGGCTAAAAATAGAACATAGGGGTAAAATGTATATTTTGGCTTATAACTCTGAAACCAAAGCATTTAGAGCAAATCTGACATGGGTAAAATTGTTGATCAAGTCAAGATCTATCTGCCCTGAAATTTTCAGATGAATCGGACAATGGGTTGTTGGGTTGCTGCCCCTAAATTAGTAATTTTACGGATTTTTTTTCCGTTTTGGTTATTATCTTGAAAATTATTATAGATAGAGATAAACTGTAAACAGCAATAATGTTCAGCAAAGTAAGATCTACAAATAAGTCAACATGATCAAAATGGTCAGTTGACCCTTTAAGGAGTTATTGCCCTTTAAAGTAATTTTTACCAATTTTTGTAAATTTTGTAATCTTTTACAAAATCTTCTCCTCTGAAACTACTGGACCAAATTCAACCAAACTTAGCCACAATCATTATTAGGGTATTTAGTTTAAAAATATATGCGGTGACCCAGCCAACCAACCAAGATGGCTGCCATGGCTAAAAATAGAACATAGGGGTAAAATGTAGATTTTGGCTTGTAACTCTGAAACCAAAGCATTTAAAGCAAATCTTACAGGGATTAACTTGTTTATCAAGTAAATATCTATCTGCCCTCAAATTTTCAGATGAATTGGACAACTGGTTGTTGGGTTGCTGCCCCTGAATTGGTAATTTTCAGTGTCATGAGTATCAGTCATCATATTTGTTGTACTTTGTTGTTTAAAAGTTGAATACAAAAAAGGATCAACAAAGCAATTCAAAAACCACTTGAATTTTGCAACAACAAATGAGAGTTTTTAACGACCTCAGCTGGCTATACAACCCTTGCACAATCAACTGAATTTTGCAGAAATCATTAATAGGAAAGATTGCCCTTAAATGATAATTTTTTATTACCTTTTTGTTTTTTTTTTTTTTGGGGGTTGCAACAACAAAACTTCACAACAAACTTTCTCATCACTGCATTTTCGTTAGATAAATTTTACAAAATTCTCCCTGAAACTACTGTCAAATTAAACCAAACTTGGTTTAAATTACCACTAGGATATCCAGGGACCACTGTGTATGATGACCCTGCCTGCCAACATGGCACACATGGCTGAAATAAAACATAGGTTTCAAACGCACTTTTTAGTCTTATATCTCTGAAACTAAACGACAGTACAACAGTTGCATTTATCATGCATCAATTGTAAATAAAAATATCAGGTGAGCGACACAGGGTCCTTGGAGCCTCTAGTTTTGTCAGCTGGGGAAAGCAGTTTTCTGCATAACAAAACAAATGCATTGATTATTGTTCTTTCTAGTAAAATACATATTTTTTTCTTCATGGCACTGATCATTCTTTATGTATCAGATTATTATTTTCAATAATGTTAAACACATACTTGCAAAACACACTGACATGTCTCATCCTGCCTTGCTGATCATGATTGAATTTATGCTGAAATTCTTTAAGATAAAGGTTTAAATACAAGTATCATATAAAATTAACATTATCAATGATCCATGTAAATGAGGTTAAGGTCAGATAGTCTCTGCCAGATGGATATTTACACTTAGCAATCATTCCATACACCAAATATAGTTTACCTATTGCTCATAGTATCTTAGATAAGGACTTGAAAACTTACATTGACCAATGATCCATGAAAAGCAGTCAGGTCAGGAGATCACTGTATTAGGAACATGTAAACCTTGCTAGGATCCCATACACCAAATATGGTTATCTTGTTACTCATAAGTGAAAACACCCATGACAAAAAAGCAGACGCTGAACCATGAATATAAGGATTGATTGATTGATTAGTGTTTAATGCCACTTTCAACACTATTGTGCTATTTCATGGCAGTCAGTGTTTATTGGTTAGAGGAAGCCGGAGTGCCAGGAGAGAACCACAGACCTTCGGTAGGAAAACTGACAATCCTAGTCAATTGAGATTGGAGTCCAGTGAACCTGCCCTTTACCTTATAATATAAGCCATCTGTATACAAAGTATCCAGGTCTACGTACTACCCTATGAAATATAAAGCTTTATTCAAATAGCGTATGCTGCCGCCAGGTTAGCATAGATGAGACAAAAAACTTTTAAAGAAAAAAAAATTTGTTGAAAAACTATCAAATTATCAATACTAGTAGGTCATGAAATATACAAACATATATATATATTTGATGGTAGAAAGATCAATTATGATACCATTTTTTAATACAAAAAATTACTATGCAATTATACATGGCTGTAACTGCATGTACTTGTGTTCAAAGGTAAAACAGTGAAAGCATTAAACACTAAAAACAACACAATTCAGCAAATATTTCAACCTAAAAAACATTTGGCAAAGGGTACATTGACCTGAAAATGAAAAAAAAAGGTCCATTCTTGAGGGGACAGTCGCAACCTGATAAATCTATGTCCTCATTACAATGTTATAACACTTTTATTTATTCATTACAATGTTATAACACTTTTATTTATTCATTACAATGTTATAACACTTTTATTTATTCTCTGCTCACAAAATATATCTCCTGACAATATATCTCTTTACAAAGACCTGTTAGACTGAAATTTTGGTCAATATTTATGTCTTCTCTCTGCTGATAAAACAAAAAGGATGATTAATAATGAGACTACTAGCTTCTATGTTTTAGCGTTTTACTCAATAAACTTGGTGGTTGAACCTATTACTGAAGGTCTTTTTTTTTTGTATTTTAATCCTATATACAAGTTCCAACCATTTATTATGTTACAATTAATAATATATTCAATACAAAATATATTATCTCACTACTTTTGCTAATTGTGAAATGGACATTCAAATAACATTGTACTTCTGTAGTAATATTGAAAATTTAAAAGATAATTTGATAAAAACAATTTTTAATTTGTTTATTTGTTTTGTTTTATTAATGTGTATTACTGGTGTATATGAATAAGAGATGTGTGGTATTTGTCAATGAGACAAGAAACCCATCACCACATTAAACTATCCAATGGTCAACAAATAGTCCAACTTTAAGCAAGTGTATATCATCTATGAGATATATATATAGCAGGGTTAAGAACATCCATTGTTCGACCTGCTAGTTAAATGTGTTTTGTTAAAATATACTTTTCACTTTTTTGGTCTTTTGGAAAATGTTGTTTGTGCTGTATTTAGACCCCTCTACCAAGAAATTTGTTTTGCATGCACACGCATAAAAAATGTTGTTTTCAATTTAGACTTGTTTATATTTTTTCGTTTGGGCTTGTATTATATTTTCCTTCTGGTTTACATGAATTAAATTTAAGAGTCTATCCTAAATTGAGGTAAATTATATGGCCTTCCAAATACCATTTCAATCCCTAACATCACTGAAGAGACATTAATTGTCGAAATCCGGATATGGTGTACAAATTTTTGCACCTCATGTTTGCGATATACCATTTTCTCCGAAAGTTTATTGTTTTCTGTTTTGGTATTAAATTAATAATTAAGATCCATGTTACATCTGGTGATCAATTTATTTGGCAATCATCAATGGCAGTCAGCAGGGTTTAAGAACATAAGCCCTAAATGACCAGGAGTCAGGATTTTGGCATTTATTTTCTCTGGAATTTTGAGATGAGACCCCCTCCCAATTGAATAAATTGAAAAAAGCAAATCAATTATCTGCCATCAACAAAATATCCATAAATGTAAAAAAAATTATCAACATGCAACTAAAGACCATCACTGACAAAGCTCCTAACTTGGGACAGGTATATGAATATGTTATCTTGATCAATTGAATAAAAGAAAGGTCAAAGAAAGTACCAGAGATCTGACTTAAACATCAATCTGTTCATTGAGGTGATGAAAGACTTTTTTCAGGAATTCGAGGTTGAGAAGTTTAATCATGGGAATTCAGGAATAGCTAGTTAAATTGCGGGAATTCAGAATTTCAGGATTTAAGCATTTATTTTCTCTTTATATAATCATGATAATATTGTAATTAGAATAAAGGCAACTTACTGTCTGAAAATCAAAGATGTAAAGTAACTCACTCGGAGTTCCCACCACATACACAATGATAAAGATGTAAAGTAACTCACTCGGAGTTCCCACCACATACACAATGATAAAGATGTAAAGTAACTCACTCGGAGTTCCTCCACATACACAATGATAAAGATGTAAAGTAACTCACTCGGAGTTCCCACCACATACACAATGATAAAGATGTAAAGTAACTCACTCGGAGTTCCCACCACATACACAATGATAAAGATGTAAAGTAACTCACTCGGAGTTCCCACCACATACACAATGATAAAGATGTAAAGTAACTCACTCGGAGTTCCCACCACATACACAATGATAAAGATGTAAAGTAACTCACTCGGAGTTCCCACCACATACACAATGATAAAGATGTAAAGTAACTCACTCGGAGTTCCCACCACATACACAATGATAAAGATGTAAAGTAACTCACTCGGAGTTCCCACCACATACACAATGATAAAGATGTAAAGTAACTCACTTGGAGTTCCCACCACATACACAATGATAAAGATGTAAAGTAACTCACACGGAGTTCCCACCACATACACAATGATAAAGATGCAAAGTAACTCACTCGGAGTTCCCACCACTTGGGAGTTCCCACCACATACACAATGATAAAGATGTAAAGTAACTCACTGGAGTTCCCACCACTTGGGAGTTCCCACCACATACACAATGATAATGATGTAAAGTAACTCACTTGGAGTTCCCACCATATAAATGATAAAGATGTAAAGTAACTCACTCGGAGTTCCCACCACATACACAATGATAAGATGTAAGGACGCCTCCGGGTGCGGGAATTTCTCGCTGCATTGAAGACCTATTGGTGACCTTCTGTTGTTGTCTGTTCTATGGTCGGGTTGTTGTCTCTTTGACACATTCCCATTTCCATTCTCAATTTTATTTTTACAGAGTTTGTCTTTAGTGCCGTGTGGAGACAGTAGAGTGCCTCCCGTGCTTCAGGTTTATGCTCTTATAATATACTAGATTATGGAGTGTGTGTCCGAGCGAGAACTTCTAGTTCATTACTTTAGGAATATTTATCAAAATTAGTATTTCAATTTTCAGCCCCATTCTACTATTTAGTCAGACGTCAGTCGCTACCCTGATATACCCTATCTTTTGTTTTATTTTTCGGGTAATTAATGACGGATAGCGTTTGACATCTTAAGCCGAACAGAATTATCATTTTACATAATTTAATTGATTGTATGCTGGTTCATATTCTGACGCCAGTCTTTGCTCCTTTCTAATAAAATCCACAAACAAAAACAAATATGAAGCTTAGAAATGGAAAAATATTAAATACTAAACTCGTTCAAAGGGTATCTACACGTCTCAATCTTCAAAATCGCTTATCTAAAAATACTACCATCGCTAACATTTTAACAATAAAATCGTGGTTACCCTTCTATCGATAAGTGTCATGCCAAAAATGACAAGTAAACATGTCCCCGTCTTTCCACCAACAATACGGTAAGGTCAACGTTTAATGGTCGCACATTTTCTTTAAATTTTGAAACTGATATAACTTGAAAAACAAACAGTATTATTTATTTACTCACATGAAACAAACCGGGATGCGGTATTCAGTACGTAGGAGAAACTGGGCGATTTTTATCTAAACGCACGCAAGAACACCTGTATCGTTTTAAAAGACCCAATAAATTCAAAAGTATCATTTATCAACACCTTAAGAAGCACAATCATCCTATTAAATATTTAACAGTTCAACCTTTAGAAGTAGTAAATAAGGAGCCTGGTGAATCTCATTCAAAGTTTGTACGATCACGGAAAATAATTGAGTTAAATTGGATTAAAAATTACAGACAGTCTACCCTCTCGGTCTTAATGATAATATCATGGAATTGGTAATATATCAAGAACCGATTCTGTTAACATTTTGGATATAGTTTCTAAAACTGTTCGTAAAACCGTTCTCATGGTCGTAGAAAAATCGCAATCAAAGAAAATTTCGGACCAATCATACCAATATTTCGGACCTAATTTCTATTTCAAAAACAACGGCAGACATTATCTGTTAACAAAGCTCTGTTTATTACCGGTTAATAAGTTAAATAAAATTTTAGAGGATTGCAACACAATTTCATATAGCAGTCCTAAGTATGAAATCGTTCAAATTATAATGGCATATTGTTATTCTAAACTGTTTCCCAAAATTGATCGCCCTGAAGATCATAAAAAACATTTTATTAAAATAAAGTATGTCAATAAAGGTTTTGATTTTGTAAATATTGCCGGTATTTTTAACGACCATTCTGTTAAAGAACAAATTCCTGGATATTTTGATAATACTGAGCTCCCTCTTATTTGTTATATTTACAAGAAATCTACCCGGAAATATGTGTTTAATTATAGCCAATTGTGTAAAGATGTTAATATCAGTGAAAATACACCTACTTCAGGTGCAGTAATTCCGAATACATTTATGGACCCATTTCCCATGTTATAACAGGAGATCTTAACATCGTTCAAGACCGAGAGTTAAAATCATTCCTCAGTAAAGGACCTAAATATCGTCCCCCGTCAATCATTAATTGGAATGAGTGTCGTAATATCATCCACGACTCACTCCGTACTTACTGTTTAAAATGGATAAAACGGGAAAAAGCTGACAAAAATCTTTGGACTCTTTTTAATTCAGTAATGAACATAGTTGATATACGTATTCAACATTTTAAAGAACATTTTACTCTTAACAACAACCATAATAAACCTATTTCTCGTATCAAACATAAACTTAAAGAACTAGCCAAGGAATTTGTTTTTGTCCCGGCCGATAAAGCTGCTAATAATATCATTATTGTTTGACGTAAATTTTACATTGAGGTTCTGAAAAAAGAAATCACCAATTCACCAACATTCCAACTGACTCCATTTTCAGAAAACGACATCTGTAACAAACATAAACTTTAGCTACCTCTTTACAAGCAGAACCAAATACAATGAAAGTCCCAACTATGTACTGGCTTCCGAAGCTACATAAAACACCTTACAAATATAGATTTATTTCGTCTTCAAGCCATTGTTCCACTACTAAATTGTCTATTCTTCTTACCAGTTCACTTGGTACAATCAAAACCTGATAATAAATTGTTCAAATAAGGCCTTTGAAAATAGTGGAATTAATTACTTTTGGAGTGTCAAAACTCGTTGGAAGTACTTGATAAATTGCATGCTTATATTGGTGATTTTGAATCTGTTCAAAGTTTTGATTTTTCTACCCTGTATACCACATTGCCTCACATTCTGATTAAGAAAAATTCACACACCTAATTAAATGGGCATTTAAAAGTCAGAATGTGAATACATATGTTCTAACTCTTTCAGGTCATTTTTAGTAGCAATAAACAAAAGAACTATGTCAATTGGACATGCTTTGATACTATATCTGCCCTTGAATTTTTACTAGATAATATTTTTGTTCGCTTTGGAGATTCCGTATATCGTCAGGTTATTGGAATTCCAATGGGGACTAACTGTACACCACTTATTATGGACCTGTTTTGTATTGCTATGAGTTACAATTTATGACTAAAATCAGCAAAGACCCATCGAAACAACATCTGATACAAAATTTAATAATACTTTTAGATATTTGGATGATATATTGGCTCTCAATAATGACGACTTCAGTATGTATACTAAAGAAATTTATCCTGTTGAACTTACTTTAAATAAAGCTAATACTAACAATGACCACTGCCCTTTCCTCGATCTTGATATCTATATCATTAACGGAAAGCTTAATACAAAATTTATGATAAAAGAGATGATTTTGATTTCCTATCGTTAATTATCCATTTTAGATGGTGACGTTCCCTTGTCACCATCTTACGGTGTTTATATATCTCAACTTGTACGATTCGCTCGTGTATGTAACAACGTTTCAGATTTTAACGAAAGAAATTTATGTATTACTGAAAATTATTACACCAGGGTTTTCGATATCACAAACTAGTCAAAACATTTACTAAATTTTATCATCGGTACAAGGACATCATTCGTAAATATAGCTCAACATGCAGATTTCTAATACGTTCAGGTATTTCACATCCAATCTTTTATGGTAATATTCTTTATAAAGCACTAAAATGTCAGTATTCACCTCAGAAGCTGACAAAACCTTTAAATAGACTTATTAAGAAGGGATATAGTTACGATACTGTTGTCAGGTCATTAAAGATTGCATATTTTGGCTTTAATATTGATTCACTTATAGGGTCTTTGCATCGAACTAAACACATTTATTTAAAACCAGTTGTTGGCATGACATGGGTTATGCTCTTCTCATATATTTTATGATGGTATGATACTAAACCCCTAACGGAGGGATTGTGCCTGATATTCATATGATGAAGACATAATCATTCAATCAGTTTAATTGAGGTCTGGAGCTGGCATGTCGGTTAACTGCTAGTAGTCTGTTGTTATTTATGTATTATTGTCATTTTGTTTATTTTCTTTTGTTACATCTTCTGACATCGGACTAGGACTTCTCTTTAACTGACTTTTAATGTGCGTATTGTTATGTGTTTACTTTTCTACATTGGCTAGAGGTATAGGGGAGGTTGAGATCTCATAAACATGTTTAACCCCGCCGCATTTTTGCGCCTGTCCCAAGTCAGGAGCCTCTGGCCTTTGTTAGTCTTGTATTATTTTACTTTTAGTTTCTTGTGTATAATTTGAGTTTAGTATGACGTCCATTATCACTGAACTAGTATATATATTTGTTTAGGGGCCAGCTTAAGGACGCCTCCGGTGCGGGAATTTCGCTGCATTGAAGACCTATTGGTGACCTTCTGTTGTTGTCTGTTCTATGGTCGGGTTGTTGTCTCTTTGACACATTCCCCATTTCCATTCTCAATTTTAAAGTAACTCACTCGGAGTTCCCACCACATACACAATGATAAAGTTGAGTACAAAAAGAGAATAATCTGCTTCGCCAAGTGCAGCTGGATACGACCGCAGAGGTCCAACCCTGAACAGTTGGGGCAAAAATGGACACAATATTCAAGCTTGATACAGGTCTGAATTTGGATTGTAATTAAATATTAGACACGTTATAGGTCTCTGACACAAAATAAATATAGTCAAAGAACTTGAAATTGGTTATATGATTTGAATTTATATTCAATTGAAGATTTCTTGCTTTCTGCAATACAATGTGCTATTGTGTAATACTATAAAATCTGTTTTCAGACTACTCTCAAATCGTACTTTCTTGTTTATTTGACCTGTTGATACTAATTGTAATGCTTTTTTTGTTATTTAATGTTATTCAGGGTTATATCTGGTCTAGATACCAGCTTTGATAAGTGTTTGGTACTAATATAAATTTCCACTGCGTACTATGAACATCAAAATTATTTATTTTGTAAAATATTTCCTTTCTCTATTGTAACTGTACACGTATACCTAATAACAAAATTATTTTTATTTACCTGTGTTTAAAGTTATTGCAAATGGCTGATATTTTTGTTAGAGCATATTGTTTTTCTTAAATTGTATAACATTTCATACCGATATAACATGTTACTTTTATTATTCTTCCCTTAGTTTATTTATTTTGTATTTGCATTGTGTCATAGGTCAAATTTATTTGTTCAATGGTGTTAATATGTCCTTTGATTGAGTTAAGCTATTTCAGTTGATATTTTATAGTGTGTCTTTCTATGTTGTGATGTTACACTATTGTTTAAGAAAAAGGGTGAAGGTTTGGAACCATTAAAACGTTTAAACCCGCTGCATTTGTTTGCACCTGTCCTAAGTCAGGAATCTGATGTTCAGTAGTTGTCGTTTGTTGATGTGATTCATAAGTGTTTCTCGTTTCTCGTTTTTTATATAGATTAGACCGTTGGTTTTCCCGTTTGAATGGTTTTACACTAGTAATTTTTGGGGCCCTTTATAGCTTACTGTTCGGTGTGAGCCAAGGCTCTGTGTTGAAGACCGTACTTTGACCTATAATGGTTTACTTTTATAAATTTTGACTTGGATGGAGAGTTGTCTCATTGGCACTCATACCACATCTTCTTATATCTATATACAAAGAATTAGCCAAATAAATTGTGACTCTCAATTTTTCTTTGGAAAATTGACAATTTATTAAATCCTGAAGAAAAAAAATTGACCCCCTTTTCCAAAAAAAACATTTGAAGAAAATTTTCTTTTTGTAAAATGTGGTACAATTTAAGAGACATCAATACACTTAAACACAAATCATTGTCTTAAAACTAGAAAAATGCTTGTTTTAGACCCTTTTTGGCCCCTAATTCCTGAACGGTTAGGGCAATTACCCTCAAAATGAATCTCAAACTTCTACTTGTGGTATTAAGCCATGTGGTACAATTTCAGAGCAATCGAAATACTTATACACAAGTTATTATCCTGAAACTAGAATAATGCATGTTTTGGCCCCTAATTCCTAAACGGTTGGGACCATCACCCCCAAAACAATCCCAACCTTCTTTTTGTGGTATTGAACCTTTTGGTAAAATTTCATAGAGATCCATACACCTAAACTTATGTTATTGTCCAGAAACCAAATGTCTTTGGACGACCCCAAAATTTTTTTGCGGTCGTATAAAAACTTGAATGAACAAACCATTAGACAAAGGTCATAAATACAATTATATAATTTCATTTAACTCTGATTATAAATCTTTCAAGTCTAATTGTAAATCTTGAATTTCTGCTAACAATGATGTTTTTTTAGCTATTTTTTCCAACTGCTCCTTCTCAGGTTCTTTCAAATCACCAGAGCTTATCTTGGCTTCTAAATCTTCAACTTGTTTCAGCTTTTTTTTCAAATTGCGCAACTTTTTCTCAATACTGGCTTTGTCATTTTCACTTGTTTCAGACTCAACTGTTTTCACCGATATTAAATCTGTTTTTTTTGTTTTTATGTCTGTTTTAGCTAATGAGTCTGCTAGGTGATCTGCTTGGCTATTCTGTCCTTGTTTCTTTTTCTCTTTTCTTTTTAAGTTTTTCTTTGCTGACTTTGACATGACTGATGTTTCTTCCTGTACATGTGTTTTAGGAGGTACATGCCCAGGGTTGAGGCCAGGTGGTAATGAAGGTTTACTTTTCATCCATTGAACACCTTTATTTTCATACCTGAAAAAAAGATATGGTACATTTTTTTTTAAATGGCAGCAGATACACAAAGTAGTCCATCAAAGATTTCAATCCAATATCCCCAAACACACATTCTCTGTTCAGTCAAGGATATAACTCTATAGGGTTATTACAGAAAAATAACATACATTTGTTATTGTGGACTAAAAAATCTGTGATAACACATGTATGTTACATGTTTCAAAGGGACAATAAACATCATTAGTTTTGTTAAAATGTATACAAGTTCTACTGATATTACTATTGTCTTTATGTATACTTAACTACAGAAAGATATAACAGTTCATAGTTTGCCAATCATACATAATACACCTATGTTATTAGAGAAAAAATATTGCTGTAATAACTAAAGAGTGTTATTACAGCTCCTCTACATCACTCCAAAGCATTTGCTCAGACATACATCATGCTTAATTACAATGTCTTTTAATTTATTGTAAGAAATAATGGTCAGAGCATGTAATGAGGTTCTGCGCAAGCTTCCCAGTAATTCCCAAGTGTCTCATATTATAAGTTACATGCCTTTAATAACTAAGCCTTGTTATTACAGCTAAGTTTATTCATTAAAAGCCTTGTCTCATTGATTTACCATGGTTAATGAAAAATGTATTAAATATAATTAAAAAATTAGTAATTAAGGCTATGTATTTAGTTTCTGCGCAAAGTTTCAAGAGTACCCTAGAGCCCACTAAAAATTAAAATATTTATGATTTATTTTACAAATAACAAACATATGTTATTACAGATTTAGAAAATTTAAGGATTAAAGAGTAGACAACTCATGAAAGTATCTGTAATAACACATGCAAGTTATTTTCTGTAATAACCCTATAGAGTTATATCCCTGACTGCTGTTAGAATAGCTAAAACCTGGAACAAACTACCAGAGAAAATTAACCAAGCCCACTCCATGAATGCCTTCAAAAATTGACTAGATAAATATTGGTTTGATGAAGAGATCTATTACAATGACTATATATAGAGCAGAAATATCCGGAAGTCACAGATAGAATAGTATGCAAAACAATTCAAATTATGAGTCTGGTGAAGAGGAACCTTAGGGATCCTGAAATTAAAATGTTTTGTTTATCTCTATATTATTACTACTTTTTCTTTTACTTCTTTGTGCAGGTTCAAAAGATTCAATGAATTTTTATTTGAATTGATTGATTGTCTGTTGCTTAATGTCCAGTGGCATATTTTTATTTGAAAATCTGTTACTTTCCATGATCAACTACAGGCTATTACTTTCCATGTTTAACTACAGGCCTAGGCTAGCAAGTGCGTAAAGGATGACATATGAAAATCAAAATTAGATGTTTTAAATATTTGATATTTGTTTAGCATCACAATGATTGTCTATATACTTTATTAGTATCCAATAGACCACTTTTGAGTTATGTCCTTCACCGAAAAAGTTCATCAATTATGCATACCTTTATTACGTCATTTACCAGATCTTTGAAAGCTTGACAATGCTAATTCTTTTTTTTTCAATACCAGTGCATGTCATCAAGATGATTGAAATTTAATGTCATGAATGTATTCAGTCAAAGTTCAGTAATTTTAACCTTCATTTTCTTGGGTCAAATTCCTTTTGATATAAACCAATCTCATTTAAATGTAAGTTGTACAGATATGAATGAGAATAATAATACACATGTATTTATGTTTACATTTTATTTACAAATATATACAAAATATATCAAAATGAAATATAATTGAATACAAATCGAGTATACTCCTCCAATTATTTCTGATAAACTATAAAGTGTTTTTTTCACAATATCTAACACTTGTGTGTGGGACATTATTTTTTACATAAATGTTTACATTTCGTGAAACTACTTTCATTGACTTTAGACATGTTAGAGGTAGTGAAGTCTTTATTTTGCCCAAGGATTTGTATAGTAATAATCCTTGTTTTGCCATAAATACACTGACATTGTAAAATTTTGTTGCTGAAATTTGAAAGTAAAGAAAAACTAAGGAAATCTGGCTATGCCATTTAAGAAGATGGGAGATATCCATCCCATCTGAAGAAGGCAAATTCATATAAATTTGCCAGATGAAAAAGAACAACTAGATCTGCAATGCTCAATTGGTATCTATAGTATGTATAATACAGACTAGTGAATCTGTATGATATAAGAAGAGAATGGTGATTTGGAAGCTCACAATGGCTGAAAGTGCCTCAAAAATACAGTAAATTCCTTTTGAAACTCTTTGATTTCCCATACCAAGCCTAATCTTGTTCTTTTGTGTATTTTGTATTGTCATTAGCAACCATTTCAGCTTCTAAATTGAAGAGCACAGGATGCTGACATTTCTTACTTGCATAAGGATCACAACTGAAAAATGTGTTGACAGTCTCTAGGATTAAGGTTTTACTATCAAGAACATTTCACATGTCCTACGTTGATCAATCAAGTTTAAGGTCAAGGAACAGTCATTGGGCTATGTCACAGATTTTGCTAAAATTTTGCATACAACATGTACAACCTTCATGACCTTGGCTCGTTGAACTATAACTGAAAATCAAAAAAATAATGCAAATTCTTTTATTATCTGAAATATTACTGACTGAATTCTTTCAAAATAGGTTAACATCTGTATAGAAAGCACATATAATCGGCAAAAAACCTTCTTAAATTTGTCTTAAAATCATTAAATCTCTAATTTCTAATACATAGATTTTTCTGTTGTTGATACATAAATTTCCGTTACAGTTCAACGAGCCAAGGTTGTATGCAAAATTTTTAGCAACATGTGACATAGCCCATTTATTGTAACTTGACCTTAAGATACAGTGACCCTATATATACCTTCAAATAATTCTTTTGACCAAATGAAGTTGACATATTACTTATAGTAACAAATTAAAGAGCTGTGTAGCACTAAGGAGGGGATGCCATTGATTCCATTGGTATCTGAATTGATTTCCTAAAATAATACAAATCTTTGAATAAAGTTTTCAACTGCAATATTGTGTACCTGGCATCAGTCTGCACCAAAATCTTTTCTTCCAACTTCTAGTCAGAAGACCAATATTCAAACATTTTTCTTATGTGTCTGAACAAAGTTTTGCAATATTTACTAATCGGGATAAAATTTTACTAGTCTGGGGCATCATACTAGTGGCCAAAAGTGCAAACTGTGTTAATTCCTTCTGTATAAAGGTGTTGTGCACAAGTGAAATGCAAACAAATTCTAACTATTCTCAATCGTAGAAAAAAAAATTTGTTCAAAACATTTTGGAATAGATAGCATCTGGAACAATATATAATCAAAGAAAACAAAATACATACATTGTAGTTCTTCTACATTGAAGGACCATAATATGCATGGAAATCTTTAAAAAAAAAAAAAAAGTCAAATGAAATAAATTTTAGAACAATGAAATTTCAATCAATTTTGTATAGGGGTTCCCTTCTTATCATTCTGAAACCACAAATATCTATTTCCAACAGATGAAGAAAATACATTTTATCTTATCATGCTTATAGTCAACTGATTTTCCAAATATGATCTGTGAAAATGACACACTGGTTACTTTGAATTTTTCAAACCATCAAGGACCATAACCATGATTCCTGTTGTTCATTAACATGATTAATAACAAATAAGACAATAACTCAAAAACAGTAAAAGTGACACCACCCAATGTCAAACTTGATCTGTATTCTGTGGTAATAGGCCTTGTGTATAAGTTTCATAACATTTGGTTGAGGCAAACTAAAGTTAGAGAACGGAAATGAAAAATTCGGCAATTTTTATGCTTATAAAGGGGCATAACTCAAGAACAGTAAAAGTGACGCCACCCAATTTTAAACTTGATCTGTATTATGTGGTAATAAGCACTGTGTATAAGTGTCATAATATTTGTTTGAGGCAAACTAAAGTAAGAGAACGGAAACGAAAAATTCAGCAATTTTTATGTTTATAAAGGGGCATAACTCACAAATAACAAAAGTGACACCACCCAATTTCAAGCTTGATCTGTATTATGTGGTAATAAGCATTGTGTATAAGTTTCATAACATTTGGTTGAGTCAAGCTAAAATAAAAGAACAGAAACTAAAAACTCAGCAATTTTTATATTTATAAAGGGGCATAATTCAAGAAAGGTATGAGTGATGCCACCCATTTTCAAAATCAATCTGTGTTTTGTGCTAATGAACATTGTGTATAAGTTTCATAACATTTGGTTGAGGCAAACTAAAGTTAGAGAACTGAAACCAGCTTTGGGACGTACGGACGGAAGGACAAGGGTAAAACTTAATGCCCCCTCCGCTGCGGCGGGGGGCATAAAAATAAATAACCTGTCTTTGTATATTTTTAACCTTTACTGTTTAGTCCATTTTTGTTATATACTTTTGGCGTGGCTAGGTATATATACATTCCACAATTGTGTTTTTGTGCTATGATCATTTTTGTATTCTTGTCTTTCATTCTAGTATGACGTCCTTCTTTCGATTTGGAAACAAAGCCATGTTCTAATTACAATAAAACATAGGCTGCAAATGATTGACATCACAATTGGAATTGCAACGTCAGTTGTATTTTGAACAACGCCAAAGGTCGGAAATGGACAGTTTTGTTGATGTTGCTTGCTAGGAAATTAGATAAAATCATTCTAAAAGTAAGTTTACATATACATGTTATTTTTTTTTATCATTCAACTGTTGATTTTCTGTAATGAATTGGTTCATCAAATAAAAATGGCTGTCTTCTGAATGTGTATTATAGGTCCGCTTCGAAGTACAAAAGTTCTTAATATTCCTATCAGAATCGAAATAATTCTATCATTCCATGCTTTATGCTAATTTTAACATGGGTAGGCATTATATTTGTTGTTATGATATTGTAACTATTATATTTATTCAGTTGGCCTTATTTGTTCTGTGTGGCCTATTATATATTTTTACATTGTGTACAGTACAACCTATGACTTCCTCTTAGTAATGTCCACCCTCTTGTATGGTCACCATCGAATGGTGGCTATTTATTGGGGTATTCAATCTTGAGATCTTGGCCATTTATTGGGGTCATAAAACATAGGTTGATGTTTTATCTAATTATGTTACCTGTTGAAATCAATCAGGGTTGAAGTTTTCAGCTTGTATGTTTCATTAAAATTTACCTGTACAGGTAACTCAGGTTTCTTCTCAAATTGACATTTCACCTTTTCTTGAAAATGTAGAATAGAATAATGTTTTAGTCTTTGTTAATTCATATCATTTGTTGATTTTTCGGTCTTTAAATTTACATTATTTCCTTTTTTCTAATGTTTTTATTTTTTATGTTATTTTTTTTCTATTTTTTTTTTTTTTTGCTTCTTATTCTTTTAATTTCTTCTTGGAAAGAATCTTGAGTAGAAATGACAAAAATTCAAAGATAAGTTATTGACTAGCATTTGAAAACAAAACAGAGAATCCTTTAAATAATTTTTTTTTCAGTAAAAAAAAGTTCTTGTACATGATGTACATGTGATTCAATTGTTCGTTTGCATTAATCTGAGACTACTATAACACAGTGTTATAGTAGTCTCAGCATTAATAAATGAATTATTATTAATTATAACTTATAATCATGCAAATGATATGTTTAAAGGAACCATGAAACAAGTAATTTAACAAGCCTGTTTCTTAACAAATTAAAATTATCATATCAATCCTTTTATAATAAATTTTGTTAACAAAGTTGTACAATCTATTATCATGGTTATTATTCAGGAAAACTACAAATATCATTATATGGTATAGGAATAAACTATTTTTGTTTATCTTATATATTTTTCAAATCTCAAAACTGGAGTTGTGCATGAAGAATCACTAAAGAGACTTAAATTTTTCCAAATGGCTACCTAGTTATCATCAAATTTTGATAAATGCTAATCATAATGCTAATCATAATGAAAAATGTTCTTATCTTTGAATAAAGTAAATCTTATGAAAAGAAATTATTTAAAGAAAAAATTGTCTTGCTTTTTGAAACAATTGTAAACTTGTTGTTAACAGACAAAATTTGTCTTTAGAAAAAATAAAGTACACTTCTATATAGATTGTGACATTTTTATGGTATATTAATTAAATCACTTTTTGTTCTGTGTATTATATTGTCTAAACGGCAGGACTGGCATATATATATATGCATGATACATATTCTTGGTATACATTTGAAAAGAATATTTCACTCAACCCAGGCCTTTTGGATAAAGTTTATGATTGCAGGGACTTGAATGAATTAGATTCTTTAAAGCCCTTGATTAAAAATGAATTTTAAGAAAAAAATAAGAATATTTTTGAAAATAGAATAAAACTTATGATGAAGTCAGTAAACTCAATTGCTTCACTAAGTAAAGAATTAGTGGTCATATTTTAGAAATAGAAAATGGTGGATAAAAATTCCTATAGGATAAAGGATAGAATTGTTTGTAAAATTGACATAACAATATACGCGCAACTTAGAGATAATCTATTTGAAAATTGTTTACCTTCTCATAATAATGTCTCTGACCAGTTTATGAATAAAATCTTGAATCTTATGAATAAAGTCTTAACCAAGAACAAAAAGTAAAGGAAATGCTAAACCTCTATAACATCATGAACATGGAACATGTTTAAAATATTGGCTCCTTTATAAAATAAAGTCATTAGAACTGATGGCAGAAACCTAATAATTTTTCCATGTGTTTTGATTTCTTATAGAATTGTTATTTCTTTGCATTATAATGTTTGTTTTGTTGTTTTTGTCAGAAACTTCATTTAATTGTTATATGTTTATATGACAATAAAAATATTATCAAATTTTTCTGTAATGAATGTTTTGAATATACATGCATGTATTTATTCAACAGAGAAATAATGAATTGCCTAAATTTTATTAAAAATAAGTCCTAAAGATAATCTTAAACATTTGTTAAACAAACAATGTTAAATGCAGTAAGTATAAACAATTTTGATTTTAGAAACCCCCTTTCAATGGAAAAAGGCAGGGTGAAAGTTTGCATTATATAAGAAGATGGTATTCATTTATTATTCACTTGCCAAAAAATACATATAAAAAATAACTTATAATTTTCTTGTCATCATCACAGTTATTAAATATGACAAACACATATATTTTACCTGAGACACTTTACCTGTAAGTTATATAATTTTAACACTTCAATGCAGTCATGATTTCCCTTTATCATTGACTAGTTTTTGATTAATACCTTGTGTATTAATTAAGCAACAGGAGGTATAATGATGGACATTTAGGGCCATCATGGTGACCATATTTTTTATGGCCACCATTAATAAGATAATGTCACAGGTAGTACAAAATAATACACATTGTGTTACAACTATGCAGTTAAGAAATCACTGGAACAATCATTGATACTCATGGAATGATTAGAACTTTCTATTTCACTTACATAACCTTTCCAGAATGATCTTAACAAAAGATGCGTAATTTAAACATCTACAATTATCTAGAACTTTCTGTTACAAGTATTTAAATGCAGACCCTAAAGTTAGACACAGACAGAGATAGACTTAGACATCGATAGACATCAACATTCTCAGCAGTTGGATTGACACTTTTATTTAAAACTACATCAAACTAGATTGTGACCTATTGGATATAATATTCTGTGGATTCCGAGAAGATTTCCGGATAAAGAAAAGATAAAAGATCAGACATATATTTTGACAGTTAAGTTGACATTTCTTTTTGTGTAATACTTCTTGTAAACTTGTGTATAATAAATCTTGTTAAATTTTATTATTGATTTGTATCATTTGTTGGCTACAATTAAAAGGCGATTTCTGGCGTAACATTGTCAATATTTTACACCTCGCCAACGCTTGGTATAAAGATATTGACAAATATAATGCCTACCCATGTTAAAATGAGCATAAAGCATGGCATGAAAGAATTATTTCTTAATTTTTGATTATGTACTTTGTCTATAGAGTGGCTATATGCCACTTTGTTTTTCTTTGTTGAAATAGTTATTTGTTTTTATAGTGATTAAGATTATAGCACAATGTGGACTGCTGTGTACCCCAATTTTGACATTTTTACCTTTTATGTCTGTTTGTTTTGCTCACACATTGTTGTCAATATAATGGAATTCCAAATGACTGTCATACAAGTGAGAGGTTTAGCTAGCTATTAAACCAGATTTAATCCACCATTTTCTACATAAGGAAATGCCTGTACCAAGTCAGGAATATGACAGTTGTTTTCCATTCGTTTGATATGTTTGAGCTTTTGATTTTGCCATTTAATAAGTGACTTTCCATTTTGAATTTTCCTTGGAGTTCAGTATTTTTTTTTTATTTTACTTTTTTCTTCATTTTCAGAATAATTTCCTGAAACCTGTATGACAGAGCGATGGACATATGCATCTCTATACATTGTATTTTCCTGCCAACTTTCTAAAATCCTTATTAAGAACAAAAGGACCTTAGGCATACCTATGCATGTCATTAGTGTACTTAATTTGAACATTTATGGTTTAGAATGTTATAATGTATTTTTCACTCCTCTGAATGCCTTTTTTAAAAGTATTTTGTCTAAATAATTGAGTTTTATAAGGGTCAGGTCAACACCTCTCATGGGGATATCCCCCATAAAGCGGGAAAGTTAGCAGGTCTGAATTTATACCCCCACCATTTAAGTCAGGAGTATAAGGACCATTCATGGACTATGATCTCCCACATCTGATTCTGAACAAGCTTCCTTACTACAGAGAAAGTGATCAAAATTGATGTTTTTCCATTAACAGTATAAACATAATTAAAGCCAAGCTTTTTTTCTTGAATGGATCACTGATAGAAAATGTACAAAGGAGAGAACCTCCAATTACTTTGTTCTATATGTGTCATACTTGGTAAAAGAGAATTAACACAGATTTTAGTTAATGCAAATGTGACTCTTAAATGTAAGCCTTACGTTGGGACTTCATCTTGTGGGATATATCCATCTTTCACTTTACGTGGCTTTCTCCATGTACCATCAGGACGCCTTGATGCAGGAATAAACAATTCACCTGCAATAAAGAGTTATACACAGTTTAACTTAACTGTAATCATGCATTTTATCAAAACCCAAAACTAAATAAATGTGGAATGTGTCCATGGGACACAGATGATGCCCCCGCTTGCATATCATATAAAGTTAAAAAGGGACATAACTGAAGAACAGTAAAAGTGACGCTACCCAAATTTGAACTTGATCTGAGTTTTGTGGTAATAAGTATTGTATATAAGTTTCATAGCATTTGGTTGAGGCAATCTTAAGTAAGAGAACGGAAACGAAAAATTCAGCAATTTTTCCATTTGTAAAGGGGCATAACTCTAAAACGGTTAAAGTGACACCACCATAATTCAAATTTGATCTGTATTTTGTGTTAATAAGCATTGTGTATAAGTTTCATAGCATTTGGTTGAGGCAAACTAAAGATAGAGAACGGAAATGAAAAATTCAGCAATTTTTCCCTTTGCAAAGGGGAATAACTCTAGAACGATTAAAGTGACACCACCAAAATTCAAACTTGATCTGTATTTTGTGGTAATAAGCATTGTGTATAAGTTTCATAGCATTTGGTTGAGGCAAACTAAAGATAGAGAACGGAAATGAAAAATTCAGCAATTTTTCCCTTTGCAAAGGGGAATAACTCTAGAACGATTAAAGTGACACCACCAAAATTCAAACTTGATCTGTATTTTGTGGTAATAAGCATTGTGTATAAGTTTCATAGCATTTGGTTGAGGCAAGCTAAAGTGAATGAACGGAAACGAAAAATTCAGCAATTTTTCCATTTGTAAAGGGGCATACATGTTACTCTAGAACGGTTAAAGTGATGCCACCAAAATTCAAACTTGATCTGTGTTTTGTGGTAATAAGCATTGTGTATAAGTTTAATAAGATTTGGTTGAGGCAAACTAAAGTTACAGAACGGAAACCAACTTTGGGATGTACGGATGGAGGTACAGACGGACAAGGGTAAAACTTAATGCCCCTCCGCTAAGGCGGGGGCATATAAATTATAAGGGGAAAATAAGTGATTTTATTTTAAGTTTATGAAAACTCTGAATACACTTACCAATTTATTGATTGTTTCATTCTCTAAATTCTTTCCGTAAACTCAAATATGAATGACTCCAGCAAGTTTTATATTTTGCCAAGTATTGCCCAGTATATTTCCCAGTTGAACATGGGTTTTCCAAACATTTCCCATTCGACTAGACAATATGGTCATGACAAATAAACCCATGGTTGTACTTGTATGACCTATGGGTACATTTTAGGATGTTTGCTACTCTATTTGGAGTATTTCAAAATAAAAAGCTTTTTAATAGACTGTTCGTGTTATAAATTGATAGTATATAAATGAAGGAACTAAAAAAGCAGAAAAAAATGAAGGATCCGTGTGCTTGTTTTCGAGATACAAGCCATTGAAATTTTTGGTGGAAATAATCTTCTAGATTTTCATACATTTAACAATGGCACCTTTTTCTTTCACCAAAACAAAATATACACATATAAGTAAATAAAAAAGGATTTAATAAGATTTTCAAATAAGGATTTTCAAACTATATGTAATAAAATTCTGAAAATTCAACAAAGAAACTGAAAGTAAAGGTTAGCGCAAGGCAAAATTGCTCCTTTTTTAATGGCACTACATGGATAAAACCAGAGGATTCTGAATATCTGGCAAAAACATCAAAAACAAGAGGAGTGAACATTCTAAGTACATTTTCCTTATTGAAATAGACCAAGTGTTTAAGAATCATACCCTGATCATGACAATGAAATGGACTTCTAATGTCCCTTCTTTTTCTTCTTTCACAAATGTTTCTTTTCTTTTAAATGTGAAATAAATACTAATTATTCAAAAGTGTTTTGGTTCAAACTTATAGGTATACAATAAAATAAAAAACAATTTTGGGGTTTTTTTTTATAATTTTTTCTTGAAAAACATGTTTTTTACACCCTTTTTGAAAATTAAGCATGTTAAGGCATCTTCTTTTAATGGTAAATATAATTATTGACCCTCAAATAAACAATTGGATTTGAGGATTAAAATATCATGGCTAAGAAAAGTATTGTAATATTTTTTTAACAATGTTATTTAATTCATATAGGATGCTTAATTATTGTACCATTAATAATACTAAGTAAGATTATATTTAATTCTGACTTTTCTGACATTAATGAAGGAGGATCAGAACTTTTGTTAGTGATGCCAAAATACCCTTGTGCAAAAATGGAACTGTGGTATTCATGTACAAATTGTATATAAAATTGAGAATGGAAATGGGGAATATGTCAAAGAGACAACAACCTGACCAAAGAGCAGACAACAGCCGAAGGCCACCAATGGGTCTTCAATGCAGCGAGAAAATCCGCACCCGGGACATATACATATACATGTATTCTAAAAAAAAGTTAGTGAAATAGGGAACTTAAATTATTTTAATCAGATCCATGGGACGCAACAGATCTTACTGTTTTACTTCAAATCAAATTAGTAATATTTCATGAATTTTTCTAATATAAAAACTACAAAAAATGTATATTGATTGTCATTGTTTGTTGTCTGCAATATTTGTTTTTTATGCATTTAGTATAATAAAGGTCATTGGTTTTCTCTTTTGATCTGTTTCACATTTGGTAAAACTACTGCCTTTAACATGTTTAATAGCTTACTATACATGTACATGCTATATGGTACAGGTTTTGCTCTTTGTTGAAGGCTGTATGCTGACCTGTTTTGTTTCGTTTTTATGCAAGGTGAAATATGTTCAACACATTAAAGTTCCGCTTGGACAATCAACAAAGGTGTTAATTAAAGGTCACCATTAACATGTCATTTTAACTGTTATACAAACAAGTATGTTAACACAGCTTTAATCTTTTTTGAAAATGATTAGGTTGCATAATAAATACATCCCATTCGAATTGTTATCGTTAAGTCTGCATCTTTAGAAAATTCTTAATTTCGAACTTCCAGACATCGGGGTCAATTTACATTTATTTTATATCGACAGGGCTATAAAGTTTACTTGACATAACCAAGTATTCGAATCAACCAAGTTCGACTCATCAGATGTAACTATGCATTGATCAAACGGGAATTTTACCTGGACTGAGCAATTACTTCGACTCATCCGGTTTTCGACACAACCGAGTTCAACACAACGAGGTTTGACTGTACATCTTTGTCCATTATTCTTAATGGATAGTCATGATAGTTGTCTAATTTGCAATTATACAGCTTTTGTTACCTATTCTGACATCGGACTCTGACTTCTTTTAAACTGAGTTTTAATGTGTGTATTGCTATGTGTTTCTTTATTCTACATTGGCTAGAGGTATAGGGGGAGGGTTGAAATCTCACAAAACATGTTTAACCCCGCTGCATTTTTGCGCCTGTCCCAAGTCAGGAGCCTCTGGCTTTTGTTAGTCTTGCATGTTTTTTAATTTTAGTTCATTTATATGTTTTGGAGTTTAGTGTGACGTCCATTTTCACTGAACTAGTACACAATTTTATTTAGGGGCCAGCTGAGGACCATCTCCAGGTGCTGGATTTTCTCGTTGCGTTGGAGACCCATTGGTGGCCTTCGGCTGTTGTCTGCTCTTTGGTCGGGTTGTTGTCTCTTTGACATAGTCCCCATTTCCATTCTCAATTTTAGCATCTTCTTTAAGTTCTTATTTCTATATACACATGTATACAGTATAATATGCAAGTGTGTTTAACTAAAATTAAATCAGTTGTCTTCACTTCGTAACAAAATATTTTGTCATTTTATCATGTTTATGACAAATTACAAGTTTCATGTAATAGTTGGTGAAAGATGATTTAAATGTTGTTTTATTTAACTTTTTAAATTAGGGTCTCACATTCATGACATTGAGAATGCAGGAGCCCTCTAGTTTTCACTTTACCCATTCATCTGTCTGTCTGTCTCTCAACATTTTTATAAACACAAAAACTCCAACAGTATGGTAGGACAGCATTGAAAATTGCACTGTTGTTATGTATATATATAATATGTAGGCATGGTAGGTGTGCATATAATACTTGTGAAAATAGCAAGAAATCTCAATAAACAGCTGCGCCACAAGCGCATGATACGCCCATCGTCTTGTGTGTGAAGTTTTATGCAATAATCATAAATAGTTTCTGAGATACGGCGCAACATGTGAAAAACCACCCTTTTTATACAAAAAAACTCAACAACTCTAAAATAAAATTTTGAATCATCACCAAAATGTATACAGATCTTTAGATTAATATAACTAAGAAGTGTGTAAAGTTTTAAGCAATAAGCATAAATCGTTTTTGAGATACGGCGCTACATCTAAAAAACACACCCCTGTTTTAGTTATAAAGTCCCGTAACTCAAAAAGTTTTATAATTTTATTTTCACCAAAAAGTATACAGATCGTTTGACCATCATAAGAAACATGAGAAACAACTATTTTAAGTTTCATGAAATTTGGATAAGTTGTTCTCAAGTTATGGTGCGACATGTTTACGAACATGACGAAGGACAGACGCACCGGACATTTGTATACCATAATGCGACTTTGCGTCCCTTCAAAATTTGTATAGGTGTATAGGATATTATAAAAGGGTATTAAGGTAAAAAAAAGATAAAAAAAGTCAAGAGCCTTGAGGAGGAACAGTCTGAACCGGTTAACTCTCTTGCTGCCAGAGGGACATATGTGTCCATACTGGTTGTGCCGGAGGGACACATATGTCCATGTTTTGTTTTATGCAAGCTACTCATCAGTGCTGTATCTCTTTCATATAAAATTACGAAGATTAAACAGTGTAATATTTTTCTTCAATAGGTCCCAAATGTAACATCAAGGCGTGATGTAATATATCGAATGACGTCATTGTTAGACATTTGACGTCACAGTCGTCCAGCTGTCGTTTTTTCTGGCACACGAAATGCCACTTTGCGAAACGCAACCTTGTTTTTGTAAAACGACCGGCAGCAAGAGGGTTAAAAATCCTCGAAAATTCTTTTTCAGTTATTACCTGTCGCTTCGTCTTTTACTACGCCTGTTCTCTCTATGTATGTTTCCTTTTCTGTCATAACTAAATACTAATAATGTTTATGCCCTAGATATTAAAATGTTTGCAGTTCGCACCACTTTCGAATGCTAAAGAATATTCGAAGTTATCTCCCATGTCATTTCATTATAATTTTAAAATAACGCCGTAATTTTTCCGCGTATGCACATCGTAAATATCCCAGAACGGGTTGGAGTCTTTTCCCTTCTTCTTTAACACTATGTCGTATTTAATCCCCCCTAATTTTCTAGGGGGGTGGGGGGTGGGGGACTTCGATATTGAATTGATATGGGGGGCCGCAAGGGTTCTGTTACCCAACCCTTTTCATATAATTGGTCGGGTTTCGTGTGTGGTGTGTTAGAAATGGGGTCAGACCTATAACCCGACAGTCTCATAATCCGACAGTCCTGTAGTCCGACAGTCCTATAATCCGACAGCCCGATAGTCCGACAGTCCTATAATCCGACAGCTCGATAGTCCGACGCGCGGTCACTTGTCTCTGAAATATATGCCTATATAGACCTGGAACGTTTGTAAACTGATATATTTTTTCACACAGAAAATTGTCGAATCAGTACGTCAGTATGACGTCTTGTACAGGGCCGCACTGATCCCACACGAACCAGATGAACTTTCACACCCTACACGTTCATACCAAAAAGTCCGTTCGCACCCTACGCGTTTGGTTTTGTTTCTTTATGAAACAATGAAAAAAATAAATATTTATAGCAATATACTAACCAAAACTCGATTTTTTTCATTGTTTCATAATAAATTGACATTCTGAAAACGTTTTTTTGTGTTGATTAAATCTAAAATCATGTTTTGCTTACAGAATTGCTATTTTGTATTTTTTTTCCAATGGAAGTAGAGCGATTTATATTGCCACGGAAAAGCAGTGATAAGATATTATTTTGATGACAGAAAAATTGACGCAATTTATTGAAAATTTCATTTCAAATCATGAAATATGAAACATCTTCTGAAAGTGTTATTGCATCTTGAAAATTTGAGATAATGGCACTATTCCTATTTTATCAAAACTTATGCTCTTTTAAGAACAAGAGAAAAGATAAAAAAAATATTTATTGCTTCTATGTAATTCAATCCGATGTAGTCGTTTCATATCTTCGGGGCGAACGCCCCTCAGATATGAGAAGAATACATCTAATACATGCGACATATCACATTCAACCACATGATACGTTATACATGCACGTGCATGCGCATGTACAAAATGTATGTAAACAGACATTCTCGTTATCAACATCGACATGATTAATATATTAAGGTACCATTTGATTTTTATGGAGGTTTGGGCTTGGATGAAAAATTTTGTCCTGTATTTTATTTTTTCTAGATGTAATATCTGTCCTGCCTTTTTATTTTTCACTCTATTCGGTCCTGCCTTTTTTATTAGTTTATCCTGACTTTTATTTACATAAATTGTTTTTAGATAAGTTGTCATTCTGCCTTATTGCCAAGTTGCTTATCCTGACTTTTTTTTAACTCAAAACTCCTTTCCTTTATTTCAAATTTCATCCCCAAAAAAAAAAAATCAAACGGTAGCTCCCTAACTTTTCAAATAGTATAGGATTTAATTTTTATACCATTTTAACGCATTCCATTTTTTTTTAATTTTTAAACACTGCTGGCGTTTCGACAGTGTGCTAATAAGCTTATATGAAGACGAGATCCATACCCTTCGCAGCAACACGGTTTCGTGTCGGACCATCGGACTGTCGGATTAACGGACTGTCGGGTTATCGGACTGTCGGACTATCGGTCTGTCGGACTACTGGACTGTCGGAATTTCGGGGTGTCGGATTATAGCTACGCTCCCGTTAGAAATACCAAAGTGTCAAAAGAGGGAAAATTTGTGGATAAAAACACAGCTGGGAACGCCAAGAAAGTTACAGGGCTTTTCATATAACAAGTAATGTGAACTTTATTGACCTTATCATATATTTCTGATATAGTTTTACCCCAACTATTCACATATTTTCAAGCTGGAAAATGTGACCTATTCCAGCGGCACGTCCAATCACCTTGTATATAGGAATTTTAAAAGTGCCCCCCCTCCCCGAGAAAGAAACAAACTATTTTTGTCAATTCCCTTCTGAAACAACTCCTGGAAATGTGATTCCTTAATTATGTTGGTGTTATTAGGGCCCACATCGAGGAAGCGGGAGCTCCTACAATTTTCACTTTGTCCGTCTGTCCGTCCGTCTGTCTATCTGTCTGTCCATCCGACAATGACTTTAATAAATAGATTGTCATTGATAATTTTATTTTTCTTTCACTATTTGTTAAATGACTGCCATCATACATATAATATAAAAAAAATAGTTAGCTCGAGATTTAACGAAACTTGATATTATTTAGTATCGTCCTTCCATTCACCTATATCATCCTCTTCTTCTTCTTCTTCTTCTTCTTCTTCTTCTTCTTCCGTTTGCAATTCAGTCCACCATCTGGTGTATTTTCGAACTGAGGCTCAATAAATTTCGTATCACGGCTTTGAGATGTACCGATTAGTAGGTTGTCTGCATATTGATATTGTAAAATATCAGCTGCGAGTCACAATGTGAAATTTTTGTCGAGTGAGCGCAGCGAACGAGTTCAAAAAATAAAAATATTTCAGATTGTGTCGAGCAGCTGATATTTTACAATATAAATATGTAGACTACCAGATAATCGATTTATCGGGTTGTATTTGCGTATTTTGCATGATGGAAACATGTGTTTTCTTTGTTTCACCAGCAAACCGGAAGATGACTTGATAAGTTCGGGTCAAACTTGTCAACGCCGTTCATTCGTTATGAAGTCGTTGATATGTCCGGGTCAAAGTTATCAAGGCCGGGTCAACGTACTTGACGTTTTTTTTTTACATATAGATATCGTAAGATATCAGCCGCTCGACATAATGTAAAGCTCAGGTTCGATGCAAGTACGGTTTAAAGAAAAAGCTGTGGTAATTTAGTACCAATAATCCGAATTTGTTGATATGAAATGTAAATTGGGTTTATTTTGGTAACCATATTCTAAAAATATTAGAGCACTTTCAAATGCAACACAAGTTAAAAGATTGTTGAAAAAAAATATAATCACTCTCAGACTGGCAATTTGCGTCATTTATGACCTGTCACGTCAAGTTCCGTATCATATTTTAGTCTCATTCAAATGTTACCGACTATCTTAACATGTTGCATTTAGACTAGTGGCCTTTCAAAGTGATCAAGTCTACAATATAAAGAACCTACTTCTATTAGTCTATACAAAAACAAATGCCAGAAGTAACAACTTGTTAGCTTTTAATGTGTTTTCTGCATTTATTTCAATCGTTCATCATCAATTTCTTTGTTTGTCGAAACGTTTCAGATTTTTCATCAACGCCGTATTGTTTTTAGAAAGGGACGTAACACCAATACTTCCCGTGTATTAAAATAAGCCCCGCCTACTAACTCCATATGAAATATACGTACACGGTCTACACGCGGTAGCTTTTAACGAATAATATTCCTAGAAATGTATAGAAGGTAAGATAATATTGATACTTGAGATGAATTTGGATCAGTATATGCCAAAATACCTTTTGATCAGGAATATACTTGCCTCGTTACTTTGTCTTTGGTGAAATCGTTGCATCTGTATCTGTATCCAACGAATTTCTGCCAGTAAAGGCACATCTACTTATTTAAAGTAAATGTTACTATATAATACTAGTCATGATCTAAAAATCACAATTGTCACTGAATTCCACCACCAGTATATTTTAACTTAACCTATCACATTATATTTACAGAGTTCATGAATTTCATATAATATATATATATGTGAAAGATGAGGCGAGTCTCTTCAACTATTTACTGTGACTTGATTGGAAGTGTTGCTGTCCACCTAGTGCAGTTCATTTAAAATCATGGTTCAACTGCAATTATGCCATTTAAATCAAAATTGTTCAATTAGTCCGAAATATCAACCCTCAAAAATAAAGTTTTTGTAAAAGAAAATCACCTATTCATATACACGATTGGCCAACAGTAGCTTCAGAAAAGAAGTGGGGGAATTATTTTCCATTTAGTTTCAATGATATCGATGCCGCGACGTTTGCTATCTGATCAGTTTTAACTAAGGATAGTTTGTTCGGATGGTCTCCAATCATTAAATTGGCCAATTAAGATCGAAGATTACAATTAGTCATATTTTTCATCGGACCAAAATCAAATTATTACCAGTTGTAGGGGACAATCCGTACATTAGCCCTGCAATGTATCATTAGTATAGTACAAATAAGCCATGTGATTTCACAGAAGGAAGTGAAGTTTGATTTTCCATAGTGTTTCCATTTCGCATTCTAATTTCAGACGAGAAGATTTTTTTTTTGAATTCGAAGGTCTAACGACGGATGGTCGGAAGGACAGACAAATGACGTATATAACGTGACACTTATCATCGACGGTATATGAAAACGAGGTAACTTTTTATCCTTTATTTTGCTCTATCTTTGATGTTGTAGTCCTGTTCGGTCTTTCATATTGTAGTTTATCCTGCAATCAGCCTTGTATTGTACAAATAACAGGTACACAAATAAAGTTTTGCTTTATTTGTACTTGTACAAATAAAGTCTCCTGTTACCCCACTTCCATGTTGAGCAAGCAGTAATGTGGATATTTCTTTTTACGTACCAGTTCATTTTGGGGCCCTCTTCGCGGTCCGCGTTAACACTTTGTCGATTTCTTTGAAAAGTTAGACCATGATTTAGATTTTAACAACTAAAGCTTCAAGTGTTTGGAGTAAATTTCAGGATAAAAACAATATATGTATTGTCGAAAATATAAAATTTATTTGTACTGCTGCGAAACAGGAGAAAAGCTCGGCAAGCCTCGCTTTTCGTCCTGTTTCTAAAGCTCATACAAATAAATTTTATATTTTCCGACAATGTACATATATTGTATATGTATTGGATTTGAAAAACGTTATCATGACATAACCCTTTTTGATCAAAGAATCCGATATCATAAATGAGTCAAAACTTTTCTAAAATTTATAACTATATAGGTTATTGTATGCACACATATTGCCGTTTTATTGGATCGCAAAACTTTATTACTGCAGGTCAAAAAACAACCAAAGCGAATGACTTAAGAAGACGCAGTTTGTACCTATAATTGCTATAAAATATAAATGATTGAGAAATTTAAGGTAACTAGAAATATAATACTGTACTGTAGTTTGTACACCTTAAAATAGAACAAATAATTAATGTGAATTCGAGCCAAATGGTAGTTTGTGGACCTTTGTGTCATCTTTTAAAACTATGTGGATCTCAGCATCACTTCGGTAATTGATTTATGTTATGGTTTACAGATATGTATCGTCCTTGATAAACAACAAAAACACAGAAAACATTCATTCAAATCATATATTCATATATATTCTAAAACACTATATTTTATACTGAATATTCATATAACAGGATCAGTTAAAAGCAATAGTCTATTACAACGCCATGTTTATAGTTAGCCACATTAAAAATATTGTGTCCAAATGTCTATTCCATAATCCACATATTCATTCATAAAATCTCATATCGAATTATATCCAGCCTTTGATTTTGCTGTATTGAAGGTCAACGAAAATCCTTCCTGAAAATCATAACAAATCATTTTTTGACGAAAAATCTAACATATAATAAAATAATGTATTTTCATATTAAGGATGTACTTAGGTGAAATTAAAAAAAAATAGAATTTAAAATTGATATATAAGTCAAAACAGAATTAGTAAAGAAACAAAATAAACTAAAAATATTGAAAGGTTATGGAACTCCTTTACGAGATATTTATTTTTTTTAAATGGCGGGAAAAGGCTGACTCGGAATTTTACCTTATATTTGCATTGGTATTATTTGGGTCTCAAATTGAAAGCAAAGAAATCTAGAATCTGCTTAAATTTCGTTAAATGACCTGTTATGAGCTATTGAAGTCTTATATAAAAAGAAAAATGGGTGTTATGGGGCAAAATATTTTACCCTGTATCGTAGGAAAAAAACAAAGGAGTCCGAACATTTGACAAAATTCCTAAACCTCACCTAAGTGCATCCTTAACGATGATTATGACTTGATTATGTAATCAAAGGGTGTCAGGACAGGAGTCATAATGATTACTAGTAATTTAATCTAGTATGCTCTTCGGTCAAAAAATAATTGAAACCATCTCCCATTGACCAGCAAGGGAGAATAGATAGAAAGGATATGGGGTATCTTTCCATTACACAACATCAGTATGATGTTTTTAACTCCTTTTTTATTGAAATTTTAAAGATAAAAATGTAAATAGGAGGCAATCTATTACATGTCTATTAAAGTGATAAAAAGTGCCAGTGTTAACATATATAGATCAATTTATGAAAATCAAATTAGATCAAACATCGCATGAATCGCAATATTTTTTTTTAATGAACATTGATTCGAAATTCTGCTTATTTCCCATTCAATTGTTGGAAATAATGAGATTTTTTTATGTATCGCTTTGTCTTTTTAAAAGTCGTAAGGTAAAACTCAACAAAAAGATTGCAGTGAAAGTATTCGGAATAACATGAAATTCAGCATGAAACCAGCTAGATGTGTTGACAGGCTTGAGATATTCATGCATAACCGATTTGAGCTGGTTAATCTTCAGTTTCCGATTAAACAGAAAGGCATCTGATGAATATAAAGCAATTGATACACAATAAGAGAAAGCATGCGTACCTTAATCAAGCCTGGTAATGCCACCCAGAAACCAAAATTAGGTATTCTGTCTTTGCCCTCAGCCTTTTTCACAGCTGTTTGGAATGCGAAACCTCCGATAAGGTAAACAAATAATAACACAACAACTCTGAAATGGGTAGTGAAATCATTTTAAAGTTTGAAAACTTAAAATATATTTCTTCGTAAATTAGAAATGATTTAGAGCCTGAGCTTGTATAATTGTTAAGAGTAAATTTAGGCTATTTTGTCGGAGACAACGTCAGTTTGATAGTAAAATTCGTAGTACAGAATTATTCATTCGACAAAAGTACATTTATGCTTTTTCTTATGCATATCTGTCGTATTTGTGTTTAATCATCTATAGTATTGTATGACTATAAAAGTTCTCTTTTCTCATTGGCTTAAAACGTAAGAAATTTTCTTTGATGAAATGTTACATTCAACGCGGGAAAAATCACGAATGAACGATTCTATCCTACGCATTTTTCATTCAAAATGACGTGTTGTCTCCACCAAAGGTGCTGTTTTATTGACATAAAATTCATATCAAATGTGTTTTTTATTATTTGATAAATCCGTGTATATAATTGAAAAAAACATAATAACGCCAAAATAAGCCGGAATTCGTGGATGTATATTGCAACCAAAAAATACCCTCCATTTGGCTATACTTTAGGTCCTTTTTGGTTTGATCCGCTCTTCAACATTTGTATTATATTTTGGATATTCCAATACATTCTGGCCTCGAGCATCACTGAAGAGACATTATTTGTCAAATTGCGCTTCTGTTGCATCAAAATTAGTACCGTTCATATTATTCCAACGTTTAAACAGATGCACACATCATTAATGTTCTGAACATATTAAAACGATTTTGGTGATTCTAAGTTAATACTAATTTTCAAAACTCATTTGCCGATGTATTCATATAATTCCTATTACAGATTTTTCTAGTAGACTTGGATGAAATAATGAACACTCTTCTTTTGTTCATTTATGACACGTTAAGATTTGAATATATTGCTTTGCATGGGACAAGAACTTACGACAGACAAGACAATTTCAACGGTAAGATATACTGATTTCTTCTTCAAAGGTACAGAGTTGGTAAAATCAATCTGAATATTTACAAAATCCATCCGTTTCGTGAGATAGCATGTCTGGCAATTTTCAGCGTTTTCCATTTTGCCCTTTATTCTTCGAATTTTGCATTTTGCGCGAATCAAAATTGAAGAGCTCCATCTTTGATTCGACTTTGAAGGAAAGCTATCATATCCAGGTTCTAAGCTGAAACGCGGATGCAACGGAAATTGTGAGGGAACAAGATTGTTCCAAGCCAAAAAGATAAAACAAACAACAAAAAACCAGCAATAGTTTTGGTGATTATCAAATATTTTGATGGGCATGACGGACAAAAGGTCTATTATCAGACCGGCTTTTCTCAATGGTTTAATTTCAGATCTATTTATTTTCTAAAAGTGAATAAATACAGTTTACACAATACACATGGTGTGGTAATAGGATAAGCTTGCATAATTTGGTCAGTTATCATCTCCCATTCATAGCATTTTAAAGAATAATACATGTTCACTAACTTAATATTTCGCTTTTATAATTACATAATGATAAGAATGGATCCACCAGACAGACCACCACTGGAACCGGACGTGTCTTTAGTTGGACATGCGTATTTGCTAGCCAAATACAAATACTGAAAAGAATAAAGATATCATTTTCATTTGAAAACTTATACGTAAGCTAACAACTCATAAAAGTACAAAACTACTCTCCTTATAATGCGGCTTTCAAACATTGCCGATTATGGCTTCCGTTTGAGATCAAATAGCGCTAAGACACTAAAAGTTTAAAAATCGGATTACTATCCTCATTGATCTGGAATGTCCTAACATTGTCTTAACGAAGTCGTATAGGTTCGTAACAGATTCGTACGGACCGGATATAGTCCGGAGAGGTCGGTCAAGCACCCCGACAGTTAGGTGCGTCCCGTAACATTCGGGGAAACTCAGCCGATTTTGTCTAGTCGGATAACAATCTTAACTATATCGTGACAGATTCTGATGTATCGTATTGAAATCGTAACAATGTTCTGTGTTTTCTGGACGTTGTCCTCTGGAACATGCTGTTATTTTGCCGATTGAGTCCAGATTGCTTCCAGATCTCGCCGAATGCGAACCGTCTTTGCCGAAACGGTTGCGGATAAAATCACGTTATTAATACGAAATTCGACAATGATACCCACGTCAGAGTCCCGACAATTACAGAACACAATACGACTGATTCCAGAGAAAGCCGTGTGCAATGCGGTACAACAGGCTGTGAAAGTTTTCTAACGGATATCTTCCGTCAGCGTCGGATCACTGTCTGGTCACTGTCTGATCTCTGTCGGATCACATTCGGTAAAATCGGGACGCTGTCGGGTCAGATTTGGTCGTTTTGTACCATGCAAAAGATACAAATCGGATTAGAATCGGATTGAAAACGGGATAATCGAGACCAATTCGGTTTGAAACGGCTGAATTTGGACGCTTCCTGAACAATATATGATTGTTGTCGTGATTCAATAAATGTTTTTACAAATTCTAATTAAAGTTTGAATTTCCTGCCACGATTCACAGGATCTTGATGAGACTTTTGACAAATTTTAATCGGGAATGGTCCTGTCAAGGACGGCAGTAAAAATCGTGAATGTGTGACCCCAGCTTAATACACCCATCACACTAGGACCAAGATCCCACTACGACCTCAGAAATTATGAAAAATTTCGGAAGTCGTAATAAGATAGTGGTGATCGTGGTAAGGTCGTAGTAAGGACGTGCCAAGGTCTTCATGATCGTGGAGGTCCACGACCAACTTTTAACATGCTCAAAAACATTCGTATTGCAGTCGTGGTCAACACTAGCCGTAGTAGAAGCGTAGGAAGGTCGTAGTAAGGACGTAGTAAGATCGGGATGGGTGTAGACGTATCGTATTGGAAATTTTGGTGCAATCGGGAAGCTAATGGAAAAGATTTCGCTGCGACCTTACTACGATTTCACTGCGACTATCCCGATTCGCTGTACGTCTTTATTGCGCTTCTACTACGATATTGATACGATTATACTACGATAATGAAGACAATAGCACGCTGCTACCAAGCGTTTGCCGTCCTTACTACGATACTACTACGTCATAATCACGATAATTGCACGACCTCATTCTGTTGATATAAAAAACGGATGCAATAACTTCTACCTGTAGTTCAACCATGGACACACATGAGCAAAACCTACTTCTGCAATCTTTAATTCAGCTGCACTGTATCGATTTGGCTGATCAGGCTAAAATTTTAGTTATAAGAAGTAGAAGACATACTAGACAACGTAGGTCCTGTTGGATGCGCCCTTGGCTTTTTGTTGAAAGAGGACTCCATTTTGGGCATTACGACCGACTCATGAAAGAATTAAGGATGGAGGATCAACAGTTATTCTTTATTTTTTTAAGGATGCCTCCAGAAATGTTTGATGGACTTATGAACAGAGTAAGTCCTCGAATTCAGAAGAGCACTAGATCCAGGTCTGAAAGTTGCTTTTTCCTTAAGGCACTTAGCTTCTGACGATATGTATCCAACCCTTTAGTCCGATTTCAGAGTCGCGCGCAATACTATAAGTACTTTTATTCCTGAGGTGTGCCAGGCAATTGTACGGCAATATAAAGACGAAGTCATATCCTGTCAAACAGAACCAAATAGATGGCGAGCTATTGCCGAAGAATTTCATAGAAGAAGGAACGTGCCACACGATTGTGGTGCACTCGATGGAAAGCATGTTGCTATTAGAAGCCCGCCTCAAAGCGGATCCTTGTTTCATAACTATACAGTTTTTTTCTTAGTGGTCCTTGCCTTGGTGAATGCAGACTACAAATTTCAATGGATAGATGTGGGAGGATATGGTTCCTAGATTTACAACGCGGCAGAATTAGAGGAGTGTTTGGAAAATTAGACTATTGGATTTCTAGAGTCAGATCCCTACCTAATGACGACCTGAACATACCATACTTCATCTTGGGTGACGACGCATTTGGGTTGAGAACTAATTTGATGAAGCTATATTCTAGAGCGCAGTGACAACGATGTGGAAACGTAGTGGAGTCGTGGGTCGATCGTAGTAGACTCGTATTGAGATCGTAATGCGATCGGGAAGGTCTTGATAGAAGCGTACAGAGATCGTGTAAGTCGTGGTAAGGTCTTATTAGAAGGACGTAGCACGAGCTTGACAAGATCGTAACTAGAACGTGTTACTGTCAGTGGCGGATGGGGGGAGAGTTTCGGGGTTGGAACCCCCCTTTTTTTGACGATCAATGCTTTAGAATTGGGACATATGGTTTGAACCCCCCTTCTTTATACTGGATTAGGAACTCCCCCTTTTAAAAATGGCTGGATCCGCCCTTGACTATCGTAGCGAAATCGTAGCAGGATCTTATCTAGATCATAGCAAGGTCGGGGTATGAACGTGAAAACTATGAAATATTGAATATTCAAGCCGACCATACCACGATCTTATTTTTTATAGATCGTAGTGGGATCTTCGTAGTCTTGGTTTAGTGTGACTGGGGATTTTCTTTTGACGATTTAACGAAACACTTTATTTTACTTCACTTGCATGTCATGCAAGGCATCTCCAGAAGAATTTAAAGTTCTGCTGTAGTTGTGATGACCTTCTTTACTTTGACATAGAAATCGTCAGATAAAACCATTTGAGAAGTTTTTACAGCAAAAGAGATGACTTCTTTTTTTACGATAGTGAAATCTCAATGTGTATGTAACAACGTTCAGAATTTGACATATGCATCATATAGTCACAGTTGAAACGCTGTTCTATAACAAATGGAAACGGAAACCATTACTAGTGAAACTGAAATTGTCTGCTCTTCTGTACTATTTCTGTTCATCCGTTGGTTTAACTGAGATTGTCTGCTCTTCAGTACTATTTCTGTTCATCCTTTGGTTTAACTGAGATTGTCTGCTCTTCTGTACTATTTCTGTTCATCCGTTGGTTTAACTGAGATTGTCTGCTCTTCTGTACTATTTCTGTTCATCCGTTGGTTTAACTGAGATTGTCTGCTCTTCTGTACTATTTCTGTTCATCCGTTGGTTTAACTGAGATTGTCTGCTCGTCTGTACTATTTCTGTTCATCCGTTGGTTTAACTGAGATTGTCTGCTCTTCTGTACTATTTCTGTTCATCCGTTGGTTTAACTGAGATTGTCTGCTCTTCAGTACTATTTCTGTTCATCCTTTGGTTTAACTGAGATTGTCTACTCTTCTGTACTATTTCTGTTCATCCGTTGGTTTAACTGAGATTGTCTGCTCTTCTGTACTATTTCTGTTCATCCGTTGGTTTAACTGAGATTGTCTGCTCTTCTGTACTATTTCTGTTCATCCGTTGGTTTAACTGAGATTGTCTGCTCTTCTGTACTATTTCTGTTCATCCGTTGGTTTAACTGAGATTGTCTGCTCGTCTGTACTATTTCTGTTCATCCGTTGGTTTAACTGAGATTGTCTGCTCTTCTGTACTATTTCTGTTCATCCGTTGGTTTAACTGAGATTGTCTGCTCTTCAGTACTATTTCTGTTCATCCTTTGGTTTAACTGAGATTGTCTACTCTTCTGTACTATTTCTGTTCATCCGTTGGTTTAACTGAGATTGTCTGCTCTTCTGTACTATTTCTGTTCATCCGTTGGTTTAACTGAGATTGTCTGCTCTTCTGTACTATTTCTGTTCATCCGTTGGTTTAACTGAGATTGTCTGCTCGTCTGTACTATTTCTGTTCATCCGTTGGTTTAACTGAGATTGTCTGCTCTTCTGTACTATTTCTGTTCATCCGTTGGTTTAACTGAGATTGTCTGCTCTTCTGTACTATTTCTGTTCATCCGTTGGTTTAACTGAGATTGTCTGCTCTTCTGTACTATTTCTGTTCATCCGTTGGTTTAACTGAGATTGTCTGCTCTTCTGTACTATTTCTGTTCATCCGTTGGTTTAACTGAGATTGTCTGCTCGTCTGTACTATTTCTGTTCATCCGTTGGTTTAACTGAGATTGTCTGCTCTTCTGTACTATTTCTGTTCATCCGTTGGTTTAACTGAGATTGTCTGCTCTTCTGTACTTTTTCTGTTCATCCGTTGGTTTAACTGAGATTGTCTGCTCTTCTGTACTATTTCTGTTCATCCGTTGGTTTAACTGAGATTGTCTGCTCGTCTGTACTATTTCTGTTCATCCGTTGGTTTAACTGAGATTGTCTGCTCTTCTGTACTATTTCTGTTCATCCGTTGGTTTAACTGAGATTTGTGTTGCTCAATCTTTAATTTTTCTGAGTATTTTTTTAAATTTTATTAGTCTAATTTACTTGGACCATAATTTTGTCTTTGTCCGACTTATGATGTTAGTTGACCTTTGTATTTTTTGTTTTAGCATTGTATTTTCTGTTTTCTTACTTGAAATTACACTTTTCTTACCCCTTTTTATGTAACGTTTTCAGGTAAAAGTAACTGTAAAAGTAATTCTGAAGCAAATTGGTTAGGATTTGATAGAAATCACTAAGAAACAACAAAGAAATGGCATTTTGTTGGGGTCACATGTGCTTCAGAGTTCGTGATTAACGTTCATTCAGTTAAACGAAAATTGTTTTTGTTTTATAAATTGTAAGGGAACTCGTGTTCGAAAGAGACCAAATTCCCTACCAACCTAATAAACAGAATGTTTAAGCTGAAGTCAGCATCTGCCTCAATTTACCATTTTTTTTAAATCTATCAAGACTAGCTTACTGGTCTATTAGAACACACAAGGACTTGGAAGCTATTTTCGAATTCGGAATCAGAAAGAAAATTACAAATTTCGATGACGACCATTCAGGTAACATTTCTGTCGTCTTTATTCCGTTCCGCTCAATGCTTTGTGAGCAGTAGGAACAAACGGACAAAACGTTACAAAAGAGAGGCGAAAGATACCAAAGAGACATTATAACTCATAAGTCGAAAATAAACTGAAAACGCCTTGGCTAACAAAGAAAAAGACAAACAACAGTACACAAAACACAACATAGAAACTAAAGACCAAGCAACACGAACCCCACCAAACACTGCTTTGGGGTGATCTCAGGTGCCCCAGAAGTGTAATTAGATCCTGGTCACCATGTGACACCCGTCGTTTTGCTCATGGACGTCAAGTAGTAAGGAACCTTTATGTGAAACTAACAGGCCATGGAAACAGTTTTTAGTTTTTGCAATGCATATATGTAATGTCATTGTATAACTCATTAGAATGTTGACACTTACATAGTTACCATCAGCTACAATTTCACCTAGTACATTTAAAGCTCCCTCCTGATCAGGTTCACACTGGAGATACGTATATGTAGTTCTGTAAATAAATAAAAAACTTTAATGATTTTATTTGTTGACTTAGCAAAGAATGTCGTTATGACATTATTTGATACTCGAAAAATCTTCATTATATGTTCATTACAAAAGGCTAATCCAGGAATTTTAAAATTTGATTGCTAAGGAAAATAAAAAAGTCATATTCATGTTAAATCAGCTTAAATATTATTTTACTCAAATGTTTTCAAAGGAGTTGAATAATTAAGCGTTCAAATATTTCCATTATATCAAAGATATGTTTTAAAGATATTCGGAGATAACTCACAAAACATCCGTTCACTATCGGACCCGTTAACGGTACCACAAAACACCCGTTAACTATCGGACCCTTTAAGGGTACCACAAAACATCCGTTTACTATCGGACCCGTTAACGGTACCACAAAACATCCGTTTACTATCGGACCCGTTAACGGTACCACAAACATTGTGATAACGGGTGTGCTTTACGTCAGTATGCAAATTAGGAGTGTTGAGTGCTTATAATTTCGTACGCCAGGAGCACGTTTCGTCTACATAAGACTGACCAGCGACGCTCGAATCATAACAGTTGGAAGGCCAAAACAAATACAAAACTGAGGAATATTAAAACTTAAAGATCCGAAAAGTTATATTAGTACACGAACTAACTTAAAGTGAATTGACGTTTAAACCACGATGTAAAAACCTTATCTGCAGTTTTCTACTAAACAATAAAAATTTCAGATATTTTTTTCGAAAATACATCGCCATTTTTCAGAGGGATATATATTCATTACGTTTTGTCCGGAAAAAAAATGTCGATTTCGCGGGACGATCCGAAAAGCCTCTATAATGAGATAGATCTTATCAGGTGTTAGAACCCTTACTTATTTTTGCTTAAACGCCAAAACAAGTTCCCGAACTGTATGAGAGAAGGGTCACTTTGGGTCTGTAAAATATTACCGGAAATCCTTCAACATGATGGCGACAAAACTTCCTGTCTCTTAAATCTTTGGAGAATGCGGGAAACGTTTATTTTTTTAAAATAAATATATTATAATCCGTTCTTTACAGACATATTGTTCTTAAATCGCACATAAATTCACCGAAATGATTAACTCGATATGTGAGCATTTCACAAGTCACATGATATTGCGACTGACAAGTGTAGTGTAGCACCTACCCCATATTAAAAATGTTTTGTAGTAGAGACGAGGTCCTTAATAAATATCCTAGTGAATCCAAAACCTTTAACTTACTTCTCTGTGCATTAATTCTTTGCGGTTTCGTCTTTTTAGGGATTTTCCCTAAACATCATTATGGATACGATTTCCCGAAATGTTTTATATTCGATTAGCAAAAATATTTATAACAATACTAGTTATATGCACTACGTCCTCTTTCACATGTACACGTAGCCCCTTTCTCATATTGAATTTAATGACACAAATATACTGACCTCAAAACATCACTCGTCGCTGAATACACAAGAGCTAGTCCGTTTTGATCATCATACTGAAATCTTGCACTATCTTGTGTTCCTGCACTGAACCCAGCACCATTCCGTATCTGACATACCTAGAAAAAATGTTATTGGTATATTGACTATTCCCTGCACTGAACCCAGCATCATTCCGTATCTGACATACCTAGAAAAAATGTTATTGGTATATTGAATATTCCCTGCACTGAACCCAGCACCGTTCCGTATCTGACATACCTACAAAAATGTTATTGGTATATTGACTATTCCCTGCACTGAACCCAGCACCGTTCCGTATCTGACATACCTACAAAAAATGTTGTTGGTATATTAAATATTCCCTGCACTGAACCCAGCACCATTCCGTATCTGACATACATAGAAAAAATGTCATTGGTAAATTAAGTATTCCCTGCACTGAACCCAGCACCGTTCCGTATCTGACATACCTACAAAAATTTTATTTGTATATTGACTATTCCCTGCACTGAACCCAGCACCGTTCCGTATCTGACATACCTACAAAAAATGTTATTGGTATATTGAATATTTCCTGCACTGAACCCAGTACCGTTCTGTATCTGACATACCTACAAAAAATGTTATTGGTATATTGAATATTCCCTGCACTGAACCCAGCACCGTTCCGTATTTGACATACCTAGAAAACATGTTATTGGTATACTGAATATTCAAATCACATTCCAATAAGATTGAGATATTGGGATGGATATTACGCCTTCTTAAGACAAGTTTATTATGACAAAAAATAAGAATCCCAAAGCAACATTGGCGGAAAATTGAAGGATGAAAACGCGAAACCCATACATAATTTACGCCTGAAGCCTCTTCAAGCTGATGGGATACATATATGGTATACATGTGCCCCCATTGTTGAAGGCCGTACGGTGATCCATAGTTGCTAACTTTTACGTCATCTGGTCTCTGGTTTTTAGTTCTCTCATTGGCAAGCGTACCTCCATATTCTTATTCTTAAATGCTACACTTAATATTATAAAGAACAATAAAACACTTGAGTCACAGTATTTGTCAATGAAATCAGTAAAACTTCAAACCGAATTAGTAAAGAATTCATTTGGACTTAATTCAAAGGCGGTTAATATAGCTGTATTAGCTGAATTAGGAATGTCCCCCGTTTGTGTACAAGTCTTGTGTAGGATTCTGGCTGCATATTTCAAAGGAGTCTTTTACTATATAATGTTTACAAACTTAACCTCTGCGTTATTAAAAGAAAATTACAATACATTTTAGGAAAATCGTATGTTTAATGATGCGAATTTAATTATTGGAAATAAGTTAAGAACTTATAGAAAATTTAAAGTAAAGTACGAACTTGAATTTAGATAAAAAATGTAAAAAAAAAACGATGACAAAATAAGAATAAAAAACAGCAGTGAACATGCTTGCTATTGAACGCGATATAGCTATGATAAAACCAACTTAGAGAATAGATTGTGCCCGCTATGTAATACAGAGATCTAAGATGAATTCCAATATCTAAGGATGTGTGCACAACTCAATAACTCTATAGGATGAGAAAGTTTAATGAAATTTCTAACAATTACTGGTCCTAGTTTTATTTCAATGAATAATGAAACAAGATTTTATTTTACTGCGTGAACCCCCTGAGGAGTTCACGCTTATATATTGGCGAGTTTTGGAAGTGTCTATGGGCCATTCGATATCCTCGGAATCAAAATTCTCGGAACGTCTCAATAATTTTCGATCATTTATACAGATAGTTATTTGTGTCTCTAATACGGTCCCTCTATGGATAGGCTACACCGTGACATTGTATATTTCAACAATAAAAGTTCATTTGTAGATTGGAAAGTAAAACAATAAAGTCTAGGTTGCGTTCAAAAAATCATTTAAATGATAGAACCTATTTGCCTTTTGACAAAACATAAGTGTTTTTAATAATGTAAATGTTTATTAAATATCAAGTATAATGATTACGCAATTATATAATTCATGCTTTGAGACAGTCTACGCGTTGTGTGTGTAGTATGCACCACAGCTTGCTGTGGTGCATTGTGACAATAAACCTGGGAATAGTTTACTGATATATAATGACCCAGAATAAATTGATTATTTCTGAACGTTTATCATTTGATATTTTGTATTTCAATCATAGCATGAGAAAATGTCGGACAGCATGAAGGAAATTAAGAAACGACATTTCTGTTAAAAATGTTTATCAAAGGTCAGAAAAACAGTGGTCGGAAAGCAGAAAGATAATCAAACAAAAGTTTTTTTTCTGTAAAAAATATCTAATTTCATTAATAGACACTACCAGACTAAGAAAATATGCATTGTTAAGTTTAAACTTTATATATACGTGCATTATGTCTCATGTTTGAACAGTCATTTATTTACATTTATGAAAATTATATGTAACGTATGAGCACCAATGAGCAGGGATGCATACCCAAAGTTAGCCAAATATCTAAATTCTAAACGGTCGTGATTGAAAAAATACTTGTGTAGTTTCAATTCACAAGGATTTTAAATGCTTGCATCTCACAAAAAACGTGATTATATTTTACAATACTCATAACAAAATTTAATTACTTTCATAATGTTAATTATTTTATACTGTTTTAGTATGGGTTTATAAGTCTCTGCTTATATTTTGTATAGCAATATATTCATATAGTGGAATTTTAGACTTTTAAAGAAATTCATTTGATAAATAAAATGTCCGTCCTTAAATACTTGACGTTTATATATCTAAATTTTCGGAAAAAGTTTTGTACTATGGTACGGTTTTGAAAATTGTATTCATTGTAATTACCAGCTATCCTACACGTCTTGAATCATTCGAGGCCATACTTTGACCAATAATGGTTTACTTTTACAAAGTGTGACTTGGATGGAGAGTTATCTCATTGGCACTCATACCACATCTTCTTATATCTATATACATTATACATCACCCTGTTCACACGCATACCGACCGTGCGAGGGCTGTGTAGCCAATCAAGGTCGTTAAAAACTTCCATCATCTTCACACGCACACAATCGGTTTGCGTTCACAAAAAAATCCAGATAGAATGTCAGTGAATCCAGAGTCGAAACACTTGAGGTAGCTAGTTTTACATCCGAATTCAACTATATTAGATTAATATATGCGATGACGCAAATGCGTATTCTTATCCAGAGTATCAGTGCGTTTACTTTCTATTTGCTATTTCTTGCGCAAAAGTACCACGTGCCTGCATAAATATTAATTCTACTCGTGAATACGAATTTTCTCTTTTTTTTTTTATCTAAATTCAGGACACGGCAGTAAGAGCTTGACATGTGACTTTAAAGCACGGTCATCATTACTTACTGACCTCTAGCTGTTTCTCTTTTGTTTTCTTTTTCGAGTAACTGATCTATTATAAACTTTGACATTTTCGAAATGCTAAGTATTTTCTACCCAAGGAATAGATTACTTAACTTCGTACTTTTTTTGCCTTTTTAACTTTTTTTATTCGAGCGTCACTGATTATTCTTTGTAGACTTAACTCGCGTCTGGCGTACAACATTTTAATCCTGTATCTTTTTATATATACATATCTTTTGATATAAATTGGTTCTTTTGAGAGTATGTCCAGGTATTCATAAAACTTCTAAAAATAAGATATTCTTCCAAACCAAGTTTCCCTGTAGAATATTTGGATAGATTTAAGTAAAATCAGGAAATCCTTAATATTTGAGATGTTTTATGAGAGCAAAATAAGTCTCTACATAAGAGGTACAAATGACATGAATGAAGCTGGTGTGTTACTCAAGAAAAATATACGAAACCTTCTTATAAGTTTCATGCCACAGGGTTTCACTTCACATGTTCACTTCACATGGAAATTTGACTATAAATTTATCTATACAGCATCTACCATGAGTACAGACAGCTTTAATAAACGAGTTGAGAATATGAAGGCATCCATGCAGGAAACAAAATATAAAGATATGATTGATAAAATAAATGCACCCATATTATAAAGCAAACTGAGTGCTTTTATTTATATTGCGATTGATTTGTACAACTTGCATTAGACATCCGGTTTGTAGAAACTGGGATTTGCAAAAGTGTTATGAAAAAATGATGTAAATTCCCAAGTAAATTATAAATAAATAAAATATTTGAGCTTTAAAATAGAAGCTGTATATATGCACTTTTCTATTCACAACTATCCAACATTGCTTTCAACTGACTTGTGCAAAATGTACACACAATTACATATTTTTAATAAAGGTGTTTTAACATCATCATTATCTTCTTCTATTCACAGTCAATTAGATCTTTTTCAATTCAAAAGCAAACAAAATTTCAGCATTAATCTTTTGGTGACCAGTCAGCGGTCTTAGGTTCACGTGTTGCTTTTCTTTTTTTAAAGAAAACAACTTGTTTTTTCTTTGGAAGAAAATGACATACTGATAATTATTGTTAATGGCAACAGTTAAATGTAAAATTACAGAAAAAACAATAACAATTGTTTATATACTGTGTAATTTACATAGCGTATGACATTTGCGCCAATTTTGAAAAATATATTTTTTTCTTTTGAGCCAAAACAATGTTTTCATTTGCGCCAATTATTGATTTTTCATTTGCGCCAATTATTAATTTTTCATTTGCGCCAATTTAATTTGAACAGGTAAGATCTGATACATTTTAGACTGTAAAAGAACAAACAACGGCCCCGAATCGTTTCACTCGCACTACAATGAACAGCTTTACTCACACCACCCGAATATTTATATGTTTATGGATGTCATAAAGAAATCCAGGCAACAACTTATGTAAACATCAGATCTCTCAACATGCCAGCAGCCGTAACAAAACATGAAAAGGAAAAAATGGACTTTGTTAGTGAAAAGTTTCGGATGTATTGTAGAGAAGATATCACAAGGTCGCAGTTCATCAGACGTGTGGCATACCAATACTCGGCTAGGACAGACTTGTACATATGCAAATGTGCTTTTACGTCAAACTGTTACATAATTATTTTAAAAAGTACTATTTTACGTGTGATGTATATAGTTTTAGAAACTTTTACAAAAAAATTATCGTGCTCGAAATCCAGCTTCCAATCCCCGTGGTGAGCAGGGGCAGATGACAGGCAGAAGGGTTATTTTTGTTATTAAATCAATAAATTCTGTACAACTTATATGTCTCTTGACTTGTGTTTACCTGTAAATTGGCCGAATGGAGAAAAAAAAATATTGGCGCAAATGAAAAAAAAAAAAAAAAAAAAATGGCGCAAATGAAAAAAATAAATTGGCGCAAATGAAGTGCAGATTGGCGCAAATGCAAAACGCCGATTAACTGTATGGTTTTATATGGAATTCTTTTTTCTTCTGAATTGCCTAATATATGAATGAATATATACTAGAGGTAAGTAACAGTTCTTCTTCCTAAATATGATAATTGTTTTGCTAATTTGAGGAGAGGCATGTTGTCTAGCATTTAAGAAAAGAAAAAAGAAAACATAAACAAAATTAGATTATTTTTTTGTCAATGTTACTTATTTGTAATGTTTATTTGTGTTACATGTATGTTTAGTAACAACCCATTTGTTTGGATTTAATACTAATACATATTTTTAGCCTTATCCTCTATCCATGTAGTACATGTTGCTGTATATTTTGTGTACTTTACTCTTTAATTCATTTTTTTCGTATTGACAAATATCAGGGGCGGATCCAGGATTTTGGGTTAGGGGGGGGCGCAAACTTAAATTTCGCCGTGCGGAGCGAGGCGAAAATTTTTTTGAGGTAAAATTATCGAAATATTCTTTCTTAAGCTGAGGACAACCCATGCTTTGCAAATTTTAGGGGTGGGCGCACGCCCGCCACGTCCCCGCCTGAATCCGCCTGAATATAATATTTTTTTTACGATAGAAATATGTTCTCAAATCAGTTAGACATGTTAGATAAGCTATCAAAATATATGTATCTTGGTTTACTATTAACTGATTTTAACTTTAATTTTTGGATTAAAATTAGATGGCAAATATAGTAGCAAGAGTATAATGTAACCTTGTGGCTAAATGTAAAATAAATGGTGGTTTTGAATATTTTGCATTTACTAAGCTTCAATACCCTCTTGTTGTGTCTATAATTGTTTATGATGCAATATGGGGAAGTCAAGAACACAAATGCATTAATGCTGTGAAAAAAGGCAATATGGGTGTTGGAAAATACACACCTAATTTAGTCCTCTATAGTGTCAGATCTGGGTTGGATGCCATGTATTTTGAAACAGTGGTCATGTATTTTAAGAACATGGTGTAGATTAACAAAAACAACAGAATTAATATAAGCAAAAGTGTGGGAAAATATTATATGTAATAACAAACTGAAAATTGAGTAGTATTGAAATATGGATAAAAAGGTTTTTTATATAGATTAGACCGTTGGTTTTCCCGTTTAAATGGTTTTACACTAGTAATTTTTGGGGCCCTTTATATCTTCCTGTTCGGTGTGAGCCAAGGATCCGTGTTGAAGACCGTACTTTGACCTATAATGGTGTACTTTTATAAATTTTGACTTGGATGGAGAGTTGTCTCATTGGCACTCATACCACATCTTCTTATATCTATTAAAGTTTTTGAGAACATCATTTTAGCTTTAAGAACAATAGTATAATGGTTTAATGTAACAATATTATTGGTTTTTATTTATTTATTTCTGTTGTGTTCTTGAGGTCAGCAATATTATCATGCCTTACTGGAATAATTTTCTCAGGCGTGTTTTACTTTAAAGAATGTTTACTGTAGAACTTACTGAAACATCATTACACGCATTTTCTGTAAAACTGTAACAAGGGTTGTACGAGAAGACGTCACCAGCGCCGGCGTCAGGTACATCTTTATATCTGTAATAAAACAAATGCAAAGACAATTTAACTAAAACACACCACAAAGACACCTTAGCCATTTTTTCAAATCTATTTCACAGATGTCAGTATCTTGTAATGCGTTTTATAATTGGTCCTTAAGATGTTTTTCTCCCTTTAGTATAGACGAAGGCCATGTTTGTAAGCGGATGGAATCACACATACACAAAATTAAGCTGACGAACTGATTTTCTTTGTTTTATTTTCAGTAAAAAAGGTTCTGAAAAGTCATTTCACATGTGTCAATTCTAAAACTGCAACAAACAGTAATCCACTCACTGCATGTTCAAACCATGAATAATATTGAATAAATCTATTACTGTCAAATGTTCATCAGTTGTCCACTGTCATCTTTGACAAATGTAAAAAGACAACTGTTCGTACTTATTCAGAACGACGACAAATTAAGCAACCCCCAGCCATCAATCGGGTAAGGGACAATTTGAGCTCTTAGCATGGACCTGATATCATACTGTAGAAGTAATTTCAACTTACTTCGGGTTTCCGCTCGTCAACGCCAGCGGCGATAAGTCAATAACAGTCCCATCATCTAGTCTACATTTACACGAGTTTTCCTTAACACAAGTAAACCCATAACATCTTTCTGTGAATGATGAAATAACAAATAAAACGCAAAATAAAGAATAGTGAGTCATCTTGAGAAATTTACGAATAACGAAAGTTGTAGCTGCTCCACTTCTTAGTCAACTTCTAGTTTAATGCATTAATGAGTTTTTCCTTTGAAGATGGCTCAATTTGACATTCATTTTGAAATTATGAGTATTTAGTTTTCCCTAAAATATCCACTTTAATAGATTAACGTGATGTTTGACATGTGATTTGATAAAGCAAAATTTATCTTAAATTGATATGAGATGTGAATATTGTTTCACTATATATACCTGTGACATGCATAAACTATTTATCAATGTATATTTACTCAGACTCAAGATATTGGAATTTTTATATTAGCACGCTTTATCAACAACTAAAAGTTAAAATACCACATTTCAGCCGGTGGTTGGATCAGAACTGATTCTGAAGATTTCAGTGCCACTTCTGACCTCATGTTTAGTTTGAAAGCTCATTTGACAGTCATTTAAGCACAGTTTTGCAGTTACTTTAAAACAGTTTTTCACAATATTGTAATAAATGAAAATTAAAAGTGAATATTTGCAATACCATTGTTATGTTTTTATGAGCAAAAGACTATCAAACAGGTTAATAACAATAATAGTTTTTTTTTCAAACCAGAACCATTACAGCTTATAGGTATTTCAGAAATATGTACATGCAAATAACAACAGAACATTTTAAATACAATCGGAGGTAAGAGTATAAATTATAAATTATCCAAAGGATGGTCAAGAAAATTTTGTAGACAATTTAGACAATTCCTTTACATGTGCATTCTTTGTTGACAATCACTGACTAACCAATTTAAAAACAGATGCATTTGTATAATAATACCTTTAAATAATCCAATTTCCTTAGGTAACATGTAAAGTATTTAGCACATTTTAAAATAAAATAAAATTCATCTTCAATATTACCTAGGTTATAAAATGCATACTCTTATATTTCTCGTTCTTTTGACAATGTATGAATCTACCATATTCAATATTTAGCATGACTGTGTGAATAAAGTCTATACTTAGTTAAAATCTAATACATTGTGGTGATACGCTTTTTGTAAATAAAACTGTAACTGAAAATCATCTACCAAATGCTTATAAATAGTACATTTTGATGACGATACCCGAGGAAAATGATTAACAAGCGTTTGTTTGAACAGTTTTTAAAATACTTCTTTGCCTATAACATTCTGAATCCTATACATGAACGAATTTGATTTCTGGACGCGTATTTTAAAATTAAAAAAAAGCAAGACTGCCATTTTTATGTTTTATGGAAAACTACGAGATATCCAATTTCGGTTTCGTTTTGGTGGCGCCTTCTTGATAACACGAATGAGGATAACATATAAATTATTATCTAATATAATAACAATAATAGTATACAAAAAGATAATGCAAAGTATCGAGCAAAAGTTAACAGACCAATTTCAACAAATAAATCTTTGAAAGGTTTGCGTTATAGAATTTACAAGAATATAGTCAATGTATTCAATTTCGAAAAGTATTTATTGTTTGTACCATTTAATGCTTAATTTACTTTACTATAAAGTACATTAACATATAGTAAATTAGTAAAAAAAATGATGTGAAAAATCATCGTTTGCTTGTAGAAAGGTTATGTCAACTCTACTGCTCTTCAGATATCAGCGATGACAAAAACACCTGATAACCTTGGCTATATTCACCATTCAAAGAACCCTTAGTTCAAAAGAAATTTTGTGCGCAGCCATCCTCTATCATGGTCTATTTGGTAATATAATGTCAAATATTTGTTACATCAGCGTAATATATAGTAATTTGTAAAAAAAAAAGAAATTTTTAAAGTACTATAAGTTAATGTCATTCATAGGAAATAGGTATTGTCTGATGTAAGAAACTTTTGAGAAGATATCAAACAGAAAAGAAAATCCTAATATCAAGATCAAATCTCTAAAATGAAAACCACCAAGGTTGATTGATAAATATGTTGTGAACTGAGATAAGCCAAGGTCAGTATTAATACTGTGTGTATTTCATTTGTTTAACGAGCTGATAAATAAATAGTCATTTCAGCAGTTAATAAAATCAATCATGACTATTGTCATATACAACATTGTACTTTTTTTCTTTGTTTTTGAAAAGCGACGTGTATTCTTTAGGGACTGTGCAATATTTATCTGAGGGTGGGGCCGGTGTACAGCAAATATTTAAAAAAAAAACTTTATGCCCCGCCAATATTTATTATAAAAAGTTCTTGCCCGCTTCAATTAATGAAAAAAAGTCCTTGCCCGCTGGAAAAAATAAAACACACATATGGAAACATGATATTTTTTAACTAAAATGCACAACATTCAATAATACATGTATATCAGAGATGATATTTAAACTCAAATGCATATATTTCAATATTATAAAGATTTTATTTTTGTGAAGAAAGTCAACTTAGGAGCGCTGTGATTGGATGTATGGGTACAATATATTTTTTTTATTTATCTATGAATAACTGCAGTGTGTATATTTACAATATAAATTTTGAAACCTATTGAAATATTTTCTAGAGAAATTCGAAAAGATTTCCAAAATTTCATAATTTGGTGTAAAATGATGGTGGGCATGGATAACATAAACAAACTCCGTTGGAAGTTGGTCATGATACTATTTGGCTTCAATTTTTAAAACAGAATAATAAAGTACTAACACCACACATAACTATCTTATCCAGGTTTTATTATACAAAAGTGGTAAATTTAGAATATGTTAGTATTGCCGCATATGGCAGAATAAATAGTACCGTTTTCCTATACTGAAGATAGCAAGGAAATCAAAATAAATCAGACTTCAGTTATGTTATACTATTTTGAAGCTTTTGATTAGTACATTTGATTTTATCACAAAGAATAGAAATTTTCACTGTGAACAATGCTGTGTTGAGAAAAGTGCTGATTCATCATAATAAGTCAAATTGATGGGTACTGACATAAATCTTTATTCTAGGATTTCAATATTAACTCTATTGTATAAAATGCACCAAACTATAGTTCTTTTGTATTTGTTTTCACCTTTCGCAATGATTAATTCAATTGGAAACACCAGAATTCAAGTCGCGACAAATATTTTTAACTGAGATATTTGCCTTCTTTGCTGTGTAATTCCTTAAATTTATCACTGGGGTATTTCTCTAGCCATAATCTATTAAAACGGGAAATGTTCTGGTTAAGTTTGGTACTTTTTATGGAGTAAGGCAATATTTAGTCATACTAGAAGCATTTTCAGTGTTAAAATTGTCCATCTAAGAAAAAAAGAGGCCCACTTGAGGCTAAATTTAGATAGAATTTATATTCTCCTGTGTAAAGAATTGTTCACATTCTGGGCAATTCATGCAGCAAATATTTTAATAGTGCTTCATTTTGTAGTTTCTATCTTTTATTATATCAGGCATATATAATTTTTCATTTTCTACTGTTTGCAAGGACTTTTGTTGGAAAGTAATACTCCCAAGGGACATAATTCAGCTTTTTCATAGATTAAGTTGTAATTCTTTTAATGTTTAAGAATTTAATTTTGTTATGTTAAAGATTTATTTACAATACAATTGAAGTTGTTTTATGTTTAAGCATTTATTTACCATATGTTATGTTATGTTTATGTACAAAACATTGTTTATAGTTTTCAGATATTTTATTTATACAGACAATGCTTAATAATAATGTACTATAAGCAATTTAATATTTTTTAAAGTGCCAAACTTATTTTAGCTTTCATTCTTTCTTTTTTTTTTTATATTTGAGTTTAATGCTTTGATATTTATTATGTTGGTCAGTATTTCATTTTTAAATGATTATTGAAAGCATAAACACAAAAATATATTGAAGCACTGTATTAGGTTATTTTGTTTTAGATTCAATTGTGTTTTTTTCTTTTAAGTTATGTTTTCCCACAGAAATCACAAATATATGTATTGATAAGAACATTTAGACCTTTAAACATGTTGCATTCAGATAATATATAAGTATATGAACTAACATCATCTCAAGCCATTGATATGTTAAAGGTGCTGTTATTCAATTTGATTTTAATAAATAGTTTTAATCTTTTATACTCTGATTTAATTTTTTTTATGCACACACGAAGGGGTTTTAAAAAGTGTGCGCCCCGCCAAATGTTTGTTAAAAAAAACTTTTCGCCCCGCTCATTATTTGCATGAAAAAAGTATGTGCCCCGTCCATGTTTGCACCGGCCCCACCCTCAGATAAATATTGCACAGTCCCTTAAGAAACAAATATATGCAAAGATTGAGTGTTAAAACTTTGCATTAATAATGATCATTATTTGGAAAAAAACAAATTTTTGTTCATGTATTGTCTAACAATTAAAACTAACACTGGTCAATTTTAACAGAACAAACAATAAGCTGCCACCCTACAATTTTACTACTAAATTTAAAAAAGCATTTGATGGAGTAAAATACCCCATCTTGTTGAAAAAGTTGGAAATCTATAAAGATATTCTTAATTGGTTCAAGTCTTTATTTATGGGATCCTCGGGAAGACATGTCGTCCTACCCAGATCATTTTCAAACTCACAGTTGACCAGTCTTTCTTCATACCCCTGAAAAATGCCATGTGACGGTAGATTTTCGACTGTTTTTGCTTAATTTAATCCTAAGTTTTATATGATATTAAATATGTCTATGTGTGAACTGTTGCTTAACATGATAAATATGTTGATGGACAGATTGTTTGTTGCTTACTTTACCTCTAGTGGAAATATTTAATGCATTTGCAGGACGAAAACAAATTAATAAGTTTTAAATAGGTATATTTGTTGTTTTTGCAATGTGGGTGACCATTTTGTTATATCTACTTATAAGGTTGAAAATTAAGCAGTTCCTTATTATGACTTAAGGGAACCTAACTTCATGAAACAAAATGGTGGCATTAAATAGGCAGATAACCATACAATTACATTACTTGTATGTTTCATAACAATCCGTACTTTTGATTGGCTGAAAGCAATTGCGAGGCATCGTAAAATCAAATTACATTTCTCAATATTCTCATGACGTCATTTTGATAGGCTACAGCTACGTAGCAAATCGTTCAACATAGATAGATATCTAAGACATAGCGGCTATACTAGCTGCTACGATATTGAACGCAGCACTGGATATCACTAGTAATTTTATATTGTAGCATATAAATGTAATTACATGTATAAGAACTGATGCTTCTTTTTGTAATTTTATAGGGTTGAAAAAGTGTTGATAGCGCGCACATTTTTAGTATGAAGCTTCGTTTCGCGCTTCATACAAAATGTGCTTTGGCCAACGCTTTCACACCCCAATAAATTTATTACAAAAAGAACAGGGGCGGATCCAGCCATTTGTAAAAGGGGGTTCCAACTATATGTCCCCATTCAAATACATTGATCGTCAAGAAAAACAGGGGTTCCAACCCCGGACCCCCTCTGGATCCGCCACTGAAGAAGCAGTCACTTTTTAAATAAAGAATATATGGTCAACTCCATATGAAAATGTCGGTGTAACAAATATCTGCTGAACTTGAATACTTCCAGTTTGTAATTTTCTGAGCCTCGAATTCTTTACTAGCTATGTATTATATATAGAGGACTGTAAAAAGGATGGCATATAACGGTATTGGTCAGGAGATGCGAACCCTTCCAGAACACGCAGTATAAGTGTGGAGTTCATAACTGATTTACAAGACAAAGGAGTGAAAATATTCAAGCCGCACATTAGACAAGATTTTTCAAGACCGCATTGTTAGTTAGATAAGCTATACGTATGAAAACACGTAAATCCATGACACAAATTCAAGATAGAGTTGTGTATACAAGACAAACGTACAGTATCCATATACATGTACGTGGTTGTATTCAATATTGTATAACAGAACGAGATTCAGACCTTATTTCGTTATATTATTTTTCAGTCGTATTTCAGAATACATCTAAATAACCAAAAAACCTTGTACATGTAGTTCAAAAACACGAAAGAATGTACATGTACATATAATTTAAAGGTAAATTTAAGGGTTAGCAAAAAAAAAAAAAAAAATAAATATATATGTAAATATAAATACGGGAAAAGCATTGGATGATCTATACGTTAATTCAAGTTTTAATATTTCATTTATTGTCGATGTATGTTATAAACGCTCTGTGTTATAACCGTTTTCGCTTGAAAAAAAAAAAAACACCAATTATAATGACTGCTCTATATTATTTTAAACGTTGAAAATATATACTTCATAATTTCATTTAAAACATAATCGTTTACTGATAAAATGTAAAAAACGGCAAAATTATAAAAAAAAAAAAAGAATGAAAATTTAACTGATGCATACTGAGATCTAATACAGAGATTGAACCTGACCCAAACAGATTTTGACAGAGGTTGTATTTTGTCATAATCGCATTCTCGCTAAAAGAAAAAGGGCGACGCTTGAGCCCTTAAATATGTTCACTTTACGACAAAATGGTTCTAATAGCAATTTGTTTTTCTTCAGTGATGACACAAAGAAATAATGTTAATATATATATTTCTTTAAACTTTTGCACGAATGTTTGAAAATGTTACTGATATTCATATAACACAATTTGTCATTTCTGGGGAAGACACAGGGCCAAATCAGACACAAGATGTACCTTCTCTTTTATTATTTCATTCGCATACACACAGTAGTAAATTTATAAACAATAACAAACAGTTCATATTGAGGACGAAATTCAATGAGACAAGACATTTAGATTTGAGGATGTTGGTTTATTCTTTGTTTTTCGTCAATTTCTTGGTATTCCGATCTTCCACAAGTAAAGACATATACAACACCAGTCTACAAAAAATGCCATACTTTATATGTAATACAGTTATAGTAAGTTTTGCTTTACTATAAATAATTATGTTATTATAATCTCAATTGTTGCACGGACCGCTGCACATATGTATAACTGTATCTGAGAAAGAACTAATATTGGACGTTTATTGCTATACATTGAAGAACAACAATATACCATGACAAAGCTTAATTACTTCGGAGATAAAAGTATTGCAAACTGCGCTAATATTTTATATATTTTTGACATGTATGATAGTTTGATTAATCTGTACATAAATCTGCAAATGCAAGCATAACTGTTAGATGATTCTTTCAGCATATTTGTATTGTTAATTGTTTATCTATGTTATTTGATGTAATTAGTAGCGATCCGATTGTTTCGATTTTACACTAATAAATATGTCATGGCATGATTTATGTTTCAGTTCTAAGTAAAAAGATGAAAATGATCAATCTTGATTTGACAAACTTTTGTTTGGTATTCCAGTGCTTTGCTTTTGAGCCAATTGGCATTCCATTTGCGACAAAATAAAACATTCCGACATTTGCGCCAAAATAAAACATTCCATTTGCGCCAATAATACAGGTAAATAGTATAAATAATAGATCTACATTGAAAAATAGACATAGTTTTGATAGCATAGTATAACATATTCAACATAAATCACATTCATCTATAAACCAAAATGAAAGCATTAAACACTACATCTATTGTGATTCTCTTTGGGGGAGTACTTTTGGAGGTATATCTATACGATTGCCTCTGCTTTTCAATTCATTAAATATCCTAAATGTGAGGTCATAAAATATTACAAAAGTATATCGGGATTACCTTTCTATTTGTCTCCGAATGAATTAACACTTTACAATTTTATACCCTTTAGTGACTCTTAGTTTTGTATGAGAAATGAGTATGAACTCACTTACTTAATTTAGAGGGGGGGGATATCATTTTTTAAACATGTAAATTGGTGCAAAACCAGTATTTACTTTTGGCGCAAATGAAATACAATCATGTGGCGCAAATGAAATACAACCATGTGGAGCATATGAAATATTGCCTTTTTTTCAAAAATTGGCTCAAATGCAAATGCAATGCACCCTTGTATTCTTTAAAATGTTTTGAATATGTCTGTCATATTTGTTTTTCGTGAATTGTTTTGTTACAAATTACGCCTTTAGTTTTCTCAATTGAATTATTTCATATTTTTATGTCGGGCCTTTTATAGCCGACTATACGGTATGAGTTTTTCTCATTGTTGAAGGCCGTACGGTTGCCTATAATTGCTAACATTCACTTTATTTGAACTTTGGTGGATAGTTGTCTCATTGGCAATCATACCTTATCTCCTTATTTTTATATTGTACCATTATTTTTCAGTACGTATCATGTGCTACGTCCAGAAAATCTACTACTCGTGAGGATGTTTTACCTATGAACCAGTACCACAAATTTATAATGACAAGTTCATTTCATAAATGCGTATGATAACAAATGTGTGTGCACATCACATGTGTCTCGAATAACCTGCATTAAATATGCTCGAGATCGGAAGTTTGAAAAGACATAATATCAACGGTTTCAGAGCGAAAAAAAAACAAACAAAAAAACACCAAAATAGACATAAACGTAGCCCGAGGTGGTTACGCTCTTAGTTTTAGTGCAATTTCTTAATTCATGAATTCGAAATCTACAGGAAAATTTATCATTTAAATAATCATCAATACCGAAGCACTTGCTACTTGGCAGCTGATATCTTTGGGGATTAATAGTGCAGCGACAGAAGCGACCATTCAAGACCTAAAGGCTTTGAATATGCAAACGAAAAGTACATGTATACCTTTATGGAGGAGCCAACGGCTGCCCAGAACGAATAATTTGGGATTATTTCTTTTCCTGTAGCTCCATTTATCTTTTGATATGCCATACCTCCCAGTAAATATACTCCAATTAAAGAAGCAATTCTACAGTATGAAAAAAAAAACAACATTATTATGTGTCGGTAATTCAAAAAGGTTTAAAAAAAAAAAAAACCTTATCCCGATTAAGATAGATATGATGCTAGAGAACGGATAATAATCTCCAAAAAGATTAACCGTTCTTCCTATTATTGAAATAAACATTTTTTTTAATGATATAGTTTACTAAGTGTGCTCTTTCACAATTCCTTCTTTCATTGATAATAGAGTTTACTAAGTGTGATCTTTACATATTTACTTCTTTCGTTAGTAATACTTACATTATACCTATAACGGATCCAGCACTCAAACCATTGCTTGGATTTGTTATAGTTGGAGACGCCGTAGATCGACACACATGCTTGCTATGTAACTCAAAGTACTGCCAACAAAAATTTATGAGAATACATGTAAAATCTGATCAAACAAGAACCAGCTTTTTTCGTTGAGTCAGATAAGATCACATCCGGGTTTATACAATCCATCATTATTATTTATTTTGTATTTGCATTGTATCATAGGTCAAATTTATTTGTTCAGTGTATGTTCACTGGTGTTAATATGTCCTTTGATTGAGTTAAGTTTGGTACGATTAAAACGTTTAAACCCGCTGCATTTGTTTGCACCTGTCCTAAGTCAGGAATCTGATGTTCAGTAGTTGTCGTTTGTTGATGTGGTTCATAAGTGTTTCTCGTTTTTTATATAGATTAGACCGTTGGTTTTCCCGTTTGAATGGTTTTACACTTGTAATTTTTTGGGGCCCTTTATAGCTTACTGTTCGGTGTGAGCCAAGGCTCCGTGTTGAAGACCGTACTTTGACCTATAATGGTTTACTTTTATAAATTTTGACTTGGATGGAGAGTTGTCTCATTGGCACTCATACCACATCTTCTTATATCTTATACAATCCATCATACATGTTATTAATCTGACATTATCATCTACTAATTTGTAGTCTTTTTCAGTTCTATAAATCTTTAAAAAAAATAAATTATCAAAATTAGAGTTCATATTTGTAAGCTGATTTTGTATCCCATTTTTTATCTTATTGTTAAATTTTGGTCAATAACAAAACAAAATGCAAATTTGGTTTCTATAGTAAATTTATACTTCAGTCATTTGCAATACAAATGATGAAACTTGATCAGGACGAACTCCTTTTAAATCTAAATCATAAGGTATGGCACCTGTTGTTTAACCTATTGACAATTTAACGTTAAACCTTACGGACAACATTTTACATAAGCAAAAAAAAAAAAAATGTTATTGTCAGAGTTCGTATACTATATAGAACATGAAAAGATACACTGCAATGAAACACCATTTCCATAACAAAACTGATTTTTATGCCCCACCTACGATAGTAGAGGGGCATTATGTTTTCTGGTCTGTGCGTCCGTCCGTCTGTTCGTCCGTCCGTCCGTTCGTTCGTTCGTTCGTCTGTTCGTCCGTCCGTCCGTTCGTCCCGCTTCAGGTTAAAGTTTTTGGTCGAGGTAGTTTTTGATGAAGTTGAAGTCCAATCAACTTGAAACTTAGAATACATGTTCCCTATGATATGATCTTTCTAATTTTAATGCCAAATTAGAGATTTTCCACCATTTTCACGGTCCACTGAACATAGAAAATGATAGTGCGAGTGGGGCATCCGTGTACTATGGACACATTCTTGTTATTAACACGTTTTTCAGATTTATAGAACTCAAACATACTTTATAAGTAACAACCGGATTTAGCTTAAAAATGATGTATGCTACATTGGCGGAAGACATTTTAGCGAAAAAAATTGGACGTTTTAGCGTAAGATTTTTAACACATTGTAGCGAAAAGTGAAATTATCAATGCCCATTTTAGCAACACTCCACCTAGTTCTATGTTTGGAGTTCATGAGACCTCGGCATCTGGACCATATGTTGTTTGTTGTTGTGTTTTTTTGTACGTCTATTTTTTTCGGAGAAGTTTTGGTGATTGCTGTACTGTCCAATATATTTTTTGTATAATAACTGTTATCCTTTGTATGTTTTATATATATATATACTAGCAAAGACAAACAACAGCGAACAACACATGGTACAGTTAGCCCCACTTGGTACTGGCACAGAATGGTAGGGACAAGCATGGTGGCAAATCTCAAATGTTGCTTGTTTTGTTAAGCACTTTAACAGGGAGAATGTCCGCAGACCAGCTTGGCATGGAAATTCCTGTCCTATTTTGTCTTAACTTAGATCCTAAAATGAGTTCTGCTGTATTCTGCAGTTCATATGATTGAAATAACATTAACATTTCATTATGTAAAATACTGATCTTTTAAGAAGTTTATCGAGCTGATACCACAAGATCAGCTTGATAACACTTTGACGGAGGAAACATGTCTTAACTTTCTAAAGAAAGTTTTAATCAATTGAAGAGTACAAAAAAGATTCAAATAGTCTCAGTTAGTTGACGTAGCGAGCTTGCAACGAGTGCGGGAGACTTTGGTTCTATCCACGGCGGGCCAACTATTATACATATGAGTAGGAATGCGATGTTTTCTATCAAGCACGTTTCAATTTCGTGTAAAGAAAAATAAAACCTGGACGACTCCAAGTTGGAAAATACATCGACGTTTGTGACAGATCGTCCTGTGAACTTTTTAAAAAGCACGTTAAAAAATCGGACTGAAGTGCGTGTCGGTCTAATACAAAACATGACATCCTCTGAATCATTTCACATTAACCAGTCATCGTCCTGAATATTTATGTTATGTTGGCGGCTAACAGTAATCTATCAATTTCATTTTTTCAGTTTTTAAGAGTGAATACCACGAGAGTCATACCACAAAGTCTATCCATGAAAGGAAACCCACGCCTAAATGATTATTTTCTGCTCATGATGACAAAATTTAGACATACCCTTTCAAAACAGATTCACGAACACACGATGACGATCGTTATTTAGGAAAAGATGCTTAGTGAGAGGTACAATGCTTACAAGTCTCTAGCTTATTTGTTTATGCGATTCCAATATTCGAATTATTGATGATTGTTTGCTCACAGTCGTCAGTTGGCAAATTATTCAAGAAGATTTATATCGAATGCAAATTAAAAAAAATATATATAAGCAGGAATATAAAATTGGGGAGTAAGAGAACTTTGGCTATTACTGTAAATAAAGGAATTTGACTGTTTGCCTTGTACTAAGTTCCCTTAGAATCTTTAAAGGATTGTGTTGTGTCTTCTTCTCAACACGGGAGGTTTGACATTACCGTTCCGAGCAGATCTGGCTGCAGATTATAAATAAATACGGACGCCCCCTTAGCATGGATACTACCTAGTACTGCAGGGTGAAGTTTTAGTAACTACATTTCTTTTAGGATTTCCCTTGTTCAATACATGCTATGGTTTGACGTTCTGTGTCGAACTTAAATAAAACAAAATAATTGTTGCATCATACACCTTAAAATGTAAATTGAATGGTTTGAATATTTTATAAAGAGACTATAGCATTAAAAATATGATATAAATCTGTATGACTGTATGACTTACATATTTACCACTCCCTGCAGGCTCTTCACCTGTGACAATGAATTGTCCTTCCTGTTTTTCATCGCAGAACAATATTAAATATGCTGTCCTGTGAATAGTAATTACAGATTTCATTAAAAGTTTTCTATGTGACTGTGTGTGTGGTTTAGAAATCGTTGCTATTTGAACATTGTATGAAGCCCTCATGGAAAATGATATTGAAAAGCGTTTGCATTCTCAGAGGGGCTTTTTTACTTGTCAAGCTACTAATAAACACTGTATCATAAATCTGAATTGAACACAATTTTCTTTATAAAACAATATTTTTCAATCAAATTTGTACAAGTGTCTTATCTAAGAATTCCTCCAACAACAATACATGTTTTACTGCAAGAGAAATTTCCTACATACTGAAATATTTTCTTGTCACGAGATCAATACAGCAAGTATCGGTTGTGTCTCTGTTGACGCACTTGTTGTCGTGCCTTCAGGAATTTTTGCGATTTCCTCAGTTTTGGTTTTTTTTTTTTTTTTTTGCCTCTTCTTAATTGATTAATCGATTAACGAGATTCGAACATCGTTTAACGACTGTTGCCTCAGATTACCTAAATCACTTTATTTTGTCTTATATTTTTAAGATAATTTTAAGAAACTGTAGTTTTCAGTTTCTACTTCTCAAACATTGTAAAGCATACAAAAATTCCATCCTATCCGATGTGACCTCATTTTGTGGATGTTCCAAGTCAGGGGTTATCTGCCTATTTTATTTCGCTCTAAGAGGAGTCAGGTGTTCGTAGTTGCTGTGGTCTGTTGTGCTGTGTGGTATTTTTGGTGGTTCTTGTTACCCCTTTTTGATTATAACTTGCAATTCGGCGTCGTTCGAAGAGACAAGATTTCAAAAGTACAAATCCTTTGTCAACATCATTGTAATAAAAAAAAATTTTGTGATTAAGGTACTGAATTATACCTCATTTCTGTCTGAGTTATGTTTGACTATAAGATCCATTACCTGTTTTCTTCACCTGTTATACCATACTGAAGTTGAAGGTCGCCGTTTACTTCGTTATGATCGAACTTAGCATTCTTAAGACTTCCTATGGGAACATATTTTGGAGTAGGTGCCCCAGCAATGATTTCACACATCTGAAAAAGACAATTTATCCCTATTGTACGCCTTACCATGATTTAAAAAAATATAGTAAACTTAAGATACACAACTTTTAAAAGATCTTTTGAGACAATTAATGAGAATACAGAAACCTCATTCACAACGATTCAACAGAACTATGGCGTGTCTATGTTCAGAAAATTAAATAATTGTTCGTAAAAACGAGTATATGTTCATAAAAACAAAATATATATTCAAAAATCAAAATATGTGTTCATAAAATAAAATGTATATGCATAAAACAATAAATAATTGTTCATAAAAAAAAAACATTTGTTCTTAAAAATTTTTATAAATGTTCATAAAAGCAAATAATTGTTCATAAATAAAAACAAATAATTGTTCATAAAAAGAAATATTTGTTCATAGAATTAAATAATTTTTCATAAAAGTTAAATACATATTCATGAAAAGTTCAATATATATTCATACACACAAACTTTTCATTCAAAAAAATAAAAATATGTGTTCATAAAATAAAAATATATGTTCTTTAAAATTTATAAATACGATCAATAATTTGCATCATGGGATACCTCGTTGCTTTTGTAACAGTGTATTTGATTGGGTACGCACTGAAACCGGACGGGATGGGTCTCCGGATCCGGACTTTGGTCTGAAACCCGGACCCGGAAACAAATATTTCTTTTTTATGAACAATTATTTGTTTTTATGAACAATTATTTGATTTTATGAACATTTATAACTGATTTAAGAACAAATAGTTTTTTAAGAACAATTATTTAATTCTATGAACAAATATTTCTTTTTTATGCAAATTTATTTGTTTTTATGAACAATTGTTTTGTTTTTATGAGCATATACTCGTTTTTACGAACAATTATTTAATTGTATGAATATATATTTTATTTTGCTGTGAATATTGCAACGTTTGAAACGCCATACAGAACAGTTATCGGGAAAGTTATACAATAAACATGTCAAGTTATTTTTATTAAAATGAAAGAAAAGGAGAAAAAAAAACAATGGCCTTGTAAAAAGGATAAAAGACACCAAAAAGGACGACCAAAGTCGAGGAAAACCAGGCAATACAATGTACGAAAGAAAACAGACAAACAACAGTCAGTAAAACAGTACACAGAAAACCAACTCTCCAAAACAAAAAAAACAACCGAAAATGAACTCAGTAAGCAGTTCTATTTGTGGTAACCGTTGTTCGCTCATGGCTAGTAAAAATCAAAAGGCGAGTCGCATTTTGTGTTATCACAATTAAAAAGAGGTGATTTTGATTACACAATTGAAACATATCTGTAATATGTTATCAAACGTGAAACAGATATTCCAAAACGGTGAATCAAATCATAATGGCACTTGTAAAATCTTCAGAGAGATGACTTAAATTTCAACATTAAGAACCACTGGTTTAATAGCTTCCTTGTAAGCAACAACCGTTTATCAAAACAATTATAATAGGAAACGCAAGATTTGAATAGCGTATAAACTAAAAATATCATTAATTGATCAAAATATTTACCGACTTTTATCAGAAATATAGAAATTTATTGTTGAATTCACTTTTTACGGTACTGTTATCCCAATATATATGAGATCTAAAAAAAATATTTCAACCCCCGCAAAATATTTATGTGCAAGTCAAAACCTTGGGAAACTTGTCGGTGGTAGTCCTATCTCAATATCTTTTTTTTTTTTTTTTTTGTAATTTGAAGAAATCAACATCGATGGCAGATCATTTATAGTTTCTTTTTAATTTATTCACAACTTTTATATAATATGGACGATTTCGATCTTGCCATATTGAATATAACCTGTCTTTTGTTGAAAACTGTTCACTTAAGGGAATAGTTAATGATTACTAATCTTAGTTTCTGTACAAGTGCGCCAAGGTTTTAGTCTTTGTAATTGACTGCTCCATAGTCTTACATACAAACAGCTGATCTTTGAACATTTTTTAAAATAAAATGTTACATGATTTTTTTTCATGTACGCAGTAATGTCAAATTGTGATTTAATGGGGGAAAAGTGTATCTTGCCACGAAGATTAAAAAGTTATGAAACCCTGAAGTTAAAACTTCTCTTTTCTACTCTATATATTTGCTGTTTTTCCTAGTCTGAACCACTTCCAGTAAACATGATATCCTTCCACTTTCCTGGTTTTGATACCCCCAAAATGACTTAACATATTTTTTTACATCTAAAAGGATGTTTCAATTCAGCATAAACTTTTAATCAAAATGAAAATTGAGTACAGAAAAAAATGGACTATTTTATTTCTCTCCATGTTTTGAACCGGAAAATGGAGTTGTAATACAACACTGGTATACCTCAAAGAGAGTTACATATTAAACTTGGTAAAAAGTGTGCAAATTCATTAAAAGGTACATCAGACATGTTCTATTAGTAAATATGGTAATATATATAACAAAAAAGTGTGAGTTGATTCTTTTCTTCGGAAGTCTCTATTAACACTGACACAGTTTTTATTTGTTTACCCAACATGATGTCCTAGATTTAATCTGAACTGTAGATTTTATAAGCATTCAAACGAAGTAAAAAGATAACCATGCCGCTAAATATAAAAAGAAAAATGTCGGGAATATTTTGACTCTTGTTTCTAGAAAAAGCGCTGAGCATTCATGATACAGATACGCAAAAGTATTAAATAAAAATGGAACGATGAAACAGTTGTTTGACTATCCACGGGTATCACTGCTTCAGCACTGGCTAGAATGTATTTCGTACCTTTTTGTTTAGATAAACCGCCAGGAAAAAAGAATGTAAAAAAAAAAAAAAAATCATCAAAGATACCAACCAGGTTCATGATTTTGTATGCCAGACGCGCTTTTCGTCTACAAAAGACCCACCAGTGATGCTCGAATCAAGCAAGTTAAAAGGCAAAATAACAGACGAAGTTGAAGAGCAATCTAATATAGTTTTCATTTTTACGTTAACAATACTCTAAACTGATTTGAGGCGTAAATATTTAAATAATCGTCTTCCAGTATTAATGATGAAATATTGTTACCGTGACGTTTGTGCATTCTCCTTCATGAAACTCATGACAAGGATTCCATGAATATTTTGCACCACCAAATATTTCAGATGGAATATCTTTAAACCTGAAAAATATATATATATATATAAAGCAAGAATACTATGCATTTCTTTTGTCCACATGTTGTTTGCTCCATCCAATGTGAAAACTTGACCCACATATTCTGCTGAATGTATAATAATTTCCTGAAGGTGATATACCATTCACAATTCTAGTTTTCTTTCTTGTTGGATACTGATGTATAAAAATGAGTATACTATTACAAGGACTGATACGAGGTGCTCATTTCCCACTTCCTACGTTTCCAAGATCTCCACTTTTTTACCCCCTATATCCAACATCCCCACACTTTAACAGCCATATACCACATCACAAAAAGCACGCCCTCCCCAAGGACAATAGCAAATGGAATCGTTCATAATAAACAATTATCCTTGTACTTATAAATAGTTTTAGTGATTTAAAAGAATAGCTGAACTTGAAGACAATGTACATGTACAAAATTGTTCCCACCTATATGCTGTCATCAGAAGAAAAGTTTGTAAATGTTTATCAATTAGACTAGATTATCTGTTCAAACGACCCGATTTGTGCATGCGTCCATGTGTATGTCGGAAGGACAAAAATGACCATGGTGGATAGTTGTCTCATTGGCAATTACATATTTTCATATTTTTATACTGTTTGAATAAACCGAATTTCCGACCAACTAATTGTGTACCTCTTCTAGCCGACTTTTAATCTGTATTCGTATGCAACAGACTTCATGAACGGACTCCCCAAGAAGAATGAAAAGGGGTATAGCATTATCATAGATGATGTAAGCATAACTCATATTCTGATTTGCTTACCATGTTGATAGATCATAACTCATTGATGTTTTTATAAACGAAATCACAAATACAGTTACGTCCTCTTTACTTATGTCTAGAAATTGACAGTGAGGATCGGTTGAAAGCTAAACTGTACAACAAAAAAGATAATTCCATGTTTTCAGTTGTGAGCTTTTCATTTCTATCTGGCAAAACTGCAGTTACATCTGCATATGGAATATGGAATATATATCCTCTCTCATTGATAATCTATCCCATAGCTTGCCATTTCTACCATGGCCTATTTGACAGAGGGTCGCTGCATACACGGAAGGTATTAAACCAAGCCTTTTCACTGGTAAAGTCATCAATATTTGGTTGACCCATACAGAGTATCTACGACAAAACTGACCAAGAATATGTTTTACTTGTCGTTACAACGATCGCGTCTTCTTTTCCTCTTTTGAATGCGAATTATCGCCGGATTGTCACTGCCATATGGAACACGACGGATGCCAACAGAATATAAGGAACTGCTTACCCTTCCGCAGCACCTGCCGAGTTGACCATCTTTTTTGGAGGGGTTCGAGTTTTATCATTTTTGGTTTGGTTGTCAATGTAGTGTTTTGTCTGTTTGATATAATTTGGAATAATTTTCACAATTGGGCCATTTAAAAAGTCCTTCAATCTTTTTTTAAATACACAGTGTGCAGTCGGATATGTGTACTTTTGAATTTAAACAACATTATGGCATATTTTTTAACAAATTAAGCCGAAAGATGACTAATAACGGCAAAAAGACATTCTAAACCAAAACCAAAATTCTGATGGATGTGAAGATATGTTTTGTTTTTCAGATATAAATTAATTCATGATGGTTAAGGATGTCCTTCAATGTAACATTTTACACAAACATGTCAAATTTGCATATTGTATCAAGACTTCAATAGCAATGTATAGCGATGAATAACATTCTGATGTTATAAATACTGTGTTATACTATTTGGACTCTTTTATATTCAAATTTCAATATGTTTTGACAAGTTTGAGATATTGATCCTCTGAGTGAAATAATTTCAGTGGAAATGCTACCTCTTACCTGGGCTCTGTGTCATTATCATTCGATAAGGATTGTAGATCGACGAAGTCTCCGTTGGAATATTCGCACAAACATGGAGTCTTCTGTTTACAAACATCTATAATGGGATGTGGATCATCTGAATAAACGTAACATGTCAATATGACAAGGGTGAAGAATATCAGCTGTGTGACGTCCGCCATGTTGGTCCAGATTAAAGTATGCGTCCATATCACATCACAAGTTAATCTAAGGCATGTGATGTATCAGTTTAACGCAGTGAGATAACTAATCATTTCGCTCATTGTTTTGATTAAAATCAACGAAAACTGATAAATTATAATCAAGGTTCAGATTGTCCCACATAAATGAAACATTTTTTTTTTTAAATCTAGGTCTGTATAGTTTGGATTGGTGATGCAGTGATCTAGATTCAGTGTTACATTTTTTAAAGAAGGTCTAATATGAAAGATACAATAAGCATGATATTCAAATTTCTCCTTCAAATATTTCATGTTTTGCTCTCCTGGTAAAATGTTATAACTTAGTTAATAATAAGGTAAAAGACGTGCACTAAATTCTTAAGCAGTACCGAAATATAATACTTCCAAAAATTATCTTTTTTAAGCTCATAAGTCTAACGTTTATCATACCGAATGTTGTTAAGAAATATGTGTCGTACTGAATCAACTGTTAATTTGTAATTAATTTGTTCTCATTGACAAATAGATCTCTATTACTATTTTATAAAACCCACATTTCAGTGTGATTTTGCATCTCATATATCCCAGTGGATACTTTCCAATTGCCAACTTCTCATTCCCCAGCAGGAACATACCCTCTGTCCAATAGTATGGCGTTCAATATTTCAATTGACACGTTACGCTCGTGCATACTCACAGTTACGTACTTCATTAGCAGGGGTGTGCTTCTTAAACAAAAACTGTTCCATCAGAGTTATGAAGAAAAACGACTGAAATCGATACTACACAAGTTTTACATTTATCATCACGAATTAGTTGATCGATTTGACATGCCTGTGTCTCAACTCACTAGCGATATGTTTCGCAGTCTTTGGATATCAGAATAGTCACCGATTGTGACAGCTTGACTGAGTGTGGATTTGGATTGCAGTGAGGCATGCATGTCAACGCATCCGTTATCGCTCCTTTTGGATTTTATGTGATTCCCTCAGTTTTTGTTTGCTCCCTTGATTTTGTTTTTTGTCCCCGAATTTATTTCACATTATGGCTAACTTAATTATTTTTTTTTTTATTTCAAACTAAACTTTCTCAGTTTCATGTGTGTACCGTACCTTAAAGGGGCATTAGCTACGAGATATACAAAATAAAATAAAATATGATTTGTTTTTCAATCATTAATGGAAGTGAAAATGTGAAATAATAATTCGCTTTTAGCAGTCAGTTTAGTTCAATTTTGTCAAAATAAGTCTAAGAAACATCGCTGATGAACTATTCACTTGCAATTAAGTAATTCGACCTCATTGAATCCGTATTCATGTAACCTTCAATTTAACCCATTAGCTAGAGATTGGTTACGCATGTATTAGTCGTGTTCAGCCATTACAAGGAAAAGAATGTCAACATTGAAAGTGAAACAAAGGTGAACCATTTCGTTCACTGATTCGATCCACCAAAAAGCATTCTTATACAGGTAAAAACGATGATTAACTTATTTTTTTAACCTATAACATGAAATCAAACAGACCTGGAAAAGTCCTATTGCACGAGGTCGCTATCTATTTATATTTATGTTTATGTTTATATCGGGTAGTGTGACCGTCGGCAGTCTTCGGAGGTCATCTTGATTAGTTAATTAGATGTCGTCTAGACTAAAATACACACGAAATGCTGATATATGTTATCGAGTCTATGCATTGTTAATTATTTATTTCAGACTTATTGTAATTTGGATATACATTTTAGTATGTTACAAATCAAATATTAGAATTTAAGTCAAATCGGTGAATATAAATTTGACAGCTAATGCCCCTTTAAGGCTGCAACAGCATTGTGTTTGGTTTTGTTACATTTAATTAAATTATGATTGCTTGGAGATAGCTCAAAACTGCAATTTTGAAACGATTTTGCAAAAAAATGAATGAGAAGGATGTTCATTACCAAATCAAAATCTAATCAGAATATAATAGAGAATGGTAACGGGGAATGTGTCAAAAAGACAACAACCGACCAAACAGCATAAAACAGCCCAAGGCCACCAATGGTCTTCAACGCAGCGAGAAACTCCCACACCTATTTTTAAGAACTATTTGTTTGTCTGATAATTAAGACAGAAAATCAATAATAATTTAATTTTGGATGTAACACGTCTTCTGATTGGCCGAAAGTGTTTTGTCTATCAGCTCATAGATATAATTTTGTCATGTGACCGTGACTTCATCAACTTTTTTATAACCTCAAAAATGTTGTGCACACTTAAATAAGTCTACTCGCAAGAAAAGTACAAATAAAAAAAAAAAAAAAAAAAAAAAAAAGTGGGTAAAATTTTACAAAAAAATATTTTTCCGATGAAAAGTAAGTTGCAATCTCCTCATTTATATTAAATGTACATATACTTATCTTACCTCAAATAGATTTCTGGGGTGTGATTGGTTAAAGGACTACACGTGGTGACTACATATATTTGATATAGGGTGTCCTAAAAAATATGGGGTAAGTTACCATATGGGGTAAGTAAGGAGTTACTTCCCATTCAAAACAAAAAAGAAATCTGAAAGGTTTCAACAGACGAAGAAATTGAGAATGAACGATTGAAACAAATTCATAAAACAAATTTAAAGCTAACAAGTTGTTATTGTTGGCATTTGTTTTGTGTATAGACAAATGGAAGTAGGTTCTTAATACTAAGTATTGAATACTTAATCACTTTGATAGGCCACTAGTCTAAATATAGTGAAGATAGTCGGTAAGATAAATTCGTTACACTTTTGTACTTTTGTTTTTTTACACGAGGCCAAAAATAAAATATTGTTTGTTTCCCCTCCCACGACCGACCCGGTAAAATCGTCGCGACCCGAAAAAATTTATTGGCCATTCTTGTCCAATATTTTTGTATTTTTTTTGCTGTTTTGGATTTTGGTGATACCTTTCCGATGCTGTAGCCCACAAGCGTTTTAATTTAAGGCATTTTTGTATTAAAGCGTCTAAATGATTCGGAATCAAGAAAAACAAACAACACACGATTTGTGTGTCTGCAAGGTGATCTTTTATAATAACAAGTTTAAGCTTTCTAAAAAGCTATGGACTGCTTCGCTCTACCCTAATTTAATGTAATATGTGTGCATGTGGTTGTTGAATTAGTTGGAAATGTGGTATTTTTAGATATTGATTGATATAAAATGGATGTACTTTAAGAGTGTGCGTTATACACCCATGCTTTTAAAAAAATTAAATTTCTTGTTGAATATTTAAACAATTATAAATAGACACGACTCTTGAGGTGTGCCTTTCTGGAGGAGTGCCTAGATTGTCAGAAGTTATTAAATACAGATAATGCATTATTATAAACATTGTATAGGAACATTGTTTAGCAAAGCAAATCTTGCAAATTGCAGAGAAACAAAGCAAAGATATTTCAATATTGAATTTATCTGTGAAATGTATGCATAATAAAACGAACATGAATTAATGACAGTTGATCGGAACTGAAATACACATAGTTAATTTTCCGGCATTTGATGTCTTATCCTGGACGTGAAAAGTCTGTAATTCTTTGTCTCATTTAAGCCAATAGCTGTTGCTGTATCTCAGCCTCATCATAATGCAACCAATCAGAACCTATATGTGATCAATAATTTATTCAAGATGGCGTGTATCTCGACTGAAACTGGAACGGGGACCCAGTTATTTCCCCCATTGAAACGCATTGAAAATCATAGTAAATAAATGGGGTGCTGTCCAATAAATAATTTTGATAGCCACCTTGGGACTTCTGTTTCATGTTAGGCATTTGTTTCGAAGTTTCTAAGTACAATCTCAGTGCCTCATGACCGGCATTCCGTTGCAAAATTTTGTTTTGATTGACAACAGGTCAGGTCCATCCACTTCCGGGGAAGAATAAAGGCTAGAATTTAGGCAATTTACTCTATGTACCGACGCCTGATTACATTTAAATCAATCAAAATTTTTACAGAAATTCAAGCTAGAAAGCCTACCCTTTCAAATAAATCTACATTCAGTTACAGAACTTGTGTAATAATAAAACTACACCATTTTAAATAAAAGTTATATATTTTTTTAAGAACTACATTCGTGGGTACTGGACTGGTTGCCGTAACTGGGATCCTATTCCAACTAATAGCTCCGCACCGTGATGCGAAGCAACAAGTAATAGCTTTTCTAAAAAGCTTGCCGTATTTTAGCTGCTTATATTGAGATCGGTGGTTTGTGGGTATAGGTTTTTTTTTATTGGAATCTTACACTCCAAGCACTATGAATATATAGTGTCTTTTTTCTCCTGGTTTTTAATTTTAGTTGTAGTATTGGTGGATCAGGGTTTTCATGGAAGGAGGCTTTATAGTCACATATGATAATATATATATATATGGTTTATAATAGCTAGAGTAACGATACAAACACTTTTTTCTTTGTTTTGTGAAATATGATTGTTTACTCTTTATGACAATGCAAGTAGTTTTAACATGCATACTGTGTCTTGACAGTTATGTAATAGTTTGCAAGGTTATAATCAAGTTGATAAGAAAAACGTATTATTTACTTTTGAGGATTACTGCTTGACAAATGGACTACCAGTGGCAGATCTAGAAATTTTCATAAGAGGGGGCCCACTCCAGTCATGCTTCAGTGATTCACTACATGTATATGATCAACCAAAGTTTTACCACAAAAGGGGGGGGGGGGGTCCCTGAAAACCCTCTAAATCCGCCTCTGACTACTATAGTTGGCCGTTCAAATATGAGAATATTACATCTTTTATGTATAGAAGTCTTCTAACATATTATCTAGTATTAAAAATAGGAAAAAATAACCAGTTAAATACAAAATTATATAAGAAGTTACCTTAAGGATATTAACTGTCTTTGAACATACCAAAAACAAATATATTGCAATTTTTTTTTGATAATCATACTTTTATCAATCCATGTTTTATACAGTGTCAAGTTAGAAATATATCGAAATAACTGTTGTCAAGCTGTAAACCTACAATATTGGATGTTGTATAGTTAAACTATCATGACTAATCAATTTGATGAAGCTATACTAAATAATATCTAAACACAAAAAATGAAAAAAAGTTTTGAGGGCCAAACTCTAGCTGAAAATTTTGAAATAAGACAACTCTCAGTGTCACATGTATGCTAAACTATGAGATGTTTAGTTTAGGGGTGGGGAGAATAGTAAGTTTATTTTGCTTCTTTTGGTTATTAGTGATCTGATGTATGAATGTATATTGCCATGTTTTACGAACATGTAGTATGAATGACTTCTCTATTAATGCTAATTTTATAGAATAAATAATCAAAACAACAACTTATGCATCTTTATTAACAACATATACAGTAAAAAAAAGAATGTGAACTCATGATACACACAGAAATGTAGACAAAAGAAATGAGGAGTGTCTTTCCTATCATAAAAAAGTGCCATGCCCTTCACTGGTGCCCTGCCCTTCACTGGCACCCTGCCCCTTTCTATTTCTAGCTGGAGCACTAGAAGTGATGAATATCTCATCTGCCTTTTGTCTTAGAAGAAGCAATTAGCTTTGAAGGTACAGATTAAGTGTTGTTATTACTAATTTCTAGATGTAGTATTACTGTAAGAAGATGTTTTGTGGTAATGGATTTGGAATGAAATATTAATTGCAAATCATTTTCTAGAACATGTTGTCAGCTGGCTTCTTATATTTTTTAATATTTTGTTGTGGTTTGTAATCTTGCAATTTTTTTTGTAAGTTCTATAGATGAGAGCTTCATATTGGTATTAGCATTTAGTGCTTTATATTTTGTTGCATGTGTAAGCATATGCTTATGTTAGTTGGAATATTTATATTTTCATTTCTGATGGCAACCAGTTCATGTAATACATATAGTCAGGATTATTAGTAAGTGATAGTTGTTTTATTTGTTTTTGTTTATTGTCATGATTGATATGGACTATATAGCTTGCTGTTTGGTGTGAACAAAGGCTTCATGTTGAAGACCGTACTTCAACCTATAATGGTTTACATTTACAAATTGTGACTTGGATGGAGAGTTGTCTTTGGTACTGATATGACATTCTGTTATATCTATCGACAAGATTGAGAACACATTTTTTTGAAGTAAAACATATTTAATTCTATGATATCATATATAACAATTTATCGGTAATTTGTGCATTTTTCCTATGATGTGTACTCTCTGATAATGTCAGTATCAGTTGACTGGTCGTGATATATAAATTATTGGTTCAGTTCGCAATTGACATGCACGGGTGCTCTGTGTCAGGATCTTCTTTCCCCTTTCATTCACAAAATCATGCATTATTTTTTTTGCAGAATCACAAGAGTGTTTTGGTGAATGAAACGTTTCACTTCTCCAATTGTTTGAAAGTTTCAGTAAAGTAAGTTTTGCCTTTTTGACAGATTGTGTGAAAATTCGAACAGAATATGAATGAAAAACCCAATTAACTTTTAAAAAATGCACTATTATTAATAGCTTTCCTTGCTTATTCACAAGGATGTATAAATATATCATCCATGCTATTCCGATCTGAGTTTTTATTCATACATAGTCTGGTGCTGTTCCAAATAGTCTTCTTTTTCTGTTTCTTGAGAAGTATTTGTTTTACCTGTTCAGCCACTATAAAGTGTTACAATTAATATTTGAGCACAGAATATTGACCAAAAAGGTACTGCTATCATATGAGAGGAGCTAGAAAAAAAATGAAATGTACACATTTTCAACATTTTTGTGGGACCATGAAGATGTGGTATCATTGTCAATATTTAGACAGATATTCATAGACCAAAGAACAAATAAGCAACAAATTCAAAAGTAAATGTAGGATGAATTATGGAAAGAAGGGGTGCCAGGGGCCCCAAACTTGACAAGGTTTGGTATGGAAAAAGTAAAATGTCTGCATTAACATTAAATGTAGGTTTTAAAAGGAGGGCCCAGGTCGCCTTTCCCAAAATCCGTTTTTGAAATTAAAGGTAACCGCATATTTCTGGGCGAGGTTGAAAAATACAATGAACATGTTTTTGAAAAAGCAAGAATATTAAGCTAAATGAAATAGACCAAATTTGGGTGACATCTATTAAAATGTTTGAAATAATTATGAAGTTGACATGAAATGAACTTGTTCAGATAATATACAGTCAGCCTACAGACTTGTTGCCTCCTAAAATGTCTGCTTACACAGTGCTTTCCTAAAATGATTTATAATGTGATCGTTTTCATGATGAATGCTGAGCAAACATAGATTACGCCGTTGGTTTTCTCGTACGGTTTGAATTGTTTTACATTTTTATTTTGGATATAGGAAGATGTGGTGTGAGTGCCAATGAGACAACTCTCCATCCAAATAACAATTTATAAAAGTAAACCATTATAGGTCAATGTACGGCCTTCAACACGGAGCCTTGGCTCACACCGAACAACAAGCTATAAAGGGCCCCAAAAGTACTAGTGTAAAACCATTCAAACGGTAAAACCAACGGTCTAGTATATATAAACTAGAGGCTCCAAGGACCCTGTGTCGCTCACCTGATATTTTTATTTACAATTGATGCATGATAAATGCAACTGTTGTACTGTCGTTTAGTTTCAGAGATATAAGACTAAAAAGTGCATTTTATTTCAGCCATGTGTGCCATGTTGGCAGGAGGGTCATCATACACAGTGGTCCCTGGATATCCTAGTGGTGATTTAAACCAAGTTTGGTTTAATTTGACAGTAGTTTCAGGGGAGAATTTTTGTAAAATTTATCTAACGAGAAATGCGAAGTGATGAGAAAGTTTGTTGTGAAGTTTTGTTGTTGCGCAACCCCCCAAAAACAAAAAGGTAATAAAAAATTATCATTTAAGGGCAATCTTTCCTATTAATAATTTCTGCAAAATTCAGTTGATTGTGCAAGGGTTGTATAGCCACCTGAGGTCGTTAAAAACTCTCATTTGTTGTTGCAAAATTCAAGTGGTTTTTGAATTGCTTTGTTGATCTTTTTTTGTATTCAACTTTTAAACAACAAAGTACAACAAATATGATGACTGATACTCATGACACTGAAAATATGGTCTTCATTCTTGTGAAGAAAATGGTAAGGTTTGAAATATTTCTTAATTATTAATTCAATACCAATACTTTAATTTGTATTGGATTTATCCCAGGAAATGAGAACAAGGGACACAATTAAATTCAATTTTTTTCCCTAAATTTCTGATAAAATATAAAATGAAGAACTATATTTTTTTAATGAGAATTTTTTTTAATAGTTAATTGATAATTTGAACAATATTAATTAAGTTTTAGATCTTGCATCGTTGATTAATTTTCTCTCAAAATTTCTGATATTCTATTAAAGTTTTAAATATAATATGAGGCAGGCATTACCTGTGAAAGGGGATGAAGTCTGTATAAATTAGTGTAGGAATTCAAGCATCATTTGCACTTCGGAATCTGTAGAAAATGAAGCCAAAGTACTGAAACATATCTGACATTCGACCTATTGTTCGGGATTATAGTTGTGACATCATTTTCAATGTAAAGAAAGAAACACCATCATCAGGTATTAATGTGGTTTTTTTTTCATGTTATAGAATTATCAATTATTTTTATTGCCAGTACATTAGTAGATTGTTTTCTATATTGATTTTCTACTGCAGTTTCAGAAAAGAAGATTACAAAAGGAAAACATTTTGTAAAAACTTACCAAAATTTACGAAATTAATGAAAATTGTTAAAAATTGATTATAAAGGGCAATAACTCCTTAAGGGTCAACTGACCATTTTGGTCTTGTTGACTTATTTGAAGATCTTACTTTGCTGAACATTATTGCTGTTTACAGTTTATCTCTATCTGTAATAATTTTCAAGATAATAACCAAAACGGCAAAATTTCCTTAAAATTACCAATTCAGGGCAGCAACCCAACAACCAGTTGTCCAATTCATCTGAAAATTTGAGGGCAGATAGATATTTACTTGATAAACAAGTTAATCCCTGTAAGATTTGCTTTAAATGCTTTGGTTTCAGAGTTACAAGCCAAAATCTACATTTTACCCTATGTTCTATTTTTAGCCATGGCAGCCATCTTGGTTGGTTGGCTGGGTCACTGCACACTTTTTTAAACTAAATACCCTAATAATGATTGTGGCTAAGTTTGGTTGAATTTGGTCCAGTAGTTTCAGAGGAGAAGATTTTGTAAAAGATTACAAAATTTACAAAAATTGGGAAAAATTACTTTAAAGGGCAATAACTCCTTAAGGGGTCAACTGACCATTTTGATCATGTTGACTTATTTGAAGATCTTACTTTGCTGAACATTATTGCTGTTTACAGTTTATCTCTATCTGTAATAATTTTCAAGATAATAACCAAAACGGCAAAATTTCCTTAAAATTACCAATTCAGGGCAGCAACCCAACAACCAGTTGTCCAATTCATCTGAAAATTTGAGGGCAGATAGATATTTACTTGATAAACAAGTTAATCCCTGTAAGATTTGCTTTAAATGCTTTGGTTTCAGAGTTACAAGCCAAAATCTACATTTTACCCCTATGTTCTATTTTAGCCATGGCAGCCATCTTGGTTGGTTGGCTGGGTCACTGCACACATTTTTAAACTAAATACCCTAATAATGATTGTGGCTAAGTTTGGTTGAATTTGGTCCAGTAGTTTCAGAGGAGAAGATTTTGTAAAGATTACAAAATTTACAAAAATTGGGAAAAATTACTTTAAAGGGCAATAACTCCTTAAGGGTCAACTGACCATTTTGATCATGTTGACTTATTTGTAGATCTTACTTTGCTGAACATTATTGCTGTTTACAGTTTATCTCTATCTATAATAATTTTCAAGATAATAACCGAAAACGGAAAAAAATCCTTAAAATTACTAATTCAGGGGCAGCAACCCAACAACCCATTGTCCGATTCATCTGAAAATTTCAGGGCAGATAGATCTTGACTTGATCAACAATTTTACCCCATGTCAGATTTGCTCTAAATGCTTTGGTTTCAGAGATATAAGCCAAAATCTACATTTTACCCCTATGTTCTATTTTTAGCCATGGCGGCCATCTTGGTTGGTTGACCGGGTCACCGGACACAATTTTTAAACTAGATACCCCAATGATGATTGTGGCCAAGTTTGGTTAAATTTGGCCAAGTAGTTTCAGAGGAGAAGATTTTTGTAAAAGTTAACGGACGACGGACGACGACGGACGACGACGGACGACGGACGCCAAGTGATGAGAAAAGCTCACTTGGCCCTTTGGGCCAGGTGAGCTAAAAAACGAGAAACGAGAAACACGTATAAATTACATAAACAAACGACAACTACTGTACATCAGATTCCTGACTTAGGACAGGTGCAAACATTTGCAGCGGGATTAAACGTTTTAATGGTACCAAACCTTCTCCCTTTTTCTGAAACAATAGTATAACATCACAACATAGAAAAACACACGATAAAACATCAATTGGAAGGCTTAACTCAATCAAAACGTAAATTAACACACTATGAACGAATAAATTCGATCTGTGATACCTGAAAGTAAATACATAGTTAATAAAATATTAGGGACAAACATTCAAGGCCAAAAGCAAACAAACAAGTCCAAATAAAGCCATGGCAAAACACTACCGCGAAATATTAAACCCTTAGAAAATAATCACTTTTGAAAAACCGGTTTTCATAATATATACAGGTAAATGAAAAATAACTTTGTCGTTTTAGGTATACTTTTTCTGTCTATATAAAATCTTCCAATAATTAGGAATACCAAGAAAGGTCTGTCATATAAATACCTAATTTAACACTAGATACATAAGGGTAAATATCAACAATAAAACTTCCTGTACAGATTAAAGGAGAATAATCTTGATGTTAATACAAATGTAGTACGAAGAAGTGAAAATTAGTAGATATTCCAAATAATCAAAGCTGGTATACAGACAAGATCCATATTAATATAAAATAACAAAAAGTATTAAAAATAGTATCAACAGGTCGAATTAACAAGAAAGTACGATTTGAGAGTACTCGCAGTTACTGACAGCTAGTTAAAAGCCAAAACAATTAATGATAAAAATCATGCATCAGAGACTAAAATCAACTAAAACACATCCCAGGGATTTAGTATTTTAACGTCATGAACAGTCAGAGAAGACATGACTTGTGCAATGCCAAAATAAATGTATCGACAGGTAGTAGGATAGTGAGGAGCTACTTCTTAAGAGATAAAATTAACGTGTGTGTGTCTCTAAACATCCCGCCTCAAAAGAAGATACAACTTAGTTATGTTTTAATTTGCTAATGACAAAATCGATATTAGTGCCAATGTAAACTATATTCAGAGATCTAATTACAATATTGGTACGATAACCCTTACTTATAAGTTTGTTTAAAGGTTCGATGAGTTTACACGGATCACATAGTGATTTCCTCGCTTTAAGTACAATATTACCGTAAAATTTAGGATGTGAAATACCATTTTAATAAGTTTTCTACAGGTACAGCCAAATTTACTAATCAAATCTTTGTATCTATGAAAGAATTTAGTAAAAGTTTTAAGTAATTTATGGTATCGAAATCCCTGACACAATAATTTCCCAGTGATGCATTGATTACGTTCGTTAAAATCTATGACATCAGAACACACACGGGCATACCGAACGAGTTGGGATATATAAACACCGTATGATGGAGCCAAAGGCACATCGCCGTCTAAAAATGGAAAATTAACAATAGGAAATGAAAAATCGTCTCTTTTGTCGTAAATTTTAGTATGTAGTTTCCCGTTAGAAATTGAAATGTCTAAATCTAGAAAAGGGCAACTGCTGCTGTTTATGTTAGATTTAGTTAAAGTAAGTTCTTTTGGGTAAATTTCGGAAGTATATTTAGAGAACTGGCCTTTTTTAGCTGACTATGCGGTATGGGCTTTGCTCATTGTTGAAGGCCGTAAGGTGACCTATAGTTGTTTATTTCTGTGTCATTTTGGTCTTTTTTGGAGAGTTGTCTCATTGGCAATCATACCACATCTTCTTTTTAATATGTATAATGACAAGATAAATGTTGTTATCCATCCAACTAAGTAAAATATATAACTTCTCATTGAACTTCTAAAACAACGATAAATCTGCTGATTCATATCGTATCATTCAAAATAATGCTGTCAAATGCTATGTGAAAAATAAAGAAATTTAACTTAATGTATGCTTCCATTATATTCGGCAATGTCATTCAATTATGTCCAAAGCAGACTGAACTTATGAAACGCATGCAATAATTTATTTTCAATAGATGCATTTGAAAAATTTATTTTTGGCACTAGTTAAGGGACGTCTATGTTCATGATGTCATGTGATCATCTATATATATAAGAATATTTTATTAGAGTTGATTTATTAAAGAGTCCTTTGAATCCTACTTATTGCTATTTGTCTGCCATTACTGGCCATCACAAAGGTTCACGTAAAATTTTGACGTCATAATACAAAATATCTGAGGCCACAATGGAAAAGTGATTGTTGTATGATGTCAATGGTTGAAGCGGGACAGATTCTCAGGTCAGCCGGGACAGAATTCCATAAAGCGATTAGGTGTATGGTACTTATATATGGGTACTATGTTCAGGAGGATGAATTCTAATATATATACGTAAAATACCTGTTCGGTTTTGGATTAACATCCTGGATCTGGATTTCCTTATCAACCACCATCATTGTTAAGGCATCCAAGTCATAAACTAGAGCCTTTACATAGTCAGATCCATCTGCCAATATCACATATTACAAATACTTATACAAATACAGCCGATAGATTAAACTCAGCACCATTGTATATTGATGATTATACATATAGTATCAGCTTATTCAGATTTGAAAATGCTAGCAAAATAGCAGCACCATCTTAAAATGGGAAACCTTGATTATCTCGAGCATGTGAATCAAACACATAGTAATTATCATCACGACCAAATATACAATTTGTAAGACCTGATACATTGTAATGTGAACAAATTAGAATTGGATTTATCTATATCAAATGCAGTTCTCAGTGCTGTTGATATATCAATTAACAATGACTGCTGATCGCCACTGTGTACAGTGGCGGATTTTCATAAAGGGGGGGCCTATATAATCAACCAAGGGGAGGGGCGGCCCCTTTTGGATCCGCCTGTGGTGTACAACCGACTCCAAAGAATAAATCATCATGTACGAGTACATTAAACTGTCTACCCCACATGCGAACATCATTTGGGACCCCGCTGTGTTGTAAGTATCTTGGGTTTTCAGAAAATAAGATGCGATCATATTAATTCAAATTGCTCATAGCTGCCTTCAATTATAATTTCTTCTATAGTCGTAGACGTCCAGCTAGAGGGATCATTAAACAAACTATAGTGCACTGAAACCATTGCCCATAACTAAACCGTGATGCTTGGCGTTTGCTTCCTTGCACACACGCAATCATATTACTCACCTTGTTTGTTTTCTATTCTTCTAATCAGCTGTTTATCGGCAATTGTCTGTTTTGTTTACATCAGAAATCAATGAAGCGGCGAATGCGCGGGAAACGAAAGGACATCTTCGTATCAATACGGTAAATTCCGTGATTTGAATATTTTCTAATCAATATGTTCAAGCAATGAAAAGTATGAGGATAATATTTTTATTCATAGAGCACACGTTTTGTGTATTTACTATTTAAAATTATAGTTTATGAAGAAATATAGCAAAATATATTTCAATACGCACTACAAAGTGAAGATTAGATGTATTATTGTTCTGTTTTTGAAAGAACATTAATAATCCATAAATATACACCTTTGTACCAAAATTGCTACAAAATTTCAAGATAACATAAATTTCATCATCACAGAATGATATTATTTGCTCAAATTGACAGGGCTTCGTGAACTAAATTTGGCTTAAATTATGATAGCAATTGAACACTTCATTATAGTTTCTACCGATGACCTACTATCATGATTTGTTATCCGACCCCACTTACGGACGCGTTGACATATAATGCATACAACTCAAGAATAGCCAATCAGACGTTAAGATATCCTTCACTTCCCCAGAAGCAGCCCGGAAGCAGCTGAGATGCAGCCATTTAATGTTATTTATAACCAATGAGATAACGTTAACAGATTAACCACATTCCAGACGTCCAGCCTTTGACTAATCAGACCGTATCACCATGATGATACGGGTAAATTCGATTTATGGCATGAAATTTACAAAAGGGCACGTTTTAACTGCATCAGTAGAATTTGCAAATACTTAAAGTATTCTAGGAACAACAAAACATGAATAAGTGAATCCTTGTTTTTTCTAGAACTCCAAAAAAACATACAAATCTTTTAAATCTTTTGTTTAGGAATCATTGACCAAGCTGCATGCTCCAGGTGTAACGGACCATAACTTAATTATGATCACTTTTATTGAAAATTTTTATTCATTGAAGTTTAATGCCCAAGTGATTGACTTATCTTTTTGTCATCTCATAACTGATGATCAAGGTATGAATTGGTGAACTTAGGAATTGTTTTGTTGTGAGTTATGCATCAAATTAGACTTGAAATTAGCTTGATTTTTGAACTAATAAAAACACTTGCTATCATAAAACATGTAAAAGGTGTGCTTATGTAGATTTCATACCATAAAATGAATAGGAAAAAAGGAAGTCCCTGTATACTTTTTTTTTAACACCAGAAAACTCGGATGAACACTAAATACAGGGGAAACCCCACTTTTCCTGACTTGAGCTCAACCTGTTGAATTTTGTACAAATTCAATATAGAAAACCATATCAAGGAATAAAATAAAATAATTTGCCTACCTACCTATCGATACCCTGAAAACCTCAGTCGGGAAGGGTAAACAAAGATAATTTTTAATGTTGGCCCGATCTCAGTGATAATACAAACACTATGAATGACACTGATTAAATGAAACAATGTCCTCTGATTCTCCTCTAGATACTTAAACGTAAATACAAATGGAGAAAATAAGTAAAATGATCAGGAAACAAAAGAACTGGTGGATAGAGATAATGCTACTATTAAGGGGATAACATGGTGTTATGATGAAAGAGGACAGATTTGCTCTTTCTAATATTTATCATAAACAGTTAAATGTCCCTCAAAACCCCAAAAGCACCGCACTGATCGCTGCAACGATATCAAATCTACAACGAAAATGATAATAGTTAATAAAAAAAAAAAAAAAAAAAAAAACACACACACACACACACAAAAATATGCATATAAGTCTATCCTTCAAAATTTAGTCTTCTCAATTGTCTAGACGAGAACTTAAACCAAAGTAAGACACACATAATTACTTTAATATTGAAAGTTTATATATTCAATTCTTTTATTACTTTGAGCAAATAATGATCTTCAGTACAAAGACATGTATTATATATGCAAATACAATAATGATAAATAAATACATAATGCATACATAACTGATTAATGAATACATCCGAGAATAATGATCTATATTAAGTATTGGTTCTTTTAACATGTAAGTTCTACGTTTAAATGCATGGAAAAGAAATTTACAAAGGTTACATGTGTCTTTTTGCTTCGCATCACGGTGCGGAGCTATTAGTTTCAGTCGATAAACACGCCATCTTGAAATAATTACTTATCCCATATAGATTCTGATTGGTTGCTTTATGCTGCGGCTGAGATACAGCAACAGCTATTGGCTTAAATGAGATAAAGAATTACAGACTTTTCTCGTCTCAGGATGAGACATCAAATGCCGGAAAATTAACTATGTGTATTTCAGTTCCGATCAACAATCATTAATTCATGTTCGTTTTATTATGCATATATTGCACACTGAAATTCAATATTGAAATATCAGTTATTAATACGTGTTTATTTGCTTTGTTAATCTGCAATATGCACGATTTGTTTTGCTAAACAATGTTCCTATACAATGTAAACAAAAATGCATTATCTATATTTTATATAACTTCTGCCAATCTAGACACACATCTAGAGAGGCACACCTCCAGAGTCATGTCTATTTGTAAATGTTTTAATTTTCAACAAGTACGTAAACAAAATTTTAAAAGCATGGGTGTATAACGCACAACACTGAACAGCCAGTTTAAAATTTCAGAAAAGTTCATCTTAATATATATACAAGAATTGATATTCCAAGTCTAAGACATCCATTTTATATCATTCAATATTTAAAAATACCACATTTCCAATACTAAATCAACAACCACATGCACACATATTACTTTAAATTAGGATAGAGCGCAGCAGTCCATAGATTTTTAGAAAGCTCAAACTTGTACATTTTCTGTACTCAACAACTGTATAAGCTTAAATGACGATGGACGCCTATAATAATATGGCTTGGGTTAATATACTGCCTCCTTATTGCATTATAACAATCACACTGTAAAATGAAATGAAACTCGTCCTGTATTTAAAGTACAGAGAGTGCATTTTCTTTCTGATCTATTAACACCGTGATATCGGTCTGTTTCAACAAATAAGTTATGTGAAGACAATCTTATTCTCGTTAGATACACTCTAAAATTCACATGTTTAGAAAGGTAAAATTGTAAACAAACATTATTTACACAGTATTTATACAAAAAACACTTTGGCGAGCCATCCAATAATTGATTTAAGTATTGATTAGCTTGATCAGATATTCTAGTTTTGATAAAATACTTAAGAGTGTCACTTACAACTAAATATCTTAGTTATACCAGAAGTCATTCAGACCCAAATTAAACAATAAATACTTCAGCTGATAAATCCAACTATTTCTGTTATTACATTGATTCCGTACCTGTTCTTGGTAACAGTTTTTAAGAATACAATTCTTCGTTGATAAAAGTTTAAACCAGTATCTTATAATATTTTACAATCTAAGATATCTCAAGGGATATCTACCAAGCTCATAATACACCATTTCATTCGTTGTACATTGTTTGACACCAAAAATATTTTTGAAAAAATCTAACGGAACTTTTTCAATATTCTGAGCTTTATGAAAGCCCCATATCTCACTGCCATAGCATAAAATACTACTTATATATGTATCAAACAAATTAAGGTATGTGAAAACATTCAAATATAAGGATGATACTTTTGATTTCAAGGCAAATACAGCTTTCCTACCTTGCTCAGCTAATTGTTTTTGGGTTTTTAAAAATTTTCCGTTATAATTCAGCAGTATACCTAAATTACAAATTCATCAACAATGTCAATAACATTACCATCAAAATATCACTTTTCTTTAACCCTCACATTACCACCATTTTCAAATACCATAATTAGGTCTTTCCACTTTTCCGTGGAAAGACCTATTGATTTTGTTCTGATTATTATTAGGTCTTTCCACCTTTCCGTGGAAAGACCTATTGTTTTTGTTCTGATTATTATTTTTTTTTTCTTCCGCCTAAATTTTGTTCTTGCGGGGTATTGTTATTTCACAAGATGTCGCTTACATTTTACGCATATGATATCAAACAGTTTGTACGCTTTTCAAACTGACACCATTGAACCGAAGACTTTATGTTGTAAGAGTTATCTCCCCAAACACTGTTTTACTTGTGTCCACTACTCCTTCGCAACCGTAAAAGATTACGACAAATTTATTTTACCAAATTGCATGTTACGTCTTCAGGATTAGGGTGACCATTTGGACCAAAGCTATCCGGAGACTCCATATGAGAGTTATTCCCCCTTATGCATTTGATATAAGTGATATGCATTTCTAACTGGTAAACCATAAGTGATATAGGCCTAGGGTCTTTTGATTTGAGGTCCTTGATCCAAAAAAAAGAAAATTAGGTCAAGGTCAAAGGTCAAGGTCATATTCTAAATTTTGATTTTGGCTTATATTAACTTATTTTCTTTAACCGTACAAGATATTGACTGCATATTCTTGTCAAATTGTCATTTGCGACATGTCGTAACTCAAAAATTTTGGTTGAAAGGGTGCGTAGACAATAAATGGGAGTTTTTGCGCCTCTTATATTTAAACTTATGCGTAAAGTGATATAACTCATAGACAATACATATTAAAGACTAGGGTCTTTTAATTGAAGGTCCTTGGTTTATGACCTTGAAATTGAGGTCAAGGTCATAGGTTAATTGGACGTTCTAGATTTTGACCTTTGCTTCAAATTCATATTTATACACGATAAAGCCATAGGACTCTGTGCTTAAGGTTACAAACCAAACGACTTAGAAAAAGCAAACCGGAAGTGACCTTTTGTAAACCGGAAATATCTATTTTTTCGACTTACTTCATACAAAAGTGTGTAGAAACCATATATTTTTGGAATCAGCATACAATAGGCTATCATTTGATATTGGAAATGACTTTCTAAACTGATTTTGAATATTTTTGTATCAAAATAAATCTTAAGAAGTGGAAAGACCTTCAATTGTTCTCTGAACAATTGGTTTTTAATTATTATTTTATTTTTTTTTTTTTTTCTTCCGCCTAATTTTTTTCTTGCGTAGTATTGTTGTTTCAAAAGATGTCGCTTAGATATTTGGAATATGATATTGTATAGTTTATACCCTTATAAAACTGACAACTGCGTAACCAAATACTTTACGTTGTAAGAGTTATCTCCCCAAACACTGTTTTTCTTGTGGCCACTACTCCTTCGCAACCGTAAAAGATTATGACAAATTTATTTTACTAAATTGCTCGTTACATCTTCAGGATTAGGATTTTAATTTTGACCGAAGCTATCCGGAGACTCCATATGAGAGTTATTTCCGCTTATGCATTTGATATAAGTGATATGCATTTCTAACTGGTAACCCATAAGTGATAGAGACCTAGGATCTTTTGATTTGAGGTCCTTGATCCAAAAAAAAGAAAATTTGGTCAAGGTCAAAGGTCAAGGTCATATTCTAAATTTTGATTTTGGCTTATTTTCACTTCTTTTCAAAAACCGTATAAGATATCGACAACATATTATTACTAAATTGTTAGTTGCGACATGTCGTAACACATACATTTCGGTTTAAAGGGTGCGCTAACATTAAATTAGAGTTTTCTCCCCTCTTGTATTTAAAAATATGCGTATGGTGATATAACTCATTAACCATATATAACTAAGACCTAGGGTCTTTTGATTTGAGGTCCTTGGTTTATGACCTTGAAATTGAGCTCAAGGTCATAGGTAAGTTTGACGTTCTAGATTTTGACCTTTGCTTTTACCTCATATGTATACATGATGAAGCCATGGGACTTTTGCATTAGGTTGCAAGCCATTTGACCTTGAAAATCCAACCGGAAGTGACCTTGTGTAAACCGGAAGTAGCTATTTTTGTACTTATTTAATATAAAAGTATATAGAACCATATATTTTGGAATCAGTGTCAAGTAAACATTCAAATTATACCGGAAGTAACATTTTCAAACCGGAAGTAACAAATTATCTCCTTATTTAAAAAAATGCATAGAAACTATATATTTTGGAATCAGCGTACAATAAGCTATCATTTGACGCTGGAAATGACATTTTAAACCGAATTTTAATATTTTCATATCAAAATAGATCTTTATGGGTGGAAAGACCTTCAATTGTTCTCTGAACAATTGGTTTTTAATTATTATTATTATTATTTTTTTTTTTTCTTCCGCCTAATTTTTTTCTTGCGTAGTATTGATGTTTCAAAAGATGTCGCTTAGATATTTGGAATATGATATTGTATAATTTATACGCTTTTAAAACTGACAACTGCATAACCAAATACTTTACGTTGTAAGAGTTATCTGCCCAAACACTGTTTTTCTTGTGGCCACTACTCCTTCGCAACCGTAAAAGATTACGACAAATTTATTTTACCAAATTGCTCGTTACATCTTCAGGATTAGGATTTTTATTTTGACCGAAGCCGTAATGAGATTCCATATGAGAGTTATTTCCCCTTATGCATTTGATATAAGTGATATGCATGTGAAACTGGTAAACCATAAGTGATAGAGACCTAGGGTCTTTTGATTTGAGGTCCTTTGTCCAAAAAAAATAAAATTAGGTCAAGGTCAAAGGTCAAGGTCATATTATAAATTTTGATTTTGGCTTATTTTCACTTCTTTTCAAAAACCGTATAAGATATTGACAACATATTTTATTAAATTGTTAGTTGCGACATGTCGTAACACATACATTTTGGTTTAAAGGGTACGCTAACATTAAATTTGAGTTTTCTCCCCTGTTGTATTTTAAAATACTCTTATGGTGATATAACTCATTAACCATATATAATTAAGACCAAGGGTCTTTTGATTTGAGGTCCTTGGTTTATGACCTTGAAATTGAGCTCAAGGTCACATGTTATTTTGACGTTCTAGATTATGACCTTTGCTGTTACCTCATATGTATATATGATAAAGCCATGGGACTTTTGTATTAGGTTGCAAGCCACTTGACCTTAGAAAGCCAACCGGAAGTGGCCTTATGTAAACCGGAAGTAGCTATTTTTGTATTTATTTAATATAAAAGTATATAGAACCATATATTTTGGAATCAGTGTCAAGTAAACATTCAAATAATACCGGAAGTAAATTTTTCAAACCGGAAGTAACAAATTATCTCCTTATTTAATTTTTTGTATATAAACCTCATATTTTTGGAATCAGCGTACAAAAAGCTTTCATTTGACGCTGGAAATGACATGTTAAAACGAATTTTATTATTTTCATATCAAAATAGATCTTCACGAGTGGAAGACCTTCAATTGTTCTCTGAACAATTGGTTTTAATTATTATTATTTTTTCTTCCGCCTAATTTTTTCTTGCGTAGTATTGATGTTTCAAAAGATGTCGCTTAGATATTTGAAATATGATATCGTATAGTTTATATGCTTTTAAAACTGACAACTGCGTAACCAAATACTTTACGTTGTAAGAGTTATCTCCCAAACACTGTTTTTCTTGTGGCCACTACTCCTTCAAACCGTAAAAGATTACGACAAATTTATTTTACCAAATTGCTCGTTACATCTTCAGGATTAGGATTTTAATTTTGACCGAAGCTATTCGGAGACTCCATATGAGAGTTATTCCCCCTTATGTATTTGATATAAGTGATTTGTATTTCTAACTGGTAAACCATAAGTGATATTGGCCTAGGGTCTTTGGATATGAGGTCCTTGGTCCAAAAAAAAAAAAGGTCAAGGTCAAAGGTCAAGGTCATATTCTAAAATTTGATTTTGGCTTATTTTCACTTATTTTCAAAAACCATATAACATATCGACAAATTATTTTTACTAAATTGTTAGTTGTGACATGTCGTAACTTATAAATTTTGGTTGAAATGGTGCGTAGACAATAATTGGGAGTTTTTTACCAGCTTATATTTAGAATTATGCATAAAGTGGTATAACTCATTAACCAGACATATTAAAGACCTAGGGTCTTTTGATTTGAGGTCCTTGGTTTGTGATCTTGAAATTGAGGTCAAGGTCATAGGTTAATAGGACGTTCTAGATTTCGACCTTTGCTTTAAATTCATATTTATACATCATAAAGCCATAGGAACTGACATTTTAGACTGATTTTTAATATTTTAATATCAAAATAGATCTTTACTGGTGGAAAGACCTTCAATTGTTCTCTGAACAATTGGTTTTTAATTTTTTTTTTTCTTCCGCCTAATTTTTTTCTTGCGTAGTATTGATGTTTCAAAAGATGTCGTTTAGATATTTGGAATATGATATCGTATAATTTATACGCTTTTAAAACTGACAACTGCGTAACCAAATACTTTACGTTGTAAGAGTTATCTCCTCAAACACTGTTTTTCTTGTGGCCACTACTCCTTCGCAACCGTAAACGATTACGACAAATTTATTTTACCAAATTGCTCGTTACATCTTCAGGATTAGGATTTTAATTTTGACGGAAGCCGTAATGAGATTCCATATGAGAGTTATTTCCCCTTATGTATTTGATATAAGTGATATGCATGTGAAACTGGTAAACCATAAGTGATAGAGACCTAGGGTCTTTTGATTTGAGGTCCTTGGTCCAAAAAAATAAAATTAGGTCAAGGTCAAAGGTCAAGGTCATATTATAAATTTTGATTTTGGCTAATTTTCACTCCTTTTCAAAACTGTATAAGATATTGACAAAATATTTTATTAAATTGTTAGTTGCCACATGTCGTAACACATACATTTTGGTTTAAAGGGTACGCTAACATTAAATTTGAGTTTTCTCCCTGTTGTATTTTAAAATACTCTTATGGTGATATAACTCATTAACCATATATAATTAAGACCAAGGGTCTTTTGATTTGAGGTCCTTGGTTTATGACCTTGAAATTGAGCTCAAGGTCACATGTTATTTTGACGTTCTAGATTATGACCTTTGCTGTTACCTCATATGTATATATGATAAAGCCATGGGACTTTTGTATTAGGTTGCAAGCCACTTGACCTTAGAAAGCCAACCGGAAGTGGCCTTATGTAAACCGGAAGTAGCTATTTTTGTATTTATTTAATATAAAAGTATATAGAACCATATATTTTGGAATCAGTGTCAAGTAAACATTCAAATAATACCGGAAGTAAATTTTTTCAAACCGGAAGTAACAAATTATCTCCCTTATTTAATTTTTTTGTATATAAACCTCATATTTTTGGAATCAGCGTACAAAAAGCTTTCATTTGACGCTGGAAATGACATGTTAAAACGAATTTTATTATTTTCATATCAAAATAGATCTTTACGAGTGGAAAGACCTTCAATTGTTCTCTGAACAATTGGTTTTTTATTATTATTTTTTTTCTTCCGCCTAATTTTTTTCTTGCGTAGTATTGATGTTTCAAAAGATGTCGCTTAGATATTTGAAATATGATATCGTATAGTTTATATGCTTTTAAAACTGACAACTGCGTAACCAAATACTTTACGTTGTAAGAGTTATCTCCCCAAACACTGTTTTTCTTGTGGCCACTACTCCTTCGCAACCGTAAAAGATTACGACAAATTTATTTTACCAAATTGCTCGTTACATCTTCAGGATTAGGATTTTAATTTTGACCGAAGCTATTCGGAGACTCCATATGAGAGTTATTCCCCCTTATGTATTTGATATAAGTGATTTGTATTTCTAACTGGTAAACCATAAGTGATATTGGCCTAGGGTCTTTGGAAATGAGGTCCTTGGTCCAAAAAAAAAAAAGGTCAAGGTCAAAGGTCAAGGTCATATTCTAAAATTTGATTTTGGCTTATTTTCACTTATTTTCAAAAACCATATAACATATCGACAAATTATTTTTACTAAATTGTTAGTTGTGACATGTCGTAACTTATAAATTTTGGTTGAAATGGTGCGTAGACAATAATTGGGAGTTTTCGCCCAGCTTATATTTAGAATTATGCATAAAGTGGTATAACTCATTAACCAGACATATTAAAGACCTAGGGTCTTTTGATTTGAGGTCCTTGGTTTGTGATCTTGAAATTGAGGTCAAGGTCATAGGTTAATAGGACGTTCTAGATTTCGACCTTTGCTTTAAATTCATATTTATACATACTTTTTGCATTAGGTTGCAAGCCATCATAAAGCCATAGGAACTGACATTTTAGACTGATTTTTAATATTTTAATATCAAAATAGATCTTTACTGGTGGAAAGACCTTCAATTGTTCTCTGAACAATTGGTTTTAATTTTTTTTTTTTTTCTTCCGCCTAATTTTTTCTTGCGTAGTATTCATGTTTCAAAAGATGTCGTTTAGATATTTGGAATATGATATCGTATAATTTATACGCTTTTAAAACTGACAACTGCGTAACCAAATACTTTACGTTGTAAGAGTTATCTCCTCAAACACTGTTTTTCTTGTGGCCACTACTCCTTCAAGAACCGTAATCGATTACGACAAATTTATTTTACCAAATTGCTCGTTACATCTTCAGGATTAGGATTTTAATTTTGACGGAAGCCGTAATGAGATTCCATATGAGAGTTATTTCCCCTTATGTATTTGATATAAGTGATATGCATGTGAAACTGGTAAACCATAAGTGATAGAGACCTAGGGTCTTTTGATTTGAGGTCCTTGGTCCAAAAAAAATAAAATTAGGTCAAGGTCAAAGGTCAAGGTCATATTATAAATTTTGATTTTGGCTAATTTTCACTCCTTTTCAAAAACTGTATAAGATATTGACAAAATATTTTATTAAATTGTTAGTTGCCACATGTCGTAACACATACATTTTGGTTTAAAGGGTACGCTTACATTAAATTAGAGGTTTCTCCCCTCTTGTATTTGAAAATACTCTTATGGTGATATAACTCATTAACCATATATAATTAAGACCTAGGGTCTTTTGATTTAAGGTCCTTGGTTTATGACCTTGAAATTGAGCTCAAGGTCATATGTTATTTTGACGTTCTAGATTATGACCTTTGCTGTTACCTCATATGTATATATGATAAAGCCATGGGACTTTTTGTATTAGGTTGCAAGCCACTTGACCTAAGAAAACCAACCGGAAGTGACCTTATGTAAACCGGACGTAGCTATTTTTTGTATTTATTTAATATAAAAGTATATAGAACCATATATTTTTGGAATCAGTGTCAAGTAAACATTCAAATAATACCGGAAGTAATTTTTTTCAAACCGGAAGTAACAAATTATCTCCCTTATTTAATTTTGTTTGTATATAAACCTCATATTTTTGGAATCAGCGTACAAAAAGCTATCATTTGACGCTGGAAATGACATGTTAAAACGAATTTTATTATTTTCATATCAGAATAGATCTTTACGAGTGGAAAGACCTTCAATTGTTCTCTGAACAATTGGTTTTTAATTATTATTAGGTCTTTCCACTTTTCCGTGGAAAGACCTATTGATTTTGTTCTGATTATTAGGTCTTTCCACTTTTCCGTGGAAAGACCTATTGATTTTGTTCTGATTATTATTATTATTAGGTCTTTCCACTTTTCCGTGGAAAGACCTATTGATTTTGTTCTGATTATTAGGTCTTTCCACTTTTCCGTGGAAAGACCTATTGATTTTGTTCTGATTATTAGGTCTTTCCACTTTTCCGTGGAAAGACCTATTGATTTTGTTCTGATTATTATTATTATTATTTTTTTTTTTTTTTCTTCCGCCTAATTTTTTTCTTGCGTAGTATTGATGTTTCAAAAGATGTCGCTTAGATATTTGGAATATGATATCGTATAGTTTATACGCTTTTAAAACTGACAACTGCGTAACCAAATACTTTACGTTGTAAGAGTTATCTCCCCAAACACTGTTTTTCTTGTGGCCACTACTCCTTCGCAACCGTAAAAGATTACGACAAATTTATTTTACCAAATTGCTCGTTACATCTTCAGGATTAGGATTTTAATTTTGACCGAAGCTATATATATTCGGAGACTCCATATGAGAGTTATTCCCCTTATGTATTTGATATAAGTGATTTGTATTTCTAACTGGTAAACCATAAGTGATATTGGCCTAGGGTCTTTGGATTTGAGGTCCTTGGTCCATAAAATGAAAATGAAGTCAAGGTCAAAGGTCAAGGTCATATTTTAGATGTTAACATGTCTTTGATTTCCCAATAATTCTCGAATGGTTATAGATACAGAAAATTTAAATAGTGAAAATGTTTGTTCTTTCAAGGCAACTTTGTTACATTATGACTCTATTGGTTTTACCATTGTGTAAGGGACATAACCCCATTGATGGTTTATAAAAGACATTATTGGGCAAATCTCTTAAACAAAGGTCCTAGACCCATAGGGTCTTTTGCAATGACATTGTCAACCAATGACCTTGATCAAGGTTACAAGGTCAAAGGTCAAGGTCATGGACAAAGAGGCAAATTATGTGTTTTTTTGCACTATTCAAAGAGTTTTATGTGTGTTTTAATGCTTTTGTAGGTTGACAACCAACCAACCAACCAACCAACCAACCAACCAACCAACCAATCAATCAATCAATCAATCAATCAATCAATCAATCAATCAATCAATCAATCAATCAATCAATCAATCATTGCATGCATGTTTCCGTCTCATGTGTTTAATACAGGTCCAAGATCTCCTTTGTTTCTTTTTCGCTTGTTTCAAGAGACTCTATCCCACGTGTTTAAATAATCAACAAACAAACCAACCAACCAACCAATTAATCAACCAACCAACCAACCAATAAATCAATCAATCAATCTCGTGTGTTTAATACGGGGTCCAAGATCTCATGTTTCTTTTTCGCTTGTTTCAAGACTCTATCCCACGTGTTTAAATAATCAACCAACCAACCAACCAACCAACCAATTAATCAACCAACCAACAAACCAATCAATCAATAAACAAATGAATTAATCAATTATGTTTCGGAGGGGAAAATACCAATAACAATTGTTTTAAAAACAATTGATTTATATAATTGTATGAACATCTATTCTGAAAAAAATCCACATGCATGTTATCTGATCTTCTCTGAAACTTCATGTCCAATTGACATCAAAATTTGCAGTCAGCAGGGTATACATGTATTACATCTTCATAGAACAACGTGGTGCAGCTCCTCCCAAGAATTTCCGTAGAGAAAAGAAATTGCAATGCCGTAAAAATTGCTTGCTAGCTCCATAAATCTCAGGGAAATCCTACAATAAAATGTCCGCTCCTAGATTAAAATACAAATCTCTGTTACAAACTGCTGCTGAAAAATGTACATTGTATGAAAATAATCGATAAACGTGTTTTAAAGTAACACAGGATCAATTAAATCCAAAGCATGCACTGCTCGTGAACTGTGATCGAAACGTCAACTACCTACAATGACAAAAGAAATACATTGTGTGTACTCCGTCGCTATACATGTTGTCTGTCCAACGTCTCCACCTAAAAAGAAATAAAAATACTAAGTTTTCGCTATTATAAAGCTTCGTCACGTGACGCCGCAATCTGGCGCGAGACAAATACGCGCGCGGGACCTGAAATAGAATAAAAACTTTTCAACTAACTAAATATAGAAACTTAACCAACACACTAATATGGACCCTTTAAAGAAAGAAAGAAAGAAAGAAAGAAATAAACGAACGAACAAACAAACAAACACATATCAATCAATCATGTTTCAGAAGGGGGAAAGACCGTTTACAATTGCTTTTTAAAAGCAATTGATTTATATTATTATTTTTTTTTTTTTCTTCCGCCTAATTTTTTCTTGCGTAGTATTGTTGTTTCATAAGATGTCGCTTAGATATTTGGTATATCATATCGAACAGTTTATACGCTTTTAAAACTGACAACTGCGTAACCAAATACTTTACGTTGTAAGAGTTATCTCCCAAACACTGTTTTTCTTGTGGCCACTACTCCTTCAAGAACCGTAAAGATTACGACAAATTTATTTTACCAAATTGCTCGCTATATCTTCAGGATGTTGTGTTTTGTTTTCACCGAAGCTATTCGGAGACTCCATATGAGAGTTATTTCCCCTTATGCATTTGATATAAGTGATATGCATTTCTAACTGGTAAACCATAAGTGATAGAGACTTAGGGTCTTTTGATTTGAGGTCCTTTGTCCAAAAAAGAAAATTTGGTCAAAGTCAAAGGTCAAGGTCATATTCTAAATTTTGATTTTGGCTTATTTTCACTTCTTTTCAAAACTGTATAAGATATCGACAACATATTATTACTAAATTGTTTGTTGCGACATGTCGTTACACATACATTTTGGTTTAAAGGGTGCGCTAACATTAAATTAGAGTTTTCTCCCTCTTGTATTTAAAAATACACATATGGTGATATAACTCATTAACCATATATAACTAAGACCTAGGGTCTTTTGATTTGAGGTCCTTGGTTTATGACCTTGAAATTGAGCTCAAGGTCATAGGTAAATTTGACGTTCTAGATTTTGACCTTTTCTTTTACCTCATATGTATACATGATAAAGCCATGGGACTTTTGCATTAGGTTGCAAGCCATTTGACATTGAAAATCCAACCGGAAGTGACCTTGTGTAAACCGGAAGTAGCTATTTTTGTACTTATTTAATATAAAAGTATATAGAACCATATATTTTGGAATCAGTGTCAAGTAAACATTCAAATTATACCGGAAGTAACATTTTTCAAACCGGAAGTAACAAATTATCTCCTTATTTAAAAAAAATGCATAGAAACTATATATTTTGGAATCAGCGTACAATAAGCTATCATTTGACGCTGGAAATGACATTTTAAACCGAATTTTAATATTTTCATATCAAAATAGATCTTTATGGGTGGAAGACCTTCAATTGTTCTCTGAACAATTGGTTTTAATTATTATTATTTTTTTTTTTCTTCCGCCTAATTTTTTCTTGCGTAGTATTGATGTTTCAAAAGATGTCGCTTGGATATTTGGAATATGATATCGTATAGTTTATACGCTTTTAAAACTGACAACTGCGTAACCAAATACTTTACGTTGTAAGAGTTATCTCCCAAACACTATTTTTCTTGTGGCCACTACTCCTTCGCAACCGTAAACGATTACAACAAATTTATTTTACCAAATTGCTCGTTACATCTTTAGGATTAGGATTTTAATTTTGACCGAAGCCGTAATGAGATTCCATATGAGAGTTATTTCCCTTATGCATTTGATATAAGTGATATGCATGTGAAACTGGTAAACCATAAGTGATAGAGACCTAGGGTCTTTTGATTTGAGGTCCTTGGTCCAAAAAAATAAAATTAGGTCAAGGTCAAAGGTCAAGGTCATATCATAAATTTTGATTTTGGCTTATTTTCACTTCTTTTCAAAACCGTAGAAGATATTGACAACATATTTTATGAAATTGTTAGTTGCGACATGTCGTAACACATACATTTTGGTTTAAAGGGTATGCTAACATTAAATTAGAGTTTTCTCCCCTTTTGTATTTGAAAATACTCTTATGGTGATATAACTCATTAACCATATACAATTAAGACCTAGGGTCTTTTGATTTGAGGTCCTTGGTTTATGACCTTGAAATTGAGCTCAAGGTCATATGTTATTTTGACGTTCTAAATTATGACCTTTGCTGTTACCTCATATGTATATATGATAAAGCCATGGGACTTTTTGTATTAGGTTGCAAGCCACTTGACCTTAGAAAGCCAACCGGAAGTGACCTTATGTAAACCGGAAGTAGCTATTTTTTTATTTATTTAATATAAAAGTATTTAGAACCATATATTTTTGGAATCAGTGTCAAGTAAACAATCAAATAATACCGGAAGTAAATTTTTTCAAACCGGAAGTAACAAATTATCTCCCTTATTTATTTTTTTTTGTATATAAACCTCATATTTTTGGAATCAGCGTACAAAAATCTATCATTTGACGCTGGAAATGACATGTTAAAACAAATTTTATTATTTTCATATCAAAATAGATCTTTACGAGTGGAAAGACCTTCAATTGTTCTCTGAACAATTGGTTTTAATTTTTTTTTTCTTCCACCTAATTTTTTCTTGCGTAGTATTGTTGTTTCATAAGATGTCGCTTAGATATTTGGTATATCATATCGAACAGTTTATACGCTTTTAAAACTGACAACTGTGTAACCAAATACTTTACTTTGTAAGAGTTATCTCCCAAACACTGTTTTTCTTGTGGCCACTACTCCTTCGCAACCGTAAAGATTACGTCAAATTTATTTTACCAAATTGCTCGCTATATCTTCAGGATGTTGAGTTTGGTTTTCACCGAGCGCCCGGAGACTCCATATGAGAGTTATTTCCTTATGCATTTGATATAAGTGATATGCATTTCTAACTGGTAAACCATAAGTGATAGAGACTTAGGGTCTTTTGATTTGAGGTCCTTGGTCGAAAAAAAAGAAAATTTGGTCAAAGTCAAAGGTCAAGGTCATATTCTAAATTTTGATTTTGGCTTATTTTCACTTCTTTTCAAAAACCGTATAAGATATCGACAACATATTATTACTAAATTGTTAGTTGCGACATGTCGTTACACATACATTTTGGTTTAAAGGGTGCGCTAACATTAAATTAGAGTTTTCTCCCCTCTTGTATTTTAAAAATACGCGTATGGTGATATAACTCATTAACCATATATAACTAAGACCTAGGGTCTTTTGATTTGAGGTCCTTGGTTTATGACCTTGAAATTGAGCTCAAGGTCATAGGTAAATTTGACGTTCTAGATTTTGACCTTTGCTTTTACCTCATATGTATACATGATAAAGCCATGGGACTTTTTGCATTAGGTTGCAAGCCATTTGGCCTTGAAAAATCCAACCGGAAGTGACCTTGTGTAAACCGGAAGTAGCTATTTTTTGTACTTATTTAATATAAAAGTATATAGAACCATATATTTTTGGAATCAGTGTCAAGTAAACATTCAAATTATACCGGAAGTAACATTTTTCAAACCGGAAATAACAAATTATCTCCGTTATTTTAAAAAAAATTGTATAGAAACCATATATTTTTGGAATCAGCGTACAATAAGCTATCATTTGACGCTGGAAATGACATTTTAAACCGAATTTTAATATTTTTATATCAAAATAGATCTTTATGGGTGGAGAAACCTTCAATTGTTCTCTGAACAATTGGTTTTTAATTATTATTATTTTTTTTTTTTTTTTTTCTTCCGCCTAATTTTTTTCTTGCATCGTATTGATGTTTCAAAAGATGTCGCTTAGATATTTGGAATATGATATCGTATAGTTTATACGCTTTTAAAACTGACAACTGCGTAACCAAATACTTTACGTTGTAAGAGTTATCTCCCCAAACACTGTTTTTCTTGTGGCCACTACTCCTTCGCAACCGTTAAAGATTACGACAAATTTATTTTACCAAATTGCTCGTTACATCTTCAGAATTAGGATTTTAATTTTGACCGAAGCTGTAATGAGATTCCATATGAGAGTTATTTCCCCTTATGCATTTGATATAAGTGATATGGATGTGAAACTGGTAAACCAAAAGTGATAGAGACCTAGGGTCTTTTGATTTGAGGTCCTTGGTATAAAAAAAATAAAATTAGGTCAAGGTCAAAGGTCAAGGTCATATTATAAATTTTGATTTTGGCTTATTTTCACTTCTTTTCAAAAACCGTATAAGATATTGACAACATATTTTATTAAATTGTTAGTTGTGACATGTCGTAACACATACATTTTGGTTTAAAGGGTACGCTAACATTAAATTAGAGTTTTCTCCCCTCTTGTATTTGAAAATACTCTTATAGTGATATAACTCATTAACCATATATAATTAAGACCTAAGGTCTTTTGATTTGAGGTCCTTGGTTTATGACCTTGAAATTGAGCTCAAGGTCATATGTTATTTTGACGTTCTAGATTATGACCTTTGCTGTTACCTCATATGTATATATGATAAAGCCATGGGACTTTTTGTATTAGGTTGCAAGCCACTTGACCTTAGAAAGCCAACCGGAAGTGGCCTTATGTAAACCGGACGTAGCTATTTTTTGTATTTATTTAATATAAAAGTATATAGAACCATATATTTTTGGAATCAGTGTCAGGTAAACATTCAAATAATACCGGAAGTAAATTTTTTCAAACCGGAAGTAACAAATTATCTCCTTTATTTAATTTTGTTTGTATATAAATCTCATATTTTTGGAATCAGCGTACAAAAAGCTATCATTTGACGCTGGAAATGACATGTTAAAACGAATTTTATTATTTTTGTATCAAAATAGATCTTTACAAGTGGAAAGACCTTCAATTGTTCTCTGAACAATTGGTTTTTAATTTTTGTTTTAGCATTGTTTACAGTTAAACCCCATTTTTGAGTGTACAATAAAAGTGTGTCTGACATATCTTGTAAGCCTTTTACAGAATCAGAAAATAGAATCATATCATCGGCATACATAAGCAAAAATAAAGACAATTCCTGTACTTCTTACGGTACATTACCGTTACTTAAAAATTCCATTTCAAAATCGTTCACGTACAAAGAAAAAAGTATTGGAGAGAGTACTTCCCCTTGTATTAAGCCAACTGTATTAGTGAACTGCTCTGAATAAAAACCATAATCAGTTCATAAAATATGTCACATTCATACATTTTATAATAATTTGAGCTAATTGGTGGTAAATAGACACAACCAACATAATACTCTTGACCACAAACTGTCACATCTTTTGATACTTGTAACCAAGAAGGTTATATGACTGTTTATGCGTAAGGTATTGTTTATTTGTTCATCTGTATTCACAATTAGATCCCCTTCTATATACAATTTATCCCTCATAAGAAATGCTGATTTTCCTTCAAGTTTTGCTTTTTTGTAAATTGGAATCAAAGTTCTGCGTTTTTCATGCACAGACTTTGGAAAATGTTCTGAGATTGAAATGATTGTATCCTTTAGCTTAGGAGAATTTTTACGTACTTTGTCCCTCTGCTGACGTAGCATGAATTTAGCAATCGGCCGTGACTTGGTAGTTTGCATGTTATCCGATTTTGTTTTACCAACACCTTTTTTTCCCATCCTATAAGCAGCAGAAATGTCAATAGGTTCAGAAATAGACAAACTCAATAAACAAATATTTTTAATAATAAATCGACCATTTCAGTAGCAATGCTGTTAACATCGGATTTATTTTTCTCAAAACTCTTAGAAATAATTGCCGACTTCCCTCCATGTCTCCCACACGCTGAACGAGACAGTCGACATCAGATTTCATTTGCGACAATTTAGAGTCAATGCTATTCACAGAAGATTTTAAACCATCTACCGATTTCATTTTTGTGCCTAGGTCGTCTATCTTTTTTATAAGGTCGGCCATTCACGGTGGCGGGCTTGAATATGAATATGACGAAGGAGGAGGGGGGGACATGTTTATACCGGGTGATGAAGACTGCTGGAATTGATAATGGTGAGGTTGCTGTGAAACCATACTTTAAGGGTTTGAGATTTGCGAAGGTAATGTGGCTGAAAAATTACACACCCAGAACTTGAACTTGTTGTTTGGGACATACTCAAAATGGCGGACTTTTTTTTTGTATTCGTTTCCTTTTTGCTGGTGGTTTATATGGTCCAATTTTTTGTTCCATCCGTAATCAGAATAACAATACACTAATAAGTTCGTAAATGATACTCATAATTCACCACTTATAAGTCAACACAACACACAATACTCAGGATGACAAACAACACGTCCATACAGCCCAGGGGACGTAACTCTTCTATTTCGGGAGGGTATTTATCAAGTCGCTAGTCATTAACTGAGCGGTATTTCTGTGATAACAGGTATAAACACTGTTTTCACAGCATATTCGACAAATGATTCGGATACGCTATGCAATTACAATTAGAATATAGTAAAGTGCTCTCGACCAATTAAACTGTAGGATTTGATGCCTCTTAATTGTGAAGAATGAATGTAAATCATGTTCTTAGTAAAGGATTATCCTATTATTTGGGTCTATTTACAGTTCAAAACAAAGAGTTTCTGTCAATGAGTTACAACTGCCCCGAAGCACATTTATGTCTAGGTTAGTCTTTGAAAAGGTATATACTATGAAATTTAGAGCGAGGGGCTTGCCCCGAGCTCTTAATTTCATAGTATATACCTTTTCATAGACTATCCAATTTAGCACATATTTACAACTCGAGTAATCTTTTAATTGGTCTATTGATAGTTTATTTTGGCTGACTACTTATATCACAGGTGTTTGTAAACTGGAGCTCATTAACGAAGTTTTGTAAATCTACTCACTAGTAGCATTGTAAAATATGTGATTTCAAAAGGCCCTTGACTCCAGAATGAAAAGATGGTAGCTGCTGGTGTAAGTATGTTTATTGATATAAAGCGGTGGTTTACTATACATGTACTTCTTTACATGTTAAGATGACAGATAAATTGACCAAAAGCAGGCGATAATTAAATTGCAGTGGAAGCTTTACATGTCTTGAAAACATTTTTCAATTTCACAGTAAAACAAAAGCTATGATAAATTTAAAACATATAGATAGTATGCAGTGGTGGATCCAAAGGAGGGGGGGTTTGTTTTCGGGGTTTGGAAACCCCCTTTTTTTGGACGATCAATACTTTTGAATGAGGACATATGGTTGGAACCCCCCTTTTATCCTGGGTTGGAACTCCCCTTTTAAAAATGACTGGATCCGCCCCTGGTATGTCCCCATAGATAGTCTAGCGGATAGTCATTAAAAAGCCAATAGATCAAAGATACTAGGGTTTATGTTTTTTTATTTCAAAGTAAAAACTAAAAGATTTATCAGAACATGTATATATATATACATATATAGGTGGCACATTCTCTTCAGACATTATCACGGTTTTTCAATTCATGACATCGTCCTGAAGATGCACGAGATATTTGCCACTGGACATTAAGCAACCAATAATCAATCAATCAATTCACGACGAAAGAGATCAAGTTGCCTTAATTTCCCTTCACAAGGTTTCACAGTACACACTTTTTTGTGTACAAAGTAATTGCATGGATGATATTTTAAGATGGCGTTGTACTCTAATCAAGGTATAAAGAACCATATTTGTTACTCCTTATTTATTATTTAAATGAAAGAAACTTGCAATCGACAAAAACATTATTTAGATCCAAAGATTTTAATAGCAGGATATTTAAAAATCAATGTGAAAACTAATTACAAACTATTTAATTTAATTTGGAACACAGCATTTTATTTCAAAATAGCCAGTGGCAATTTTTGTTTTAATATCTTGATTACGATACAATGAAATCTTACCCTTGTGGTCATTCATGCGTAGTTACTTAGTACACGGAAAAAGTATGTACTATGAAAATTAGAAGGCAAATTCAAGCAATTTGATTGGACGAGAAGTTGTAAGTATGTGCTAACAGACTGAAAGAATTAATCACACAGTGATTGAAACTGACTAAAAGTTGAATTGTGAAACAAACAAAAAACTCAAAAAAAGTTGAAGTTTACTGGTGCAGTAAAATTGGTACCGTGAATGTTATTATGAAAATATTAATAACTTCAAATTACTAAAAAATTAAACAATATCAAAGCAATGCAAAAAAAAAGCTTTAAAATAAAAAATAACCTAATTCTTTAGCTTTCTAAAACTTTGATTACTGGATCAGCGGTTGGGAAGAATAGTTATTTCCAATATTCCGATAAAATTAAAAAAAAAAAAAAAAAAAAAAAAAAAAACAGGAATTTAATTAAATTTTGAACATATTAAAAACTTTGAAAGGCATTTTATTTGAACATTTCCTGACATAATGAAACAGTATTTGATGTAAAAAGACGGACCAAAATATTGGCTGTGATTTAGTTGTAACTCAAATGTATTAATTGATTTAAACTTTAAGTAAAAAAAAAAAGGATAATTTCTAACTAAAATAGTCTAATCATGATTTACATTCATACTCACAATCAGGAAACATATACAATTCCTACCTTTTCTTTGTACTGTTGTGTCATCTAATATCTATAACGCATTTTTTTAAAAAGATATTTCCCAAATGATAAGAAAGTCCTTACATCACTAAAACTAATCCATACTAGATATACTTAGTATATGTAAGAGAATGATAATCCCTTTCTTCGTGATTAAGTACGAGTGTTAGCGAGTACTTATCACGATGAAAGGGATTATCATTCTCTTACAAACTTAGAATATTGTAAAGTGCTCAAGGCTCAAATGATCTCCTGATTGCTTTTAGTCAAGAATTTGTTTCATTGTCAGTGCAAAGTTTATAATTAATGGACGACTTCCCTTTTAGGCATTTCATTTATGTATTGGTCTTAGTGATGTAAGAACTAACTTTTATTTTGGAAAATTTTAATAATTTGTATTTTAGACGTGAGATGAAACAATGTTACAATGAAATGGTAGAAATTGTATAAGTTTCCTTATTGTGAGTATGAATGTAAATTATGTAATATTTTAGTGAGGAATTATCTTTTTGTTTATTTACAGTTAAATTTAATAAATTCAAAATCAAATTGTATTGCACAGCCTATTTTAATCCAGCTCTTTTTTTACATCAAATACTACTTTATTAACTAGTCAGAGTTTAAATGTTCAATGGAAATGCTTTTTATGGGAAATTCAAAAATTGATTCAATTCATTTAATCTTTAAATTTTTTTCTCTTTTTCTTCTCTTTAGCATTGCTTTTTATTTTTGTAATTTGAAAGTTATAAATATTCGCATAATAACAGAAACGGTATCAATTGTACTGCACAAGTAAAATTCAAACTTAGTCTTATTTTATTTATTTTTTGTTTGTTTCAAAATTCAACCTTCAATCAATAATCCCCCTCTGCAATAACCCTAATAAATGTGCTTCGGGCAGTTGCAGCTCATTTATAGAAATCCTTTGTTTTGAACTGTAAATAGGCCTAAACAAAAGGATAATCTCCTACTAAGAACATGATTTACATTCATTCTTCACAATTAAGGAACACCAAATTGTACACTTTCATTGGTCGAGAGCACCTTACTATATTCTAAATCAAGTTAAAAGAAAAGCATTCCAAATATATTAGAAAATATTTATCAGTAAATATTGAAGTATTTTTCGTTATTCTAAAAGCGATATTTTTAAGTGCATAATTATTTGATTTAATTATAATTTCTTTAAATATAAAAGCAAGATGTTCACTGTTTACAAGGACTGCGAATGCTTTATGAAGAAATTATCGAATTGATTTATTCGGTTTAACTATACTGGTTTGATTACGCCACAGTCACTGACAAACTCGAATTGATTTTTATTTTTGAATGACGTTATTAGTTTATAATGAGCAATAAGAGAACATATGTTCCTCTCACAATCATTTATTATGCATAGATAAGAATTTTGTCATTTAATCTTATAAATCTGATTACCAATGCAAAAGGTTATATACTTTGATTTAATTTATGCCTTATGTATTTCAGTTCTATACAGAATTAAACTGTTATCTGATGGATTTCATGGACAAAACGATATGAAAAGAGTAGTCGTTCTATTGTAACATATTTCTATTAAAATATGTCGATACCGTTCGCTAAGAAAGTACGCCTCGTTTTAGGTTGGTGTCTCTCTCAAAAATTAACTCTCAAAACAAATGCTAACGAGGGAAAGATTTTGTTAAGCAATACTTCAAAATAAAGAAAATGTTTTCCCACATTCCAACAATGAATATCATGAAATTTAGGTAGGAGCTTCCTCTTTAATTAGATCAGGACAGCGTTAAAACACTCAACAACAAACGAAAAATATATAATTTAAAAAGTTAAATCCATTAGAGTGTACACAAACCTTTTTCAAAAGTCCTTCCTACTAATATAAAAATAAGGAGATGTTGTATGATTGCCAATAAGACAACTATCCACCAAAGTTCAAATGAAGTGGATGTAAGCAGTTATAGGCAACCGTACAGACGTTACGCACGGTGTTCGGTTTAATAATGGTAACGTTACGCGACGTCGTTTTTCTTTTATATTTGACCAACTTCTTTACAAAACGTCAAAACTTTGCGGTTTTTATACAGATTGCATTTTAATTTGTAAATATTTATGTAAAAAAAAAAAAAAAAAAATGGACCCTATTTCACTGATTATATATTTTTGACATAAAACTTTATTTCATCATGATTTTAATTTAATTAAAATAGAAAATGAAAGGATATGGAGTAAATGTACATGGGACAAAATTGCACACAATACATAGAAAAGATAGAAAATTATCAATGAACAGGGCTTTTATTCCTGTTCTTCATCTTGACAGTTGATGTAGGGTCTTCAACAATGAAAGAACCATTCATAAGTATATATTTCACACATTTATAATTGCTAAAGACTGTCAATTATTGCAAGATGTGTTTCCTCAGGCATGGTCAATATTCCTTCATCCCTAGTATCTTTAAGTCTATGCATATAAATCGTGTTGAAATAGCCTGTACCAAAGCTGTTTTGCGCTGCAGGAGTTTAAATTTGATCACCCCGTCTTCAACTGTCAATTTGTCAAAGTAAAGTCCACGAATAATTTCAATGCTTTTTCGAAAATGTGCGGCCCATTTATCCGTGCTATCAACGTTTAGAATTTGTGTCTTTCCCGAAGCTTTCAACAAAAAATAATCATCGTTTGGGTCATCGGCAACAACGGCAATTATACATCCTCTGTTGACTAAGTCTTTAATTGCGGTTTCATCCTCAGCCTCAAAATCGGTTTCCTCTAGAATAACTAAAATCTCCAAGACAATGGCGGCTTTTGTATTGAGCTTGACAACCGTCTGTAAATTTATGAATTGTAGTCACGGATGCAGAAATAGAACTTAAATAACTTACAACAAGTTTTCTAACAAAATGCGTGAAATACATGTCGTGTGAATCATCTGGACTAAAAACAAACAATTGTTCCGTTACTATAGATGGATTATCGTCAGTACTTTCTTCTCCGTCAATCTCCAATATGGCATGTCTATATTAAAGTTACATGAATTGATATTTCGAGTCTTGCAAAGTAAGACGATTGAATTTCAGTTTTATCGAAGCAGCGATAATTTTCTAAAAAATCGTGTACGAAAATGCAATGTTGTTGTGGAAGATTTTCTTTCAACATTTGGAACTGTTTGTTTTGCCAGTTTGCGCGAAATTGGTGAGACGGGAAAGTTTTTAAAATATCTTTGAAGTAATTAAACATTTCACCTGGCTTTGTTGTTTTGTTGACAAGCATTAATTTCCTGCGGGACGAACCTTTCGTTTTAACATTTACGTACTCGTATCGTTCCCATTTGACATCTAGAGCCGATTCAGAATTATCTATCTCTCCTTGCATCAAAATTAAACAGTGAATACCACAATTGTTACAATTTCTATCGAGACACTCCATTTGTGATTTTCTTCTTGAGATTCTTTCTCACACAAAGTTGAATTAATCAAATCTGAAAGCGTCTCGAATACCTTAATCTGGTTTGAATCGGCAACATCATGATTCGTCAAAACATTTTTTCTGAACTCCACGCATTTTTTGAAAATGCTCCGTGCTTCTATATGGTATCTACAACAGCAAGTCGACCTGTCTTGTTGTCTAGCTGTTCGTAAAAAGTGAGGTTTTAAGTTTTCAAACTTTCGCTGTGTAATTTTGATATCAGGATTTGTTGTTCTGAATTCTAAAAAAAGCTTCTGTTTGGGATTTATTTAAACATGTATCATGTGGCTTGAGTAAATTTTAGGTCCTAATATGACGCGCTTTATATCTTTCTTTCCGGTAGGTCGAGATATTGATGGGGATAGCCAAAATTCATATACCGTTTTCTTTTCATCTTCAGACATTGCGTCAGATTTAGTTTTTCTTGAAGTATATGTCCAACTTGATTTTTCAGTTTGTAGAACACTAGTTCTAGACCTTCGACCTTTTGCTAAAGTTTTTGCAGGTAGTCCCAAATTTCTTGCTACTTTTAATTTTATTCTGTTTTTTTGTACTTCGTTTCCATTGACAGCTGAGGTTATAATAGATCCCGTTTTTCGCGCATCGTCACTTATTTGACCTTTTGAATAGTCTAGTGCAACTTTTATATCTTTAATGATAGAGGAACCCATCGCGCACATTTCTTTCTGTTCATTAGATGTTAATATTTGAAGTTTCTGTAAAGTAGCGACAGTTGGCGATGTACTCGCACGTTTTATTTGGATATATGACGGTATCAATGCTGCACGTTTTGTTTGGGTTCTTGGCAAAGCGTTCTTCATTTTTTTCAATGACCTGCATTTGGATATTTTAGTATTAAATGAATTGTCAAGTTCCTCCTTTGAATATGTCCGGACAACCTGCTCACTGCGTTTTTCCCTATGCTTTCTAACATATTGTTTGTTTTTTTCCTTTAATTCATTCTTTTTATGCCTCTGTTTTCTCATGAGAAGCGCCTTAGGGGGATGACTAACATGTTTTTCTTTTTTTCGCCAACTCGTATTATACTCGTTCTTGTGTTTTAGTTTTGATTTATTTTTCTGTTTACGCTTCTTGATTTTTTTTTTTGTCTTATACCATAATATTCTTTCACTTTCAGTTTGAAAACTTGGTAATCGTTGACCCTGTACACTCATATCTTACTGAAAAATTAAGAAAGACAAGGTCACCATGACTTCGGTACAAAGAACAACAATCAAATTTAATGATCGTTTTATTATTTGCTCTATAAATGTTTTGTATTAAAAGATGAATTATCTTGGCAGATGAATTATACGTAGGCCTACATGTATTCCACTTGAAAAGTTTGTTACGAGATCTGTAAATACTCTCTAACCTAACTGAAAATGCATGTAATATTTGCCACTGGACTAAAAGCAAACAACAATCAATTAATCATTTAAATACGCATTTAAGTAATGAGAAAATAAGTAGATCTAACGATAGTATTCCGATAATAAAACTATGTTTTGTAACAATGCTTAACCGATGATGTGACGCTATTTGCGTACAAGTTTAGATTTTAAAATAAACTATGAATAATGTATTTTTTTCGGAAAACATCAGATTGGAATTGTTCATGTTAAATCATTTAATGTATTACAGTCGTTAAAGGTCCATGAAGAATGAGTATTTTTCATATTTGTCTTTTTTTCGAGCGCGTTGAAATGGAAATCGTACTAGCAAAGGCATCAAAACAAAATATCTACATCTATAATTTATTTAAAAAGCTTGTGCTACATACAATTTTCGGGTAATAGTCACATTTAATTAACGCATTAAAATCTCATCTACCTCATATTTGGTTCACCCATTGCGTTAACTGTGAGTATACATGCGACACTTTCGGTAAATGTAACAAAAATTGTAACGCTACGTTGACGTTCCGTTCGAAAACGTTCTTTTTTGACTTGGTAACATCTTGGGGAGACACGAACAACTTGATGGAAAATAATGAATTATTGCGCGATTCCCGAAAATCAAAGGCTTAAACTAAACCTTTAAAAATCACATTTCGGAAATAACATTTTTCTTTATAATTTATTTGTTTGTCACAAATGTTATCTCTCCTAATTTATTATAGGTACTAAGAAACCTAAGCAATTATGGCTCTTTGGTAACATTTTCGGGGAGACACAGAAAATGTTGAAAACAAAAAAAAATAAAATGGAAGATCTATATGATATGTTAAATATAGATACATATTCGTAAAATATAATAAAATCACATTTCTATGTTAAAGCGACATACCTGTTCTTAAATTTGTGTGTAAATTCTACAATGTCGAACTTCTCGCTATACTATTTTTGTCCTCAAATTCTCAAATCTTACATTTCTACGGAATTTGAAAAATGGCCGCTAGACTCTGAACTGGCGTCATAATTAACCTCAAAGTTTAACGTCGTGAATATGATCATATTGTTTCCCTCCAAAACAAATTTTATTGAAATCCGTCCAGAAGTAAGTATTTTTTTCTTAATCTTCATTTGAATGGTTGGTTCTTGTTGTTACGTCTTACACGGGAAAAACGGCAATTCGTACACGGAAACATCGCTTAATCATACAATAAAACATAATAATTAATTTATTAAACCTCATTTTATTTTACTTTGATTCCATCGATGAGTCAAGACAGTTTACCGTTTATTAATACGCAGAATAGATTTGGTTTGGTCTTATTTGTGAATCAAGAAAGGGTCAAATGAAAATAGACCGAACTCCGTGCGGCTGAACACAGCCTCAACAATGAGAAAAACCCATATCGTATAGTCGACCATAAAAGGCCCCGACATGAAAAATATGCAATAAATCCATTGAGAAAATTTACGAATAATTTATTACAAAACAAAATTACAAAAAACAAATATGACATGAACCAGTGACAACGACTGAACTACAGGCTCCTGGCTTGGGACAGACGCATAAAGAATGTGGCGGGATTAAACATGTTTGAAGGCGCAAACCCTTCCCCTAGGCTGTGACAGTGGTGTAACAGTCTGACATAAGAACACACTATAAAAATCAGTTGAAAATGACGACTACAATATAAGCAGAATAAGTTTTCGGAAGAACAGACGACTACAGTATAATGCGAACAAGTATCTAGGAGAACAGACGACTACAGTATAATGAGAACAAGTATCCAGGAGAACAGACGACTACAGTATAATGAGAACAAGTATCCAGGAGAACAGACGACTACAGTATAATGAGAACAAGTATCTAGGAGAACAGACGACTACAGTATAATGAGAACAAGTATCCAGGAGAACAGACGACTACAGTATAATGAGAATAAGTATCCAGGAGAACAGACGACTACAGTATAATGAGAACAAGTATCCAGGAGAACAGACGACTACAGTATAATGAGAACAAGTATCAAAGAGAACAGACGACTACATTATAATGAGAACAAGTATCTAGGAGAACAGACGACTACAGTATAACGAGAACAAGTATTCGATAGATCTGACGACTACATTATAATGAGAACAAGAATCCAGGAGAACAGACGACAACAGTATAATGAGAACAAGTATCAAAGAGAACAGACGACTACAGTATAATGAGAACAAGTATCAAGGCGAACAGACTACAGTATAATGAGAACACGAATCTAGGAGAACAAATGACTACACTTTATGAGAAAATTATCCTAATAGAGAACAGACAACGTCAGTATAATAAGAACAATTTTCCAGGAGAACAGACGACTACAGTATAATGAGAACAAGCATCAAAGAGAACAGACGACTACATTATAATGAGAACAAGTATCCAGGAGAACAGACGACTTCAGTATAATGAGAACAAGTATCAAAGAGAACAGACGACTACATTATAATGAGAACAAGTATCCGATAGATCTGACGAATGCAGTATAACGAGAACAAGTATCCGATAGATCTGACGACTACATTATAATGAGAACAAGAATCCAGGAGAACAGACGACAACAGTATAATGAGAACAAGTATCAAAGAGAACAGACGACTACAGTATAATGAGAACAAGTATCAAGGCGAACAGACTACAGTATAATGAGAACACGAATCTAGGAGAACAAATGACTACACTTTATGAGAAAATTATCCTAATAGAGAACAGACAACGTCAGTATAATAAGAACAATTTTCCGGGAGAATAGACAGCTAAGTATAATGAGAACAAGTATTCTGACCGAGAACAGACGACGTCAGTTTATTGAGAAAAAATATTCTGACCGAGAACAGACGACGTCAGTTTATTGAGAACAAGTATTCGGACCGAGAACAGACGACGACAGTTTACTGAGAACAAGTATTCTAAAGAATAGAATACCACAGTATAATGAGAACACTTGTCGTGGAGAACAATCAAGTTATGTTAATCACGTTTCTTCAACATTTCACGGTTCACGATTCTCCAACATTTGAAAAATCCAACTCACGTTTATCCAACAAGTGTTAAACAATAGATGGGCATGGTGTTTATATAGCAATTAAAATTGTTGTTTTTAGGAAGTCAGTATAGTGAGACCTGTATACAATGTATAATATGATTTTCATATTATACTTTTTAATAATAAATATAAAATAATAAATACATTCAGAAAAAATCAAAAATGTATATTTTATAAAAATTCTAATACTGTTCAACTTCCGATTATAATCTAAAGCAAACATATTTATGACTGCTTGAAAAAGCATGGGTTTTTTTTAACATATTTTTCTAAGTCTTGTTTTTCTTCAAGCATATTTAATAGTTATAACTATTAAATGTATTTGCAGAAGAAGAAAGAAACAATTTTAGAGTTACAATAAAAAATAACAGTATCGTTCCGCAACTTTATTCGGACTCTGTCTTCTTATTTTATAAGGTGGATCACCCATTTTAGCTTGGTAAAGATTTCAATGAGCAGATCTCATAGAGCTGGTACATGTACGTAATGCCAGAGTTTGAATGTTATATAAACATTTTTTAGTTGTAACAAAGCTGAACTATATATTTCACATCATAATCATATATGTGGCTCAATAAGGGGACCCGGGCACCCTGCCCCCTAAACCCGCCTCTGCTATAAACTATTTTCAATATATGATTGCCAAAGTATTAAGTTGTATTTTTTATTTTTCCTTCTAGTAAATATCATAACTACATATTTTTTGGGAGAAATTTTAAAACCCTATGTAGCACCGTTTACATATATGATCTAGTCTTGTATTTTTTTTCTGTAAAAACTTGATGCATGAACCTGATTTTCATATAGCACCTTCATCTGTAAATTGTGAAATTAACAAAATGAATTATGGACCATTATATTAAATAAATTAGACTAATACAACTTCTTTGAAGGGTACCATTCCCAGTTTGCTCAACTCTACACAATACACGCGCAATGATCTATAAAGCTATGTACCAACTCGTCTTTAGTCTTCTACCCAATGAAAGAGAGCAGACATATGACCACTTATTCAACTTGCTGAACACATCAACTCCAACTAACACCACATATATTCTTTACTGACAGCTACCCGTCATTCCGCGCAACGAGCATTCGTCAACATTACATAGAGAAGCTGCTTTTCTCACAACACTCAATAATTGTTTCTCGGATACTATATTAAAGCAATATTGTAAAGTGAACATAGAAAAAACAAAGGATATGGGTATCCATCCATGACACTGAATCAGTACATGCACAGCAAAAAACACACAAAAAGCAAAGGAACAGCGCTTTTATTGGTTTACTTCATCTCAAAGACACAACGAGGCCTTTAACACGGAACTAAAAAAAACTCTCACCTCACTGCAATTTTAAAACGGCCCCTAGCACCGGTTTGAGAGACATGTCTGTCTGGCAGAATTCATCTGACCTTTACCTCATTTACGTTCTAATTTTTGTGCTTAATTTAAAGATTTAAATTTTTTGTATAATACTAAAATGTGTCAGAAATTTAAAGCATTTTCCTGCGCATAATTTCTAGATTGTGCTGTGTATTTGTCCATCAGTGCTAATATTGTTGATAATTTCATACCATTGAAAACTAGTTTCAAATGTTGGAGAAACGTGAATACACCAATTAGATAATGACAGTAGTAATCTTTAAACGCGTAACGTAAATGTTTACTAAACGATAACTTAATTTGCTGGTTTATAGTAACTCCGTGAAATATAAAACAATTATTCATTAAAAAAATGGATTCGCTTGTCCTAATAAGTACTATCTTTAGAAAGTAAATGTTACAATGATTATTTCCTGGCAGTCCCATTATCCTAAACATACCATGTTTTAAACGAATAAACCAAAGCCCTGTTAAACATTTATATTACCACTTCCAAGCACAAATCTATCATCTAACGTGTTAAAGTTAACAAATGTATTTAATTCTAAAGATTAAAAATATCTGTAAATTTATCAGGTGTATAAATTCCACAAATTGCCCCCCCCCCCCTGGTTAGAAAGTCAATGCTGTCTTATACGGATAGTAATATTTATACCTCTTCATCCTGTCTGCTGAAATTTGTTATTTATTATGATGTAATATGCCGAGAAAAATCTGTGTACCAATGTGGTTACAATGGTTGTTGAAGAATAACATGTGTCTTGTCATATCAAAGAATTCCGCTGAAGTTGATGCTAGGGGCTGTCTTGAACTTGCCGAAATATGAGAGGTGCAAAGGTAGCTTTAGCTCCGTATCGAAGGCCTCGTTGTGACTTTGAGATTAAGGACATCAATAAAAGTGTTATTGTTTTGCTTTGGATATTTTGAGTCACGAAATAATACACTTGAACTAAGATATTTGAAGTTCATGCATAACTGAGCATCACACTTCTTTCAAGATTCATATGAGAAAACTTCAGCCAAATCTAATATACTAACCATTTGTTAATTCAACAGAATAATTAAAAAAAAAAATTAGTCCGGTATAACATTAGTTGAGCTATTATGATTAAATAAAACTGTTATTCCTGTAGTTGATTGAAACAGTTCAATATGAAGAAAAAGCAAACTAAAAAAACTTCAACATATCAATAATAATACGAAACTCATTAGAACTTTTATTCCTGGGAAACAATATAAATTTTCAAAATATTTGTACTTAATTGTATGTTAACATTTGGTAAATGATTTTAAGTCATCACTTTGTCAGAATATTTTAACGTTAACAAAATTATCTTCCAAGGACTTCTTCTCAGTATTTTGCATGATTTAGAATAGTAGAAGTCATAATGTTTGACGTAAACAAACATCTGTTACAGTTTTTTTTTTCTTTGAAAATATTTTTGAAGAAAACCATTCAAATACAGTCAAATAATTCAACATGCCAAAAATCAAAGAGGAGGAGCCTAGTACTCCAGAAACCAATCAAGTATGAAAATCTAAAATTTAACACTGCAGCTTTTTAATATGCGTGCGCAAATTTATAGATTTAACTTCATATATAATGTAAAAAATATCATAGATTTGGCATTCCTATTTGAGCATCACACTTTTCTTCAAGATATAGATATCATGTGAGTAAACATGTCTTTACCTTTTCAGTCATTTTTAATATTTTGTTTATTTTTCTAATCCTGTAATATCATAAGTCATTTGATAAAATTATCTTGATTATTTAAATTTGTTTTAAATACCGAATACATATTGTATGAACGCGTATGGTGTTACCTGTAGATACTTATACTTTGGCATACGCTTCTTATGCGCCTGTCCTAGGGAAGGAAAATTTAATTCAGTGGTTGTCGTCGGTTGCTGTCTGCCATATTTGTTTTCAGCATAAATCAGACTTGGTTTTCACTATTGTATTGTTACACATGTTGTCATGCCGGGGCATTTTATAGCTTACTGTGCGGTTTGGGTTTGGTCATTATTGAAGTCCGTACGACGATCTATACTGTTGTTAAATTCTCTTATGGATAGTTGTCTCATTGGCAGAAACCACCTTATCTTTCTGAAATATTTGCTACGATTTGGACAGTATAAGCTGAAAAATAAAGCGTTTTTTCTTTGTTTTCTACATTTACAAAAACGGAATATTCGTATAATTTTGTCAAAATAAGTCCCAAAACTTTGATGATATATTATTGTCTTGTAAAACAATAATTTGACCTTATCTGACCTATGATGTGACCTCAATTGGAGATGATTGTATGTCCGTTATGGAAAAGAATGTCAACTGAAAAAGTAAAACTATGGAAGCGAACACTTTGTTGAAATACAAATTATTTCGAATCGGTAGTCAACAAATATGACATGAAGTTAATTATATCTTTTGATATTGAAATAACAGTGTCATAAAATTTGTATCGTCATTTTATGAATTATATTATTTCAAAGCACTTCAAGCTTTGTCAGATAGGACAGTTTATTGGATACAAGTGACATTTTTTCACGCCTTCATTAAATGATGTATTACCAGCGGAATGTCGAAGTAATTAGAGGAAATCTAGGGTCAAAATATTACCTCCCCTGTGAATACTTAAATCTTGATCCTTTCGATGTTTGTTGCGTTTTACTAAGGACGCTATGAATTATGAATTCACCAGAAAATGTTTCATAGCAGACTTGTTCCTGTATTGTTATTTATCACAGTTTATGGTCAAACTCAGTAAAGATCCGTCTAAATTACATTTAGTTGATAAATTTAAAAACACTTACCGTTACCTTGATGATATTTTTCCTTTTAATAATCAAGAATTTTCTAATTTTACTGCTGAAATTTACCCAAAGGAGCTGACTTAAAATAAATCTTATACAGACAACAACACTTATCCTTTTCTAGATTTAGATAATTCAGTTCCACACGTGGAACTCTATTCAAAATTTACGACAAAAGAGACAATTATTTGTTCCCGATTGTTAACTTGCCCATTTATGGACGGTGATGTTCCTTTGGTCCCTTCTTACGATGTATACATTTCACAACTTGTTCGCTATACCCGTGTCTGTAGTCGACGTTTGGATTTCAATGAACGTAATTTATGTATAAACTGATAAATTATTAAGTCAGGGATTTCGTTGCCACAAATTAATTGCAATCTATACGTACCAAATTCTTTCATAGATACAAAGATTTGGTTATGAAGTTTGGCTACACATGTAGAGTTCTTATTAAAAACGTGATATCGCATTCTAATTTTTACGGCGTTGTTTTTTAAAGCTTGGAAATTTAGATACGATCAATTTAAACTAATTGTTCCTTTGAATAAACTTATTTTTAAAGGTTATCAATTTAACACAGTAGTGAAATCTTTAAATATTGTTTTTATTGGTTTTAACATTGATTTTGTTTTTGAAAAATTATAACATAACTAAATATATATCGCTATATATGTACAGTTATGAGAACTAATGGTCTTACATCCTGTCGATTCTGTTTACTAATATTTTGGTCATGCGTGTCTCAGACTGTTTTTGACGTCTTTACACTAGATCCGTTGGATGTGTAAACATTACGATTGATACTTTAGTCTTGGAGAACATGATTTAGTTATTAGTGGTAATTGGTTTGAATTAGCTTTCAGTAACTGCGAGTACTCTTATTTCGGTGCTTTGTGTCTATATTTTAAAGTTAGTTATTGTTTGTCCTTTGTACCGATCTTTTGAGTTACGCCCATTGCAATTGCTTTTACAGTTTGTTCTTATGTTGTGCGGTAACACCACTGTCCCAGGTTAGGGGAGGGTTGAACGCTCACAAACATGTTTAATCCCGCCACATTCTTTATGTGCATCTCCCAAGTCAGGAGCCTGTAATTCAGTGGTTATCTTTGGTTAATGTCTGTCATATTTGTTTTTCGTATTTTTTTTTTTTTTTTTGTTATAAAGCAGACTATTAGTTTTCTCAATTGAATTGTTTCGCATTTTTCATGTCGGGGCCTTTTATAGCAGACTATACGGCATGGGTTTTTCTTATTGTTAAAGGCCGTGCGGTTGCCTATTATTGCTTACATCCACTTCATTTAAACCTTGGTGGGTAGCTGTCTCATTTGTAATCATACCACATCTCACTATTATATATTGTAAATAGTAACAATAAAAATAAACTGAAATAAAAACATAATCTCCATATAATGTTATCATTTCCCACCAAAAATAGCGAAAGACGAGCACAGCAGGTTAGTGGAGCTTTATGTAAAATTGATTTTAATTATTGTTATAAATATGTACCAACAACACTTTATTTTTTTACTGGCCTCTCTGGAACATGACAATTGTCCGTATATGTATGCAGCTTGATCAGAGAAATTCAAAAAAAAAAAAAAAAAAAATCCAATTTTATCAATTGATATGCAGCAAACTTCAGATTAACACTTTGAAATTAAGTTACTTAGCAAATTCAAACGGACCTTACCCCGATGTAAACATTAAATGTGCATAGATCGAAAGGACCACAAATACATGTACAGAAATCGAGACTACCTTTTCCTTAAATTGTACAAAAAAAACTTCAACATCTTTTAACGGATAACCGACTTTGTAAAAATATTTATTTTTGAACATGAAAATTTGGGAAATTGTAACATGCTCAGGGCTATGTGGAACACTCTGAAAATTGGTGACCTGAAAGGTCTTTAAATTTTGTATATTCATGATTTTTTCCAATTTTCTGTTATTAATATGCAGAAAAGATTATATTTTTTAAATTTCAGTTTCACAAGCTTCTAATGTAATTATCTCGATAAATAATGAACACGAAACATCGTGTATTTGCGAGTATATTTCTAATAAAAACCGTTGACCAAATAAATTCTTTAAAATGTACGATTGTTGTTTAGAAATAATTTTTAATCAGTATCGTCACCGGCATTGTTTTACTATTGATTTTTTTCGACTTTTTCATAAGAAGAGTGACTTTTCCATTGTTTACGTGCATTAGTTTTGCCACTGTACCGTTAAATGTCAAACCTGACTACTCCGTGTTGAAGGCCGTACCTTGACCTATAATGGTTTACTTTTATAAATTGTTACTTGGATGGAGAGTTGTCTCATTGGCACTCATACCACATCTTTCTATATCTATAAACTATTTCTATAAGATGTTATTTCTACGAAGTATCTGTATTTTTTGTTTCAATGCAATTCTCAACTTCCTGAAAGTCAAAGAAATAATGTTTAAATTATTACTTTGTTCAATACGTAAAAATATTGATTGTTTGGTTTTAAAACATAAAGTGTGGTAAAAATTTCATTTGGAAAATAAATCCGTCAAGATTGGCAGAAGAATTTACATATCATTAATACCAATTTTTCAGCCTTAAATGACCAGCAGTTAATACAAAAATCTTCAAAGTTAAAATTATAAATTTCAGTCGCATACACTTTGATATAAATGTAAACATTTTCGATAAAAGTTTCTAGTTATATGTTAAATTCTCGTAGGTTACATTTCGGATAAAGTTGCACTTTCAATTATGGTATTAAATAGTGGCGGTGCCAGAAATTTTCATAAGGGGCCCACTGACTGACATTAAGTGGGGGCCTGCTTAGTCATGCTTCAGTGATTCTCTAAATAATCAACCAAATTTTTCCCAGAAAAAAGGGGGGGGGGCACCCTGGGCCCCCTAAATCCGCCTCTGTTAAATGCTAGTGTAACGTGTAACCGATAAGGCGTTTATATCTTAAACGATTCGTTTCAATAAATACTTGGATTCAAGCTGTCGATAAACAGTACGGCGATACAAAAAATCTGCAACTTTCTATTTATGTTATGTACAACGAACTAAAATATGTAAAGCAACAACGAACACTTATATATGTAATACAATCTTACAGCCTATCCGTCGTATGGAACGGTCTGTTACTACCAGACAATGCGGGCTGGTACATTCTATCTCCGTGTAGGGCAATGTGTTACTACCGGACAACGCGGGCTGTTTCAATCTGTCCTCCGAGTGGGCCAGTCTGCTCTGTCAACTTTTTATTATATTAGATTACGTTTACATTTTATCCAGTACAAAATGTGATCACAATATTATAACTCTACTAGCATTTAATATAGTCGTACGCTCTGTTGATCTGCTGGTCTTCTTTACAAGAACATCGACCAAATTTTTACAGTTTATTGACAGCCTTGCATTGTATTTCTCATCCGCTTACATATCCTTGGTCGAATGCATTATTTCCTTGATAAGCGTGTTCAAAATGTTCTCAATATTTAACACAGTTTCCCTTAGTACGAACACCCCAATAACAATCGACCTGACCACAGGCGCTTGAATACAGGATTTGAATAATTGTGTTTTCAATGTTTGCGCTGAATATTCAATTTTCTATTTGTATACCACCAAATTTGCCTTACCTTTTTTTGAATGAATTTATCCACTCTGAAAATATCCTTTTTTTTACTATCCATACTTAAAAACGTTTTTGATTTTAAGTATGGATAGTAAAATAAGGGATATTTTTGTGGTTATTTGTAAGTACTAAAATGTAAGAATGATAAATGAATGATTTAATGAAACATACAACGAATCAATGAGCAAACTTTTTTCATAGTCTATACAAACATAACACCAAATAATCTGCACATTTATATAAAAGAATAAAAATGAAACACATGGTGACAAATAGCTATCTCCACCACAATACCAAATGACTATTCGAAACTTCTTATTCACTTCCTTTACAGAAATTTGGAATATCATAAAAGCATCCACTTTTTAATTATCTTATTTCAATTTTCTATTGGTTACCTAAGAGCTTTAGTTGTAAAAACATGCCTATTGAAGTCGGAGTTATGCCGCTTTGTCCGACGAACTTCACTTAAAAGACGAGAAAGAGGACGCCGACATTCTGTAAAAGTAAAACAAGTCATGACAGCGCCCGTTAACTTTCTTTCGAAGAGGGGACTTCAACTTTACCATTATAAATGAACCCATAATTGAAAAGCTTCCATGTAAGCAGCAACCATCTATCAAGAAAATCCTTTTCGAAAACTGAAGCCCTGTAAAAGAAAATATTGTCAACTGGAAATATATACTCCATATGAAAGTGCTGCTTAAATGTTGCAATATAAAATATAAAATTCACAATGGATAATAAGGTAATCTTGTCAATAAATATTTCAAGGTGTAAGTCAAGATATAAGGCAGATTAAACTGTTTGTCGTAGTCAGGAGCCTGTCATGCAGTAGTTGTCGCTTGTTTTCTGCCTGCCATATTTGTTTTTCATTAATTGTTCATTATTTTTTTTGTTATAAACCAGGCCAATGGTCTTCTAGTTTTGTTATACTGGGGCCTTTTATAGCTGACTGTACAGTGACCTATATAATTGCTGCAATCCACGTCATTTGAACTCTGGTTGATAGTTCTCATTAATAATCATACCACATCTCCTTATTGTCTGTTGTGGCCCTTATTTCAACATCAATGGAATCGACATGATCAACATTGCTATTATTTATTTAAGAATTGAATGCTTCTTTTTGTAAATTTATTGGGGTGTAAAAGCGTTGACCGAAGTACAATTTGTATGAAGCGCGGTAGCGCTTAAATTCTAAAAATGTGCGCACGGTCAACGCTTTTACAACCCTATAAAATTACTAAAAGAAGTATTCAATACTTATAATTACATTTTTTGCTAGGATCATGAAAACGCGATTTCTATCAAGGTTTTTGCACTTAATTATGGAAGCTCGTGTCTTCATGAATGTTACATTTCATTTTGAAATTTTGAAATGAAGGTCAACTTCACAATGACGCGAGATTGCTGTTAGCCAATCAAAATAACGTATTATAATGAAACATACATGTAATGTAATTATTAAGAAAACTTAAAATATATAGCTGAATGCTAACTTGTTTTAATACATGTACGAAGGAAATCACAAATATATATATGAAAAAGAACATTATGTAGACCGTACGATGACCTATTGTTGCTAACATCTACTTAATTTGGTCTCTGGTGGATTATTGTCTCATCTTTTTTCTTAATTTTGACTGATTGTGTTTTGTTATCTATTATGATTACAATTATTTTGAAATATATAAGTATCGTTGATTTTGATAAGTTGAAAGATAGTATATTTTCATTCTTTTCTTTTCTCAGACCGGAAGAAAAATATCTACTATCGATTCTTTACTGGCATAAAGTTTAACTTCATGAAAACCAGGTATATCATAAATTATACATGTATCATCTATCTAAATGCTCATTTTCAACCAATGTTAAAAATCTTGTATATCGCCACATAAAAGATAAAAATAGCGCTCTGGTTTTCTGAAAATATTTATCAAGGATACTACGTATTATATTTACAATAAAATTTTAACGAAACTCCAAAAAAGAAGTAAATTGGTCTCAAAGTGGTTCAAATATATTTTTCATTTTGAAAAAAAATCATTAATGGAAATATATTCGTCAATCTTAGAAATCAACAACTTATGTTCTTAATTCACACCGCAACAATAATTCAGATCCTCCTTGTAAACGACATCTGCTACTTGCCCTCGTAGAGCAGTGGAACATTACGACTGAATTATTCGGATTACATGTACAACAATGACTTGATATCTCCGTTTAGTACCCTGTTCTGTTGAGCATCAAGAAAAGGAAACAACGACTTTAATAAAATCCCACGAAGAAAAAGATCCACATTGTATATTTATATAAACGACAATACTTATAAAAAATAAATAGAAATACATTATTGCAATGACCTTTAAGAAACTTGATTTCGTGTGCTATGAATGTCAGTGTAATGACATGTTATCAACGTAAAATGTTATGAACCAGAAAAGTCAGACAAGGTTTCTTAAAACAATCTATCATTTAGGATTCTTTTTCACTGTACAACTAATCGGGGTGAAGACCGCTAGCATAGCGGCACAACACGAGCTAATTGACTAGGTTATACATCTGCACTGTCAATGATTTACACTAAATCGTCGACAGGATAGTCTTGATATTGCTGTGGTTGATTGATTTTTTAAATAAATAAAAAGAATATAGAGTATCAGCTCACGACATAAATTCATACAGGCACTTAAAGGCATACAATGTTCAATGGTGTTAATATGTCCTTTGATTGAGTTAAGCTATTTCAGTTGATATTTTATAGTGTGTCTTTCTATGTTGTGATGTTACACTATTGTTTCAGAAAAAGGGTGAAGGTTTGGTACCATTAAAACGTTTAAACCCGCTGCATTTGTTTGCACCTGTCCTAAGTCAGGAATCTGATGTTCAGTAGTTGTCGTTTGTTGATGTGGTTCATAAGTGTTTCTCGTTTCTCGTTTTTATATAGATTAGACCGTTGGTTTTCCCGTTTGAATGGTTTTACACTAGTAATTTTTGGGGCCCTTTATAGCTTACTGTTCGGTGTGAGCCAAGGCTCCGTGTTGAAGACCGTACTTTGACCTATAATGGTTTACTTTTATAAATTTTTACTCGGATGGAGAGTTGTCTCATTGGCACTCATACCACATCTTCTTATATCTATATACAATACAGCTTTGATCCCACGGTGATTTTTTTAAGAAAATTTTCATACAAGCTTTTTTTCACCTAGTCAATTCAAATATGTAAATAAAAAATATACCTTCATGTGCTACTTTAAGAGATAAATGGGGTCGAAATTTCAGGCATTTACAAAAATTTCGGTTTTTGGACATTTCTATCCTTTAGATAGACATACCTAACTTTTTTGTTTCAAAAGACAAACACAAGCGGATTTTTGTAAAAACATTTGGAAAATCTTCTTTGCATAAGTATGCTCTAAATTTGTATAACAATTCTTTGGGAATAATTATCTTTTATCAAAGTTTCATGATTTTAGAAAAAAACGGCATTTTTTGCTGTATATTCATCTAATCTTTAAAAAATTCATCTGTGACTTTTTCATAAAAAATGGTACAAATAATCTTCATACGTAATCAAACCTAATGTCATTTTAAAAAAAGAGGGGTCCATGAACACATTTTCAAGTTAAATCAGTCTGAATGATAAAAATCAGTCGAAAAATGCATCTTTTCCCGATATGTCACAGTTTGACGTCGCGAAAATAACATTTTACGTTAGCAACGTCATTACCTCCCCTGTTACTGTATCTTATGCCCTTAACTAATCCAAAAAAGGAGAAGAAGCGACATTTTATGTGCTCTTTCTTATCTCAAAGTCAGCAAGGCATCAAAAACGGATCAAAAGACCACCGCATTGCAAGTTGAAGACAATCCTAGCACCTTTTTAAACGGAATTGTATGCTAGATTTCGATCATGTTACATCGTTTAACATATTCATTACACTGTTTAGATGAAGAGTAGCAATAGACACTGCTTTGTCATAATGGGTTATTTCCTGGTTGTTTTTTTGTCTTATGAACACCACTCTGACTTTCTTTCTTTTAGGATATATCTGCTGTGTTTGTTTTTGTGTTAAAGGAATTATTTCTCATTGGAAAATAAAACTCACTCTAAACCCTCCAATAATAACAAACAAAAATTTTTTAAATTTGATAAAAATCAAAAACAATCCTCTTACAAAAAAAAAAAAAAAAAAAAAATTGAGAGAAAAAAAGGAACATATTCAATTTACATATATTGTTTTTATCCACTCGGCACTTTAAGGTTTAGCTGTTTAAATCGAAATAGTTGTTTCTGATTTTTCAAAGAAATCGATATAGTTTAAAGAACCCCAAAATGAACTGTTATCCAAAAAGAAATATCCATATTACTGTTTGCTCAACATGAAAGCAGAGGAATAAAGCAAAAAAATATTTGTGTATATGTTATTTGTACAATAGTTGGGTTATTGCATGATAAAATGTCAAAACTGTACAATACAAAACCATTCCAGGTACTTGCACGATATACTTCGTTGTTTCTATATACAGATGTGGTATAATTGCCAATGAGAAAACAATCCACCAGAGACCAAATGACGTAGATGTGAGCAGCTATAGGTCATTGTACAAAAACTAACACCGTATAATATGCTATAAAATGCTCTGACATTACGAAATGGAAAACATTTCAAACGAAAAAACCAACGGCTTGATTTATGTACTAAACGAATTAAAAAAAGACAAATACGATAGACAGCAACCAAGAACCATCGAATTACAGGCAACTGACTTAGGACAAGCACATACATAATGGGGCGGGTTTAAGCATATATAACCATCCCATAACCTGGTAAAGTGGTGAAAGGCACAGCATAAGAACAAATGGTAAAAATGCTGGACTAATCAGATCGACACAAAGCACATAAAACTGTCGTATTTATCTATTAATGCAAACAGTTATTTATTACAGGGGATACGCACATATATCTCAAATAAAGAAAATCTGCATGACCATGTACAGGCCAAACATTAATAAGAAGAAAAGAGATGCAGACTGATACAAAACATCCGATGTGGTAGAAATAAAGGGTTAGAAACTTCGATATTTACAAAACTTTGGTGTTTACATCTGCGGTGAGGTTTGTAGATGACTGGTATATTCATATATAAAAGGAACAAGGTAAGTCATGAAAATTTAACAAACATTTTTCATTTACTTTCAATGAATATCTGTATTTTCAGTGATGTATGAAATCCGATTTCCACACAAATGCACGCATAATTATTCGAGCCGGCGACCACATCCCATTAAATGTCAAGCCAAAAGGTAAAGTACCACAAACACATATTCATTATAGCTAATATGCATTAGATTATTAAAGTTTTTGTTACAGTTTTTATATCACAAGTATAATCACAATAACAGCAACTGACAAAGAACCAGGAACCAGGAATCAGGTTACAACTGAAGAGTAGATTCCAGACAGAGAATACAAAATGGTGAGTATGCATATAGCTAATATAAGTGTATCGACGTTTTTGTAACTTGTGATGACATTTATACACTTACCATTACAGACACACAGAATGTTATCTTACTGCATGTGTTTTTCATTGAATCTGTACATTAAGACGCACACACCAAATACCATAAATGTGGACCATAATTATATATTAGTCAGTTTTTGATTCTTGCATTACTTTGCTTAACTTATATTTGTATATTTACATACAGCAAAGGACACATAAGGTAATTATATCATCTTGTTATATTTTCAGCAGGTAAGAATACCATATTGTTATATTTTCAGAAGGTAACTATACCACATTGTTATATTTTCAGACAGTTAGTATACTTTATTGTTATATTTGTTTATTTACATACAGTAAAGGACAAGTATACTTTATTGTTATATAATGATTTAATGCTTCAGACGATCAGTAAGTATGAGTTTAAAAAATAAATATATGCATAGAAACTATATTTTGTGGAATTGATAGAGGAGCATGTTGTCCAGAGCCTTACGAACAAATGTAAATTTCAAAACCACAACATGCTTACTCTATTGATTTTCCATAATGTTTCGTTTAATTTAAAATGAATATTGAAATCTTTGCAGGAAATATCATGCCTGTCTGATTAAGGAAACAACAACTACATGCATGTCTGTCAGAGTCTCACATTTTTGCAAAATCTAAGAGACATACCTTAATTGTTGTTTCAAATTAGGCAGTAAATATTATAAGGTATTTAGACCAATAAGATATCAATCGTAACTTTCATCTTTTTACAGGTTCAACAACAGGTAATACCAGAGGTACACCGAGTGCAACAGCATCTATGGGTCCAACAGAAGGACCATCAACTTCAATGGCGACACCGCTACCATCACCTGCCCCTGAGGAATGCCCATCTATTGATTTGATGGAAGACTCAGGAGTTGGTCTGTCAATATCATTTGACGATGAGATAATATCAGCTGACACTTTGATTGGTCTTCAAAGGTCGGATGATAATCGAAAATTAACTGTAACATCGTCATCGACCGTAACGATTTCACTTACCCAGGTCTCAAGGCTTGTGTCAATCAATGTGAATGGAGACAATATTCAGGAGATTACATTGACTTATACAGATGAAATCACAAACCAGATAAAAACGGTACGTATAGGAAACTGTTGCAGTAAGAATTTGAATACAAATCTTAAATGCTGTTTTTTGAATGGCATTTTCTTTTCATTGATTAACAACACTAATTAATCGATTTGAACTTAAGTAGCCATTTTGATCTGAAAGGTCTTAAAATAATTAACAACGCATTGATAACTCATGTTGACTATTTCTGTAAATTTAACCATCACGGGAAATTCATTACTGTTCAGACACATCGCTTGCAGTCAATTAAGATTTCTTCAGTCAATTTTAATACTGTTTAAAAGTTGTTATGTACCTGTTCAATTAAACAAAGTTTTGAATTGTCCTCAATGCTAGTGAACAGTACTGGATTGAATACAAGCCTAATGTCTGCACAGTACTGAACTTACAATTAGAAAATATCTGAAAAAAATCTCTTAAAAGACTTAACGGTTTTATGTGCAGACTTTTCGGATGGTGTTAATATCAAACTGGCTGTTTGAGGATTAAATTCATTTTACTAGTGCAAATAGAGGAAGAAATATAAAAAACAATAGAATATACCAAACGACTTAAACACAATCTAAAGAAAATTAGTTCAAGAAGGTTATTATCCATATTAATTTTATTGGTCATAAGTGTTGTTTTATTAAAATATGTCTTTTAGACCAGAATAAAGGGTTAATGAGAAAACTGTTTTCCCATTATAATGAATGCAACGTTAATAAAAGGTCTTCAGTGTTATCAAACTCATTCCAGGTGACTGCTGTTGCAAATCAAGTGACACCATTAAACTATGACATAGCCGGAGAAATAGAAATCTCTTTTACTGCATCGAATGAGGACATTGATGTTTCTGTTGATAAGATAGAATTAATTGCATGTGAACAGTCAACCTCAGCAGGTCCAACCACTGTTTCATCAGCTACATCGGCACCTCCGATGACAAGTGGAATCACAGGTTTGCCAAGTATAACGACAGTGCCACTAGTAGGTCCAACAGGAGGACCACCATCTACTACAGCAGCACCATCGACGACAGGTCCAACAGATAGACCAACATCTTCAACGGTAGCAGAACCATCAGGTTCAACTTCAGGTGCACCGAGTACAACGACAACACCATCGACAGGTCCAACAGAAGGACCATCAACTTCAATGGCGACACCGACACCATCACCTGCCCCTGAGGAATGCCCATCTATTGATTTGATGGAAGACTCAGGAGTTGGTCTGTCAATATCATATGACGATGAGATAATATCAGCTGACACTTTGATTGGTCTTCAAAGGGCGGATGATAATCGAAAATTAACTGTAACATCGTCATCAACCGTAACGATTTCACTTACCCAGGTCTCAAGGCTTGTGTCAATCAATGTGAATGGAGACAATATTCAAGAGATTACATTGACTTATACAGATGAAATCACAAACCAGATAAAAACGGTACGTATAGACAACTATTGCAGTAAGTATTTGAATACAAATCTTAAATGCTGTTTTTGAATGCCATTTTCTTTTTTATTGATTACCAGCACTAATTAATCGATTTGAACTTACGCAGCCATTTTGATCTGAAAAGGTCTTAAAATACTTAACAATGAATTTTGATATATCATGTTGAGTCTTTCTGTAATTTGTCAGACTTAACCACCACGGGAAACTCATTACTGTTCAGACACATCGCTTTGCAGTCAATTAAGATTTTTTCAGTCAATTTGAGTACTGCTTAAAAGTTGTTATGTACCTGTTCAATTAAACAAAGTTTTGAATTGTCCTCAATGCTAGTGAACAGTACTGGATTGAATACAAGCCTAATGTCTGCACAGTACTGAACTTACAATTAGAAAATATCTGAAAAAAATCTCTTAAAAGACTTAACGGTTTTATGTGCAGACTTTTCGGATGGTGTTAATATCGAACTGGCTGTTTGAGGATTAAATTCATTTTATTAGTGCAAATAGAGGAAGAAATATAAAAAACAATAGAATATACCAAACGACTTAAACACAATCTAAAGAAAACTAGTTCAAGAAGGTTATTATCAATATTAATTTTATTGGTCATCAGGTTTGTTTTATTAAAATATGTCTTTTAGACCAGAATAAAGGGTTAATGAGAAAAACTGTTTCCCATTATAATTAATGCAACGTTAATAAAAGGTCTTCAGTGTTATCAAACTCATTCCAGGTGACTGCTGTTGCAAATCAAGTGACACCATTAAACTATGACATAGCCGGAGAAATAGAAATCTCTTTTACTGCATCGAATGAGGACATTGATGTTTCTGTTGATAAGATAGAATTAATTGCATGTGAACAGTCAACCTCAGCAGGTCCAACCACTGTTTCATCAGCTACATCGGCACCTCCGATGACAAGTGGAATCACAGGTTTGCCAAGTATAACGACAGTGCCACTAGTAGGTCCAACAAGAGGACCACCATCTACTACAGCAGCACCATCGACGACAGGTCCAACAGAAGGACCAACGTCTTCAACGGTAGCAGAACCATCAGGTTCAACTTCAGGTGCACCGAGTACAACGATAGCACCATCGACAGGTCCAACAGAAGGACCATCAACTTCAATGGCGACACCGACACCATCACCTGCCCCTGAGGAATGCCCATCTATTGATTTGATGGAAGACTCAGGAGTTGGTCTGTCAATATCATATGACGATGAGATAATATCAGCTGACACTTTGATTGGTCTTCAAAGGGCGGATGATAATCGAAAATTAACTGTAACATCGTCATCGACCGTAACGATTTCACTTACCCAGGTCTCAAGGCTTGTGTCAATCAATGTGAATGGAGACAATATTCAAGAGATTACATTGACTTATACAGATGAAATCACAAACCAGATAAAAACGGTACGTATAGACAACTATTGCAGTAAGTATTTGAATACAAATCTTAAATGCTGTTTTTGAATGCCATTTTCTTTTTTATTGATTACCAGCACTAATTAATCGATTTGAACTTACGCAGCCATTTTGATCTGAAAAGGTCTTAAAATACTTAACAATGCATTTTGATATATCATGTTGAGTCTTTCTGTAATTTGTCAAACTTAACCACCACGGAAACTCATTACTGTTCAGACACATCGCTTTGCAGTCAATTAAGATTTTTCAGTCAATTTGAGTACTGCTTAAAAGTTGTTATGTACCTGTTCAATTAAACAAAGTTTTGAATTGTCCTCAATGCTAGTGAACAGTACTGGATTGAATACAAGCCTAATGTCTGCACAGTACTGAACTTACAATTAGAAAATATCTGAAAAATCTCTTAAGGTGGATCCCTACAGATATAGCCATTTTTTTTTCACCATTGAATTTTTCTTAAAATTTGCATACATATACTATGCAATGGCCTCTATAAAAATTTGAGTTAAAAATATTATGTCACCAGACTCGTTTCCATGGTAACGGTCACCAAAGTTGGTACATCACGTGTATGCATAAAAATATACCTGATGTAAAAACTCTGGATTTTTTTCAAGCCTTTGAAAGTATTTTGAAAGGTTTGTCCTTCATTTATTACAAAATTAACATTAAAAATGTAAATAAAACACAAATAATGGCAGTTTGATTCATATTTATTAATTTCGGCTCCAATTTCATCAACACTGCTGCACACAAAAAACACAGATTTTGTTAAAAATTTCCATTTTTTTTAAATTTCCAAAAAAATGGTCCAATGAATATTTTTTTAAATTTGACATAAGATGGTCATAACAATGAGCTTTTAAAAAATAAAAAGAAAAATATGGGTCACCAGACTATTTTTTGACCTAAAAACGTTTTTGTGACCCCTAACGACACAGTGATCAACAGCAGTTCTTTGTATATCTTTCAAAATTGTGTGTACAAAGTGTAACACATGATGTCATATCCTTTGTTAAACTTACATAGAATAATACAGTTTCACAAGACAATCAAATGAAAGCAATTTTTTGTTTCTACGAACAACGGTTACCATGGCAACAGGACAAGAAGTTGGAAAATTCAAGTTTTTGCATTGTTCTATGTGCAAGAGTTACTACTGAACAAACAAAAAGAGATCAAATACCATGATTTCAGAGCTACAACACATGGCTTCTATGTAAATGTAAACAAATATTATGATAATGCAGCTTATATAAGCATTACTTTAGTCTAAAATAAGCAAACGAATTACTCAGCAGTAAGCAAAAATCACCATATAATTTTTTCTTTCAATTATCGATTCATAGATACCAGTCATGCAAGTAAATGAATGAAAAGGTCAAGATTTTGTCACCCTGTCCTTAATTAATGATTTAAGTTTGATGAAGCATAATAATAATACATTATTTATATTCAGTTGTCATAGTATCATAACCAAAAATGATGAAATTATAACTTTTCAACTTTCTTTATTTTCTAATGCCTGAATAATTAAGCAAAAATATAGACTGTTATATTTAAAATATGTATACAGTTTACTCCTCTGATTTAGTCAAATACTGATTGATAGTCATAGCATAATTAGAGTTCACTTTGCTCCCTATCAAAATTGTCAATCCTTCCATTTTGAATAGTACAGGCTGCTCCCAGTCAGATATATCATATTACTTTTAGTGTCATTTCGAAAAGAAAATAACAGTTATTTTGCTCGCTTCATTTAAAATGTCACATCTTCGCATTTAACATCTCTGGAATAGAGTGATGTATCAAAATCTACACACTGATATATATATATATATATATTATAAAGAATATGAGAAGGAATTTGCTGAATGTTACAGGCACAAAAGCATTGCCGTTTACTTCAGTTTCAATTTATATGTTGTTCCTTCTTTAACATTTGAACTACATGGGGCCTCCTTTCTATTCTTTTTGTTTCAATTCTTCTCTTTTAAATTCTGTTTGCTGGTTATCTCTTTTCCTCTCCAATTTCTTATTCATACTTTCCCAAACTTTCAGAGTAAATTTGCTGGGGGAACGTTCTGATGCTGCATTTATCTGAAAGTTTAATTTATTTATTTGTTATGAAAAGGTGTAATATATAATATTATTGTGCAAAATTAATCCAATCATGCATTAAAACATCAATTTAAAAAGATTATATACCTGATTAACAAAGGCACTCATTAAGCGTTTAACATCATAATGTGATAAATGGCCAGGTTTTTGAAGTGATTGCAATAATTAGGTCACCTGATGGGTATAAAATTTTATATTGCTTCTTCATATGATGTACACCCTTTTTAGTATTTTTGGAATGAAATATAAGTGACAATATAGGGAGCATCATAGTGTCCAATACAAATGCAAATTCAAGGTATATATTTAATAGCTGTGACCTTGACCATTTACCTTAAATCAATACAGTTGAAATGTTCTTTTTGGTATGCATTTACATATACAGCATGTGACCAAGTTTGTGATAAACATAAGTAATCTACATCACAAAGTTAGCGTCATTGTGGCACATAGGAACCAGTGGCAGTCTTGATAATATACTTTATATTTAAATAATAAAATAAAGTACAAATTAATAGAGTAAAATGTGGATCACTGTGACCTTCTTTTGCCTGGAAGCTGAGTTATTTACTGAGACTCTGAGAGTCGTCTGTGTATATAAGTTTGCATGATCTGACACCTTATGGCCTTTTAACATAACCAGTCAGTGAAGTGGCAAATGTAGGTCAGTGACATCTGTGTACAAGTTTACATGATCCTACAATTTATAGCTGATGAGATATGAACTTGTGCATTTCAACAAATCTACTTAATCTATTGTCCAAAAAGAAATGTTTATGCCAGCAAAACACCATTATCAGTTTAAAAAGTTTCAAATGAAACCTCAAGTTTTTTTCTCAGAGATAACTACATGTAATTATCCTAAAATGTATGTATTTACCGTTGACAGCCATTTATATCCTCCATTTTTCTGTAAAACTGCTGTTAATAACCTGCTGTTAAAGGATGATGATCCACCATAAGACCTACAGTTTATAGGAAATATAATAAAAATTGTATTGAGAGTAAATTTATATAATTATAGGATTCATAATGAGTGAGACTTTTATATTACTTATTATCGACTTCGGTTGTTCAATAACAAAATAATGAAAATAATGATAAACGAGCCATTTTTTTTCAAGAAATTAACAATAAATTCACTCACAAACTGAAAAAAGATCATATTCCAGATAATAACAAGAACATTGCAAAGTATGGCATCCTCTCACCATAGAATACTGTTGCTTCTAAAGATTTCACAAGGGTGTTTAGAATCTACGAGGTCCACTTTGAATTTGACATTTGGGAATATCTTTTCTATTAATAAAGTTAAAGCCTAAATTCTTTAAATTTACCTGTATTACTTTCATAGTTCCAACCAGTTCCAAACATTTGCTATTCTGCAACAAAACTGACTTCAACCTAATGAAAGTAGTACAACATATATTAATGAAAGTACATGCAGTGTTCAAATACTACAGCTAAAACATATTACATTTAACTGGAAACTCAGGCTGTCAACAATGAAATTTGTAATAATAATGTATAAAGACTTTCAAAACCAAATTGGTTTCATTAAATTTGTTGAAATTATCCATAAATATAGATTTCATTTAATAAATACAAATGTAACTAATTCTAGTTCAATATTTTGTTGAAACAAATTCTGTCATGATCTATACATGAAAGTCTTCTAGTATATATAACACTGCTTTACCACAAAATTAATTTGAAATTATTACCAAGATCTGTTAATTCTTTTTTATGACTGCTAGGGCAAATATGAATATAATTATGGTCCTCATTATACACTATATCTTCTTTGTAAAATTATCAAAAAAATACTTTGAAATTATTTAACTAAAGATTTAATTACCTTCCAATTACTCATTATATTAACCATGTTTAAAACTGCTGCTTCTCCTGATTTAATTTACAGGATTCTTTTGCAACTGCAAATATTTTTTTTCCAGTTTCATTCTCCTTTTTCTTTATGGTGGATGAATTCACAGAAAGTACATTCAATCCATTAAGAAAATTGTTAATGTGTGGCACTAATTCCTGCATGTATCATTCCTGAAAAATATGATATGAAATGTCAGTCTGCACATTGGTTAATTAGATAAACTTTAAACTATTGACTTTTGAGTTCATAATCTTATTTGGAATATATAATTGTTTTTTTAATTTATATTTATATAATATGATTGTAAATTCATATTTGCCTTTATTCTTATAGATCACAGACTCTGAAATATAAATTTCTAATAATGTGGAGTGAGGGTGGGTGTGGCTTGCATGCCCCTTCCTCATTTTCTGTTGCCTTCATGCATTATCCTGCATTCTACACATCATTCTAGGTGTGTTTTTAAATGACTAAATATCTAAGGTATCAGACCACTTGGTCTATGATCACATGCAAAAGATGATTAATATGAAAATTCTGATTATTAGATAAAGAAAACTAATATTTTAAGTTTGTAAAACATTAATGATTATTTCTGTGAATGAATCATTGTGAAAGTGTATTTGTTTTCTTTTTCAATTCTAATTTCATTTATGATAAATTGCTACCAAATAATTATTTACAAAATAATCCTCTCCTTAAGGATGCAAAACTAAAAAGCCCCTTATGCTGTTATGTCTTTCTGTTCATTGCAAAATGATAACTTCCAGAAAAATTACCAAGTCCAGCTTCATAAAAAATTTGGGCAGCACTTCCCCTCAAAATTGTGCTTTTTACCCTCAAACCACATAAACCCCAGATCATAATAGAGGGGAATTCAAGAAAGAAAAAGAGAGGTGTGGGGCAGGTTCATTTATTCAAGACATGAAACCATACACCTTCTCCACCCAGTAAAATTTGTAACGAGAATCTAGAGAGAAACTTAAATCTCTTACCAAGTGCAGCTTTTGAATTGATAACAAATTCACCAGTTCGTTTCTACGCTGTTACATATGCATGATATGCAGATTACATGCACTGCAGTTACTACAAGGTATCATGGACACTGCCTCCACCTCCAAGGTCATATTTCCGTTCGCCGACAGTATCCGCAGGGGACAGTCACACATCTTAACGACCAGATTCTGCGCTAGGTGGTGAGCCAGAGCTAGCTAGCCGTCGACCTTCTTTCCAGGTTTCGTCAAACGAAAGGTCATTGTGGTCGGACGCCGAATTTCTCCTGACTCCGACTCCAAAAACTTATATCATATGATCTTATAAGTTGAGAATCATTTAAAACTGTGTGAACTTTCAGGCTGAAGCTATTCATATTCTTCATTTTAAAATAACGCATAAATTTATCCTTTTTGATAAACCTTCCTCTCTTCCCGTGCGATCAGCTGTATGAAGTTGTTTACACACGATATCAACAGATGACAACGAAACTGTTACCGTGACCCAGATATATAGGCGATATATCCTAACATTAAAACAGGGAACCAGTTTTACATCAGTAAAACGTTGTTATCTCCTTAGTATCGGAAGCCACCTTAAAACACTTAACGGTTTTATATGGAGACTTTTCGGATGGTGTTAATATCAAACTGGCTGTTTGAGGATTAAATTCATTTTACTAGTGCAAATAGAGGAAGAAATATAAAAACAATACAATATACCAAACGAGTTAAACACAATCTAAAGAAAACTAGTTCAAGAAGGTTATTATCCATATTAATTTTATTGGTCATAAGGTTTGTTTTATTAAAATATGTCTTTTAGACCAGAATAAAGGGTTAATGAGAAAACTGTTTTCCCATTATAATTAATGCAACGTTAATAAAAGGTCTTCAGTGTTATCAAACTCATTCCAGGTGACTGCTGTTGCAAATCAAGTGACACCATTAAACTATGACATAGCCGGAGAAATAGAAATCTCTTTACTGCATCGAATGAGGACATTGATGTTTCTGTTGATAAGATAGAATTAATTGCATGTGAACAGTCAACCTCAGCAGGTCCAACCACTGTTTCATCAGCTACATCGGCACCTCCGATGACAAGTGGAATCACAGGTTTGCCAAGTATAACGACAGTGCCACTAGTAGGTCCAACAGGAGGACCACCATCTACTACAGCAGCACCATCGACGACAGGTCCAACAGAAGGACCAACATCTTCAACGGTAGCAGAACCATCAGGTTCAACTTCAGGTGCACCGAGTACAACGATAGCACCATCGACAGGTCCAACAGAAGGACCATCAACTTCAATGGCGACACCGACACCATCACCTGCCCCTGAGGAATGCCCATCTATTGATTTGATGGAAGACTCAGGAGTTGGTCTGTCAATATCATATGACGATGAGATAATATCAGCTGACACTTTGATTGGTCTTCAAAGGGCGGATGATAATCGAAAATTAACTGTAACATCGTCATCGACCGTAACGATTTCACTTACCCAGGTCTCAAGGCTTGTGTCAATCAATGTGAATGGAGACAATATTCAAGAGATTACATTGACTTATACAGATGAAATCACAAACCAGATAAAAACGGTACGTATAGACAACTATTGCAGTAAGTATTTGAATACAAATCTTAAATGCTGTTTTTGAATGCCATTTTCTTTTTTATTGATTACCAGCACTAATTAATCGATTTGAACTTACGCAGCCATTTTGATCTGAAAAGGTCTTAAAATACTTAACAATGCATTTTGATATATCATGTTGAGTCTTTCTGTAATTTGTCAGACTTAACAACCACGGGAAACTCATTACTGTTCAGACACATCGCTTTGCAGTCAATTAAGATTTTTTCAGTCAATTTGAGTACTGCTTAAAAGTTGTTATGTACCTGTTCAATTAAACAAAGTTTTGAATTGTCCTCAATGCTAGTGAACAGTACTGGATTGAATACAAGCCTAATGTCTGCACAGTACTGAACTTACAATTAGAAAATATCTGAAAAAATCTCTTAAAAGACTTAACGGTTTTATGTGGAGACTTTTCGGATGGTGTTAATATCAAACTGGCTGTTTGAGGATTAAATTCATTTTACTAGTGCAAATAGAGGAAGAAATATAAAAAACAATAGAATATACCAAACGACTTAAACACAATCTAAAGAAAACTAGTTCAAGAAGGTTATTATCCATATTAATTTTATTGGTCATAAGGTTTGTTTTATTAAAATATGTCTTTTAGACCAGAATAAAGGGTTAATGAGAAAACTGTTTTCCCATTATAATTAATGCAACGTTAATAAAAGGTCTTCAGTGTTATCAAACTCATTCCAGGTGACTGCTGTTGCAAATCAAGTGACACCATTAAACTATGACATAGCCGGAGAAATAGAAATCTCTTTACTGCATCGAATGAGGACATTGATGTTTCTGTTGATAAGATAGAATTAATTGCATGTGAACAGTCAACCTCAGCAGGTCCAACCACTGTTTCATCAGCTACATCGGCACCTCCGATGACAAGTGGAATCACAGGTTTGCCAAGTATAACGACAGTGCCACTAGTAGGTCCAACAGGAGGACCACCATCTACTACAGCAGCACCATCGACGACAGGTCCAACAGAAGGACCAACATCTTCAACGGTAGCAGAACCATCAGGTTCAACTTCAGGTGCACCGAGTACAACGATAGCACCATCGACAGGTCCAACAGAAGGACCATCAACTTCAATGGCGACACCGACACCATCACCTGCCCCTGAGGAATGCCCATCTATTGATTTGATGGAAGACTCAGGAGTTGGTCTGTCAATATCATATGACGATGAGATAATATCAGCTGACACTTTGATTGGTCTTCAAAGGGCGGATGATAATCGAAAATTAACTGTAACATCGTCATCGACCGTAACGATTTCACTTACCCAGGTCTCAAGGCTTGTGTCAATCAATGTGAATGGAGACAATATTCAAGAGATTACATTGACTTATACAGATGAAATCACAAACCAGATAAAAACGGTACGTATAGACAACTATTGCAGTAAGTATTTGAATACAAATCTTAAATGCTGTTTTTGAATGCCATTTTCTTTTTTATTGATTACCAGCACTAATTAATCGATTTGAACTTACGCAGCCATTTTGATCTGAAAAGGTCTTAAAATACTTAACAATGCATTTTGATATATCATGTTGAGTCTTTCTGTAATTTGTCAGACTTAACAACCACGGGAAACTCATTACTGTTCAGACACATCGCTTTGCAGTCAGTTAAGATTTTTCAGTCAATTTTAGTACTGCTTAAAAGTTGTTATGTACCTGTTCAATTAAACAAAGTTTTGAATTGTCCTCAATGCTAGTGAACAGTACTGGATTGAATACAAGCCTAATGTCTGCACAGTACTGAACTTACAATTAGAAAATATCTGAAAAATCTCTTAAAAGACTTAACGGTTTTATGTGGAGACTTTTCGGATAGTGTTTATATCAAACTGGCTGTTTGAGGATTAAATTCATTTTACTAGTGCAAATAGAGGAAGAAATAAAAAAACAATAGAATATACCAAACGACTTAAACACAATCTAAAGAAAACTAGTTCAAGAAGGTTATTATCCATATTAATTTTATTGGTCATAAGGTTTGTTTTATTAAAATATGTCTTTTAGACCAGAATAAAGGGTTAATGAGAAAAACTGTTTTCCCATTATAATTAATGCAACGTTAATAAAAGGTCTTCAGTGTTATCAAACTCATTCCAGGTGACTGCTGTTGCAAATCAAGTGACACCATTAAACTATGACATAGCCGGAGAAATAGAAATCTCTTTTACTGCATCGAATGAGGACATTGATGTTTCTGTTGATAAGATAGAATTAATTGCATGTGAACAGTCAACCTCAGCAGGTCCAACCACTGTTTCATCAGCTACATCGGCACCTCCGATGACAAGTGGAATCACAGGTTTGCCAAGTATAACGACAGTGCCACTAGTAGGTCCAACAGGAGGACCACCATCTACTACAGCAGCACCATCGACGACAGGTCCAACAGAAGGACCAACATCTTCAACGGTAGCAGAACCATCAGGTTCAACTTCAGGTGCACCGAGTACAACGATAGCACCATCGACAGGTCCAACAGAAGGACCATCAACTTCAATGGCGACACCGACACCATCACCTGCCCCTGAGGAATGCCCATCTATTGATTTGATGGAAGACTCAGGAGTTGGTCTGTCAATATCATATGACGATGAGATAATATCAGCTGACACTTTGATTGGTCTTCAAAGGGCGGATGATAATCGAAAATTAACTGTAACATCGTCATCGACCGTAACGATTTCACTTACCCAGGTCTCAAGGCTTGTGTCAATCAATGTGAATGGAGACAATATTCAAGAGATTACATTGACTTATACAGATGAAATCACAAACCAGATAAAAACGGTACGTATAGACAACTATTGCAGTAAGTATTTGAATACAAATCTTAAATGCTGTTTTTGAATGCCATTTTCTTTTTTATTGATTACCAGCACTAATTAATCGATTTGAACTTACGCAGCCATTTTGATCTGAAAAGGTCTTAAAATACTTAACAATGCATTTTGATATATCATGTTGAGTCTTTCTGTAATTTGTCAGACTTAACAACCACGGGAAACTCATTACTGTTCAGACACATCGCTTTGCAGTCAATTAAGATTTTTTCAGTCAATTTGAGTACTGCTTAAAAGTTGTTATGTACCTGTTCAATTAAACAAAGTTTTGAATTGTCCTCAATGCTAGTGAACAGTACTGGATTGAATACAAGCCTAATGTCTGCACAGTACTGAACTTACAATTAGAAAATATCTGAAAAAAATCTCTTAAAAGACTTAACGGTTTTATGTGGAGACTTTTCGGATGGTGTTAATATCAAACTGGCTGTTTGAGGATTAAATTCATTTTACTAGTGCAAATAGAGGAAGAAATATAAAAAACAATAGAATATACCAAACGACTTAAACACAATCTAAAGAAAACTAGTTCAAGAAGGTTATTATCCATATTAATTTTATTGGTCATAAGGTTTGTTTTATTAAAATATGTCTTTTAGACCAGAATAAAGGGTTAATGAGAAAAACTGTTTTCCCATTATAATTAATGCAACGTTAATAAAAGGTCTTCAGTGTTATCAAACTCATTCCAGGTGACTGCTGTTGCAAATCAAGTGACACCATTAAACTATGACATAGCCGGAGAAATAGAAATCTCTTTTACTGCATCGAATGAGGACATTGATGTTTCTGTTGATAAGATAGAATTAATTGCATGTGAACAGTCAACCTCAGCAGGTCCAACCACTGTTTCATCAGCTACATCGGCACCTCCGATGACAAGTGGAATCACAGGTTTGCCAAGTATAACGACAGTGCCACTAGTAGGTCCAACAGGAGGACCACCATCTACTACAGCAGCACCATCGACGACAGGTCCAACAGAAGGACCAACATCTTCAACGGTAGCAGAACCATCAGGTTCAACTTCAGGTGCACCGAGTACAACGATAGCACCATCGACAGGTCCAACAGAAGGACCATCAACTTCAATGGCGACACCGACACCATCACCTGCCCCTGAGGAATGCCCATCTATTGATTTGATGGAAGACTCAGGAGTTGGTCTGTCAATATCATATGACGATGAGATAATATCAGCTGACACTTTGATTGGTCTTCAAAGGGCGGATGATAATCGAAAATTAACTGTAACATCGTCATCGACCGTAACGATTTCACTTACCCAGGTCTCAAGGCTTGTGTCAATCAATGTGAATGGAGACAATATTCAAGAGATTACATTGACTTATACAGATGAAATCACAAACCAGATAAAAACGGTACGTATAGACAACTATTGCAGTAAGTATTTGAATACAAATCTTAAATGCTGTTTTTGAATGCCATTTTCTTTTTTATTGATTACCAGCACTAATTAATCGATTTGAACTTACGCAGCCATTTTGATCTGAAAAGGTCTTAAAATACTTAACAATGCATTTTGATATATCATGTTGAGTCTTTCTGTAATTTGTCAGACTTAACAACCACGGGAAACTCATTACTGTTCAGACACATCGCTTTGCAGTCAATTAAGATTTTTTCAGTCAATTTGAGTACTGCTTAAAAGTTGTTATGTACCTGTTCAATTAAACAAAGTTTTGAATTGTCCTCAATGCTAGTGAACAGTACTGGATTGAATACAAGCCTAATGTCTGCACAGTACTGAACTTACAATTAGAAAATATCTGAAAAAATCTCTTAAAAGACTTAACGGTTTTATGTGGAGACTTTTCGGATGGTGTTAATATCAAACTGGCTGTTTGAGGATTAAATTCATTTTACTAGTGCAAATAGAGGAAGAAATATAAAAACAATAGAATATACCAAACGACTTAAACACAATCTAAAGAAAACTAGTTCAAGAAGGTTATTATCCATATTAATTTTATTGGTCATAAGGTTTGTTTTATTAAAATATGTCTTTTAGACCAGAATAAAGGGTTAATGAGAAAACTGTTTTCCCATTATAATTAATGCAACGTTAATAAAAGGTCTTCAGTGTTATCAAACTCATTCCAGGTGACTGCTGTTGCAAATCAAGTGACACCATTAAACTATGACATAGCCGGAGAAATAGAAATCTCTTTACTGCATCGAATGAGGACATTGATGTTTCTGTTGATAAGATAGAATTAATTGCATGTGAACAGTCAACCTCAGCAGGTCCAACCACTGTTTCATCAGCTACATCGGCACCTCCGATGACAAGTGGAATCACAGGTTTGCCAAGTATAACGACAGTGCCACTAGTAGGTCCAACAGGAGGACCACCATCTACTACAGCAGCACCATCGACGACAGGTCCAACAGAAGGACCAACATCTTCAACGGTAGCAGAACCATCAGGTTCAACTTCAGGTGCACCGAGTACAACGATAGCACCATCGACAGGTCCAACAGAAGGACCATCAACTTCAATGGCGACACCGACACCATCACCTGCCCCTGAGGAATGCCCATCTATTGATTTGATGGAAGACTCAGGAGTTGGTCTGTCAATATCATATGACGATGAGATAATATCAGCTGACACTTTGATTGGTCTTCAAAGGGCGGATGATAATCGAAAATTAACTGTAACATCGTCATCGACCGTAACGATTTCACTTACCCAGGTCTCAAGGCTTGTGTCAATCAATGTGAATGGAGACAATATTCAAGAGATTACATTGACTTATACAGATGAAATCACAAACCAGATAAAAACGGTACGTATAGACAACTATTGCAGTAAGTATTTGAATACAAATCTTAAATGCTGTTTTTGAATGCCATTTTCTTTTTTATTGATTACCAGCACTAATTAATCGATTTGAACTTACGCAGCCATTTTGATCTGAAAAGGTCTTAAAATACTTAACAATGCATTTTGATATATCATGTTGAGTCTTTCTGTAATTTGTCAGACTTAACAACCACGGAAACTCATTACTGTTCAGACACATCGCTTTGCAGTCAATTAAGATTTTTCAGTCAATTTTAGTACTGCTTAAAAGTTGTTATGTACCTGTTCAATTAAACAAAGTTTTGAATTGTCCTCAATGCTAGTGAACAGTACTGGATTGAATACAAGCCTAATGTCTGCACAGTACTGAACTTACAATTAGAAAATATCTGAAAAATCTCTTAAAAGACTTAACGGTTTTATGTGGAGACTTTTCGGATAGTGTTTATATCAAACTGGCTGTTTGAGGATTAAATTCATTTTACTAGTGCAAATAGAGGAAGAAATAAAAAAACAATAGAATATACCAAACGACTTAAACACAATCTAAAGAAAACTAGTTCAAGAAGGTTATTATTAATATTAATTTTATTGGTCATGAGATTTGTTTTATTAAAATATGTCTTTTAGACCAGAATAAAGGGTTAATGAGAAAACTGTTTTCCCATTATAATTAATGCAACGTTAATAAAAGGTCTTCAGTGTTATCAAACTCATTCCAGGTGACTGCTGTTGCAAATCAAGTGACACCATTAAACTATGACATAGCCGGAGAAATAGAAATCTCTTTACTGCATCGAATGAGGACATTGATGTTTCTGTTGATAAGATAGAATTAATTGCATGTGAACAGTCAACCTCAGCAGGTCCAACCACTGTTTCATCAGCTACATCGGCACCTCCGATGACAAGTGGAATCACAGGTTTGCCAAGTATAACGACAGTGCCACTAGTAGGTCCAACAGGAGGACCACCATCTACTACAGCAGCACCATCGACGACAGGTCCAACAGAAGGACCAACATCTTCAACGGTAGCAGAACCATCAGGTTCAACTTCAGGTGCACCGAGTACAACGATAGCACCATCGACAGGTCCAACAGAAGGACCATCAACTTCAATGGCGACACCGACACCATCACCTGCCCCTGAGGAATGCCCATCTATTGATTTGATGGAAGACTCAGGAGTTGGTCTGTCAATATCATATGACGATGAGATAATATCAGCTGACACTTTGATTGGTCTTCAAAGGGCGGATGATAATCGAAAATTAACTGTAACATCGTCATCGACCGTAACGATTTCACTTACCCAGGTCTCAAGGCTTGTGTCAATCAATGTGAATGGAGACAATATTCAAGAGATTACATTGACTTATACAGATGAAATCACAAACCAGATAAAACGGTACGTATAGACAACTATTGCAGTAAGTATTTGAATACAAATCTTAAATGCTGTTTTTGAATGCCATTTTCTTTTTTATTGATTACCAGCACTAATTAATCGATTTGAACTTACGCAGCCATTTTGATCTGAAAAGGTCTTAAAATACTTAACAATGCATTTTGATATATCATGTTGAGTCTTTCTGTAATTTGTCAGACTTAACAACCACGGGAAACTCATTACTGTTCAGACACATCGCTTTGCAGTCAATTAAGATTTTTCAGTCAATTTTAGTACTGCTTAAAAGTTGTTATGTACCTGTTCAATTAAACAAAGTTTTGAATTGTCCTCAATGCTAGTGAACAGTACTGGATTGAATACAAGCCTAATGTCTGCACAGTACTGAACTTACAATTAGAAAATATCTGAAAAAATCTCTTAAAAGACTTAACGGTTTTATGTGGAGACTTTTCGGATAGTGTTTATATCAAACTGGCTGTTTGAGGATTAAATTCATTTTATTAGTGCAAATAGAGGAAGAAATAAAAAAAAACAATAGAATATACCAAACGACTTAAACACAATCTAAAGAAAACTAGTTCAAGAAGGTTATTATTAATATTAATTTTATTGGTCATGGGATTTGTTTTATTAGAATATGTCTTTTAGACCAGAATAAAGGGTTAATGAGAAAAACTGTTTTCCCATTATAATTAATGCAACGTTAATAAAAGGTCTTCAGTGTTATCAAACTCATTCCAGGTGACTGCTGTTGCAAATCAAGTGACACCATTAAACTATGACATAGCCGGAGAAATAGAAATCTCTTTTACTGCATCGAATGAGGACATTGATGTTTCTGTTGATAAGATAGAATTAATTGCATGTGAACAGTCAACCTCAGCAGGTCCAACCACTGTTTCATCAGCTACATCGGCACCTCCGATGACAAGTGGAATCACAGGTTTGCCAAGTATAACGACAGTGCCACTAGTAGGTCCAACAGGAGGACCACCATCTACTACAGCAGTACCATCGACGACAGGTCCAACAGAAGGGCCAACATCTTCAACGGTAGCAGAACCATCAGGTTCAACTTCAGGTGCACCGAGTACAACGACAGCACCATCGACAGGTCCAACAGAAGGACCATCAACTTCAATGGCGACACCGACACCATCACCTGCCCCTGAGGAATGCCCATCTATTGATTTGATGGAAGACTCAGGAGTTGGTCTGTCAATATCATATGACGATGAGATAATATCAGCTGACACTTTGATTGGTCTTCAAAGGGCGGATGATAATCGAAAATTAACTGTAACATCGTCATCGACCGTAACGATTTCACTTACCCAGGTCTCAAGGCTTGTGTCAATCAATGTGAATGGAGACAATATTCAAGAGATTACATTGACTTATACAGATGAAATCACAAACCAGATAAAAACGGTACGTATAGACAACTATTGCAGTAAGTATTTGAATACAAATCTTAAATGCTGTTTTTTGAATGCCATTTTCTTTTTTATTGATTACCAGCACTAATTAATCGATTTGAACTTACGCAGCCATTTTGATCTGAAAAGGTCTTAAAATACTTAACAATGCATTTTGATATATCATGTTGAGTCTTTCTGTAATTTGTCAGACTTAACAACCACGGGAAACTCATTACTGTTCAGACACATCGCTTTGCAGTCAATTAAGATTTTTTCAGTCAATTTGAGTACTGCTTAAAAGTTGTTATGTACCTGTTCAATTAAACAAAGTTTTGAATTGTCCTCAATGCTAGTGAACAGTACTGGATTGAATACAAGCCTAATGTCTGCACAGTACTGAACTTACAATTAGAAAATATCTGAAAAAAATCTCTTAAAAGACTTAACGGTTTTATGTGCAGACTTTTCGGATGGTGTTAATATCAAACTGGCTGTTTGAGAATTAAATTCATTTTACTAGTGCAAATAGAGGAAGAAATAAAAAAAAAAACAATAGAATATACCAAACGACTTAAACACAATCTAAAGAAAATTAGTTCAAGAAGGTTATTATTAATATTAATTTTATTGGTCATAAGGTTTGTTTTATTAAAATATGTCTTTTAGACCAGAATAAAGGGTTAATGAGAAAAACTGTTTTCCCATTATAATTAATGCAACGTTAATAAAAGGTCTTCAGTGTTATCAAACTCATTCCAGGTGACTGCTGTTGCAAATCAAGTGACACCATTAAACTATGACATAGCCGGAGAAATAGAAATCTCTTTTACTGCATCGAATGAGGACATTGATGTTTCTGTTGATAAGATAGAATTAATTGCATGTGAACAGTCAACCTCAGCAGGTCCAACCACTGTTTCATCAGCTACATCGGCACCTCCGATGACAAGTGGAATCACAGGTTTGCCAAGTATAACGACAGTGCCACTAGTAGGTCCAACAGGAGGACCACCATCTACTACAGCAGCACCATCGACGACAGGTCCAACAGAAGGACCAACATCTTCAACGGTAGCAGAACCATCAGGTTCAACTTCAGGTGCACCGAGTACAACGACAGCACCATCGACAGGTCCAACAGAAGGACCATCAACTTCAATGGCGACACCGACACCATCACCTGCCCCTGAGGAATGCCCATCTATTGATTTGATGGAAGACTCAGGAGTTGGTCTGTCAATATCATATGACGATGAGATAATATCAGCTGACACTTTGATTGGTCTTCAAAGGGCGGATGATAATCGAAAATTAACTGTAACATCGTCATCGACCGTAACGATTTCACTTACCCAGGTCTCAAGGCTTGTGTCAATCAATGTGAATGGAGACAATATTCAAGAGATTACATTGACTTATACAGATGAAATCACAAACCAGATAAAAACGGTACGTATAGACAACTATTGCAGTAAGTATTTGAATACAAATCTTAAATGCTGTTTTTTGAATGCCATTTTCTTTTTTATTGATTACCAGCACTAATTAATCGATTTGAACTTACGCAGCCATTTTGATCTGAAAAGATCTTAAAATACTTGACAATGCATTTTGATATATCATGTTGAGTCTTTCTGTAATTTGTCAGACTTAACAACCACGGGAAACTCATTACTGTTCAGACACATCGCTTTGCAGTCAATTAAGATATTTTCAGTCAATTTGAGTACTGCTTAAAAGTTGTTATGTACCTGTTCAATTAAACAAAGTTTTGAATTGTCCTCAATGCTAGTGAACAGTACTGGATTGAATACAAGCCTAATGTCTGCACAGTACTGAACTTACAATTAGAAAATATCTGAAAAAATCTCTTAAAAGACTTAACGGTTTTATGTGGAGACTTTTTGGATGGTGTTAATATCAAACTGGCTGTTTGAGGATTAAATTCATTTTACTAGTGCAAATAGAGGAAGAAATATAAAAAAACAATAGAATATACCAAACGACTTAAACACAATCTAAAGAAAACTAGTTCAAGAAGGTTATTATCCATATTAATTTTATTGGTCATAAGGTTTGTTTTATTAAAATATGTCTTTTAGACCAGAATAAAGGGTTAATGAGAAAAAATGTTTTCCCATTATAATTAATGCAACGTTAATAAAAGGTCTTCAGTGTTATCAAACTCATTCCAGGTGACTGCTGTTGCAAATCAAGTGACACCATTAAACTATGACATAGCCGGAGAAATAGAAATCTCTTTTACTGCATCGAATGAGGACATTGATGTTTCTGTTGATAAGATAGAATTAATTGCATGTGAACAGTCAACCTCAGCAGGTCCAACCACTGTTTCATCAGCTACATCGGCACCTCCGATGACAAGTGGAATCACAGGTTTGCCAAGTATAACGACAGTGCCACTAGTAGGTCCAACAGGAGGACCACCATCTACTACAGCAGCACCATCGACGACAGGTCCAACAGAAGGACCAACATCTTCAACGGTAGCAGAACCATCAGGTTCAACTTCAGGTGCACCGAGTACAACGATAGCACCATCGACAGGTCCAACAGAAGGACCATCAACTTCAATGGCGACACCGACACCATCACCTGCCCCTGAGGAATGCCCATCTATTGATTTGATGGAAGACTCAGGAGTTGGTCTGTCAATATCATATGACGATGAGATAATATCAGCTGACACTTTGATTGGTCTTCAAAGGGCGGATGATAATCGAAAATTAACTGTAACATCGTCATCGACCGTAACGATTTCACTTACCCAGGTCTCAAGGCTTGTGTCAATCAATGTGAATGGAGACAATATTCAGGAGATTACATTGACTTATACAGATGAAATCACAAACCAGATAAAACGGTACGTATAGACAACTATTGCAGTAAGTATTTGAATACAAATCTTAAATGTTGTTTTGTGAATGCCATTTTCTTTTTTATTGATTACCAGCACTAATTAATCGATTTGAACTTACGCAGCCATTTTGATCTGAAAAGGTCTTAAAATACTTAACAATGCATTTTGATATATCATGTTGAGTCTTTCTGTAATTTGTCAGACTTAACCACCACGGGAAACTCATTACTGTTCAGACACATCGCTTTGCAGTCAGTTAAGATTTTTTCAGTCAGTTTTAGTACTGCTTAAAAGTTGTTATGTACCTGTTCAATTAAACAAAGTTTTGAATTGTCCTCAATGCTAGTGAACAGTACTGGATTGAATACAAGCCTAATGTCTGCACAGTACTGAACTTACAATTAGAAAATATCTGAAAAAATCTCTTAAAAGACTTAACGGTTTTATGTGGAGACTTTTCGGATAGTGTTTATATCAAACTGGCTGTTTGAGGATTAAATTCATTTTACTAGTGCAAATAGAGGAAGAAATAAAAAACAATAGAATATACCAAACGACTTAAACACAATCTAAAGAAAACTAGTTCAAGAAGGTTATTATTAATATTAATTTTATTGGTCATGAGATTTGTTTTATTAAAATATGTCTTTAGACCAGAATAAAGGGTTAATGAGAAAACTGTTTTCCCATTATAATTAATGCAACGTTAATAAAAGGTCTTCAGTGTTATCAAACTCATTCCAGGTGACTGCTGTTGCAAATCAAGTGACACCATTAAACTATGACATAGCCGGAGAAATAGAAATCTCTTTACTGCATCGAATGAGGACATTGATGTTTCTGTTGATAAGATAGAATTAATTGCATGTGAACAGTCAACCTCAGCAGGTCCAACCACTGTTTCATCAGCTACATCGGCACCTCCGATGACAAGTGGAATCACAGGTTTGCCAAGTATAACGACAGTGCCACTAGTAGGTCCAACAGGAGGACCACCATCTACTACAGCAGCACCATCGACGACAGGTCCAACAGAAGGACCAACATCTTCAACGGTAGCAGAACCATCAGGTTCAACTTCAGGTGCACCGAGTACAACGACAGCACCATCGACAGGTCCAACAGAAGGACCATCAACTTCAATGGCGACACCGACACCATCACCTGCCCCTGAGGAATGCCCATCTATTGATTTGATGGAAGACTCAGGAGTTGGTCTGTCAATATCATATGACGATGAGATAATATCAGCTGACACTTTGATTGGTCTTCAAAGGGCGGATGATAATCGAAAATTAACTGTAACATCGTCATCGACCGTAACGATTTCACTTACCCAGGTCTCAAGGCTTGTGTCAATCAATGTGAATGGAGACAATATTCAGGAGATTACATTGACTTATACAGATGAAATCACAAACCAGATAAAAACGGTACGTATAGACAACTATTGCAGTAAGTATTTGAATACAAATCTTAAATGTTGTTTTGTGAATGCCATTTTCTTTTTTATTGATTACCAGCACTAATTAATCGATTTGAACTTACGCAGCCATTTTGATCTGAAAAGGTCTTAAAATACTTAACAATGCATTTTGATATATCATGTTGAGTCTTTCTGTAATTTGTCAGACTTAACCACCACGGAAACTCATTACTGTTCAGACACATCGCTTTGCAGTCAGTTAAGATTTTTCAGTCAGTTTTAGTACTGCTTAAAAGTTGTTATGTACCTGTTCAATTAAACAAAGTTTTGAATTGTCCTCAATGCTAGTGAACAGTACTGGATTGAATACAAGCCTAATGTCTGCACAGTACTGAACTTACAATTAGAAAATATCTGAAAAATCTCTTAAAAGACTTAACGGTTTTATGTGGAGACTTTTCGGATAGTGTTTATATCAAACTGGCTGTTTGAGGATTAAATTCATTTTACTAGTGCAAATAGAGGAAGAAATAAAAAAACAATAGAATATACCAAACGACTTAAACACAATCTAAAGAAAACTAGTTCAAGAAGGTTATTATTAATATTAATTTTATTGGTCATGAGATTTGTTTTATTAAAATATGTCTTTTAGACCAGAATAAAGGGTTAATGAGAAAACTGTTTTCCCATTATAATTAATGCAACGTTAATAAAAGGTCTTCAGTGTTATCAAACTCATTCCAGGTGACTGCTGTTGCAAATCAAGTGACACCATTAAACTATGACATAGCCGGAGAAATAGAAATCTCTTTACTGCATCGAATGAGGACATTGATGTTTCTGTTGATAAGATAGAATTAATTGCATGTGAACAGTCAACCTCAGCAGGTCCAACCACTGTTTCATCAGCTACATCGGCACCTCCGATGACAAGTGGAATCACAGGTTTGCCAAGTATAACGACAGTGCCACTAGTAGGTCCAACAGGAGGACCACCATCTACTACAGCAGCACCATCGACGACAGGTCCAACAGAAGGACCAACATCTTCAACGGTAGCAGAACCATCAGGTTCAACTTCAGGTGCACCGAGTACAACGACAGCACCATCGACAGGTCCAACAGAAGGACCATCAACTTCAATGGCGACACCGACACCATCACCTGCCCCTGAGGAATGCCCATCTATTGATTTGATGGAAGACTCAGGAGTTGGTCTGTCAATATCATATGACGATGAAATAATATCAGCTGACACTTTGATTGGTCTTCAAAGGGCGGATGATAATCGAAAATTAACTGTAACATCGTCATCGACCGTAACGATTTCACTTACCCAGGTCTCAAGGCTTGTGTCAATCAATGTGAATGGAGACAATATTCAGGAGATTACATTGACTTATACAGATGAAATCATAAACCAGATAAAAACGGTACGTATAGACAACTATTGCAGTAAGTATTTGAATACAAATCTTAAATGCTGTTTTTTGAATGCCATTTTCTTTTTTATTGATTACCAGCACTAATTAATCGATTTGAACTTACGCAGCCATTTTGATCTACAATGGTCTTAAAATACTTAACAATGCATTTTGATATATCATGTTGAGTCTTTCTGTAATTTGTCAGACTTAACAACCACGGGAAACTCATTACTGTTCAGACACATCGCTTTGCAGTCAGTTAAGATTTGTTCAGTCAATTTTAGTACTGTTTAAAAGTTGTTATGTACCTGTTCAATTAAACAAAGTTTTGAATTGTCCTCAATGCTAGTGAACAGTACTGGATTGAATACAAGCCTAATGTCTGCACAGTACTGAACTTACAATTAGAAAATATCTGAAAAATCTCTTAAAAACAGGCGAATTAAACATGAATATAAAACGACATATATCAACAGTTATAACAATTAGAAAGTATAATATAAAAGTTTTAGACGATAATTAATATTAATTGACATAGTTTTTAGATTAAAATCATTTTATAGATCTTTAATATAAAGTTAACTTATAAAGTAATTTAGAAAATAGTTTATAGATAACCATTATTACATGTATATACAGTGTCTAATATAGAATCTGTCATTTCAATATACTAGTCATATGTTTCAGTATAATCAACGCAATCAAAGTAACACATACAACTAGAATAGCAGCAGAAATTACTATAGAATAAGCTTACAATGCTAGATAGATTTCGTATAGAACATGATCGAAGCCAAGAAGTCAACATTAACACTGATACGACACAGTACAGAAGGCACTATAGATCAAGTAGAACTCATCAGGTTGTAATCAATCAGATGACACATAATACAGGTGACCAGCATCAACAGTCATGCAACAAAGAGGCCAACAGAAGCAACGACGATACATCAACGTGCACAAGTCAACTAGTAGATCAATATCACGATACGATAGCACGAATCAATAAGGCACGATCAATTCTATGAACAGATGCATGATAAATGACAATTGAATTAGAGCATCATTACATTATAAGAAATATCATACATACAGTCATCAGTTGACAATCAGCTGTTAATATGAATGATCATTAGACGAACATTATTACATGAAGTCTAATGACTGAGTAATACACTAGTATTAGAACATTACATAAGATTGATAACAATATGTACGAATGACAGTTGTTTATGATCAGACATTAAGATTTGAATTCAGTCTTAACTAAGTTAATCAACTTAACATGATAGACAATCTAATTGATCTTAACTGATTTTAAATTATGAAGACATTTAACTTCAGTTATACCAGATTGACAGATCAAAATACATTATTACATGTACAATGACTATCAAAGTTTTATTACTGTTCAAACAGTTATAATTTCTAATTAGAATTATGAATTAATGATAAGCTACTGAAATATAATTAAATTAAATATAACTGTAAGCTTATGAATTGGACTTGAAATATGAAACGATCTTAGATAAGTTCATTAACTTTTGAAATTAAGATTAAGAATTAATAGATAAATATTAAGTTAAATTAAGATGAAATAAACATAAAGATAATACATATAAATTTAACAAAGGTTATATAATAATTAGCAAATGTTAAAATATGTTAAGCCATTAATTAAATAGCATCATTAATAAAGTTCTTATAAGTTCAGTGTGTCAATCAAGTAATCATAATACTGATCGAAAATCTTTACATCAATGGGAATTGAATTGTTGAATAAAATACTAGATAATAGAACATATTCTGTAAGGTAATGTTTATCAGTTACAGTCATCGTACAAGTGAAATATCAGTTGCAGCTTCAACCATGTCAATGACATTTGAGATCATGACAAGATCATACACAAGTTAGATACATGGACACTTAACTACATCAGAACCAATAGCATAGGACACATCCAAAAAGAACTATCACTAGTCAACTAGGATAATCAAGCATTCATTGTCCACAGTAATATCTCAATAGATAGACCACAATCAAACGTTCACAATCACTAAAGTATTAGTAACGTGACTGATTAGGTTGTATCAATATATGATGTAAGATAACATGTTGTCTAAACGATAAGTCAAAAACTTACATTAAATTAATTAACTGATATAATTCCAGGTAATTTAATACAGTAATAACGATTAAATACATATAACAGATAAACAAGATTAAACATTACGTTAAGAATTTAACTTATATGACCAATAATTAACTGATTTCTTAGACATATTGTCTAACATTTAATTATATGACATTCAATTAATGTAAGTCTTGTTTAATTAACTTAAAACATTGATAATCATGACTTAAATCTGCATATTCAAAACATTTTCGAAGTGCATATGTTATCAAATTTGTATGTAAGATCTCATGTCAAATTTATAGTTCACTGATCAGAATCATCGGATCAATAAAGTAATTTCAATTGATCTAAATTGAAATTCTGAAAATTAAGTTAATTGAAGTTTGAACTAATTAATTGTTAAAATCTATACAGCATGTAAGGTACATAACATTACATAAATGCAAATAAGGGAAATAAAATATTAGATTAGCATGTTAGATTATGAAACATTAGAAACTTCAGACAGTATCCAAGATGAATTCATTGCATATCAAGTATTTAAGTATTAGTATAGTTCAAGAATAAAGCAATAACATAATTGCATTCATAATTAATCAAGTAATAAAAGACTTCTATATAAATATTCGTATGTTGCAAATCAAGTCCATTATTATGAACACCGGAAATGAATCCTATTATGAATGAATGATTCATTGAATTAATATGTCATAACTAGCAGACTAATCATAAGTCAACTATTCTTCAAGATACATCGATCAGTACATCGAATCACAGTACATTGCACAGTTAACATTGACATTCAATAATCAAATTGAATCCAGATAACACAGACTAAGCGACTGTCATACGAACACATGCTGTAATAACATTAACAATTACATCTAGGTACAGGTAAACAATGCTAGATCAATGTTTAAAGGACATCGAGTAATCGTACTTCGTAAGCATAACAGTAATGAATATTGATAGTGAATGATGTAATAATTATATAGTGCGAAATAGTATAAAACTGTATTGTCTCATATAATGATATGTATAAGAGTTAATGTAAATACGATTGACTAAAGTAATCTTAAGTCATTAAAGTTTCGATAATTGAATGATTACATGATAACTCTTCATAGCTTAGATAATTACATAATAAGCATGTAATCAATGACTAAACATTAATAATCATAACTAGAAATGTTAAGATTGCCAGTTATGTATGACACAGTTCATAATATATACGATAATGATAGACTTTACAGTTAGATTAAAAAAGTTATATCAGTTAACATCATTCGATATCAATAATTGCAATATCAATTTCAATTAGAACACAATCATAATCAAGATATCTATGATATCATTAATAATAGTAGATGTCTTAACATATTCATGAGAAATTTATACACATTAACGTTACAGACTAATACAGTTGAAACAGTTCATCATATACAGCATCTCAGTACATCAATCAAGGTACTAACTTCAACTGACAAATCAACAGATCTGAAATGCACTAATGTGAACATTATTGGTAAGTTGAAGTAAATTGAACAGTTTCAGACGAGTTGAACATTAACTATGACTCACTAGAATGACATTAAGGAAATTAGATGATTAATGATAGACTAAGCTTAAATCAATGATTAAAGATTGACTACATAACACAATATATCACAGTTGAAATAATTAAATTTTTAAGTAAGAGATTTCATTATATCATTAGACCAGAGTATAGTAACTTAGAAAACTTATTCAATGAAAATTAATAATTGAACTAGTTAATATGTATTTTCAACATTCATTTTCAAATGAGTGACACATTAATCTAAACTGAAATGAGATAATTTGACTGAAGTAGTTTACAAAATCTTAAGCATTATATATTGAATTTATCAGTTAAGGATTAAATGAAAATTAACTAACAAATGTCATATTCAGTGTAAACTCATGTTACATACAATTAAAGATAGTAAATAGACATTAAGTTAATAGACCGATAAAACTATGACAAATGTTCAAGAGTCAAATTTCGAAACAAGTATAGAGACACTTCAAATGATCACTTAGGTATGAAAAGATATAAATATCATGATAACACTGATTTTAAATCATACACAATAAGGCAAGTAACTCAACACCTTCAAATTCAATCATATTGAGACAATCAGGTGCTATCAAACAAAGACAACATACTCGAATCATGAACTAGAAGAAATCAAGTTCGAAGCATTATTCATGTAAAGAAATTTCAACTACAATCGTTTATTGAACGTCATGACTTAAATGACTGTAATCAAGGTTAATTAACATTCAATTGAAAGTAACAAAATATTAACATTAAGACAATCAAAGAAGAACTATTCAACAGTAAACATTATTAATAGATTAAAAATTGAATCTAAATGAACAATATAATGTACATTCCATTTATAATTCATTAAATAATTGATTTAAACCTTTAGATTATGCATTAATATAACATCATTTTGATATAGAATTGACTTAGAAAGAATTAACAACCTTGAAACATTCTTTAACAATTTAAGTAATTAGTTTTTGACAATTATTTATCATAAATATTGTTTATTTTAAACGTAGATGTCCGATCATGAACAGAGGTTCAATAAAACTACAGACTGAACTTAGTAACATATGATGATCTTAAACAAGTTTTCGAATTTCAAAGTATTTAACTGGCTTTGGATTAAATGTTTCATGCATAGAGAAAATAAAATAGAAAACCAAGAACCAAAACAATTAAAATCAACAGTTTAATAATTTAATGGAAGATTTCCATTAAATTTATTGACCATAAGGTTAATATAAATATTCTTTAACGAATGAAGTTAAAAATGTCTTCATTTATTAAGCAATCCATAAGTTTCAGTGCAACTCTTCCATGACTATTGCAAACAGAAACATTAACTTTAACTGAGAAATAGAAATTCTTACATCAATAGAATTTTACTGATTGAAAGTAGTATCAATCTTAACGAATCATACTCGAGCCATCATGTTCAAGCATTTAGAATAACGTTGAAGTTCGAAGTTCCAAAAGACAGGACTTCTCACAGAGACCACAGACATTCAAAGACCAACATCTCACGGTAACAGAGTTCAACATTAGGACAACAAGAACCTTAAGGTCCAATAAGGATTAATCAATTGAGACTAACCTTTAAGTACCAAAATTATTAATGCCATTTGTAACAATTGATAATAATCAGTCTTTAATGTTTAAGGATGACAAGAAAATTACTTTAAATTTTTCTAACGATTATTATCAATATTTTAAGGTTAATTTTAAAATTAATGAAATGATGAAAATAATAATAAACTTAAAAACTTAAATTAAATACAAATTAAAGGTTATTATAAAATTTATTGATATTTATTGAATTATTTTTTTCAGAAAAGTTTAAATATTCACAGTATAATATAATAAAATTTTCAAACTTAAAAATCAACTGTTAAAGTTTTAAATTAAATATGTCAATTAACAAAATTCATTACCTTAAATACATGATTTACGTTAAATTAATAAGTACTGTTAAAGGAATGTTCAATATCCAAAGTTACATAGAAAAACCTAAAGTGAAAAGGATGAATTCTAATGAATCACTATTGTCAAATAATTATTAATTAAAACAAGGTTTAGTTTTGAATTAAGAAACTTTTGAATTAAAATTAAAAAAGACATGTATTACACACCTAAAAACATTAAAAAAAAGGCAAAATTAAAAAAAATAGTTCATTTATTAAGTAGTCAATAATATAGAAAAATTTCAAGAATAATAAAAACAACAGGAGGACCACCATCTACTACAGCAGCACCATCGACGACAGGTCCAACAGAAGGACCAACATCTTCAACGGTAGCAGAACCATCAGGTTCAACTTCAGGTGCACCGAGTACAACGACAGCACCATCGACAGGTCAAACAGAAGTACCATCAACTTCAATCTCGACACCGACACCATCACCTGCCCCTGAGGAATGCCCATCTATTGATTTGATGGAAGACTCAAGAGTTGGTCTGTCAATATCATATGACGATGAGATAATATCAGCTGACACTTTGATTGGTCTTCAAAGGGCGGATGATAATCGAAAATTAACTGTAACATCGTCATCGACCGTAACGATTTCACTTACCCAGGTCTCAAGGCTTGTGTCAATCAATGTGAATGGAGACAATATTCAGGAGATTACATTGACTTATACAGATGAAATCACAAACCAGATAAAAACGGTACGTATAGACAACTATTGCAGTAAGTATTTGAATACAAATCTTAAATGCTGTTTTCTGAATGCCATTTTCTTTTTTATTGATTACCAGCACTAATTAATCGATTTGAACTTACGCAGCCATTTTGATCTGAAAAGGTCTTAAAATACTTAACAATGCATTTTGATATACCATGTTGAGTCTTTCTGTAAATTGTCAGACTTAACCACCACGGGAAACTCATTACTGTTCAGACACATCGCTTTGCAGTCATTTAAGATTTTTTCAGTCAATTTTAGTACTGCTTGAAAGTTGTTATGTACCTGTTCAATTAAACAAAGTTTTGAATTGTCCTCAATGCTAGTGAGCAGTACTGGATTGAATACAAGCCTAATGTCTGCACAGTACTGAACTTACAATTAGAAAATATCTGAAAAAAATCTCTTAAAAGACCTAACGGTTTTATGTGCAGACTTTTCGGATGATGTTAATATCAAACTGGCTGTTTGAGAATTAAATTCATTTTACTAGTGCAAATAGAGGAAGAAATAAGAAAAAAACAATAGAATATACGAAACGACTTAAACACAATCTAAAGAAAATTAGTTCAAGAAGGTTATTATTAATATTAATTTTATTGGTCATAAGTAGATATAGGAAGATGTGGTGTGAGTGCCAATGAGACAACTCTCCATCCAAATAACAATTTATAAAAGTAAACCATTATAGGTCAATGTACGGCCTTCAACACGGAGCCTTGGCTCACACCGAACAACAAGCTATAAAGGGCCCCAAAAGTACTAGTGTAAAACCATTCAAACGGTAAAACCAACGGTCTAGTATATATATAAAACGAGAAACGAGAAACACGTATAAATTACATAAACAAACGACAACTACTGTACATCAGATTCCTGACTTAGGACAGGTGCAAACATTTGCAGCGGGATTAAACGTTTTAATGGTACCAAACCTTATCCCTTTTTCTGAAACAATAGTATAACATCACAACATAGAAAACACACGATAAAACATCAATTGGAAGGCTTAACTCAATCAAAACGTAAATTAACACACTATGAACGAATAAATTCGATCTGTGATACCTGAAAGTAAATACATAGTTAATAAAATATTAGGGACAAACATTCAAGGCCAAAAAGCAAACAAACAAGTCCAAATAAAGCCATGGCAAAACACTACCGCGAAATATTAAACCCTTAGAAAATAATCACTTTTGAAAAACCGGTTTTCATAATATATACAGGTAAACGAAAAATAACTTTGTCGTTTTAGGTATACTTTTTCTGTCTATATAAAATCTTCCAATAATTAGGAATACCAAGAAAGGTCTGTCATATAAATACCTAATTTAACACTAGATACATAAGGGTAAATATCAACAATAAAACTTCCTGTACAGATTAAAGGAGAATAATCTTGATGTTAATACAAATGTAGTACGAAGAAGTGAAAATTAGTAGATATTCCAAATAATCAAAGCTGGTATAAAGACAAGATCCATATTAATATAAAATAACAAAAAGTATTAAAAATAGTATCAACAGGTCGAATTAACAAGAAAGTACGATTTGAGAGTACTCGCAGTTACTGACAGCTAGTTAAAAGCCAAAACAATTAATGATAAAAATCATGCATCAGAGACTAAAATCAACTAAAACACATCCCAGGATTTAGTATTTTAACGTCATGAACAGTCAGAGAAGACATGACTAGTGCAATGCCAAAAATAAATGTATCGACAGGTAGTAGGATAGTGAGGAGCTACTTCTTAAGAGATAAAATTAACGTGTGTGTTTCTAAACATCCCGCCTCAAAAGAAGATACAACTTAGTTATGTTTTAATTTGCTAATGACAAAATCGATATTAGTGCCAATGTAAACTATATTCAGAGATCTAATTACAATATTGGTACGATAACCCTTACTTATAAGTTTGTTTAAAGGTTTGATGAGTTTACACGGATCACATAGTGATTTCCTCGCTTTAAGTACAATATTACCGTAAAATTTAGGATGTGAAATACCATTTTAATAAGTTTTCTACAGGTACAGCCAAATTTACTAATCAAATCTTTGTATCTATGAAAGAATTTAGTAAAAGTTTTAAGTAATTTATGGTATCGAAATCCCTGACACAATAATTTCCCAGTGATGCATTGATTACGTTCGTTAAAATCTATGACATCAGAACACACACGGGCATACCGAACGAGTTGGGATATATAAACACCGTATGATAAGGTTTGTTTTATTAAAATATGTCTTTTAGACCAGAATAAAGGGTTAATGAGAAAAACTGTTTTCCCATTATAATTAATGGAGCGTTAATAAAAGGTCTTCAGTGTTATTAAACTCATTCCAGGTGACTGCTGTTGAAAATCAAGTGACACCATTAAACTATGACATAGCCGGAGAAATAGAAATCTCTTTTACTGCATCGAATGAGGACATTGATGTTTCTGTTGATAAGCTAGAATTAATTGCATGTGAACAGTCAACCTCAGCAGGTCCAACCACTGTTTCATCAGCTATATCGGCTCCTCCGATGACAAGTGGAATCACAGGTTTGCCAAGTATAACGACAGTGCCACTAGTAGGTCAAACAGGAGGACCACCATCTACTACAGCAGCACCATCGACGATAGGTCCAACAGAAGGACCAACATCTTCTACAGTAGCAGAACCATCACGTTCAACTTCAGGTGCACCGAGTACAACGACTGCACCATCGGAAGGTCCAACAGAAGGACCATCAACTTCAACGACGACACCGACACCATCATCTGCCCCTGGAGAATGCCCATCTATTAATTTGATGGAAAACTCGGGAGTTGATCTGACAATATCATATGACGATGAGATTATATCAGCTGACGCTTTGATTGGTCTTCAAAGGTCGGATGATAATCGAAGTTTAACTGTACTGTCGTCATCGACTATAACTATTTCACTTATGCAGGTATCAAGACTTGTGTCAATCAATGTGAATGGAGACAATATTCAGGAGATTACATTGACTTATACAGATGAAATCACAAACCTGATAAAAACGGTAAGTGTATGAAATTTTTACAGAAAGAAATTGAATACAGATTTAAAAGACTTAGTTTTTTAAAAGGGTGTTTTTTCACTATTTTAATTAAATTAGAATTATATGAAATTATCGATAGAAATCGCCAATTATCTAAACCTCGGTGTAAAATCATTTAATTTATCCTTTTGAGGGTTACCAAAATGCAAAAAGATTCGATTAAAATATGGTTAGGATCTGGAATTGAAAATACGTTTAAGTTGAAAATACAATGCTTACTAGAGACCACTATTCAAGATTTACTTTTCTTTTAGGTCTAATTTGTTATTTTTTTTAGGTCATGATTAATAGTAATGAAGAGACATTATTGAATTATGACGCTGCTCAAGTATTAAAAATTTCCTTTACTGGAGTTGAAGACAATGATGTGGCCATTGATATGATTGAATTGATTGTCTGTGAGCTACAAAGTACGTCATCTTTAACAACAGGTCCACATATAATGACTTCAGAACCACTTGGAAATTCGATTATACCTTCCTTAACTACAGCAACAGGTAAAGATTTAAAGCCTATAAATTACGTCTGTTTAGTTTTCGTATCTGTATTGAACGTAATAGTACACTTGAATCTACATTAATATGCTGATTGTTATTATTATTATTGCTACTGAAAATATTAAGGGTTCTAAGTGATAAATTGTTTTTACAGCAACACCAAGTTTCAGCTCTCTAAAAACCGAGATAGCTTCGCATCATCATAAATCTATGTCAAATGTTTGATTGTTTGACCTTTCCGATTAGAAAGCTAATATTTTAACTTCATTTCAAAGGTATTCACTTGCTTCTTTGTTATCAAGTAGCAATACACAGTTAGGAGTTTGGTTTCGCATTTTGGCCCCTGTGATTTTTTTTCAAATATGAAAGTTATTGTGCAATTCCACTTGATTTTTATATGACATTTTCTGTTTGACAGTCCTTATATTCACATCCGTACCGGCCATAGGTCCAGAAATCATTGTAGTGTTTTCCAACAAACATTTTACACTCGGACTTTTTAGTTATTGGTAACTGCTTCTCTAGTATCTTTAATATTGGTTCTTGATTCTTTTTAAAGAAAACACATTTGACTTCAGTCTCTAGCATGAATATTTGGCCTCACCCCTCAGTCATGGTCTATTGACTTTGAAACTTGTGCTTAGTTAACATGTATTAGTTTGTGATTAGATCAGTGTATGGGGAACCAATAGTGGTAGGTCAATGATATTAGTTATGCAGTTTTATAAGCATTGGCACTTCTCATTTCCATTGAGATTATTTTGTTCCTTCCGCCTCAGTCATGGTCTATTGACTTTGAAACATTTGCTTAGTTAACATGTTTCAGTTTGTGATTAGGTCAGTTTAAGATGAGCGACTAATGTTAAGTCAATATGATATTTGATATGCAGTTGTATTGGCAGTAATAAGTCTCAAATGGAGATAATATGACACCAACCACCTCATCATGGTTCATTGACTTTTACATAGTTTACAAGTTAAAGTTTGTGTTTTGTTCAGTTTAAAGAGAACCACTTATGATAGGTCAATGATATTTTGTATACAGTTTTATAAGCATTGGCATGTCTTATTTCCATGGTGATTATTTGGCCCTGCACCTTCAGTCATGGTTCATTGACTTTGAATGATTTACATTGTTTACTTGTTTTAATATTGCCATTTTAGTTTCAACATTTGCCTTATACCATCGAATTGCAAATCGCAAGACATATATCTGTGTCAACAGTTTATTAAAGTACTCTCAAATGATATCAAGTGCTTTGCATTATCTCATGATGAAATACATTTAACTACCGGAACAACGTAATGCGTAGCACCATCCCGGAACCGAAACACTTTAATAAAACTTTGAAATATGTTATTCTTCCTTCTTTCCGGCAAAATGTTTTATTATTGTAAAAGATTGATATAGTTGCCAGTTTTTTTTGCATTTAAATAAAGGTAAATTATAGAAGTTATATTTAATATAACTGTTAGTTCTATTTCGTATAACTGTTAGTCGGTCATTTGGCGGTTGTAAATAACTTTCAAACTTATCGGACTTCATGATTTATTCCTGCCTTGTCGAAAATAATAAAATATCGAGCATAATGAATAAACAATTGTAAAATCGTATGGATAAGAGCAAGAACATATTAAAAAAAGTGAATATAAGTTAAGATATTAAAGAATATTTACTGAAAAATATATATAGAAACAGGGGGTCTATTTGTAGGATTTAATAATGTCCCCCATGAATAATGTCCGCCGGACATTTTGTCATAGTAAATACTGTCCATGGACAATATTTACTTATTTTAATGTGTCCTGGACATAATTTACCTATGGAAAAATGTCCCAAGCTGTGAAAAAGTGCCCATGTTATCACTGGACACTTTTTACCTTTAAAGTTGGTCCTTGGACAGTTAATGAGAAAAACATTCTTGTCATACAGCACTTATTAAAATAATTGATAAATGGTTAGAAGAATTGGACAATTTTACCGCTATTCTTTTTTAAGATTTTAAGAAGGCATTTGATACAGTAAATCACAATATTCTTTTATCAAAACTAAAATTATACAAATGTGATGAACACTCTGTAAAATGGTTTTCATCATACCTCTCTCAAAGAATGCAAAAAGTTAAGTTATAAACTACTGAATCGGAATATAAAATTGTAACTTTTGGAGTTCCTCAAGGTTCTATACTTGGACCTTTAGTGTTCCTTGTTTATATCAATAACTTACCATTAACTTTTGAATATACAGAATCTGATCTATATGCGGATGATACAACTTTGCATTTGTCATCTAAATCTATTGTGAATTTAAATATGTGTTTGAATAAAGACTTAGAAAATGTTATCAAATAGTGTAAAGTAATGATATGATGATAAATAGCAAGAAATCAAAATGTATGCTTGTTTGGATCAGACAGAAAAGTTGAAAGCTGCAATGAATGTGTATGTGTTTTACCACAAGATAATATCGCTTTAGATAATGTTGAAGTTGAAAAACTTCTTAGAATCCATATTTATAACAATCTATCATGATAAAATCAAATTGATAAAATATGTGAAATTATTTCAACCAGAATATACCTGTTAAAAAGGTTGAAACATTATTTACCATTAAAGGGTCTTATTCTTTTTTACAATAGCTATATATTACCCATTATTGACTACTGTTTTACAGTATGGGTCTTACCACAACCTGTAATCTGGAAAGGATACATAAGTTCCAAAAACTTGCTGCAAGATTAATTTTATCTGTTTCTTTTGATTTTCCATCAACTTTAATGTTTAAAAAGCTTGAATGGATGACTATATTTACGAGGATACAATATTTCAAGCTGTCTTAATGTTTAAATGCATGAATGGTCTAGCACCTGATTATCTATCTAATAAATGTACTGCTTGTACTGATCTTTATAATTATTGTCTCAGGTCGACAACATCAGGACTTCTTCATGTACCAAGACCTAATTCTGATTTTTTAAAAAGAACATTTAAATATTCTGGTCTTATTACCTGGAATGATTTGCCAAATAATATTGAAGAAATAAATATTTTAGATACATTTAAGATCAAATGTTCAGACTATTTTTTAACTGTACAGAATGAAGATACCTGAATCTAATGTTTTTATTCTTCTTCAATTGAATGCATATGTACTTATTCAATATTTAAGCTGCTTTATATAACTGTATTTTGTATTTTATTTTGTTTGTATTTTTCCCCTTTCTATTTGTATTAATAGTTTTTGAAGGCCTCAGGGAAGATTAACATGTCATTGTTAAATGAGTTACCTTCGTTAAATAAATAAAATTTTATTTATTTAATATAATGTGATACACCTTTTTAAATAATCAAAATTCAAGTATAACAAAACATCGTGATGACCTTTGTATTACTTCCCTTGGAGGACATAATTTAATAACAACTGCTATAAATGAAATATTGTCCTGTGGGTGGACACTATTTTATAACTGTTGGTGTAAAATTCTGTCCACTTAAGAGACAAAATAATATGTTGATGCAATTTCGGAAACTGTCTTATTGACACCAAGATGACAGCCACTTTTATCATGACAAAAAAAAAAAACAATACAGTGTCCAGCTTATCACAATGAACCACAAGCTTGTCTATACTCATTTTGGCCTTCTAAGCGATATAAATATAATACAACTCCTCCAATTTTATTTTATAATTTTGATATTTTCTTCGAAATGTTCGCCTTACAATTTCATTGAAATTTTCTGGGTATTCAATTTTCTTTGAACTATAGTTGTAAATTTGTCGGTATTCACTGCCATCCATTTTTTATGTTTAGTTTCATCTATTTCTAAAACACATTTCTTTATTAATTAAAACGCAAGTATAATAAAAACATTTTGATGACCTTCCTTTGGAAGACATAATTTGATAACAACTGCTATGAAATATTGTCCTGTGGGAGGAAACTATTTCATAACTGTTGCAGTACATATCTGTCCACTTAAGAGACAAAATTTCATGGCAATGGACATTATTTAATACTTAAATTCTGTGAAAATCTGTCCAGACGGACACTTTTCAACATGACACTATTATGTCTTACATATTCCCCCAAGTGCCTGTGATGAATTCCCACCAAATTGCATTGATTTTTTAAAGATTGGATTGAATTCCTATTTAATTGATGATATTATAGACAAATTGTTTTAATTTACAGCATCATCATGCGATTCAGTCGATGGTATGTCAAGTCGTGCATTAATTCCTGACGGAAGTATTGAAATAAATGTTCCAACACAAAACGATATAGAGAAAATTCGACCTGGAGGAGATTTATTAATCATATTCGAAAATAAGAGTGAAAACCCTACGATATCTATTTTGCTTAGACAGAAACCAGAATTAGGAAGTGTAGAAATTTACCCGAGTTCTAATGAAAGTAATGTAAATACATACATTGTCAGTGTACAAGATTCTCAAGATATATTACCACACCAGATTGGAAAGGTAAGTCGATTCGTACCTCAATATTCAATCCCTCCCCAAAAAAAAAGAAAAGAAAAATATTCGTAAGTAATGGATTTGTAAAATTCAGGTGGTGCTGAAAAATCTGCCTCTTCGATTGTAGTTTAAGTATTTCATTTCGATACCCTAACAAAGTAAAGTTTCCCGAAGTTTAAACCATATGCGTTTTTAGTTAGTAGGATATGCTCCCCACACCATAAAATTGTCTCCGCAAAATTATACAAATTATAGTTGCGGACAAAACGATAATTTCGATATCTGTCTACACAAGTGAAGTCATCTCGACTTTGAAGCAGGCATCTGGGACCAATGCTAAACCAACATCTTTGCTAATTTCTAGTCGTGCGAGTTGAATTACTCTCAGAATATCGTCACATAATGTTGTTTTCGTTTTTTTTTATTAAGACCTGCTGGCTGGAAGTGCATTTTCATGCTGCCGAGGGCTGTGCATGTTCAGTTATGTACGTTTTCGAAGTCCACTGATCGATTATTGATGATTATTGGGCCAATTGGCCTACTTGTTACTTTTTAAATCCGTGGATTAATATTTAAACAGTTTAATGACAGTTTTCACTTCCTTTGATAGCCTATAATTCAGTTTTAGAGTTCATGTATGTATGTTATTTTGCAATGATAAGAATCGGTAGTTCATTTATCGTATATGATATCGAATATACAAAACTGACATTATACGTAAATGGTGAATCGAATAAAGTAATACCTATGTTATACAATTAGTTTCCATGTCGTGATCAATTATTTGTCTCATGAATAAAAACAACAAAAATTTAGAATTGGCGAATTTGTCTTGGCTTTTATTTTACAACAACATCATAACAACAATCAGATTTTCAAGAGGCCAAAAAATAAATCATTCAATGACAATATAATTATGTTCTTTGATTCAGTAAAGGGCAACCAGCACTGAAGAGGTGGTACCAGGGCTTCCAGCACCTAAGTAAGATAAATTCCGCCAAAATTAACAAAACTTGTTAACATCGCCAGATAAATTTATCACCCTTAAAGCCGATAACAAATTATTTTTTCAACAACATTTAATCAACATACCAAGTTAATTAAATATTCAACATTAAATCAACATAACAAATACAATAATTATTCAATATAAGTAATTATGCAAATGTTCAACCAAAACAAATAATTCAAATTTGTAACTAAAGCAAACACAAATTTTTTTCAACTTTTATAGTCTTCAAAATGTTTGGTTACACAAAGCAACAAATAATTCAATACCTAGTTACTCAAGTATTAGTAAAATAACTAATAAATGGTATGTCCCAAAATAAATTCAGTATTACAACTCATCAGGATATAATGTCCTGAATGAATGGTCAATAAATAGGTCAATAGCAGTTTGGATGGTATTGATAAAAATATCATTCCCCAAAAAAGACAGATGTACACCCTCGGTATCAAATAAATAAAGGCAACAGTAGTATTCCCTGTGTTCAAAAGTCACAAATCAATTGAGAGAAATCAAATCCGGGTTACAAACCAATACTCAACTATAAGAGGAAAACAAAGGAACAACAGGAACACCGAAGTGCAACAAAAACAAACGCCAACACACATAGAAACGAACTATTTGATAACAACTGCCATATTCCTGACTTGGTACAGGACATTTTAAGAAAAAATGGTGGGTTGAACCTGGTTTCATGACAATGTTAAAAAATATCGTTAAAACACTACGTGACAGAAATACAGCACAAACACACGCAAGAACATTCATAACAGAGAAACGCACAAACAAATTATGTAATAGTCGACACAACATGCAAACCACAGAACAACACCGAACATATTCCATCAACGAAAAACACCACAGGATATCAAAAACAGTGACGCGCTTACGTAACTAACATGCACTGTCGAACTTTGTACAATTATTTTCACAATATTCGTCCAAACAATTTCTATGACAATGATGGAATGGAAAGGCAATTTTATAATTATTTGGACTACAAACGATAAGACATAACAGATTATCCAACCGAAACCATAACAGAAACATCAAAAATAAATACATGAATGTTGGATGTACAAAATACCGAGACACGTCGTATAGCAATGTAAATTCACTCTCGGTATAACAGTCATATTCGGGAATAGGTCACGTTCGGTACTGAGCAGACAGATGACATAGATGTTAAATCCCAATCTAAGACGTGGTAAAAATGTCATTAGTTAGTTTAGACACAGACACATCGTATAGATCAACCAATTCGTGATGGTGTCCATAAAATTTACGGAGTGTCATTTTTAATCTTTCCTTCTCATAACTCTGTTGGAGCTTGATAAATAAAGCTTGATGTTTGCCTTCAAAATCTAAGTGTTTAATTGATTTACAACCTATTTTATTAATGTAAGATCTAACTCCTCTATGGATGCGACGTCTAGATTTTTCAATCTCTTCATTATTAATAGCACTACTCCAACTAAGACATGGTAAAATAAAAGACCAGATAATTAACGTATTCGGAATCATGAATTTTTAATTATGAAAAGTACTTCTCATATTAATCAACAAGTCACCATTACAACAATTAACCAGATCATTTCCAGCACAATGGATAATAAAACCGATGGGACTCTCCAATTTAATGTAGCATCAATTGTCCTGTCATCATTGAACCACTTCATCCTCAACAAACCAAGCCAAATTATGTTGTATCCTTTTTTATCGAAGCCTAAATTTGTACCTGTTGGTCTGTTTTCAATGTGTTCTGAAGACCTTTTTATAATAAACAAGCCAATAATCCATATGTCTCTCATTTCTGAAAGATTAAAATTAATTTATACGAATGTATCGCTTGAATGAAGAGGACCTCCATCGACCCATGTTTTTTGTTTCTTCTTAAGTTTTTCCATTTAAAAATGCATGTGTAGCTGCATCTATTCTGAAGGAATGGGTATTGAATCTCTTAACATCATAATCAAGAAAATTTATTGTTTTTGTAAGAATTGAATGAAAATGATATCTAGTCATTGCTTTCCCATCTAAATGACAAAAGTAAGGAACGTATTGGTGTGGCCTTGGTGAATTATAATTTGAGAGTGCTCACATCAGACTACTGTTTGACTTTATAGACAATTCTTTGGTCTGTTTTTTGAAAAAAACGAATAGTAACATAAATAATGTTTTTGTTAAAATCCATTATAACATCATCTTTTTGCAACACATACCCCATGTCATTAACAGACCTTATAGTTATTTCTCCAACTCTAAGAAATGCACCAAATGCTAATGAAAATGCTGCCCAAAATAAAGTGCTTTGATATTCAGAAAAACAAACTAGTAATAATGCATTAGGCATTTTTGTCATCATTTCAGCTGTTGTCAGCTGATGTCAGGACGTGAATACAATCTGTCAAACCCAGTCAATATTTTTTTAATCAAAAAAGGTTGTGTAAGGTCTTCAAAATTGTCCTCTTTTAGTTTAAAAGACAAACCAGAAATATATGACCTGCAAGTTGATGGGGCATAATTATTTTTGGACAAATAAGCTATGTATTTCATCATGTAGTCAAGACTAGATGGCCAAATAATTGGTTATTTGCATTCCAAAAGAAATTTGTGAAAAGACTTTTCTGCCTGTTCATAAACTGCTTTTGTTCTATTTGAAAAAGCGGCATTAAAAAGTTTGGACGCTTCTAAATCAAGAGATCCCAGAATCCCTGTGGTACTGGTGTAGGTTCTACTTCTGCTGTTGGAGCCGCCTCCTTGATTTTTTTTCAACTATCCACGAGATAAAGAATCAGCTATTATATTGGTTACTGATGACAAATGCATAGCTTTAAATTGAAAATTATATTTCAATGTCCACAAAACCATTGGCCTCACAATGCTAAGCAACCAGTAAAATATTGCATGTGTTTTAGTGTATCTTTTTTTTGACTGGAAAAGAAATCATTTAATTCCAACAACTTTGTAATTTTGTCCAAAGGAACTTTTATCACCATATTTTGTGAATCAATTATTAAACCAAGGTATTCAGTAATTGTTGATGGACTTTAGTTTTTTTCATTTGCAATATGTACGCCTAGTTCCTTACACATTTCATCGAAAATCAACATCAAATGCTTGCAGTTGTCAGTACAAGCCTCACCAGCGAAAAGGAAATCATCTAAATAATGATCCGATTTATATGAATTTGTTCTATTTGATACAGCCCAATGTAAAAATGTTGCACAAGATATTGAACAACTTATTGGCATTGTTTTATGTATGCAATATTTACCTTGTAATTTAATGCCTGATAAGTCAAGATCACCTGGATACACTTTTAATAATCGAAATGCTGATTTAATATCCATTTTCCGTAAAAGTGCATTTTTTCCTAACTTTTTGAATCATATGTGTTGCATTATCAAATGAAAAGTATTTAACTTTTGTGTAAATTTCATCTATGTAATCATTTACACTGGATTTAGGTGGATATGACAAATGCGTTATTAATCTAAGACCACCAGTCTTTTTTGGTATTAAAGCAATGGAAGAGCAACGTAAATTAGAGATGGGCTTTTCATTAAAAGGTCCAGCCATTCTATCAAGTTCTATTTCGCTTTGAAGTTTTTTAACTGCCTCATCTGGGCTTTCTTTTACAGAAAATAAATTATCAAATTCTCCAGAATATCTTGGTCATTCAATTTAAAGCCTTGTTTAAAACCCTCTTACAATAACATAGCATCCGAAAGATTTGGATAATCCTTTAACATATTTTCCGATATGTCAACTTTAATGGGTGAGAAACCTAAATGCCATATGTCAAAGTGAAATTTCTTTTTATCTGAAATTCAAAGAAAGAAAAGTTCGATAACAAGCTATTTTGGGGCAAAGTTATTACCAAACTTTTGCTGAAAACGTCTGTTGTCAATTGGAACTCTTGGTTCGAAAGTTCTATTACCATTACAATGCGCCCTATGCTTGTTGCTATCTAAACCTAAATAATCCTACATCTTATGGATGGGTGATTAAAGAGCATTTTAAACATGTTTTGACTGAATTTACAACTATTACGAGAGCAAATTCCTTTGAAATTAAAGTCATAGCATTTGTTAATGCGTTGTTGTTGCGTATTAGATGAAGCAATAGTCATTATTTGAAGCCATAATTGAACATCAATTATATCCCAATTTTTTGCAGGATTTCTTGCAACTCTTAATCTAAGCTGCTGATCATACGTGTACCAATTTTCAATAGTACTATCAGCTGCAGCACCCCTTATGATAGCTATGTAACCAAACAGTTGACTAGCTTTCATTGGATGTCTCTGAATAAAAAAAAAGGCCCCAGTCCAGGTTTCAATATTAATAATGGTGTTCTTTTTTGAAAGATTTGTTTGAGTTATCAATCTACCATCTTCATTTAAACCGAGATAACTTTGCTTATCAAAATGACTACAGAAATTGCTTTTATGCATAATTGATCAGTCAACATATTGAAATTACCAAATGTTTTCTTTAACTGTTTGGCTAATGAATATGTCAGTTTCATTTATATTTGGCAACATATTTGGTTCATCAAATCTTATATCACGTCAACCTCACCTATTAGCTGGGGTACAGGTGCTACAACTTGAATGTCATTGTCTTGATTATCACGGTTAGGCACTGGATTTGGCATATTTAAATCTTGTTGAACTTCAACATTGTATTCATTGTGCTGACGTCTTTGTGGAGGTTGTTCTTCCTCGTCCAGTTAAAATCCTCTCCTTCTTAAATTGCGCGCTGGCGCAGCTGGGTTATTGGCTTGTCTACGACGTCTTGGCATTCTATATTTAAATGATCATTGACAATTACAATGGCATCCTCTTTTAAAATGAACATTGACAATTAAAATTAGTTTTTCAAATTGAATAATATTCAAACATGTAAATCCTTAATCTTAACTTTGAAGGATTCAGTTGATAATAGTTTAAACACATGTGCATTATTAAAATAGCATTGTAATTTATAAAGTAAAAGTGTTTTGTTTTGTTTTGTGTTTTTTTTTTCTTTCTCTTCTTATAACGATAACACAATATTTAATATAGTAACGTTTACGGTGAGGAAAAACAATATTTAAGGTCCGGTATTTAATGTGCTTACACACCCTTCAGCATAGTAAACTTACGTGAAACTTGATATAATATGAGTTATTAAATCACTCAAGTATGAGGTCACCTCCTTACCAGAAGAAGAAGAATAATAAACTAATTTAATGAACTTGCATAATAAATCTAAATGTTAAAAGTATCATACTCACAAAGCAAACCAAAAATTAAAATAGCGAAATTGCTAAGACTCATTCATATAATAGTTCGATGAACATCACATACAATGTAATTAGCTTAAGATATATAACATTATACAACTATGATACAACGAAATTAAATTTAAATAACTAATTTTGCTGCATACATTTTGATATACTTTCAAAACCTAATTATTTACAAAACGTATGTTAAATACATTCAGAAGTATCCTTTTAAAACGTATTTATTTACAAAACGTAAGTTTAATACGTTCATAAGTGCAATCATTGTATTTAGATGAAACAAAATAAATATTCAAACCAAAATGTCAAATTGAGTTCACATAACATAAAATAAAAAGTACTTATCTTCAATGTGTGTTTTCCTTTTTGTCCTTCCACTTCGTCTAAAGTTTGTTAAACAATGAAAGAACATGTCCGAAACAGCTGGTTTTATTATTGTTTGAATTCTCGCCTTTTAATGCACGAGCTAATTGCGTATCGCTTATGTACAGAAAAAACATATATTATACAACCGGTTTAATATGTCGCTTGCAACAATCAAAACTTAAAAAGGGGAGATAAATCCAATACTTATCAATTCAATAAATACATTTATTTCATATTGATTAAATTTCATTAATTTGGACATATTAAAAGAAATGGTTAAGGTCATGGAATTCTTGTTTATTCTGTTCTGAATTTGGTTCAAAAGGTATTAATTATCTGTAATGGCAAGAAATCAATGTTCCATGTCTTCTCTTTTCATTGCAGAATAGTAATATTTTACCATCCTTTGGTCTTTATAGCTAACTATACAGTATGAGTTTTTCTCATTGTTAAATGTCGTACAGTGACCCAAATGTTAGCATCCTTTTTTTAAGCTTTGCAGTATATTTGTCTTATTCACCATTATAATACCTCCCATTTTTTCCATCAAGATTCAAGGTGTGCAATACAGACTAAGTTCTGTGGACCCCCTAGTTTCACTTTTTTGTATTTTGAAGTTCAAAGTTATGTATACAAAGGAGTTCTAGACTGCTTTATTTCTTCGCTGTTGTTATGTTTTTTCGCATTTTTATAATGCACCATATTTTCTTTCATCTTTTATGGGGGCCTGGGTTTTTATGCTCCCCGAAAAAAAAGTATGCAGCTCTGAGGAGCAGCAGTTCGCAGTGTCAGCCTTTTACTTGTTTTTAATAAATTGTTTGATTCCAAATTTTTTGAAAACAAACAATTTTTCAGAAGAACAAAATAGTTTGTTTCAATTGAACATTGGCAAACACATTATAAAAACAATACATTTCTTGTTCCTGTATGTTGTTGAAAACAAATGTTTTGTTTGTAACTAAAGTTGAAAAGAAAAAAATGTCTGTCTTCTTCCGAGCTAGGCCCCTCTTTCCCCAGCCCCGCCCGCACATACAAGCATGAAAGATAAATTAAACTTCTTTTAGAAGACGTCCATTCAGTCAAAGTTGAAGTCAGCTTTCCATTTATACTTGCTGTAAATAATGAATAGTTGAATAGTCAATCGTGTTGTTAGTGAATATCTGTTTTGTCTGTTTAACTTATATATAATAATAATAATAATATTTGTCTGCATTCAAGGTTTACAACGGAGACGAAATAGCAACATTCCCCTCTGGTGTATTTGCAGATAAAGTTATCATTACACTATTGGCAAAGAATAATCCCAATCAACCGTACTATGTAGACGTCAAACTCAATGCCTGTTTCATTGGTATGTTATCAAATTATGAACTGAAAGTTATCTACTCTACTTATATTTTGAACGAACCAGTATACAATGAATTTCATTTAACACCCGGAAAAGCAAATGAGTATTCAGTAATTAGTATGACTTCAAATCGTCTGAATATGCAAATAGAAGGAAACTAATAAAGTAAATAATAAATGAGAAAGATTTGTCATTTTTTTAAAAATGATATCAGAAAATTTTACTAAAACGAGTAAATGGTGAAATAAAACCATCAAATATCCTTGGTTGTATTATTTTAATGTTTCAACCTTCTACAACAGTAGCACCATCTACAAAAGTGCCAACAGGGCCACCATCTCTGGCAGTAACCACAGTTCAACCTTCTGTAACAGTAACACCATCTCCAGGAACAAGCACCGGTCCGCCTTCTGCAACTGGAGGATCATCTACAGTTGTAAGCACTGGTCCACCTTCTGCAACTAGAGGACCATCTCCAGTAGTAACTACAAGTCTACCTTCTGCAACAGTAGCATCATCTCCAGGTGTAACCACTGGTCCACCTTCTGCAACTGGAGGACCATCGGCTACAAAAACCACAGGTCAACCTCCTGTAACAGAAGCACCATCTCCAGGTGTAAGTTCCGGTCCACCTTCTACAACTGGAGGACCATCGCCAGTAGTAACCACAAATCTACCTTCTGCAACAGTAGCACCATCTCCAGGAATAAGCACTGGTCCACTTTCTGCAACTGGAGGACCATCTCCAACAGTTACCAAAAGTCTACCTTCTGCAACAAGAACACCATCTCCAGTTGTAAGCACTGGTCCACCTTCTGCAACTGGAGGACTATCTCCAGCAGTAACCACAGGTCAATTTTCTGCAACAGGAACACCATCTCCCATTGTAAGCACTGGTACACCTTCTGAAACTGGAGGACAATCTACTGCAAAAACCACAAGTCAACCTTCTGCAACAGTAGCACCATCTCCAATTGTAAGCACGGGTCCACCTTCTACAACTGGAGGACCATCTCCAGTAGTAACCACAAGTCTACCTTCTGCAACAGGAATACCATCTCCAGGTGTAAGCACTGGGCAACCTTCTGCAACTGGAGGACCATCTCCAGCAGTAACCACAAGTCAACCTTCTGTAACAGTAGCACCATCTCCAGTTGTAAGCACTGGTCTACCTTCTACAACTAGAGGACCATCTCCAGTAGTAACCACAAGTCTAACTTCTGCAACAGTAGCACAATCTCCAGGAGTAAGCCCTGGTCCACCTTCTGCAACTGGAGGACCATCTACTGCAAAAACCACAAGTCTACCTTCTGCAACAGGAACACCATCTCCAGGTGTAAGCACTGGTCCATCTTCTGCAACTGGGGGACCATCCACAGCAGTAACCACAAGTCAACTTTCTGCAACAGGAACACCATCTCCCATTGTAAGCACTGGTCTACCTTCTGAAACTGGAGGACCATCTACTGCAAAAACCACAAGTCAACCTTCTGCAACAGTAGCACCATCTCCAATTGTAAGCACGGGTCCACCTTCTACAACTGGAGGACCATCTCCAGTAGTAACCACGAGTCTACCTTCTGCAACAGGAACACCATCTCCAGGTGTAAGCACTGGGCAACCTTCTGCAACTGGAGGACCATCTCCAGCAGTAAACACAAGTCAACCTTCTGTAACAGTAGCACCATTTCCAGTTGTAAGCACTGGTCCACCTTCTACAACTAGAGGACCATCTCCAGTAGTAACCACAAGTCTAACTTCTGCAACAGTAGCACAATCTCCAGGAATAAGCCCTGGTCCACCTTCTGCAACTGGAGGACCATCTACTGCAAAAACCACAAGTCTACCTTCTGCAACAGGAACACCATCTCCAGGTGTAAGCACTGGTCCATCTTCTGCAACTGGGGGACCATCTACAGCAGTAACCACAAGTCAACCTTCTGCAACAGTAGCACCATCTACAGTTGTAAGCACTAGTCCAACTTCTGCAACTGGAGGACCATCTCCAGTAGTAACCAAAAATCTACCTTCTGCAACAGTAGCACCATCTCCAGGGGTAAGCACTGGTCCACCTTCTGCAACTGGAGGACCATCTACTGCAGTAACCACAAGTCTACCTTCTGCAACAGGAAGACCATCTCCAGGTGTAAGCACTGGTCCATCTTCTGCAACTGGAGGACCATCTCCAGCAGTAACCACAAGTCAACCTTCTGCAACAGTAGCACCATCTCCAGGGGTAAGCACTGGTCTAACTTCTACAACTGGAGGACCATCTCCAGTAGTAACCACCACAAGTCAACCTTCTGCAACAGGAACACCATCTCCAGTTGTAAGCACTGGTCCACCTTCTGGAACTGGAGGACCATCTACTGCAAAAACCACAGGTCAACCTCCTGCAACAGTAGCACCATCTCCAGGTGAAAGTACCGGTCCACTTTCTACAACTGGAGGACCATCTCCAACAGTTACCAAAAGTCTCCTTCTGCAACAAGAACACCATCTCCAGTTGTAAGCACTGGTCCACCTTCTGCAACTGGAGGACTATCTCCAGCAGTAACCACAGGTCAACATTCTGCAACAGGAACACCATTTCCCATTGTAAGCACTGGTACACATTCTGAAACTGGAGGACAATCTACTGCAAAAACCACAAGTCAACCTTCTGCAACAGTAGCACCATCTCCAATTGTAAGCACGGGTCCACCTTCTACAACTGGAGGACCATCTCCAGTAGTAACCACAAGTCTACCTTCTGCAACAGGAACACCATCTCCAGGTGTAAGCACTGGGCAACCTTCTGCAACTGGAGGACCATCTCCAGCAGTAACCACAAGTCAACCTTCTGTAACAGTAGCACCATCTCCAGTTGTAAGCACTGGTCCACCTTCTACAACTAGAGGACCATCTCCAGTAGTAACCACAAGTCTAACTTCTGCAACAGTAGCACAATCTCCAGGAGTAAGCCCTGGTCCACCTTCTGCAACTGGAGGACCATCTACTGCAAAAACCACAAGTCTACCTTCTGCAACAGGAACACCATCTCCAGGTGTAAGCACTGGTCCATCTTCTGCAACTGGGGGACCATCCACAGCAGTAACCACAAGTCAACTTTCTGCAACAGGAACACCATCTCCCATTGTAAGCACTGGTCCACCTTCTGAAACTGGAGGACCATCTACTGCAAAAACCACAAGTCAACCTTCTGCAACAGTAGCACCATCTCCAATTGTAAGCACGGGTCCACCTTCTACAACTGGAGGACCATCTCCAGTAGTAACCACGAGTCTACCTTCTGCAACAGGAACACCATCTCCAGGTGTAAGCACTGGGCAACCTTCTGCAACTGGAGGACCATCTCCAGCAGTAACCACAAGTCAACCTTCTGTAACAGTAGCACCATCTCCAGTTGTAAGCACTGGTCCACCTTCTACAACTAGAGGACCATCTCCAGTAGTAACCACAAGTCTAACTTCTGCAACAGTAGCACAATCTCCAGGAATAAGCCCTGGTCCACCTTCTGCAACTGGAGGACCATCTACTGCAAAAACCACAAGTCTACCTTCTGCAACAGGAACACCATCTCCAGGTGTAAGCACTGGTCCATCTTCTGCAACTGGGGGACCATCTACAGCAGTAACCACAAGTCAACCTTCTGCAACAGTAGCACCATCTACAGTTGTAAGCACTAGTCCAACTTCTGCAACTGGAGGACCATCTCCAGTAGTAACCAAAATCTACCTTCTGCAACAGTAGCACCATCTCCAGGGGTAAGCACTGGTCCACCTTCTGCAACTGGAGGACCATCTACTGCAGTAACCACAAGTCTACCTTCTGCAACAGGAAGACCATCTCCAGGTGTAAGCACTGGTCCATCTTCTGCAACTGGAGGACCATCTCCAGCAGTAACCACAAGTCAACCTTCTGCAACAGTAGCACCATCTCCAGGGGTAAGCACTGGTCTAACTTCTACAACTGGAGGACCATCTCCAGTAGTAACCACCACAAGTCAACCTTCTGCAACAGGAACACCATCTCCAGTTGTAAGCACTGGTCCACCTTCTGGAACTGGAGGACCATCTACTGCAAAAACCACAGGTCAACCTCCTGCAACAGTAGCACCATCTCCAGGTGAAAGTACCGGTCCACTTTCTACAACTGGAGGACTATCTCCAGCAGTAACCACAGGTCAACCTTCTCCAACAGTAGCACCATCTCCAGGTGTAAGCGCTAGTCCATTTTTGTCAACTGAAAGACCATCAGAAGATATCACCACAGCTCAAACTTCTGCAACAGGGACACCATCTTCAGTTGTAAATACTGTTTCACCTTTTACAACTAGGGGACCATCATCAGAAACGACACCGGGTCTACCTCCTGCAACAGTAGCACCATCTCCAGGTGTAAGTACTGTTTCACCTTCTGCAACTGGAGGACTATCTCCAGCAGTAACCACAAGTCAACCTTCTGCAACAAGAACACCATCTGGAGGTGTAAGCACTGGTTTACCTTCTGCAACTGGAGGACAATCTCAAGCAGTAACCACAAGTCAACCTTCTGCAACAGGTACAACATCTCTAGTTGTAAGCACTGGTCAACCTTCTGCAACTGGAGAACCATCTCCAGTAGTAACCACAAGTCTACCTTCTGCAACAGAAGCACCATCTCCAGGAGTAAGCACTGGTCCACCTACTGCAACGGGAGGACCATCTTCAGTAGTAACCACAAGTCAACCTTCTGCAACAAGAACACCATCTCCAGTTGTAAGCACTGGTCAACCTTCTGCAACTGGAGAACCATCTCCAGTAGTAACCACAAGTCTACCTTCTGCAACAGTATCACCATCTCCAGGAGTAAGCACTGCTCAACCTCCTGCAACAGGAACACCATCTCCAGCAGTAACCACCAGTCAACCTTCTGCAACAAGAACACATTCTCCAGAAGTAACCACAAGTCAACCTTCTGCAACAGGAACACCATCTCCAATTGTAAGCACTGGTCCACCTTCTTTAACTGGAGGACCATCTACTGCAAAAACCACAGGTCAACCTCCTGCAACAATAGCACCATCATCAGGTGTAAGTACCGGTCCACTTTCTACAACTGGAGGACTATCTCCAGCAGTAACCACAGGTCAACCTTCTCCAACAGTAGCACCATCTCCAGGTGTAAGCGCTAGTCCATTTTCGTCAACTGAAAGACCATCAGAAGATATCACCACAGCTCACACCTCTGCAACAGGGACCATATCTTCAGTTGTAAATACTGTTTCACCTTTTACAACTAGGGGACCATCATCAGAAACAACACCGGGTCTACCTCCTGCAACAGTAGCACCATCTCCAGGTGTAAGTACCGGTTCACCTTCTATAACTGGAGAACCATCTCCAGCAGTAACCACAAGTCAACCTTCTGCAACAAGAACACCATCTCCAACTGTAAGCACTGGACCACCATCTGCAACGGGAGGACCATCTCCAGTAGTAACCACAAGTAAACCTTCTGCAACAAGAACACCATCTTCAGCAGTAACCACAAGTCAACCTTCTGCAACAGGAACACCATCTCCAGTTGTAAGCACTGGTGCACCTTCTTCAACTGGAGGACCATCTACAGCAAAAACCACAGGTCAATCTCCTGCAACAGTAGCACCATCATCAGGTGTAAGCGCTAGTCCATTTTCGTCAACTGAAAGACCATCAGAAGATATCACCACAGCTCAAACTTCTGCAACAGGGACACCATCTTCAGTTGTAAATACTGTTTCACCTTTTACAACTAAGGGACCATCATCAGAAACAACACCGGGTCTACCTCCTGCAACAGTAGCACCATCTCCAGGTGTAAGTACCGGTTCACCTTCTGGAACTGGAGAACCATCTACTGCAAAAACCACAGGTCAACCTCCTGCAACAGTAGCACCATCTCCAGGTGTAAGTACCGGTCCACTTTCTACAACTGGAGGACTATCTCCAGCAGTAACCACAGGTCAACCTTCTCCAACAGTAGCACCATCTCCAGGTGTAAGCGCTAGTCCATTTTCGTCAACTGAAAGACCATCAGAAGATATCACCACAGCTCAAACTTCTGCAACAGGGACACCATCTTCAGTTGTAAATACTGTTTCACCTTTTACAACTAGGGGACCATCATCAGAAACAACACCGGGTCTACCTCCTGCAACAGTAGCACCATCTCCAGGTGTAAGTACCGGTTCACCTTCTATAATTGGAGGACCATCTCCAGCAGTAACCACAAGTCAACCTTCTGCAACAAGAACACCATCTCCAATTGTAAGCACTGGACCACCTTCGGCAACGGGAGGACCATCTCCAGTAGTAACCACAAGTAAACCTTCTGCAACAAGAACACCATCTCCAGCAGTAACCACAAGTCAACCTTCTGCAACAAGAACACCATCTCCAATTGTAAGCACTGGACCACCTTCTGCAACAGGAGGACCATCTCCAGTAGTAACCACAAGTAAACCTTCTGCAACAAGAACACCATCTCCAGCAGTAACCACAAGTCAACCTTCTGCAACAAGAACACCATCTCCAGTTGTAAGCACTGGTCAACCTTCAGCAACTGGAGAACCATCTCCAATAGTAACCACAAGTCTACCTTCTGCAACAGTAGCACCATTTCCAGGAGTAAGCACTGGTCCACCTTCTGCAACTGGAGGACCATCTGCTGCAAAAACCACAAGTCAACCACCTGCAACAGGAACACCATCTCCAGTTGTAACCACAAGTCTACCTTCTGCAACTAGAGGGCCATCTCCAGTTGTAACTACAAGTGTACCTTCTGCAACAGTTGCACCATCTCCAGAAGTAAGCACTGGTCCATCTTCTGCCACTGGAGGACCATCTCCAGTAGTAACCACAAGTCTACCTTCTGCAACATTAGCACCATCTCCAGGAGTAAACACTGGCCCACCTTCTCCAACTGGAGAACCATCTCCAGCAGTAACCACAATTCTACCTTCTGCAACAGTAGCACCATCTCCAGGAGTAAGCACTGGTCCACCTTCTGCAACTGGAGGACCATCTCCAGTAGTAACCACAAGTCAACCTTCTGCAACAGGAACACCATCTTCAGGTGTAAGCACTGGTCCACCTTCTGCAACTGGAGGACCATCTCCAGCAGTAACTACAAGTCAACCTTCTGCAACAGGAACACCATCTCCAAGTGTAAGCACTGGTCCATCTTCTGCCACTGACGGAACATCTCCAGTAGTAACCCCAAGTCTACCTTCTGCAACTAGAGGACCATCTCCAGAAGTAACCACAAGTCTACCTTCTGCAACAGTAGCACCATCTCCAGGAGTAAGCACTGGTCCACCTTCTGCAACTGGAGGACCATCTGCTGCAAAAACCACAAGTCAACCACCTGCAACAGGAACACCATCTCCAGTTGTAACCACAAGTCTACCTTCTCCAACTGGAGGACCATCTCCAGTTGTAACCACAAGTGTACCTTCTGCAACAGTTGCACCATCTCCAGGAGTAAGCACTGGTCCACCTTCTGCAACTGGAGGACCATCTCCAGTAGTAACCACAAGTCTACCTTCTGCAACAGTAGCACCATCTCCAGGAGTAAGCACTGGTCCACCTTCTGCAACTGGAGGACCATCTCCAGCAGTAACCACAAGTCAACCTTCTGCAACTGGAACACCATCTCCAGTTGTAAGCACTGGTCCATCTTCTGCCACTGGAGGACCATCTCCAGTAGTAACCACAAGTCTTCCTTCTGCAACAGTAGCACCATCTCCAGGAGTAAGCACTGGTCCACCTTCTGCAACTGGAGGACCATCTGCTGCAAAAACCACAAGTCAACCACCTGCAACAGGAACACCATCTCCAGTTGTAACCACAAGTGTACCTTCTGCAACAGTTGCACCATCTCCAGGAGTAAGCACTGGTCCACCTTCTGCAACTGGAGGACCATCTCCAGTAGTAACCACAAGTCTACCTTCTGCAACAGTAGCACCATCTCCAGGAGTAAGCACTGGTGCACCTTCTGCAACTGGAGGACCATCTCCAGCAGTAACCACAAGTCAACCTTCTGCAACAGGAACACCTTCTCCAGTTGTAAGCACTGGTCCACCTTCTGCAATCGGAGGACCATCTCCTGTAGCAACCACAAGTCTACCTTCTGCAACTGGAGGACCATCTCCAGTTGTAACCACAAGTCAACCTTCTGCAACAGTTGCACCATCTCCAGGAGTAAGCACTGGTCCACCTTCTGCAACTGGAGGACCATCTCCAGTAGTAACCACAAGTCTACCTTCTGCAACAGTAGCACCATCTCCAGGAGTAAGCACTGGTCCACCTTCTGCAACTGGAGGACCATCTCCAGCAGTAACCACAAGTCAACCTTCTGCAACAGGAACACCATCTCCAGTTGTAAGCACTGGTCCATCTTCTGCCACTGGAGGACCATCTCCAGTAGTAACCACAAGTCTTCCTTCTGCAACAGTAGCACCATCTCCAGGAGTAAGCACTGGTCCACCTTCTGCAACTGGAGGACCATCTGCTGCAAAAACCACAAGTCAACCACCTGCAACAGGAACACCATCTCCAGTTGTAACCACAAGTGTACCTTCTGCAACAGTTGCACCATCTCCAGGAGTAAGCACTGGTCCACCTGCTGCAACTGGAGGACCATCTCCAGTAGTAACCACAAGTCTACCTTCTGCAACAGTAGCACCATCTCCAGGAGTAAGCACTGGTCCACCTTCTGCAACTGGAGGACCATCTCCAGCAGTAACCACAAGTCAACCTTCTGCAACAGGAACACCTTCTCCAGTTGTAAGCACTGGTCCACTTTCTGCAATCGGAGGACCATCTCCAGGAGTAAGCACTGGTCCACCTTCTGCAACTGGAGGACCATCTCCAGTAGTAACCACAAGTCTACCTTCTGCAACAGTTGCACCATCTCCAGGAGTAAGCACTGGTCCACCTTCTGCAACTGGAGGACCATCTCCAGTAGTAACCACAAGTCTACCTTCTGCAACAGTAGCACCATCTCCAGGAGTAAGCACTGGTCCATCTTCTGCAACTAGAGGACCATCTCCAGTAGTAACCACAAGTCTTCCTTCTGCAACAGTAGCACCATCTCCAGGAGTAGGCACTGGTCCACCTTCTGCGACTGGAGGACCATCTCCAGCAGTAACCACAAGTCAACCTTCTGCAACAGGAACACCATCTCCAGTTGTAAGCACTGGTCCATCTTCTGCCACTGGAGGACCATCTCCAGTAGTAACCACAAGTCTTCCTTCTGCAACAGTAGCACCATCTCCAGGAGTAAGCACTGGTCCACCTTCTGCAACTGGAGGACCATCTGCTGCAAAAACCACAAGTCAACCACCTGCAACAGGAACACCATCTCCAGTTGTAACCACAAGTGTACCTTCTGCAACAGTTGCACCATCTCCAGGAGTAAGCACTGGTCCACCTTCTGCAACTGGAGGACCATCTCCAGTAGTAACCACAAGTCTACCTTCTGCAACAGTTGCACCATCTCCAGGAGTAAGCACTGGTCCACCTTCTGCAACTGGAGGACCATCTCCAGTAGTAACCACAAGTCTACCTTCTGCAACAGTAGCACCATCTCCAGGAGTAAGCACTGGTCCACCTTCTGCAACTGGAGGACCATCTCCAGTAGTAACCACAAGTCTACCTTCTGCAACAGTAGCACCATCTCCAGGAGTAAGCACTGGTCCACCTTCTGCAACTGGAGGACCATCTCCAGCAGTAACCACAAGTCAACCTTCTGCAACAGGAACACCATCTCCAGTTGTAAGCACTGGTCCATCTTCTGCCACTGGAGGACCATCTCCAGTAGTAACCACAAGTCTTCCTTCTGCAACAGTAGCACCATCTCCAGGAGTAAGCACTGGTCCACCTTCTGCAACTGGAGGACCATCTGCTGCAAAAACCACAAGTCAACCACCTGCAACAGGAACACCATCTCCAGTTGTAACCACAAGTGTACCTTCTGCAACAGTTGCACCATCTCCAGGAGTAAGCACTGGTCCACCTTCTGCAACTGGAGGACCATCTCCAGTAGTAACCACAAGTCTTCCTTCTGCAACAGTAGCACCATCTCCAGGAGTAAGAACTGGTCCACCTTCTGCAACTGGAGGACCATCTGCTGCAAAACCACAAGTCAACCACCTGCAACAGGAACACCATCTCCAGTTGTAACCACAAGTGTACCTTCTGCAACAGTTGCACCATCTCCAGGAGTAAGCACTGGTCCACCTTCTGCAACTGGAGGACCATCTCCAGTAGTAACCACAAGTCTACCTTCTGCAACAGTTGCACCATCTCCAGGAGTAAGCACTGGTCCACCTTCTGCAATTGGAGGACCATCTCCAGTAGTAACCACAAGTCTACCTTCTGCAACAGTAGCACCATCTCCAGGAGTAAGCACTGGTCCACCTTCTGCAACTGGAGGACCATCTCCAGCAGTAACCACAAGTCAACCTTCTGCAACAGGAACACCTTCTCCAGTTGTAAGCACTGGTTCACCTTCTGCAATCGGAGGACCATCTCCTGTAGCAACCACAAGTCTACCTTCTGCAACATTAGCACCGTCTCCAGGAGTAAGCACTGGCCCACCTTCTCCAACTGAAGGTCCATCTCCAGTAGTAACTACAAGTCTACCTTCTGCAACAGGAACACCATCTTCAGGTGTAAGCACTGGTCCACCTTCTGCAACTGGAGGACCATCTCCAGCAGTAACTACAAGTCAACCTTCTGCAACAGGAACACCATCTCCAAGTGTAAGCACTGGTCCATCTTCTGCCACTGAAGGAACATCTCCAGTAGTAACCCCAAGTCTACCTTCTGCAACTAGAGGACCATCTCCAGAAGTAACCACAAGTCTACCTTCTGCAACAGTAGCACCATCTCCAGGAGTAAGCACTGGTCCACCTTCTGCAACTGGAGGACCATCTGCTGCAAAAACCACAAGTCAACCACCTGCAACAGGAACACCATCTCCAGTTGTAACCACAAATCTACCTTCTCCAACTGGAGGACCATCTCCAGTAGTAACCACAAGTGTACCTTCTGCAACAGTTGCACCATCTCCAGGAGTAAGCACTGGTCCACCTTCTGCAACTGGAGGACCATCTCCAGTAGTAACCACAAGTCTACCTTCTGCAACAGTAGCACCTTCTCCAGTTGTAAGCACTGGTCCACCTTCTGCAACCGGAGGACCATCTCCTGTAGCAACCACAAGTCTACCTTCTGCAACAGGAGCACCATCTCCAGGAGTAAGCACTGGTCCACCTTCTGCCACTGGAGGACCATCTCCAGTAGTAACCACAAGTCTACCTTCTGCAACTGGAGGACCATCTCCAGTTGTAACCACAAGTGTACCTTCTGCAACAGTTGCATCATCTCCAGGAGTAAGCACTGGTCCACCTTCTGCAACTGGAGGACCATCTCCAGTAGTAACGACAAGTCAACCTTCTGCAACAGGAACACCATCTCCAGTTGTAAGCACTGGACAACCTTCTGCAACTGGAGAACCATCTCCAATAGTAACCACAAGTCTACCTTCTGCAACAGTAGCACCATCTCCAGGAGTAAGCACTGGTCCACCTTCTGCAACTGGAGGACCATCTGCTGCAAAAACCACAAGTCAACCACCTGCAACAGGAACACCATCTCCAGTTGTAACCACAAGTGTACCTTCTGCAACAGTTGCACCATCTCCAGGAGTAAGCACTGGTCCACCTTCTGCAACTGGAGGACCATCTCCAGTAGTAACCACAAGTCTACCTTCTGCAACAGTAGCACCATCTCCAGGAGTAAGCACTGGTCCACCTTCTGCAACTGGAGGACCATCTCCAGCAGTAACCACAAGTCAACCTTCTGCAACAGGAACACCTTCTCCAGTTGTAAGCACTGGTCCACCTTCTGCAATCGGAGGACCATCTCCTGTAGCAACCACAAGTCTACCTTCTGCAACTGGAGGACCATCTTCAGTTGTAACCACAAGTGTACCTTCTGCAACAGTTGCACCATCTCCAGGAGTAAGCACTGGTCCACCTTCTGCAACTGGAGGACCATCTCCAGTAGTAACCACAAGTCTACCTTCTGCAACAGTAGCACCATCTCCAGGAGTAAGCACTAGTCCACCTTCTGCAACTGGAGGACCATCTCCAGCAGTAACCACAAGTCAACCTTCTGCAACAGGAACACCATCTCCAGTTGTAAGCACTGGTCCATCTTCTGCCACTGGAGGACCATCTCCAGTAGTAACCACAAGTCTTCCTTCTGCAACAGTAGCACCATCTCCAGGAGTAAGCACTGGTCCACCTTCTGCAACTGGAGGACCATCTGCTGCAAAAACCACAAGTCAACCACCTGCAACAGGAACACCATCTCCAGTTGTAACCACAAGTGTACCTTCTGCAACAGTTGCACCATCTCCAGGAGTAAGCACTGGTCCACCTTCTGCAACTGGAGGACCATCTCCAGTAGTAACCACAAGTCTACCTTCTGCAACAGTAGCACCATCTCCAGGAGTAAGCACTGGTCCACCTTCTGCAACTGGAGGACCATCTCCAGCAGTAACCACAAGTCAACCTTCTGCAACAGGAACACCTTCTCCAGTTGTAAGCACTGGTCCACCTTCTGCAATCGGAGGACAATCTCCTGTAGCAACCACAAGTCTACCTTCTGCAACATTAGCACCGTCTCCAGGAGTAAGCACTGGCCCACCTTCTCCAACTGAAGGTCCATCTCCAGCAGTAACTACAAGTCTACCTTCTGCAACAGGAACACCATCTTCAGGTGTAAGCACTGGTCCACCTTCTGCAACTGGAGGACCATCTCCAGCAGTAACTACAAGTCAACCTTCTGCAACAGGAACACCATCTCCAAGTGTAAGCACTGGTCCATCTTCTGCCACTGACGGAACATCTCCAGTAGTAACCCCAAGTCTACCTTCTGCAACTAGAGGACCATCTCCAGAAGTAACCACAAGTCTACCTTCTGCAACAGTAGCACCATCTCCAGGAGTAAGCACTGGTCCACCTTCTGCAACTGGAGGACCATCTGCTGCAAAAACCACAAGTCAACCACCTGCAACAGGAACACCATCTCCAGTTGTAACCACAAATCTACCTTCTCCAACTGGAGGACCATCTCCAGTTGTAACCACAAGTGTACCTTCTGCAACAGTTGCACCATCTCCAGGAGTAAGCACTGGTCCACCTTCTGCAACTGGAGGACCATCTCCAGTAGTAACCACAAGTCTACCTTCTGCAACAGTAGCACCTTCTCCAGTTGTAAGCACTGGTCCACCTTCTGCAACCGGAGGACCATCTCCTGTAGCAACCACAAGTCTACCTTCTGCAACAGGAGCACCATCTCCAGGAGTAAGCACTGGTCCACCTTCTGCCACTGGAGGACCATCTCCAGTAGTAACCACAAGTCTACCTTCTGCAACTGGAGGACCATCTCCAGTTGTAACCACAAGTGTACCTTCTGCAACAGTTGCATCATCTCCAGGAGTAAGCACTGGTCCACCTTCTGCAACTGGAGGACCATCTCCAGTAGTAACGACAAGTCAACCTTCTGCAACAGGAACACCATCTCCAGTTGTAAGCACTGGACAACCTTCTGCAACTGGAGAACCATCTCCAATAGTAACCACAAGTCTACCTTCTGCAACATTTGCACCATCTCCAGGAATAAGCACTGGTCCACCTTCTGCAACTGAAGGACCATCTTCAGTAGTTACCACTAGTCTACCTTCTGCAACAGTTGCACCATCTCCAGGAGTAAGCAGTGGTCCATCTTCTCCCACTGGAGGACCATCTCCAGTAGTAACCACAAGTCTACCTTCTGCAACAGTAGCAACATCTCCAGCAGTAACCACAAGTCAACCTTCTGCAACAGGAACACCTTCTCCAGTTGTAAGCACTGGTCCACCTTCTGCAATCGGAGGACCATCTCCTGTAGCAACCACTAGTCTACCTTCTGCAACATTAGCACCATCTCCAGGAGTAAGCACTGGCCCACCTTCTCCAACTGAAGGTCCATCTCCAGTAGTAACTACAAGTCTAGCTTCTGCAACAGGAACACCATCTTCAGGTGTAAGCACTGGTCCACCTTCTGCAACTGGAGGACCATCTCCAGCAGTAACTACAAGTCAACCTTCTGCAACAGGAACACCATCTCCAAGTGTAATCACTGGTCCATCTTCTGCCACTGACGGAACATCTCCAGTAGTAACCCCAAGTCTACCTTCTGCAACTAGAGGACCATCTCCAGAAGTAACCACAAGTCTACCTTCTGCAACAGTAGCACCATCTCCAGGAGTAAGCACTGGTCCACCTTCTGCAACTGGAGGACCATCTGCTGCAAAAACCACAAGTCAACCACCTGCAACAGGAACACCATCTCCAGTTGTAACCACAAGTCTACCTTCTGCAACTGGAGGACCATCTCCAGTTGTAACCACAAGTGTACCTTCTGCAACAGTTGCACCATCTCCAGTTGTAAGCACTGGACAACCTTCTGCAACTGGAGAACCATCTCCAATAGTAACCACAAGTCTACCTTCTGCAACATTTGCACCATCTCCAGGAATAAGCACTGGTCCACCTTCTGCAACTGAAGGACCATCTTCAGTAGTTACCACTAGTCTACCTTCTGCAACAGTTGCACCACCTCCAGGGGTAAGTAGTGGTCCATCTTCTGCCACTGGAGGACAATCTCCAGTAGTAACCACAAGTCTACCTTCTGCAACAGTAGCACCATCTCCAGGAGTAAGCACTGGTCCACCTTCTGAAACCGGAGGACCATTTCCTGTAGCAACCACAAGTCTACCTTCTGCAACAGTAGCACCATCTCCAGGAGTAAGCACTGGTCCACCTTCTGCAACTGGAGAACCATCTCCAGCAGTAACCACAACTCAGCCTTCTGCAACAAGAACACCATCTCTAGGTGTAAGCACTGGTCCACCTTCAGCAACTGGAGGACCATCTTCAGCAGTAACCACAAGTCAACCTTCTGCAACAGGAACACCATCTCCAGTTGTAAGCACTGGAGAAACTTCTGCAACTGGAGAACCATCTCCAATAGTAACCACAAGTCTACCTTCTGCAACAGTTGCACCATCTCCAGGAATAAGCACTGGTCCACCCTCTGCAACTGAAGGACCATCTTCAGTAGTAACCACTAGTCTACCTTCTGCAACAGTAGCACCATCTCCAGGAGTAAGCACTGGACCACCTTCTGCCACTGGTGGACCATCTCCAGTAGTAAGTTCAAGTCTACCTTCTGCGACAGTTGGACCATCTCAAGGTATAAGCACTGGTCTACCTTCTACAACTGAAATAACACCAGGTCTACCACCTGCAACAGTAGCGCCATCTATAGGCGTAATCACTGGTCCACCTCCTACAACTGGAGGACCATCACAAGAAATCACCACAGGTCAACCTTCTGAAACAGGAACACCATCTCCAGGTAAAAGGATTTTTTTTTTATAAAATAACATGGAACTTATTATTTTATCGGATCAGTAAATATAGAACATATCCAAAGACCGACTAAATAATTTATCACAGTTGTTGTGCACATGAACATTGCCTCTCCTACAAATTTTACCTGTTTCTTTCATGCGTTTTATATTTTCGAGTCACAAATAAATGTCTTATATTCTTTTTGGAATACAAATACATTGATGCAATCCTGATTCATTGAAGTTTTATTCTAAAGACGTTATAGTTGATTCATCACATAACTGTTTGCTTCATTTGAAAAAGCAACCAACAATTATCACTGAATTACAGGCTCTTAAATTGGGACTGGCACAATTAGAACGTGAGCGCTGAACCCTCCCCCTAACCTGAGAATAAGATATATCAGCACAAAATAATATATATGCTGTAAAAATTGGAAAGTGGCTTGACTCATCAGATCGGCACGAAGCACAAAAACAACTTATAAAAATACAAAAGACAAAAGACTTAAAATAACCGATCTACGAGTACTGGAAGTTACTGAAAGCTAGTTTAAAGCCAATGATTAATAAATAAATAAATCATGTTCTCTCGGATAAAAAATCAATCAGTACATATCCAACGGATTTAGTGTAAAGACGTCATAAATAGTATGAAAAAAGCATGACCTTGTGCAATGCCAAAATATAAGTTTACAATATCGAGCTGAGCGAGCGGTATAATATTTGTTTTAAATTGTGCGATTTAGCAGTTGTACAATTTATGTACATGTTATAACTGGGTAACTTCATCGAAAAACGAGGACAACAGATGATCTTATGCATATAGTTTGATTTATTGGTGCCTATACCATACCAGACTTTCTTGTCTCACTGTGGTTTGGTTAATTTTTGTTATTTTCTTCAAGTAAGCTTTTTGGAGTGAATTTTCATTTAAATCCAAACATATATTTAAGAAGCATATAGCAACCACTGCAATCTATCTATATATATTTTTTAACTAATAAAAAATTGTTTTCATGCATTATCTGTTTATGGTACTCTTCTTTAGGGTGAAGGTTTAATGAAAGAGATTCAAGGGTTTTACATGAGGAATTTTAGTTAGGTAAATTACACATGTTGAATAAATTTTAAAAATGTGTATATATCCAATCAAATGCCCCTGAAAGATATTTGATAGAAGTTGTTTTCATTATATGGTAATGATTGTTTATTGGCTGCTTGACATTCAGTTGGGACTATTCATCCATAGTCAGGATCAAAATAATGAGCTAGGTGAATATTTCTTGGTTTGTACTAAAACAACATGCTGACCAATATAGTTATATTGCTATACGTTTAGATCCCTAGGTATTAAAATGTTCCCATAAAATTCCTGTCACCCCATTCAGATACATTATTCTGACTGAGCAAAACACTCTTTCCGTATTCTCCTAAAAGCAGCAATTCATTTAAAACTCTTTAGCTTGACTAGAAGTGGTTGAACCAAATACACACCCCTAATTATGATGAGCATGGCAATTCAAAATACCTCACCTTGGTCTCGTTTGTACTCTTTGAATTCCCCATAACAAAAGACGAGTTCTGCTTGCACGCCAAAAGACTTACAGGGGGATATGAGGTTTCTTCAAAATCAAATACTTCTGTGATTTTTAAAAAAAGTTCATGGGAATTTACAATCTGTTTCATCCAAGACAGATAGGTATATGCCTATTGAAACAAGAATCGGGGATGACGATGGTTATTACAAATATTGATGTGTTTGTGATCATCTAACGAAAGATTTTTTTTTTAATTTTTGCATCCTAGAACAAGTTTTCAAAGGTAAAATGAGAAGCATATCGGATAACTGTGTTTTCACTAACTACTTGTCCACGACAATGTGCTGACACAACTGCATGTTGGCATCCCGATTTTTTACTTTTTATTTATCACATGTGCGTTTGAAACGGTCGGAGCATTATATTTAATAGAAAAGCGCCTATGTGAAAAAAAAAAAATGTCAATCCCTGATCCAACTAGCTGTATGTATACATCCCTGGCTTTCAAGTGTTTGGATTTGAGCTTTCCCGGATGAAGGTAAATCCAGAAAATTTATAAAGTATTATTTTCATTTCCTAACACTGGTCGATACCAGTGCTGGTAGACTGTCAGCCCCAGGGGGTATCATCAGCTCAGTAGTCAGTTCTTTGGTACTGACATGATTTATAACATATCTTTACTACTAAAGGAAGAGACCGATTTCATTGAGCCGCAACTCCTCTGAAACCATACAAAGTCGGAAATATTTGTGATATGACGTATAAATGTAGTGTTTTGTACTTCCTAAATTCGTCTTTGAAACAATCTTTTTTCCACAGAAACCGCCAATTTTTTGAGAAAATATCCAAATTCGGAGACCGTTATCGATCCGTGTCTTATACGCTTTCACGCATGCTCAGTCGACGTACTGCCCTCAGAATTTAACTTTATATATATAAATAATACTGGAAAAAAACCCGCGCGAGCGCGACTTGAAGACTACTTGAAATGCTTATGGTGATCACAACTTGGGTTCGTGTTTCTCAAACTGTTTTATGCACTGATGCATTATGTTGATAGTTTGATTAGTTTGTCAGTTCCTCTTCCATAGGAGTTTGAATGTCCAATTAGTAGCTTCTGTCTCGGTGTAACACAGGTGCTCCTATAACGGAGGAAATAACTCAGAGAAGAAGAAGACAACTTAGAACACTGATGATTAAAACATATCTCAGTGGTGCTAGTTTGTACTATTTCTTGTTTTTTCGAAAGGTGCGAGTCAAGTTCTGTCTCTGTGTGATACAGGTGCTCCAAGAACGGAGGAAATAACTAAGAGAAAGACAAGCTAGAGATCTCTGATGATTTAATACATTTCTTCAGTGGTGCGAGTTTGTAGTATTTTTTTTTTTCGAGTGGTGCGAGTTCTGTCTCTGTGTGACACGAGTGCTCCGAGAAAGGAGGAATTTATTAAGAGAAGTAAAAACAATCTAATGATTAAACACATTTCTTCGAGTTTGTTATATTCTTTTTCTTTTTTGAGTGGTGCCAGTTTGACAAAGTGATGCAAGTTGTAATAATTAGTGAGAATGTTTGAGTGGTGCGAGTTGGACGTGGGCCGAGTTGTCATAAATTCAAGACGAATACTAAACCATTTCCGCTTGCTTACAAAACGTAGACGGTAAGGAACCAGCTACGGAACTTTATTTGGGGTTTAATTAATTAAGCTACGCTAATTAAAGCAATTATTATATGAAGTTATAAAGTACATTACATACAGTAACTATTTATTATTATATAATACTTCAGACGATCGTCGTCTCGGAGACAAACCGGCAAAAAAATGTTGGTCTACAAATTTAATAGTATAGATAGGACAATGGTGTAGATTAAAAATTAAACCATTCAAGGCCCTTTTGATTTCCTATTAATTAATATTACCAAAAATTAACAAGTTCCGGGTCGAATCCGATACCGATTCCAATAGTATATGTCACAAAATTACCTGATCCCTGTTACCTATTAATCTGTACGTTCCGCCTCTGTCAGGCGCACAACCAAACGGTGTATTCAGGATTTGCTATAAACACGGTTAATAATCACACCTGAACTTCGTCATTATAGAGGGAATAACTATGCACCTTATAATCAGCGTGACTTTACCAAACGACAATACGAATTCTAAAAATCCAGGCTAGAAATAAGGCGTAGGTTCTTTAATTCAGTCACAGACCCGCGATGTCGAGGATATGGTCTAGTTATTTAAAAAATTCCGCGTTTATAAACCAGAACTTACATAGAAAAAAAGTTTCCAGATCCCTCTGGCAAAGCTGATCTTATATGAATTTAGCTATTCTTTGTAGGATCCTTTTGGTCATATAGCTCCAACCGTTTCTACGTATTTATTATACACACCTGTACATACAAACGTATTTATACACACCTTACATGCAAACGTATTTATTCACACCTGTACATACAAACGATTTGCAGACTTTTGATAAGGGCATATTAAAAAGAAAATAGTACAAATATCTATGAGATGAAATGTTCATTTAATAACAGAAAAAGATGCTTGGTCTCTTTTTAACAGATTGATAACATTAAATACGTTTCATCGATTATAATTAGCGCTCTGTTGTTTATCTCTTATCTTCAAAAAAATTGGCAGTAATATGAGATTCATTACTTTCCAGGTTTTTGTAAATTTACTCAAAATGAGTTTTTTGATAACTTTGGGTATGAACAAATGGGACTTATTGGATATATTGAGAAAGATAACCAGCCAGGAATAACTGATAACGAGGAAAAGATTTATATCGGATCTACCGTGGAGGCAGGTGTTGTTGTCGTGGTGGGATGTAGTAACTGGTAAATAAGATAAGATATTTTATTAACCAATCAAGGTGCCGAAAATTTGATTAATACAATCAAATGAATTATTACACAATCAAGCAAAGTAAATGATAAGAGTGATAAGAGTTATTAAAGTACATTTAAACAAAAACATGTATACACATTTAAACAAAGTAACACATAAACAATGTCATTGACAAAACATTAAGTCGACCTGGAGAAAATATGTGTTCTTATTTAATTTATAGATCTAGGCCTGTGGGAGACAACTCCTGATCGATTTTTTTTTCTTTTCTATTTCAAATTACATTGATATTTTCTAAAAGATTCTTTCGTTCTTCAAATAGGGATTGCAGTGATTTAGATAAGTTTGAAGTAACAAACAAATCTTCAGATGAAAGAATCCAAACAAATTTCCTCTCATCAGATAACTTTGAAAAATTTTGAATTTATAATTTAAATTACACAGACGTTGAGATCTTGTATCTTGTATTATATAAATATATAACAGTAGGCAACAATAACATGTAGTTTTCATCGCTTTCTTATTTTCCTCAAAGTAAGAGATAGAAATGTTCGTAAAGGGAGAACAATTAGTTTTTTATCGAACAAATGGTTAGAAAATACTCTCGACAGTTAGTTTTAACCAAGCATGCAATACATGTAGTTGCCAATGTTTTTCTTTTTCTAAAATGTTTTTGGTAGATTACAAATAAGAAGATGTGTTATGATTGACAATGAGACAACTATCCACCACAGACCTAAGGACGTGGAATTAGGCAATGGGGTCAATTCACTACTCGAATGTTCAAATATTTGAATACCTGATTATTAATGAAAAGATCTCAAAATGAAACCTAGGTTTTTTATTAATGAAAATATCTCAAAATGAAACCTAGGTTTTTTAGTCGGTTTTGCAATTTTGCATTAAATCCAAGATATTTGAAGTCATACAGCAAATAATAAATTAAAATTCAATAAAATAGAATATTGATTTCTGGCAGATTAATGTTTGTGAACATCTAAAGCATATCATTCCGAATTTGATGTATCAAAGAGGTTGTCTTATCATATCTCCTCTTTTGTAACAAGAAAGTCAGAACAAAGTATGTATGTTGGATAAATAAGAAGATTTGATCTCGACAGGTAAGTACAGAAACGTCAGTTTTGATATGATCCTCGAATCGAAAATGACGCAATGAATCTTAAATGCATTTCTAACAGTTGACCCAGTTTTCTATTGTAGATGCTAATTGCATTGCGAATAACCTTTTCCTTCTTTCTTCAATAGCTCGTACAAATGCAGTATGTCCAATATCCCAGAATTAATTCACTCACGGTGTAAAAACTCGATAGTTGATCAAATCTGCTAGTCAGGACCTCTCGTATGATGTAGTTTCAATAATACATTAAAAAATTTCAACCCTTTTACATACATCCTTAAGATAAAAATGTTACTCAGCGCTATATATAGATATAGGAAGATGTGGTATGAGTGCTATACACGATTGCTGTTAAAGACAGTTTTAAAACAATATGGCATATTCTACATGCTGTCGTCCAATTATAAAATGGTTTTAGTACTTCAAGTGCTAGAAACAATATAAAAGTGAATTGACCTAATCATAGACTTAACAAGATCGCTACGCCGTTGCGAAATGTCTCCCGCGTTGTATAAATGGGGAACAAAATTGTGTGTCACACTGTGTCATTGTGGTACTATAGTCAAATTATGGGAAAAGTCCCATCAGTTCCATAAAAACGGTCAAATAAAAATGACGGTATAATATGGTCAGGGAGTTTTCTGTCAAATGATATCAGAGGAGTTGCATTCACAAGGAGACACTACTACAAAACTAAAACAAATCATCAAAGTTCCATAACTGCTGTAAAAATGGTCACATGAAAATGACGGTACAATAAGGTCAACTACACATGATGGCATACAATCCCACCAAGTATGAAAGCTTTCTTTAAAACCCACTAAGAGAAGTTGCGTTCACATTTCGTGTTACAATACTAAAAAATAACTCCCGTTAAAAAATTGTCAAATCAAACTGACGATATAGCACAGTCAAGAAAAAATGCCAACAAATAATCCTACCAAGTATGAAAACTTTACGTAGAATTGTCTCTGAGTATTGATGTGTTTCGGACGGATGGAGGGACGGATATGGTATAGACGGATGGGGAACATTAATGATTTAACATACAAACTATGCAAACGTTTCAAAGCCAAGGCTAATTGACCATGACTATTCAAAGCCGATACATGACCGAGGGGTGGCATCAAACAATCTCTATGGAAATTATGTATGCCAATTCTTAAATAACTTCATACCAAGTATCGACTTAGCCTTAGCGGTCCTTATTTACACTGCTCTAACCACAAACTTCAGCAACTATTTAAACCTCCACCAACACCGGAAAACAGCAGGTGTTTCCGCGAATGTAGTATGGACGCGACAAAAAAGAACTAATATTTCGTCACATATTTTGTGTTGATGGAATTTTGGTTCTGGTTGAAAACGTCCTTCTTCATTATTTCGATGAATATACAAAATTTGCATAAATCTTCGAAATATTCAGTATTAAGCTACAATTTATTTCAAGCATTTACAATGGTTTTATGATTAGATATACACCATGATGTTGGTACTGTCACGGAATAGAAGTTCCTTCATAATATATGTTCCAAATGGAAGAAATATTCTGTAATATTGTTTCCATTGGAACAAATATAGATTAAAGATCATTTTCATTAAGTATTTGGTGGATAATTGTAGCATTTGCAATCATACTACACATGACATCTCATTTTCATATCCCCATGTTTTTCTTATGAACCCCTTTTAGTATCTTTTCCCGTATTTTCCAAACAAACGTGACACAAGTTTTCAGATGTTGTTTTTTTTATGGTAAAAGAACAAATGATTTAAGTCTTCTCTCACTACAAAGGCACTATTGGCTTGAATATTTTGTCATACAAGTCGTACTTTGGAATTATGTAATGCTGCTTTTGTTGTTTTTAGATAAGATTTTTCGATTTGGCAAGACTTCCATTTAAATCACACTCTTCATAATCCAATAAGTACCGGATCGTACAAATAGGCCAACTTATAAAAGTCTCAGATTTGTGCAACAATTCTGAAGATAAAAAGGACTGATACTGATGAAAGCAGTTTGTTGGGCCGTAAATATTCCTCCATACGACCTCATTTCATCATGTTCGTATATTATTATACATGTTTTATACTTCCAGTTCATGCGAAGAAGACGGAACAATTGGCTGTGAGATTGGAGAGTGTCAAGGTATCATAATAATTGATAGAGTTGATTATGATAAAAAAAAAAAGCATTGTAGTTTTCTAATTCCCATTAAAAAAGAACCGATTTTACAAAACGAGACATTAAATATATTTTCATAAAAAACTTCAAGAAGAATTTTTTTTTCTGTGCAAATTATTTTTTTGATAAAGTTGCTATTTCATAAGGTATAATAACAAAGAAAGTTTGTGAATCCTTTTGTTATTTTTGACGTTTTTTAACTTTCTGTTTTAGAATGTAAGTATTCAGATTGGGGAGAATGGTCTCAATGTACAAGGGATTGTGATGTGGGATCAATGTCTAGAACACGCACCAAACTCTCCTTGACAACACCGGATAGGTGCCCAGATGACTTGATTCAGACGCAAGATTGTAACATTCACAGTTGTCCTAAACCAAGTAAGTAATGCATCACCTCTTTGACTACCGATCTTAAGGTTTAACATTGTACGATATTTGCTATTTTCATATTACCTGTGTTGAAAGGATACAATAACTATTTATTCTAAGCTTGTTTAACTGTATGTCTATGTTAAATGTCGTCAATTGGATTAAATCATACACAGGGAAAATATCAACTCCTGCTTTTCAAATTCTTAATGAAAAATTATCCTCACTACGGATGAAAATCGCATGCTTAAAGAAGATGCTATACGCATGGTATGGTAGATATGAGTAAAAAATGTTTTACAAGGACGTATAACAGAATACCCCACTACAATGTTCAGACATGCAATTTATTGGCCACAAGTTTTACATCAGCTATAAGTGTGTTTATGTCACCAATTTGTTCGTCCATAAAAGTCCGAAAATACGTTAAACACGCGTTTTACACGTGAAACACTATTGGTATAAACATTTCATGCACAAAACGACTGATTTCAAGACTGTGTTTTCCACGCGTGGTAACAAATATACATTAAAGGGATGTTTGAAAGAAATATTTGTAAAACGTATTATGAAAGTTGTTATTTTTCCTTTGTATGATTGGAATATTTCCTGTACAAAGGGGAACTGTGAACCTGATGCCATAGAATATGCATTGAAAAGTGTATAAAACTATTTGACATTTTAATTTTGCGCATTTGATATTAACAGTATTTACTCTGATATCCCGAAATTTAATAATAAAAGCGCTATCAACATTATCTGTTTCATGCAATAGGTACAATGACATACGTTATTTAGTAAGTCAAAAACATGTACATTAAGGACAAATAATTTGCCCAACAAGATGGAGCTAAAAGGTGGTATGGAAACGGAGGCTATCGAAGAGAATAAGCCTTGTTTCCGATTTCCGATTACTCATTAGTTCAATATATTCCACCACTGCATCAAGTGTGTTACGATATTTCTCCACTCGAGACAGTTTAATTTTAAAATTTAAAACGCGAGTCTTGCCGAGCTTTTTACATATTTAAAATTCAACTGTTGAGAGTGGAGAAATATCGTAATACACGAGATATAGTGGTGGAATCTGTTTCTCTAATGGTTTTTAGACGATATCTAAACAAAGTTTGTCCTTCCTTTTCAAATATTTGCAGAACGTTGTGTTCTTTATATGTAACGTCATCAGGCATGATCGCCTTTTATCGTGTTGTCACAATAGGAACTTCAGAAGAAATCAAGAAAATTTGACGTCATAATTGAATTTCGAACAATCATCTCGGTCTTTTTCTGAAATAAGTTCTATCAAAAATTTTGATATTTCAACCCTGTATACCACCATTCCCCATGTGAAATTGAAAAATCGCCTAAAAGAAATAATCCACAATGCCTTTCAACATAAAAATGGTAGCATACGCTATAAATTTATTGCTTTGGGATACCATAAGGCATATTTTGTTAATAGCGAATAAAAGAGTAAAACATGCTACACAGAGGAACAAGTGATCAGTATGCTGGAGTTTCTTATCGACAACATTTTTGTTGAATTTGGAGGTAGACTTTTTCAACAAATTGTCGGCATTCCTATGGGAACGAACTGTGCGCCTCTCCTTGTCGACCTCTTCTTATTTTCATATGAATCGGAGTTCCTTTAGACACTTGTCAAAAACAAGAAGATCAAAGAAGCCAGATTATTTAATTTCACTTTCAGATATATTGATGATGTTCTTTTCATTAACAATCCGACTTAGATTTATACCTCGAATTTGACATACACAGTCATCTCAGTACCAGAATCTATGACAAACAAGACGATTTCAATTTTAGAATTATCAATTTTCCCCTCCTTAGTAGCAATATACCAACTTCACCTGCATATGGGATATACATTTCCCAACTTATTCAGTATGCAAGAGCTTTGTAACTATACTTAGAACGACATAATTATTTTATACCTCTACCTGTGTGACGTTTGCATTCTGATGTCAAACACGCGATTCTACGCCAGAGTTAATGTTAAAATTACGATTCAGTCACATTGCTTAAAATCCCTCGATCCTTTATGGGTTGATTTGGCATACAATACATAAATAAAATACAAAAATAAGTAAGCAATGAACGAGGTTGTTTATTGTGATATATGCTTTTTTGTGCTTCTTTGTTAAATATTTGTTTGTTTTTGTTGTGATTAAGATTGTGACACGGTGTTGACTGCTGTATCCCTATTTTGACATTTTTACCTATTATGTCTTTGTTTTATTCACGCATCGTTGTCAATATAATGGAATTTGATGCGACTGTCATACAAGCGAGAAGTTTAGCGCTATAAAACCAGGTTCAATCCACCATTTTCTACATAAGAAAATGCCTGTACCAAATATAGGAATATGACAGTTGTTATCCATTCGTTTGATGTGTTTGAGCTTTTGATTTTGCCATTTGATTAGGACTTATATCTAGAAATTGACTATGAGGGTCGGTTGAAAACAAAACTTTACGACAAAAGTGATGATTTCAGCTTCCCAATTGTGAACTTTTCATTTTTAAACCAAGAGTTCCTAGTGGCGAAGTTGAAATCATCACTTCGTAAATTTTACGGACGCAATCACGAGTTGGTTTACCGTAATGGAATATCCGTTATAGAGATGATATCGGATATGTTCCTTATGTCGTAACTACAATCCCGTTCCCTTTTCACGAATGTGACCTACCGAATTAGACTATTTACCGGCTTTGCAATAACATGAGCAACACGACGGGTGCCACATGTGGAGCAGGATCTGCTTACCCTTCCGGAGCACCTGAAATCACCCCCAGTTTTTTGTGGGGTTCGTGTTGTTGTTGTACCTCTTTTTGTGACATTTTGTTCACGCATCGTTGTCAATATAATAGAATTTCATGCGACTGTCGTACAAGTGAGAGGTTTAGCGCTATAAAACCAGGTTCAATCCACCATTTTCTACATAAGAAAATGCCTGTACCAAGTCAGAAATATGACAGTTGTTGTCCATTCGTTTGATGTGTTTGTGCTTTTGATTTTGCCATTTGATTAGGGACTTTCCGTTTTGAATTTTCCTCGGAGTTCAGTGTTTTTGTGATTTAACTTTTTGCCCAGAACAAAGTTTTCTCTAGAGATGAGAAATATTTTTCTCACACCTAAAGAGAAATGTGAAAATAGCATGAAAATTGCAGAAATATAAATTTAACATTGGTTGAACATTAAACTTGAAGATAGGATATCGGAAAGTTTATGAAAACACATACATGTATATTCAATTAGAAAATATATTTTTTAAAATAGCAACGGCGGAAATTTGTGGACCCTGGGATGATTGGACGGATTGTAGTGTTGACAGCAGCAACCCGCCGTGTACAGAAGGTACAAGGTCGAGACAACGAAATTGTACTGGTGAAATTACACGTGAAGTACAAAGCTGTTCAAATGACTGTCCTCCAAATCCAGGCAAGTATAGTGATGCTCGTTCGTTTTCGTTGATAAGTGAAATATTTTGACAATTTTTAGCACATCAAGTGGCATTTATATAATATGCTTATTGTACGTGTACTTTATTTTAGTTCATTGTATGAATACAATATTTGCCATTTAACTTAGGCAAATAATGCCTAATTAATCAGTCATGAATAATTGATGTTGATTGTAGTCCACTGCATACTTTCAATTCGCTAAAACAAAAACTTGACAAAGATACAATACAGATAAATAAGATTCTTAGTGTACATTGTATAGCACTACAATCAACAACTACCCTTCAAGGAGTGTTGAATTCTGATAATGGAAAATATTGGCATTTTTTTGTTAATGACAACTGAATAACATTATGTGATAGGAAAGGGATTGCGGATATACACTATAAAGATTTCATTCAAATCTATCGGGAATATAGACGTTTATTTATGACTTCAGAATGTGAAGAACCAAGAATCTTACTGACAAAACCTAGATGTGAGATGTCATGCTTTACCTTACAAAATCCTGAAACTTGTTCTGAAGATGAAGACTTTGAACCAAGGTGTGGTTGTAAAGAAGGATATGTTATTGATGAAGCCACTGAAGATTGTGTTCCTGTAGAGAACTGTGTCTGCTACAAATCTGACGGGGTACCAGTTAATGTTGGAATGTCTTTCCCAGGCCCTTCAGCCTGTCAGGAATGGTAATGTTAAATTGTTTATAATATATTTTAATATTTATATAGTTTGATAGTTTTTAATATGAATAAATGAAGATGAGGGTTGCACGTCAACGAGGCAGATACCCCAAAACACAGTATTGTCACACAAAAAACACAGAGACATCTAGAGGTCAACATTCTTTCTTCCGGCAGTATTAATAATTGTATTTTTATGATATGTCGGGCACGATATTGCTTGTCATTGCATGTGACGTGATTCAGTAATGTAAAACAACTTAACTACTGCTTTACAAACCAGCTCCTCTGTGTGTTGATTACTATATGTGATGTCTCTGTTCAGATATTTTTACATTTTAAAGCATTTCCATTTGCGAAATGCATATTATTATGTGTTTTTGTTGATTTGACATCTTCGCGTTATGCAGAAGACATCAATGTTCTTGTATCGACTTTCCAATATAATTCTTAGTCCTAAGATATAATGTCTGTCCCACACAACACGCCGCTTAAATTGCTTAAAAAGATCAAGCCTGTCTTAGACCTTACAACAAAATGGTATAAGTGAACAAACGGTGATATAACTAATGACCATTTATTTACTTATTTACTTTACTTTATTCATTTATATGACGAATTCTTTATTTATTTACTTTATTAATTTATATGACGAATTATTAATCCTAATGCACATGTTTTACCAACATTTGAATATTGTTGTACTATTTCCGGCTGCTACATTACTTTTGTATTATAACTGTTAAAGGTGTCAACGAGGCTTATTTTAGAAGCTGAAATAATGACGCCATCATCATTCTTTTATGTTAAATAGTTAAAAGAACTCGGCTTTGAGCGTTCCATCAGCAGAATGACAATATAAAGCATTAATTTTTGTACATTATTTCACTCATGGAAAAATTAAAAAAGACAATAAAAGTATAAATTAGGTGTACGGTCTATTTTCTTATCACTTCAACATTGCCAAAACAATTCAAGTTTTGCTAACAATGTAAAATTTAGCATCCTCATACGTATACTAAAAGATCTTAATTTGATGCTAGTCGCCATTACTTGCCGAAAACAACGTTTGATCATTTGGAAACAATGTTTTTCCCTTTTTTCAGCATTTGTAATGGACCATCAAACTATTTTTGCTATGAAAAACCAGATTGTAAGTACCTTATCTTGATAATGCTTTACTCTCAAATCAAAACAATACAAGCCAGACATTGCTTTCCATGTGTTATTGTAAAATTATGCACATTTGTATAATATACTAGTAGTAAGAATTCGTTGATAGTATCCTGATATTTACATTTATTCAGTTATCTGCAATACAAATTATTTAAGTACATTCCCGTTTTGGTCCTACCTTCATTTTCGATTTTATAATGTTATGCTCCCGCCGTAATGGGAGGGGCATTAAGTGTTACCCTTGTCCGTCCGTCCCGAACTTCCACAAAATTGGTTTCTGTTCTCTAACTTTAGTTTGCCGCAACCAAATGTTTTAAAACTTATACACAATGCTTATTACCACAAAACACAGATCAAGTCCGAAATTGGGTGGCGTCACTTTTACCGTTCTTCAGTTATGCCCTTTATAAATGGAAAAATTGTTAAATCTGTCGTTTCCGTTCTCTAACTTTAGTTTGCCTCAACCAAATGTTATGAAACTTATACACAATGCTTATAATCACAAAACGGTCTTAACTACGTGAATCCTGCATCTGTATGTGGAAGTTGACTCATGCATATTTACAAGCAGGGGCATCTGTGGCCCATAGACACATTCTCCATTTATTTGTTTTTATTGTTTCGGTCCATCACAGAAAAAGAAATTTGAGGTTGAAGTCAATGTGACAAAATGTCAACTTCACAACAGAACTGAAAAGCCGTACACGTCAACACACGGTCTTTTAACAATGTAAAATTCAATTTATACGTATCATATGTTACAACACGACGGGTGCCACATGTGGAGCAGGATCTGCTTACCCTTCCGGAGCACCTGAGATCACCCCCAGTTTTTGGTGGGGTTCGTGTTGCTTAGTCTTTAGTTTTCTATGTTGTGTCATCTGTACTATTATTTGTCTGTTTGTCTTTTTATTTTTGGCCATGGCGTTGTCAGTTTGTTTTCGATCTATGAGTTTGACTGTCCCTCTGGTATCTTTCGTCCCTCTTTTACAACTCTGCTAAGTCCGGAATTTACATAAACATGAATGAATTACTTTTTGGATTTTTTTAATGCTCCCTATTGATTGGTTTCCTTATTGGTTTGATTTGGGCGTCTCACAAAATTTTGTTAAAAGGAAACGCGCGTATTGGGTTCCAAATTATAAGTCTGTTATAGTTGCTAACTTCTACGTCATTTGGTCTCTGGCGGAAAGTTGTTTCAATGCCAATCATACCATATCTCTTTTTCAAACTGATGTCTTTCACCAATACATCTAACAGATTCCTTGGACAAAATACTAAAATGTAAAGCACTGAATAGCAATTTTTTGATTACCTTGTTTCAATTAATCTATTTATTTATCATATAATATTCACAAATGAAAAGTTGTTTTTCTCATATAATAAAATAAAAGAAGTTGATTTTTTTTAAAGGTTGTGAATGGAACGATTGGACAGACTGGGGTGAATGCGATTCCAATTGTGAAACTGGTGTCAAAAGGCGATATAGGTGAGAAAACATTACAAAAAAAACAAACATGTTTTTAATCATTTTATTTATATGATCAGGCAGAATTTGCATTAAAGTGTAGAAACAGATTAATTTAGAAAAAAACATCATACTAGCCTCAATTATTAGTTGAAATTTGGCCCCTGAAATCTAAAAAAATAGTAAAATATTTCAAGAATTGAAATTATGTTAGTACTATTGATAAATGAATATGCTAAAACAATCTAGATAGTTTAGTTATGAAATGTCAGTTGTGATGTCATTATGACATCATTAGAAGTTGTAATTGAGTTTTTTTTTTTATCTTAAAGGGTAATTATACATATTTTTTCCTAATATTGGTAATAAGACAAGGCTTCCCTCATAAAGGTATTTTAATCACATTAACATCTTTTTGATAGACTTCTTGTTGCAATATATCTTTTTGGTGAATGCCTTGTGTTATTAATGATAACAAGTATAGTCATTTTTGCAGTTTTTCATTAAATGCAAGAAGTTTAAATAATAATTAAAAAAAAGAACAAATTAGTGCAGAAAAGTTGTTTCTGAGTAATAACTCTGGAACTTTTGGATTCGAACCAAACTCGGACATATATTTTTATATATATAGTTTAAGAAGAAAAACCCTTGTGAGGTCAATAATATCTGGGTCTACAAGCTGAAGGTAAAAGAAAACCTCATGAAAAATTTAAAGGCCTGATAAATTTGTAATACAATAACCTTTCCTTTTAATTGGAAGTATATTTTAACATATAGTCACATTTATCAAGGGAAATAATCCTTTCGTTTATATCCTATCAAAGAATTATATTTGGAACAATTGTATGGAACGCCACAGCTGTCTTATGTGGAACTCTGATATTACTTTATGTTGTTTTATTATTACTTGATGATATTTTGTCTTTACTTAATATGGTTTTGACATTACGTAATGATGTTTTGATATAACTCAATATGGAATAGTCATTACTTAATGATATTTCGATATTACACGATATGGTTTCGTATTGACTTGATATAGTTTTGTCATAACTCAATATGGTTTTGGCATTATTCGATGTGGTTTCACCATTATTTAATGTGGTTGTGTCATTAGTCAATGTGGTTTTAACATTACTTGATGTGAATGTGACTTAACGTTATGTAGTTGTTTCATTACATGATGTGGTTTTGTTATTTCGTAATGATGATTTGCCTATTCTTTATATGGTTTTAACATTACGCAATGATGTTACAAAATTTGACGATTTTACACTACATGATGTGTTCGTTTCATTATTTGATGTGGTCCTGTCATTCTTTGATGTGGTTATCCCATTACTTGATGAGGTAAAACCACGTGACCAATTCGGAAAAAATATGTTCTATTTTAAACAGATTTCAATATATCGTTTGTTTAATGTGCTTTGGATGGGTATCGCTATCCATTGAGTTAAAGTTCAAATTAAAGTTCGAGTGGTTGTTCAGAGTTATTTGGTATGAAAAAGGGGAACGGCAGATAATAATAAGAAAAAAAGTATTAAAAAGTTTATAGTATTTCGGACATAATTGGGATATCCCCAAACCACTTGGTCCTGTTGTTTTTATCCTAAGTTCTCAAACGGAAGCAGTATTTTTGTAATTAATTTGTATAAATATTCCACGGAACCCTGTGTCTCGCCTGATATTGCTGCTGCAAGTGTAAAAGCGTCATGTTGATCGGCTGTACATTTATCTATACATTTATCGGTTAAAAAAAGAAAAAGTAATTCGGTTTTATTTAACTAAAACAAAACTGTATGGTTTTCAACAATGAGCAAAACCCATACCCTATAGTAAGCTATAAAAGGTCCCGAAATGAAAATGTAAAAACTAGAAACCTAACGATCTATAAATAGATAGATAGATACTTTATTCTCTAAAACTAAATACAAGTTTACAGAGAAACATACAATATAAATACAGATACAATAGTCGAGGTAAACAAATCCAGTATGATGTTCTAAAAGTAATATACATGGCATACATGTTTAGTAACATGTATAATGAAAGGTTAAACTCAATAGAAATAAAAAATGGAGATGGAGATGCCGACGCCACTATCGACGACGAAATATAGGTTTGTTGTGTCTCACTGCCGCTACATTGATGTCGCAGGCTCGACACAAATCAAAAGACTTGAACTTTATTGTTAACAAATGAAACACTTCAAATCAACTCACACTAAAGTTACAGGAAACGGGGAGGGGCTCGGACTAAGCGACAACGCATCAATACTATAAAACAAGAATTCTCCGATTTTTTTTTAGCGTAAATGATCATTTGAACTTATACGAATATCAATCTTTTATTTGTAATCAATTGAATATCCCTGATCTACCTCGCACTAATTGAAAAATAAACTTTTTGGAATATCTGTTTCATATGTGACGACGGACATGTTCCAGTGGTCGTAACCATAAAACCGTCATCTTTTCCTTGAATGTAAACTACCAAATAAAACCAAATCACTGGGTTTGTACTTTCTCAAATAACACGACGGGTGCCTTTCTGGAGCATCCGAGATCACCCCGATGGATTTATATTACCCAGTCATACCGATCTATTGAAACAGCCAAATGAAACTGTTTTGTATGCCATCGCAACTGAAAGTTGGGGGGGGGGGCATATTGTTTTACCCCTGTCCGTCCGTCTGTCCGTCCCATTATGGGTATATAGTTATTCCGCATAACTCCTCCTACAGTTTGAATCCTAGGAAGTTTTCTCTTTACTGTCTGTTTGTACATATATTGAAGGTGTGCATGTGGTCAGGGTTTTTATTTTTATTATCTTTTGCTCTTTTGGGAGATAAATGAACATTTTTTTGTCACTTTTGAGGTAAAAGCGGTTAAATGAGTTGAGTGCGGGGGCATCACTTTGTCTAGTTTACATTTTTTCTCGTGTTGTGCTGTTACACAACTGTAACAGGCCGATGTAAGGTTAGGATTTAGCGCTCACATACATGTTAAACTCCGCCACGTGCACTTTCTTTATGTACCTGCCCCAAGTCAGGAGCATGAAGTTCAATTGTTGTCGTTGTATAAATGTGTGTCATTTCTTTTTTGTAGATTGTTTATTTATAAATAAGACCGTTTGTTTTTAGTTTGAATTTTTCACATGTTGCATGGTGGCCTTTTGTAGCTGACTATACGGTGTGTTGAAGGCTGTACGGTTGCCTATATATGATTTCTTACATCCACTGCATTTAAACTCTGATGGATAGTTGTCTCATTGTCAATCACACCACATCTTACTTTATTTCAACTTCTATGTTGCGTTTTGTATACTGTAACATTGTTTATCTTTTGTACGCATACCCCGGAGCCCTCTTTTCGGAAGCCCGAGCAAAAGTCCTTGTTCCGCGATAGAAAATTTAATTACGAACTCGTATAAGATAGCTCGAATTTCAACTCAAAATCTTAATTAATCTAAATGAGACTTAAATTCAAATCTTACTCAAACTCTGCCTCAAAAAATGACTCAAATTTAATGTTGTAACTAGATATCTACCTCAGTACTTAAATGTGACTCAAACTCGATGTCCAACTCGAAACTCAATGCTAACTAAAACTTTAATTCTAATAATGACTTGAATTCGAAATCGAAGACTAACTCAAAGTTTAACTCAAACAGTAACCTGAACTTTAATTTGAACTCTAATTCGATGGATGGCCACACTCATCCAAGGCACATACAACATGGAAATCTATCTAAAAATAGAACAGGTTTTTCCGTTTTTTCCGTGATTTGACCTCATCAAGTAATGGGATAACCACATCAAAGAATGACAGGACCACATCAAATAATGAAACAAACACATCATGTAGTGTAAAATCGTCAAATTTTGTAACATCATTACGTAATGTTAAAACCATATAATGAATAGGCAAATCATCATTACAAAATAACAAAACCACATCATGTAATGAAACAACTACATAACGTTAAGTCACATTCACATCAAGTAATGTTAAAACCACATTGACTAATGACACAACCACATTAAATAATGGTGAAACCATATCGAGTAATGACAAAACCATATTGAGTAATGACAAAACTATATCAAGTCAATACGAAACCATATCGTGTAATATCGAAATATCATTAAGTAATGACTATTTCATATTGAGTTATATCAAAACATCATTACGTAATGTCAAAACCATATTAAGTAAAGACAAAATATCATCAAGTAATAATAAAACAACATAAAGTAATATCAGAGTTCCACATAAGACAGCTGTGGCGTTCCATACAATTGGCAATGATTTTGTACAATGCTGTATAATGAAAAAGATTTAAAGTACTAGTTAAATATCTTAGATTCGATGCTGGGGATGGACATTGCTCACCCAAGCTGTCGTATAATTATAACAATTATAAAAAATTAAATCGATCATTTCCAGTGCCTTTTCATTCGAAAAAATGCATGGAAAGAGTTACGCATTTTTAACGAAATATATTGAGATCCGGACATTTAAGTTCACAATTTCTTTGCGTAATCATTTGACGATTCTTGATTACAGATAGCAAAAAAATGGCTGAAATAGACGAAAAGAACTTTAAATGAGCAAATATGATGCATAAAAACTCTGGATAAAAAAAAATATGAGTAAATGAATTCCTGTATTAATTTCCTTATAAAATATTGTAACAATATTCAAATAGAAGCATGCCTACAGTTTATCATACGTATATGTAACTTAGTCATTCTCATACTCGCGCGACATCTAAAATGTAGAGTATACAAATACATTCTCTTGTTATCCTGCTGCTATGTTGATCAAACGTTAATGTTACTTACGTCGACAGATTCTATAGTTGCTACGTTGTTACATCTACGTCATTTGGTCTCTAGTGGAGAGATGTCTTGTTGGCAATTATATCACATATTGGGGTCCTCTTCGCGGACCATTTGACAGATATGAGTTAGAGCATTTTTAAAGCATAATCGTAATTACATGCATATGTATATGGAGAATAAGAAAAGCAATGCAAAAGTTTTTACATTGATATATTTTCAATTTTGACTCGTTATCCATATCCCTCCCCACCACACACACGATAATCATATGAATTACTTTAATATTGTAGAACTTTGAATATTGGGGAGTTGGAATTTTGTGGTAATGACATGGAAACCGAAAGTTGTGAACCTAAGGACACAACGGAATGTCACGTGTGCGAGGTTGATGGTGTATCTTATGCACTCGGAGATCTCATCAGTACTCAAAATAATGCATGTGTCAAATGGTAGATATATAATTTTCACTGTAATATCTTTTTCCTTCTTCAACTTCCATACTTTTTGCAAACGTTTTTTCTTTTCTTTAAAACAGGTTCAGACTCTCAGGAGTATACCTGGTCAAATGTAAATTTTAATTGATTTCAATGCAAAAGGTATAAAAAGTATAAAAGGTACCACTTTGTATTACATTTTATACATAATATCAAGGGCTCTGTTAGATTAAATATTTTTTTAAAGTAAATAAAACTGAATATTACAAATTTCGTTGAGATGCTTAATACTTTACATATTATTCATTCGGTTTTTTTTTCTCAATTTCAGTTACTGTTATTCTGATGGTCCACAGTGTGTTAATGATCCAAATACAAGCGGTGAGTTGTAATTGGTACAAAATAGACTTTTGAAATAAGAGAACACCAAACATCCATGCAAATAGGTAGCATGGGAATATTAACAAAAAAGAAAGGGTCTAATAAATATCCAAAATGCACACGTAATATTTATAACAAGCATATACCACCATGTTTTGTCATGCTACAGACTGCAAACTTTTCATATTATGTAAGGATTATATACCAAAAAGAAAACTCAATATAATCCGCTTTTTGATCAAACCAAATGAAAGAATTAAAAAAAAACAATGTGAGAAAGAGAGACAACAAAGGGATGTTCAAACTCATAAGACGAAAACAAACTGACAATGCCATGGCAAAAAACGAAAAACGATCAAAAAGGCAAACAACAGTATACAACATATATAACTAATTTTAAAAAACTGAGCAACAAGAACCCCACAAAAAAACTGGGTGTGATCTCAGGTGCTCCACATGTGGCACCCGTCGTGATGCTCGTGTAAGTACAAACCCGGTGACAAGTCGAATTCGGTAGGTTACATTCGAGGAAAAGAGAACGGGGTTGTGTGGTTCGACAATTGGAACACATCCATCGTAATCTGTGAAACAGATATTCCATAACGGTCAACCAACTCGTGATGGCGTCCGTAAAGATTTCGAAGGGAAGATTTGAACTTCACCACTAGGAACTCCTGGTTTATTAGCTTCCTTGTAAGCAACAACTCTCTATCAAGAATATCATAATAGGAAATACAAGAAAAGATGTCTATTATATTAGAAATAAAAACAAAACAAAACGGGCTCACCATACTAATTTTCTTGCTATGTAACAAAAAAGGAAAATTTCAGTTCATTTTACTATCAAACTTAGTTCTCCTCTTATAAAGCACAGTTTTTAATGAATACAAAAAAATATATTTGTATTTGTATATAAAAACAGTTATAGCCATCATATAAAATCATAGAAATTTCTTCCTTTAATTTAAATTCTCACAAACAAATTTTTGAATGAATGTTTGCTAATTTCTGTGAAAAAAAAACTGGACCGATTATTTACGGCCATTTGTAATAAAAGTCGTAGATATGAACAATCGGAAAGCTGTTGTTATCATAATATTAAAAGATAAAACCAAGAACATATACAATAAAAAAACATTGAACTAAAATAAAATGGCTTCACCAAAATTATTTGTATGTATGTCACATCCTTATCCCGGAAATATTATCTTTTCGAACGTTTTATCAAATATCTGTTCAAATATAAAAAAAAATAATATGCTATGCATTTTCTTGTTGGCAGTTAATGGGAATTGGAATGAATGGACATCATGGTCAATATGCACAACATCTTGTGAAGGTGGCATGAAGACTAGAACAAGACAGTGCAATAATCCGCTACCTATGTGTAACGGGTCACCTTGTGAAGGTCAAAATCAAGAATATGAACATTGTAACATCGATGTTTTATGTAAGTCACTTTCCACTCGTATCTGGTATGAGATATGATTCTTTTTTGAAGAATCAAAATATACCCTATTAGATAAAATGAAAGAAATTGTTATGATTTAATTTTATACGTGGCTATGGGATTATTTTTGATACATATTAAATGATTATGATTTAAAACAAATATTGTTCATTAATTTTAAAAGGTACTTTACTTCAATAAGAATTTAAAAAAAAAATAACAATTGGTACGTTACTAACAATGGGAGTAGGCTCATACAGGATCTAGTCTTTGAAACAAAAACAAAAAAGGCAACGGATGAAGTCTTTTAAAACATGGACCATATATATAACCTTGAAAGTGTTATGTAACGATCCTTTCCTCCCTCAAAACCTCAATAGACTGATTTTGTATTTGTTTTGTAAGATTTATTCCCAATATTTTACAGTAAGTTATTAATTCAAATCTTTATAATATATTTTTTGCTTCAATTTTAAAATACTTTTAAGTTTCAAGATATACGCGAAATTAACTGATGAAGTTTTTGGATGGAAACTGATCATTCGTAAAAATCATATAAATTGAGAATTATTTTTCGGCTTGAAATTTCAAGTTCAAGTCTTGAATTGTAAACTAACTTCAATTTCATCAATATCATTTTTTTCTTTGAATTAAACGTTCAAGTAGAAATACATCATAACCAAAGATGTTATATTTTGAATAGAACTTTTTACCTGCGCTCTCAACATCGTGTTTAAATTATTTTTTTATGGAAATTAAAGAAAAAAACTTCAGTACAAAATTAAGACATTAATATTTTTCTTACTATGTTCTTACTTTGGTAACTTTTGAAATGTTTTCCAACATTAAATTAATGTACCACAAGTCTGGCATGTTATGTTTGGACAATAATCGTAGAATAATAAGGGACATGATATCGCGATAAAAAAGATATGTTAGCATAAACATCCCATGAACATTTGGTAGAATATCTACTATAGGTTGTACAACAAATGATTGGAGCGATTGGACAGAATGCCCAACAAGTTGCAGTAATGGTGAAAATCAAATACGGACTCGCCAGTTTGTTGTGCCGTTTAATTCAACAAGTTGTCCTGATGTTGAACTGGTTGACACTCGTGAATGTAGCGTTACTAATTGTAAGTATTTTTAAAATATGTCGAACGCCCTTTAGTCAAAATAAATTGAAAAATAACATGTTAACACTACATGTATATGTATACATATATTTGTTTTCGTAAATCACTTGTTATGTGCCACTCTTTTTTGTCTGTTGCTAGAAACAGACAATGTTTCTGTTTTTCTTCATGTAGATCGGGTTTGTATTGTGGTAGCAAAGTTTCCAGACACGCGCCATCTTCGATAGTTATAGGACTAATAAAAAATTCAAACCGATCATCTTAGCTTCAAGACAATTGCCACAATATTTAGATTTAGATAATAAAAGAATTATTACAACCAGCTAAACTATTTACACTGTGGTATAAAATTTTACCAAAATTCCCCAAAAATGCAATTTGCAATGTATCATAGGTCAAATTTATTTGTTCAGTGTATTTTCAATGGTGTTACTATGTCCTTTGATTGAGTTAAGCTATTTCAGTTGATATTTTAAAGTGTGTCTTTCTATGTTGTGATGATACACTATTGTTTCAGAAAAAGGGTGAAGGTTTGGTACCATTAAAACGTTTAAACCCGCTGCATTTGTTTGCACCTGTCCTAAGTCAGGAATCTGATGTTCAGTAGTTGTCGTTTGTTGATGTGGTTCATAAGTGTTTCTCGTTTCTCGTTTTTATAGAGATTAGACCGTTGGTTTTCCCGTTTGAATGGTTTTACACTAGTAATTTTTGGGGCCCTTTATAGCTTACTGTTCGGTGTGAGCCTAGGCTCCGTGTTGAAGACCGTACTTTGACCTATAATGGTTTACATTTATAAATTTTGACTTTGACGGAGAGTTGTCTCATTGGCACTCATACCACATCTTCTTATATCTAAATATAGCAAAAACAAATTTTTGCCAATTTCTAAATAACGATAAAGAAAATTTGCCAAAAAAAAAAAAAAAAAAAAAAAAAAAGCCAAAAAAAAAAAAAAGATTTTGCCAAAGGTCTCAAAACTTGAAAAATTAAAAAAAAAGGTAATATTTGACAAAGCACAGCAAAATCAGTGTTGAAAAAAAAATGTGTAGTGGAAATTCTTCATAATTTTTTTTTAAATTTTACACACCGGTCTAGAAATGAGAAATTAAACTCATTATAGATTACAGGCTTAAAACTTCATTCACCCTCATGTCTAAAATTCCGTACAACTCTGATTACACCAAGATAACTAAATTGTACTTGTCGTTTTTAATTGTAGGTGAATGTATCTATAACTATGTCCCGGCTGATCAATGTTTCAGTAATAATGGAGAAGACTGTGGCAGTGGTGTAAGAGAACTACATGGCACGTTACAAAGTGGTAGTGAGGATTGTGCTGACCACGATACAATTTATGAACAATGCCATCTTCCATCATGTGGTAAATATTTACCCAAAACTAAGTCAATTAAACGTAGTAAAATGTAATAAAATTTGACAAAAAGAAGATTTAAGGTGAAAAGTGTGAGCTTTGTATATTTACAAATAATTCACATATGTCCTATGTCATGAACGAAATGTACATCGTCTTAACCTTTGCAAGTCAACAATAACTTTACGAATAGCCAATTGGAATGTCGTAATATCGTCTCGATGCTGGATAAGCCAATCAAATTAACGCATTTTTCGTATCACTTTTCGTATCACACTCCGTGCAGTGTGATACTAAAAAGTTCTCCTCATTCATGAAATTTATAATAGATCACAACCGTTATGGAATTATTAATATCAGGAATCAACATTTGTATTGTATTAAATTCTCTTTTAATCATGCACGTTTTCTTGTTAACGTTTTAGTATGTGACAAGGAAAATGAAATGTGGAGTGTATATTCTACATGTGTTGAAAAGTATTGTGCCAACATAACAAGTCCTGTAGAAATGAGTGCTGATTGCGACCACGAAGGCTGTATATGTGGAGAAGGATTTTTTAGGAATGAATTCCATGAATGTGTAACATTTGAGGAGTGTGCTAAATGTCGGTACAATGACGTCGATTATATGGTATATTTGGTTTATTGTGTTGGGTTGATGTATCATTAAAATTAAATAAAACTACAATGCAGACTAAATTACTTTTGTGGTCTAATATCGATAAAAGAAAGTCAGATAAATTTATTTATCCTGCAATCGGCCAGCAATTGCACAAATTACAAGAGTACAAATAAAGTTCGTCATTTTTCTTTTTGTCATGTTTTTGTCTTTCTTCCCTTAACTAATGGTTTTTATCGTTTTCTTTGTTGTAGTCTTGAATAACTCTATAACAGAGTAGTACCATAATAAGCTGGGTCATGCTTAATATATTTTTCGTTTATATTACAGGCTGGTGATTTCATTATAAACTCTGAGGATCGATGTGAAATATGCGAATGTATAAATGGTGAAGTAAAATGTACAAGACAGTGTGATGAACCTACTGACTGTCTACCGGTATGTACAGTTAATGTACTATTTAGAAATCGTTGAACGGTGAATGTCTACCGGTATGTACAGTAAATGTACTCTCTAGAAATCGTTGAACGATGAATGTCCACCGGTATGTACAGTTAATGTACTATTTAGAAATCGTTGAACGATGAATGTCTACCGGTATGTACAGTAAATGTACTTTTTAGAATCTTTGAACCAGTATATTTTTTTTTTATTTTTAGAAAAATTAATTCATTAGTCCTATTTGTAATTTAAATAAATTTGACAACAGTAGTTTACCGATATGGAGAAATAAAGTTACCATTTTCTCAACTTAAAATTTATTTGATATATAGCCAAATGATCTATAATCTTGTCCATTCTAGGGAGAAGTACTTGATTACGAAACAGAAGATGCGTGTTGTCGATCATGCATTCCAGAGCAGAGTAAGCATATAAAACATATAGCGATGTATGTGATTTATTCTTTAATATTATACTATCGCCAATGCAGACGTAAACAATAGAATGAAGATCTGGCTCTTTAAATGCCGTTCTTGATTAAATTTGACCGTTCCTGCAACTGCCGTGCCAGTATAAATGCCCTTTTATGAGAAAATAAGGAGATGTGACAAGATTGCAAATGAGACAACTATCCATCAGAGTCCAAATGATGTTGATGTATGCAGCTATATAGGTGACCTTTTGGCCTTAAACAATGAGCTCAACTCATACGGTGTTGTAGTCCGACAATTATAAAAAGTCCCGACATAACAAAATTTTAAACTATCAAATGAAAAAAGCTAAATCAGTAAACGAAATATAAATATGACTTACAGAAAGAAAAGACAACCCCCGAATTACAGCCACTCAGGCTCCTGACTTTGTCAGGCACATAAAGGATATGTTTGTTGAAAAAAAGACAAAAGTAACAAACTACCCATTTAAGAGTAGTCGCAATTATTTCTGTGCTTCATTCCGATCAGATGAGTCAAACCATTTGATTTCCAACTGATTTCCATAGTTTGTTCTTGTGTGCTGGTGCGCACGCAACACCCCAGTCCTATGCATAGTTAGATTACAACAAATACATGTGAATGTGGATACGCTGATTCGTGGTGTATATATACTTTTTTCGAAATAGTAATATCCATTTCAGAACCACCCTTTGCTATTGCAACTACTCTTAAAATCTCCATTGAACATCGGTTAAAGTACCTGAAAATTTGAATGAGGTTAGAACCTTATGATTAAAAGTACCTACGGCATTATCCACAGCATCTGTACAAGTCCTTAGTGGACAATTCTAGTTTCAATTTTGCTGCAGCCTTGTAAGACACATTTTAGGCAATATAAGTATTTGTTTGAAGATGTGAAAAGATAAGATCCATAAAACAACGTTTTCAATATAAAAGAAGAGGAATTCAGTGTAAAATAAGGAGACATGGTTTAAGTGCCAATGAAACAACTATACAAAAATAGTAAAATAAAATAAACAAATACCGAACTCCAATGAAAATTTAAAACGGAAAGTCCCTTAACAAATGGCAAAATCAAAAGCTCAAACAACAGAGTTCTAATGAAGTAGGACTTAAGACTCTTTTACAACAGCGGTTATTGTTTGTGCTTTAAAATAACACATGGTGTTCATATAGAGATTATAGATAACGATATCTTTATTTACAGCTACATGTAAAATGGTTACTGAACGTAAGGTTCTTGAATATGGAATTGGATCGAACCTATGTCGTACAAATGGAAGTATAGAAATATCATACTGTTCTGGTGGATGTGGAACTAGTTTCATGGCACCCTTCTTGTACTAGAGGCAATAGATACTTCAATTTCCTTTAACAAACAATGTAAATGTTGTTCAGGAACAACTGAAAGATTCCAGATTTTGGATATTGTCTGTGTTGACCCAGCTGGACCGACAAAGGCTTACATTCCTGTAATAAAACCTGGGTCCTGTAAATGTGATGCTTGTTTATTAACAGGTAATATTGAATACAAATTCACATAAAGATGAAATTTCGTCACATAAAAAGTACAATAACATACGTAAATTGTGTGACATTTATTTCCAAAATGACATATAGTTTTGGCTTGTGGAAGATGACACATATTGTAGCTAGTAAGACAGAAAACATTTTGTATACTAAAATTCTTACGTTTTTGTTGATATAAAATCAGTGACTTAAAAAGCTTATCTCCTGATATATCATTATTGCTTGTATATGATTTCAATGAATATGAACACTTTATAAAGCGGGTTAGGTTCGGTAAGGCCTTTTTTGGTCCAAAATAGAGAGTCCATTATTAGTGCAAAGGGTTCGACAAACTAAATATTCAATTCAGATAATTCATTTGTTATAGCAAACACAATGTAAAAAAATATTTCTTGTCGCAGCATGTGCAATATGTTTCCAGTCGCAAAAAACCTATTAAAAGTTGCAGCAAGTTTTTGTCTGTTTAATGTCCAAATGCAAATTAATTGCATATTTTGTGCGAGGGATCTCATTGAACATATTACTTTGGCGTGTCCGAAGCACTTTTCTTCATTTAAGCTGCCAATGAATGTTGGCAATATCAATCGCAATGAGTTTGATGGAAACTAGATGTTTGTTAATAGTGAGACGCTAACCTAACATAATTTAAGCATATTTAGATGTTTTTTGTGTATAATTGATTTGGTTGTTTTCTTTTAGAAAGTTAAAAAACATACACTTTTTTCTTTTTTTTTGCAGCATCTGGAGTGGTACAAGAAAAAGCTGCGAAAATAATCGATAATCTGAACAATATATTATAGTACTTTCCATTAATATTACAAGTATTGAATTGTTATTAATAAATGTTTGCATTGCATTCTCATCGTTTTATTTTGTGGCTTTTGTTTTGTTGGTCTTCGACTTAGGATTGTCCCTTGGTACCTCCTCCTTTTTTTCGGATCATCAAAAGTCAATTGAATGTTTCTGTCGGGTGGTAGAGTTGTACAAAAAGTATGTCTGTCATTGTGATTATTTTTGCTGTTTACAGTTTCTGTCTATCGATCAGTTTTCAAGGTAAAAGGCTAAAATTAGATTTAATTGTAATTTTAGGTCAATTGTTCCTATTAGATAGGTTTAAATTGATAGCTTCAGTCATTAGACATAGTTGTAAATGTCTGTGTATAATATTTTTCAAAATTATGAGCGGAAACTCTACAATTGGTCAAAGTTCGTCATTTAAAGTCAATGATTCTCATAAAGAGTCTTCTGATAATTTTGGTGGAAATAGAAAGTAGGCTTCTCTTGACATTCTGAGCATTTTCCTACCCTCATCATAATTTCTCTATCAATATAATAAACAGACGATTTTTAAGATATTAGAAAATTGCTAACAGTTTTACCCGTGGCGGGGAAAAATGAGAAATTTAATACTATATTTCCCAAGAATCTTTCAGGCGAAGTTTTGCTGAAATTTAATTTTAGTGAAAACAAGAGAGGAAGTAATGTGCAGTATATCCAAAAATTCCAGTGTCTATACACTATATATATAAAGCGGTGTCTATACGCTATATATATAAAGCGATAAGTCGCACTGATTCTGGGAAAAAGTAAAATAACAAAAACACTAAACTCCAAGGAAAATTCCAAACAGAAAGTCCTTTATCAAATGGCAAAATGAAAAGCTCAAACACATCAAACGTATGGAAAACAACTGTCATATTCCTGACTTGGTACAGGCATTTTTATGTACAAAATGGTAGAAAGGCTGTGAGAAACTGACAAAAATTTGCCATCTACACCCTCACTCAGGCATATGACCCTGTGGCGGGATTTTACTTTTTTAGCACTAAACTTTCCCCGTTTTAATCTCGATCACTTGATTAAAAATGTATATAGAAGAACAATTCAGGAAAAAAAAAAACACGCAAAATAAACAACGTAAGAAAACAACAGACTCAATTAACACAATGTTTACTTCTACATCTTTTGGTCTCTGGTGGATAGTTGTCTTTTTGGCAATAACAACACATCTCCTTATTTTTATAAATTAACCATATCGTATCATGCGATGCTTGCACTTACAGAAAGCAAGCTAAGGATACTTAACCAAGGTTATAGAAATAAAAACTTTCTATCCCGTAGCATATGCATGATTTAAATATCTTGACAAAATACATCAAACGATAGTTACAGTAGCCGCATTTTCACCAAAAGTATCAAGTATTGAATCTTTAAGAGTTGAATATGGCTGTGAATCCCACAAATCGCACAACACAAATGAAAACTTTCTTTTGTTCTACAATTGTAAGAAGAAGAAATGATAAATATCTAACAAATCTTCCTGATGGTATAACTTTTTTTGCAAAATCATTTTAAAAGTATGAATAGTTTTAAATATACGCAATCAAACCAAATTTATAACACCTGTATTTTCTCCTTCCTTCATCTGGAAAACTAAATTACAATTATGATATAAATTAAATATCAAATAGGAATAAAAAGACATGGGATATATCTCAATGAGACGGAAACCAACAGCCCGAAAAAAATGTCCTTAGTAAACCTACAGAATTTTAATGCATAGAATAAAAAATAAAAAAACATTTCGTAAAATACGCGAATTTATTTTGATCCCCCCAAACCACTAAATGCAATGACCAAGCAACAACCGTTAAATTACAATTTTTGCCAATTAGTCAATTAATCTAAAACATTTTGTTTTGTTTTAAATAAGATAAGTGTTGTATCATGTGATGTATAACTCCATCCTGTAGCTTAAAACATTTCTGTTGTAATAACATTTGTAATGGATCTTAAACAATACTGACAATTGCACGGTTCGTCGTCGAAATAAAATAGTTATTTGCTCCAAGATATATTGTTTTTGCTTTTATTTTATTGCGCAATGTTGCAATTTCATAAAAAAAAATGACTCAGCAGAAAGAGGTTACAATATACATGTATGAATAAAAAATGATAATAACAAATGAATAATATGATTGACTCTTGACAGATGGTACCATACAATACAATATAATAAAAAGAATACATCTGCTGCCACGTTCATTATTTTCTTTTGAAAGAATACCATCTTTTCAATCACATTTCTGTATGTGTGAATAAACATACAGTATACAGTATGTCTTTTAAGTGAAATCATTGAATTATTCTTTTCACAGCAAAACAGAATGTATTACACAGTACGGTAAACATAACTAATTTTGTATTTGCTTAGGTAAGCGACACTGTCTACTAAATTGAATCGTGAAGTTCTTGACATATATTTCTTGTGGCTGTCTAGACATTTTACAAAAACAAAATTCATTCCACCAAACACCGTCCAATCAAATTGTCTTAAACTCCTTACAAAAAATCTTTAAATCATGTTACAGTCTATGGACAAAACGTGATACTAGAGGCCATGTTAGTTTAAATATATTTTATTTGCAAAAACAAAGCAAAAAGGATTGGACACAAGTCAACCAATCTAGCTTGGAAAGTATTCTCCTTATAAACAATATATTTCTAGATCTTGCAACTTTGTGTGCACATGCGACTACTGTATCTGTCTTTTGCTCGATTTTGCCAAGATTATTCGAATAATTGATAAATGATTCATTCAAAGATTTCAAGTGAATATTGTACAGGGTAGAACAATTCTTGTATTGGTAGAGGTGAAATACCCAGAGCTTGCATTCAGTAAGTGCAACTATCGATATTGTTTAGCATTGTTTAGATTTAGAGCTTGATTTATGTTCCTTCTGAATTTCTACCAAAGACGATCAACTAGTTCATCCTTTACTGTAAAGGATACCTAAATTACATAAGTGCCCATACATTCAACGTTACATTGCTGGGTCCTATAAGTGCTACACGAAACCTCTTTCTTAACTATTGATATCAATTCTATCAGCAATCAATCAAAGCCGGGCGTCAGGTTTATTATGAAACTACCCGCTCTAAGGATGGTGTGAATCAGATGTGGCTACTAAATAAATCCAAAGATCTGATATAGCAAATTGAATCTTAGACTCTTTCCTCTTGCACTAGTATAAAACATTTAACTGCTGTACTCTTTACACAAGTTATCCCCATTCCAACCTAAACGACTTATTTAAGAGAATTGGTACTGCTTTGTGTCATAAAAACAATGATCAACGTAGATACACACGTTTCAGGAAGGAATAAAATATACTTTGTAAAACAAATACTCTGATTAAATAGAAAAAAAAAATCTAAAACATTATTAAGATGCCTGATTTCTTCATTGATAACATATTTTTTACGTTTGCAGAACGTGCTTTTCAACAAATAATCGGAATCCCCGTGGGAACCAACGTGTGCCCCTCTTCATGCCTACTTGTTTCTTCATTCATATGAGGTACACTAGATACAAGAACGTCGTATGAAGAATAAAAAGAAGCTAGAATTATCACTTTAATTCACGTTCCGTTATACAGATGATGTCCTTTCACTACCTAGTTCAAAGTTCGGTAACGATTACAATTTATCTATCCATTCGAACTTGATAATAAGACAAAACAGGATGATACAGTTAAGTGAGCCTAACATCTTGATTCACATTTAGAAATTGACAATGAGGGTCGGTTGAGATTTAAAAAAAAAAACAACTTTACGACAAAAGAGATGATTTCAGCTTCCCAATTGTGAACTTTCCATTTCTATGTAGTAACATTCCAACAGCTCTCGCATATTGAGTACATATCGTACCGTATGATTGGAAATGCAAGCTCTGAAATATCGTGATTTCATTAAAAAAAAAAAATAATAATAATTGCAGCATACAAGGGAGCTATTATACAATCGAATTAGACTTACCACTGAATGTGCATTTGCATTCAAATTAAAGAATTCTTTATTAATAAAACTGTAAATATCATAAATGTAACGGAAGTTGAGAGGGATCTTTACTTAGTTTGGCCAAGAGAATATATTAGGATAAAGTCTGCTAATAGAGGATTGCACTTGACCTACAACCTGTGGATACTCTTTATTGTCCCAATGTACATCGATGTTGTCAAGGAGCAAGTTAACAGCTTTAATAATCTCAGGACTTTAAGAGTAGCTAGCATATTTACTTTTTTTTCATTACAGAAGAAGGCTTCATATAACTTGCAGCAAATATTTTTTTGCCAATACACTTCGCAGTATATTTGATTAGCAAGAGGCTCCCAAGAGCCCGAATCGCTCACCTAGTAAAAACAATATGCCTTTTTGATATCATTTGGTGATCTGCGTTGCTCTTCAAAGTTTCACCGATAGTGTTTGACAAAAATGCAAAATATGGAAAAAATCATCTTTCAAAGGCAAAAACCTCTCTCCTGAGTCAATTGACGATTTCAATCATGTTGACTTATATGTACATCTTATTTTGCCGAAATGTTTGCTATATTTTTGTTGCCGTCTATGTATCTTTGTATCTGCCAAAAATTATAAAATGGGTAAAAATGGTCATTCAAGGGTAAATAAGGCAACCGTAGTATATCACTGTTCAATAGTCATAAATCGATAAAACCGAGGGATACTCATCATCTACAAGAGGAAAACAACGGAACAACAGAAACACTGAACTGCCACAAAAACAAACGCCAAAATACATACAAACAAGTCCTTAAAGGAGTCAGTTGATTTATTTGTAGATCTTATTGTGCTTCAGATCTTTGCTTTTTATAGTTTCTCTCTTTTTATAATGGTTTCTGCAAAAAATTTCAAGGGCATGTCTTGTAAGTGTTCACTTGACAATTTCGGCCAAGCTGACTTATTTTAAGATCTTATTTTGCTGAATACTTCTGCTTATTACAATTTCTCTTTGTCTTTGAATTTTTTTCTGCAGAAACACCAAAAAAAAAAAAAAAATAAATAGCAAATATTCCTTTCAAGGGTAATTAATCCTATATGGGGTCAATAGATGATTTGTCCATGTTAACTTGATTGTATGTTATATTTTGTTGAACTTGTTTACTATTGAAAGAATTTCCCTATCAACCATAGTTTGCATATAAAAAATCAAAAAGGGTAAACATACTCATTAAAATGCAATAACTCCTAGAAAGGTTCATTCTAACCAAAAACTACAAAATTAGCAACAAAGAAAACATCAATTGCTTACTTAGAAATAAGCAGATGTGGTATGAATGCCAATGAGACAACTCTCCATCCAAGTCACAATGTGTAAAAAGTAAACAATTATAGGTCAAAGTACGGCCTTCAAAATGGATCATTAGCTCACGCCGAACAGCAAGCCATAAAGGGCCCCAAAATAACTTGTGTAAAACAATTTAAACAGGAAAACCAACGGTCTAATCTATATAAAAAAACAAGAAACGAGAAACACTTATGAAACACATCAACAAACGACAACCACTGACTTTGGACAGGTGCAAACAAATACTGCGGGTTTAAACGTGTTAACAGGCGCAAACCTTCACATTAACCTGGAACAGTAGTGTACCATTACAACATTGAAAGACACACCATAAAATATCAATTGAAATGGTTCAACTCGATTAAAAGGCATATCAACAAAAACAAGTTAACTTACACTGAACGAATAAATTTGATCTATGACACAATATAAATACAATATTAATAAAAAAAACGTCCACTTCATTTGAACTTTGGTGGATTGTTGTCTCTGAGTCATTGGCAGTTAAAAAAAAAACAATGAGATTTTAGGGGCAATTGCTCCAGAATGGGTTGTCAATTCCGCAGGGATCAAACCTTCGCTTTATATTTATTTAACTCTTGTTAGACTTGCTCTAATTTCTTTAGTTTTTGAGATATAAGCAAAAAACGGAAATTTACTAAAAAATTACATTTCTGTGGCAATAACTCCAAAATGGGCTGTCTGATCTCTCTAAAAATTCAGTCAAGTAGTTTCAGAGGAGATGTTTAAAAAAAAAAGTTTACGACGACGCACGGATGGACAGAATCACGCCGGATGACGTCGACGGACGCCTAAATATTTCCTAAAAATGTCATCAAAAGCTCATCCAGCCAGGTGAGCTAAAAAGGAATGCGGGTTATCCATATAGGTCTATGACAGAAACCCTATACTACTAACACAAAAACCAAAAAACCATCAATAGTCAAAAAACAGTCTAATTCTTTATTTTTGTTTGGAAAGGTGTGATCTTTTCTAAGATACAAACGAGGGAATAAAAAATAATCAATAAACACCGTGACAAAAAAAAAAAAAAAAAAAAAAAATGAAATAAAAAAAGACAAAAAGCTTACAAGAACAAACACTACTCAGAAAACTAAAAAATAGTTATCAAAACTACGCAGGACATTTTAGCGAATTATCAGCGCGGACCTTTGTAAGTACCAATATAATAACCCAATTGTAGCGCCCGATTAAAAAAAAAAAAAAACAAGCCACCATACACTTATCTGAAGGGTCATTTATTTAATTGTCAATTCATCTTGACCAATTTAAAAAAAAACCAAAAACATATTAAAACGTATTTCCAAATTACAAAAAGTCCGAAAGAATCAATTAACAATGCATGGGCTCTCTAAAACGTATCAGCATTTCGTACGTATATGTTCTAACTATCCATCGATATGATCTCCGACGACTGCTGACGGTCATAGAACCTGATATAAACATGAATATAGATAAAGATATAAATAGATAGCGAGCAAGTGCAATCGCATTTTTCAAGGTCTGTTTGATTTCATTAAAAAATACAATCATCGTTTTACCTGGATAAAAATGATTTTTGTCGGACGGATCAGTCAACAAAGGTTATTATTCCAGGTGTCGCCATTGTTTCACTTTTCAATGATTGCATTTTTTTCTTTTTAGTGAATGAACCACATAATTAAAACCATCACTAAAGTTCAAATTAAAAGTTGCATGAATGTGGATTCAAATGAGTTGATTCATTGACTTGCAAGCCAATAACATATTACTGATGCTTTAATTTTTGCTTATTTTGACGAATTTAAATCAAACATAATATCGAAATGTTATTTCTATATTCCGCTTTTGTCAATGTTTTCGGCTAAACTGGGCATCGATAATTCTACTTTGGGGTAAAATGGGCTTAACAATTGACGCTAAAATTGGTTATACTTTGGTGCTGAAAACATTCGATTTTTTTCGCCAAAATGCATATCATCAATTAGCTAAGATATCCTTCGTCGTATGTTACTGACCTAAGGGTTTTAGAGATTGATTGATTGATTGATCGGAGTTTAAAGCCACTTTCAGCACTGATGTGCTATTTCGCGGCGGTCAGTTTTTATTGGTGGTGGAAGCTGGAAGGCCCGGAGAGAACCACCGACCTTTGGTAGTAAAACTGATAATCCTAGTCAATTATGATTGGAGTCAAGCGCACCTTCCACGTGCGGGATTCGAACTCACAACTTTAGTGTTCAGGCTAGTGATACAGTAGTAAGACTACTTAGACCAGAAGACCACTCGACCAAAAAGGCCCCGGGCTTTCGAGAAGATTAAAAAAAATGTTTACGACATCAAATGGATAACAAAAACTCAAGTTGCAAACCGTCAAACCCCTAGAAAAGAAGAGCTTTGACGACAAATGTTTTTTTTCTTTGTAAAACTTTTCTTAGAATGAAGCGACAACTGCTACTCTATCGACATGGGGAATGTGTTGATGCGTTTGCCATGATATTTCGTCATATCAGTGATTTACTTATCAGTATAATTCTATGGAAAGCCAATGGGGTCAAAATTCTTAATTCGTAAATTGTCAATTTGTAACTTGTATCTTTGTATCTTTGTAATTTCAAAATTCTTAATTCGTAAATTGTCAATTTGTAACTTGTATCTTTGTAATTTCAAAATTCTTAATTTGTAAATTGTCAATTTGTAACTTGTAACTGTGTGATTTCAAAACTCTTTATTGGTAAATTGTCAATTTGTATATTGATGTTTTGTAACTTGTAACATGTCGATTCGTTAAATGTCGATGTGTGAAATGTCGATGTGTTAAATGTCATCGTTGTATTATGCTAACGATCATTATGACGACAGATGGCGCTCGGTTTCTTCTTCGGCGTATAAGCTTCCTATAAGTAGAAGCACCTTCATATGGAGTATATACCCAGTAATTTAAATCAATTATGTACAGCAAATGTACCTAAAGATAGCAAAACCAAAAAATTGCATGTTTACAGGATCCCAGTTTTATTTTGTTTACTGAAGACGACAGGTGGCGTTTCGTTCGAAAACAGAAACTACATGTATATAAAAATACATCCCGAATAGTTCAGTCCCTCCACGTATCGATCTCTCCTAATTGCGAGGTTAATGAAATAGTCGTTGGTCAGCGGAATATAACGACTGAATTATTCAGGTAAATACAATAAGGAGATGTGGTAATAAACCGTATGATTGCCAATGAGACAACTATCCACCAAAGTTCAAATAAAGTCAGTGTAAGCAAGTATAGGCAACTTATGGCCTTCAACAATGAGAAAACCCAATACCATATAATCGGCTATAAAAGGCTACATTATTACTTGAAACCCCAGGTACTAGTAATAAACGATTTCTATTAATCCTAAAATGCTACTATCGGACCATTTTATTCTGAAAGGAGGGGAAAGGGCTGACAGATATATATATATTAATATACATGCCTACTGAACTTTTCTGGTCAAGAAGCTTAAGAATTGCCGCTACCTGATTTTTCGTTCTATAAAAATTTACAACCAAAAAGACCAAAATATTCCCGATTCCCTCTCAACTGCTGCTTAACGCCCAGTACTACCGGTATGAACCCCACCCGGTGCCACCCCTCCTTATAGCCCGGCAACCTGTCCAAATCTAATATTTCGTCGATCGGATCGTTAATTAACCGAGTTGATTCACGATGTTAATAAATAAAGCTAAATTTTTTGAAATTTGCATTTCATATGAAATTAAAAATAATTAGCAATGAATTCGTAACAATATAAATATTTCCCGCCATATGTCAAGAAATGACGCTATCCCACGATGCATCATCCTAATATCCAATTGACGAAACCATGTTGTATTCCGCCTGGCTCTTCTGTCGAGCAGTGAGCTAGGATCCCAGGCTACCATTTTACTCTCCAAAATGACCCAAGACATACCCCCTCCCCCCCGGGCAAACCCCTTATCATGTGCAAAGATTTTCATGGAGAAATAAAATTAGGGTAAGCATATTGGAGATAATTGCTTCTGTCATGCAAATGTCGAAATGGCGAGATCTTCTCTCTGACAAGTCAAAGGGGTAGAGTTTCACTTTGGTTAAAAGTGGGTGTAGGTGACGTGTGGAGTAAAAACGAAACAGTTTCATAGTTTTACGATCATGGTCATTGACAAAATATCCAGAGGGGACACCTCCTAGTATATTTCGATCTAGTACCATGATCATTCTAGATCTGTATCTGTATCTGTAGGAATACGTTGTGAATACCAATACTGGCTTTAATACAATGGTAGAGAGAGCGCCGTCGATGTATTGACGGTGCACGAGAGCAGTTTCTGAACGGCTGTCAACGCTCGGTGTGCGCACTACAGTGTCTTTAAGGTGGTTCCACTCGATTACTGTTTTTACGAAAAATGAGTTAGAATATTGTGGTATTTTGCTCGTTGAGATCTCAAAACACTTTGTGTAGTTCTTGACCTGTTTTTCACAACATTTCTTGACTAATAATTGTTAAATCCCTTGGCAGCAATCGTTCTTTTGGACAAGCTTTTTTTTAAATTGTCTGGTTCTATAGCAGAAACCAGCCCCTCAACCACCTCGTACAGAAATATTAGCTTCTTGCTTGAGCGTCTTGTCTGTAGGTCTTGTAGTTTCAGTTTGGTGAGCGTGTTTGAGACGCAACCATCTTCTCTGGATTTGTAGTCTCCTGTTATAAATCTCGCAGGTTGTCACTGTATTCTTTCAAGCTTGTTGATGTTCGTAGATGTGTAGGGTCCCATACTATTGACACCACCCCCAATTATTGACCTGACCAGTGAAATATATGCAGTTTCCTTGCATTCTGATGGGCAATATTTCAAATTTCTTATCAGGAATCCTAGTGTTGAGTTTGCCTTCTTGGCTACGTTGGAAATATGGGTAGTCCGTTTTAGGTCCACGTTTAGTTTTTCTGGTTCCTTTAGATTTTATTACCAAATATTGCATATTCAAAACAGTTTTAATATATAGTATACATTAACTAAGTGACTCATTTAAAATAATACTTCATTCAATTTGTTTTGCAAATTACAAATATGATATAAAACATTTTTTATCTTCATTACTCAAGAGCCAAATAAATAAAGATGGTTCGTCCATTTGCTTTTTGTATTAAAAAATCATTAGATAATTACATTCTTTTCTAAAATTTTAATACTGAGATTATAATATTAAGGAATAATGGGTGTCTGTATATACCTTAATACAGGAAGTGACACACCCCTCCCAGGTTTGATGACCAGTACAGTAAACATACATGTGTATTCGAGGTCACCTCTATATAAAACCGAGTCCCTGGTATACATGCCATATAAAACAAACAATGTATTTATCTATTTGTTTTCTTTTATATGTATGTGCTGTACATAATTGATTTAAATTACTTAGATATATTCCACCTATTGTCTTCAGTAAACAAAATAAAACTGGGATCCTGTAAACATGCAATTTTTTGGTTTTGCTTTCTTTTAGACGCATTTGCTGTACATAATTGATTTAAATTACTGGGTATATACTCCATATGAAGGTGCTTCTACTCATAGGAGGCTTATACGCCGAAGAAGAAACCGAGCGCCATCTGTCGTCATAATGATCGTTAGCATAATACAACGATGACATTTAACACATCGACATTTAACGAATCGACATGTTACAAGTTACAAAACATCAATATACAAATTGACAATTTACCAATAAAGAATTTTGAAATCACACAGTTACTAGTTACAAATTGACAATTTACAAATTAAGAATTTTGAAATTACAAAGATACAAGTTACAAATTGACAATTTACGAATTAAGAATTTTGAAATTACAAAGATACAAGTTACAAATTGACAATTTACGAATTAAGAATTTTGACCCCGTTGGCTTTCCATATAATTCCGGCATATAAAAAAAAAATCAACAACACTCCCGTTGCATTAAAGCAATTCCACTTTTTTGTAATTCCATACATTACATAAAATATGGCAAATTAGTGTCGATTAAATAGTGATGAATCCTCCAATCGTTTCTTTCCTAGAGTTCATGTATGCCTACCTTTGGGCGTGCACAACTCTGGAAATCCTAAAAAATGTCATGATGATCGTTACCCCAATCTTGCCTGAAATAATAGAAGTATTTTTTTCTTATCCTTTTATTTGTTTTCAGTCGCAGATCTGCAGCAACAACTTAAAATTACTGGGGTCGGGGAAGGAGTAGTTGTTTTGTTATATATCTTTGATATTCTTTATGCCTAAGTTTCCTCCAGTTTTGTCTTTCGGGTCTATTTCTTTTATTTTTGTTTTGGGGCATATCCTTACTGTTGACAGTATCCTATAACGTGAAGAGAAATCACATTGAAGGAAATTGTAGAGATAATATATGTACTATTGTCATTTTAGGGTCCTACGTCTAGGTTAGTCTATGAAAAGGTATATACTATGAAATTAAGAACGAGGGGCTTGCCCCGATCTCTTAATTTCATGGTATATACCTTTTCATAGACTATCCAATTTAGCACATATTTACAACTCGAGTAACCTTTTAATTGATCTATTGATAGTTTATTTTGACTGACTGCTTGTATCACAGGTGTTTCTTAAACGGAGCTCATTAACGAAGTTTGTAAATATACTCACTAGTATCAGTAATAGGTATACACCGAGGGAAAGTGTGTCTGGATAAGAAACCCCGACGGCCGGAGGCCGGAGGGGTTTCTTATCCAGACACGCCGTATCCCGAGGTGTATAACTAACTTACACCCGATGCTAAACCCTATATCTGTTAACATTGAATATGAAATGAAAAAGAACGGATAGCATTTTTATTGACAATATCAAACCATGATTAATAAGAAAACAAAAAGATGAAACCCCACTAGTAACCTTACTTTGACGATCTTCGTTCATACTTTGACAAGCGAGTAGATTTTTACAAATGTCAAAGTTGCATATTCCCGTAAAACCAATGTGCTAATATGGATCAGCAGGTCAAGGTTGATCGTATCGTGCATTCTTATTACAAAAAATACATCATGCTCCTTGTATGCATTTGTCAATATGGACGGGTATAAGACGGAAGACATTTTGAGTCAGGCGTTGGATAAATCATTTGGTAGAAGAGACTAAAGATAAAGGCAATATATTATAACCCAAAGTACTTACATGTGTAGTGTAATAAAGGTAATCATAAATATAATTTATATGTTACGGTTTTATAAAAAAAGGCAACTCCCCCTCTTCTGAACATTAAACAAACATTCATATTCGGACATACTGAGGGATAGGTGTGTCTGAATTAGAAACCCGACGACCGATACAAAAATACAGATTGCATATTTAGGACCCCCCTTTTTGGGGGCCATTCAGGGGAGGGGGGTCCGGGAGTTGGAATCCCCCTTTTTTACGACCAATGCTTTAGAATAGAGACATATGACTGGCCCCCTTTTATCCTGGGTTGGCACCCCCTTTTAAAAATTGGTGGATCCGCCTCTGGGTGCCATCATTAGTAACATTAATATTTATTTTATGATTAAGACTTAGTCCAAATGAAAACTATATGCTTTAATGTATAATTCAAATAAAAATTCTTTACATGTATGTTCTTTAAGACATTGACATATGGGATCAAAATTTTTAGCTTCAAGCAAAGGAGCATTTAAATGATTTTTATTTATTCAAAATAGATGCTCAATATTTTTTTTTTCGCTATTGGAATTTCCTGAAATATGTTTTTTTAATAAATGTTGTATGTCTTGAAACAATTTGTAGTGAACATTATTAGTAATTTCTTATGTTGATGCTATCGAAAAAAACAATTTCTATCGTTATGAACAACAATGGACTGTGTTTTCGGGACGTAGAAGCAGGGGTTTCCAGAATCCCCGCTCGTCACACCCTGTGGTCAAATCCATTGTTATTCGTAACAATAGATCTATTCAATTTACACTTGTTTCAGAAATAGAAACTAAGAAGTATAACAATAGAACTGGGGTGTAATGTAAAATATGTGATTTCAAAAGGCCCTTGACTCCTGAATGAAAAGATGGTAGCTGCTGGTGTAAGTATGTTTATTGGTATAAAGCGGTGTTTTACTATATATGTACTTCCTAACATGGTAAGATGACAAAATAAATTGACCAAAAGCAGGCAATAATTAAATTGCAGTGGAAGCTTTACATGTCTTGAAAACATTTTTCAATTTCACAGTAAAACTAAAGCTATAATTAATTTGAAACATATAGATAGTATGCAGTGGCGGATCCAGGAAGGGGGGATCTGGGGGTTGGAAACCCTCCATTTTTGGACAATCAATTCTTTTGAATGGGGGACATATGGTTGGACCCCCCCCCTTTATCCTGGGTTGGAACCCCTTTAAAAATGGCTGGATCCGCCCCTGGTATGTCCCCATAGATAGTCTAGCGGATAGTCATTAAAAAGCAACTACCAATAGATACTAGGGTTTATGTGTTTTTTTTTTATTTCAAAGTAAAAACTAAAAGATGTATCAGACATTATTACAGTTTTTCAATTCATGATATCGTCCCGAACATGCATGAAATATTTGCCACTGGACATTAAGCAACCAATAATCAATCAATTCATGACGAAATAGATCAAGTTGCCTTAATTTCCCTTCAAAGGTTTCATAGTACACACTTTTTTGTGTACACTGTAATTGCATGGATGATAAATTATCACCTGGTAATGGAGGAGATAGAGACAAATTTAAAGAACTTAAGCGTCGTACACAGAGAGAAATTGGGAAAGCTTACTGGAATTATATCGACAGTATAGTTTCACCACCAGACCTAATTAAACCTCAAGAAAGACCAAACTGTATGAAAAGGTTCTGGACCTTTATAAAACATAAAAGGTCAGATGGGAGTAAAATACCACCTCTAAAATCAAATGGAATTTTACATTCAGAGCCAACAGAAAAAGCAGACATACTCAATGGCCAATTTCAGACAAAACTACCATAACAGAGAAAGAATTTCAAGATCAGTGTAACATGTCCGGAAACTTTGAACAAATCTTGGACATCAATATAACCGAAAATGGTGTGTACAAACTGCTAAATAACCTAAATCCAAATAAGTGTAGTCTTGTTTCGAGGCAAATGAATACACCAAGACAATATATAGTTATGGATTCTTTATTTCGTTATATATTGTAATCCAAAATAAATACCCTGTAATAACAATACATTATATTAATGGATGTAATATAATTAAGTAACTATATAAAAGCTTTAAAACATTATATTAACAATTATGAACAAGGAAACTGTTTACTTTTCCAAGCATTTCAATAATAAAAGAATACTATATTATTTCATTAAGTCGGAAATAGTGATCTCCAATTCTATTGTCTCATGAATACATCTGAATACCAAATCTTATCATAATGCATATATCGGTGCATTAGTAATACATTATAACAGTAATGCAATGAACTGTTAAATACCAAATTTAAATAAGCATAATTAAAAATAACATATACATGCAAAGCAAGAACATACGTGCAAACAAAGCATAAAGCACTTTCTAAAGCAGACAATACAATAAGCAAAACGCACATAAATTCAACATAACATAACCTACCTCACAGGTATTTGTGAAGGCTTGAAATACAATTATAGTAAAATCACATCAGGTTGATGCCAAAATGGTGGGTCATCAATATGGTAGATACCTGCAGTACAAATATTAAATTCATAACTAACCTAATCTGCATATCAAAATAAGATAGTTAATATCTTTATCAATTTATGACTTTATTTAATATCTGAAATTATTATAAAACATTCATTCTATAAGATTCAATAGTTTAATCCAATTACTGAAATTTAGCTGTTTTATATAATTTACCGTATTTAACCATAAGAGCACATTTATTAAAAGATTTAAAGTTCTTTTAAGTTTTCTATTATTACACTTACATATCACATCTACACATCATTCAAACATGCATTTATTCATAACATTCATAAATCATGCATACATATAATTATAAGAATAGATAAGTAATATATTAGTATAAGAAGAATAACTGACCTTTTAAATAGGAAAACCAAACTCCAAATATAATATAATATAATATTACAATTTACTAGACAATGAAAATGGTGTCCATCACACAAAGTGACCATGTAGAAATGTAAAGTTCCCGCCAAAGAATTGACCCCTAATCAATGCCAATAAAACCCAATTGAAACACCTGATAAAAGTCACACCTGAGCGAACCTGAAATTTACACTCCGTATAGTTTAACCATGCAATAATATAATGCTACAGTATTAATTATAATATCTTCTGAAATAACAAAGTTAGATTAAAAATATAGAAATAATTAAACTTATATATAAAATACATATATCCTAAAATAACACTTTACCACATATGGCAGCTGGGCCAGACAATATAACACCAAGAGTCTTAAAGGAACTTGCAATACATATAGCACCAATCCTGACAACAATATTCCGCTGCTCATATCAGACAAGCGAAGTACCTAGTATTTGGAAATCTGCAAACGTCTGTCCAATGTATAAGAAAGGGAAGAAATACGATCCGATAAATTATAGGCCGGTCTCTCTCACTTGCATAGCATGTAGACTAATGGAGCACATCATAACTAGCCAGATCATGTCTCATGCAGATACTCACAACATCATGTATCCACTTCAACATGGGTTTCAAAGGGGATTATCATGCGAATCACAACTGATTGAATTTATTGATGATGTAACTAAAAACTTAGATCAGGGGAAACAAACAGATTGTCTCATAATGGACTTCTACAAGGCATTTGATAAGGTTAGTCATAGCCTTCTCATCCACAAAATGAAGCATTATGGGATAACCGGTAAAACAAATGAGTGGATAAACAACTTCCTCGGTGATAGAATACAGTCAGTAGTAGTAGAGGGTGAAACATCGACCTCCATACCTGTAGAGTCCGGCGTACCACAAGGATCCGTCCTGGGACCTAGCCTATTTTTGTTTTATATAAACGATATGCCCCAGGGGATTCAATCAATCGTACGACTGTTTGCTGATGACACTACTGCTTATCTCACAATCTCATCCAATGCAGATGCCGCAAACTTACAAAAGGACCTTGACCAACTGGCTGTATGGGAAACAACATGGCTTATGAAGTTCCATCCAGACAAATGTAATGTACTCACCATCTCAAAGAAGCGAACTCCATCAAAGTACAATTACACACTACATGGCCATAACCTCGAACATGTAACATCAGCTAAATACCTGGGATGCACTATTTCATCAGATCTTAAATGGGGGAAACACATAAGCTCCATCTGCTCCAAAGCCAATAACACCATTAGCTTCTTAAAAAGGAATGTTAACACCTCAAACAAGTCAATTAATGAAAAAGCATACATGTCCCTCGTCAGGCTTACTTTAGAATATGCTAGTGCAGTATGGGACCCATACCAACAAAACGACATCCACAGATTGGACATGGTGCAAAGACGGGCAGCAAGGTATGTTACTTACAGATATCACAACACTTCATCTGTTAGTAGCATGCTTGAACATCTTGAATGGTCTACCCTACAAGAACGAAGGAAACATAGCCGCTTAATAATGATGTATAAGCTACAAAACAACTTTGTCAAAATCGATACATCCAGTAAGCTAATACCAAATGAACGTCCTTCCAGAAATAACAACGAAAAGGCACTTAGAATACCATCATGTAAAACAACTGTACGGAAGGAGTCGTTCTATCCTAGAACAATCAGAGAGTGGAACACCTTGCCTAACTTTACTGTCTCCGCCCTGAGTCCTGAATCCTTCAAGGCTCAGCTCCGTCATTAGAAGTAAATACCATGTTTTAATTGCACCTGTATATATATTAAATTGCACCCATTCTCTTTTTGTTTATTAAATTTCAAAAATATTTCATGCGCTAACTCCAAAATGTGGCAGAATAGTCAACCAGTTGACGGTGGCCGCTTACCGGAAGAAGAAGAAGAAGATCACAATTTTAAGATGGCGTTGTACTCTAATCAAGGTATAAAGAACCATATTTGTTGCTCTTTATTTAAATGAAAGAAACTTGCAATCGTCAAAAACATTTTTAGATCCAAAGATTTTAATAGCAGGATAATTAAAAATCAATGTGAAAACTATATTACAAACTATTTAATTTAATTTTATTTCAAAATAGCCAGTGACAATTTTTGTTTTAATATCTTGATTACGATACAATGAAATCTTACCCTTGTGGTCAGTCATGCATAGTTACTTAGTACACGGAAAAAGTATGCACTATGAAAATTAGAAGGCAAATTCTAGCAATTTGATTGGACGAGAAGTTGTAAGTATGTGCTAAGTGCAATTCAAGATAAAAACAAACTTGAACAATTAAAGTTAAGCTTTTAGAACATACTCACCCATTCTCGTCCAATGGAAAATCAGTATTTTCCCTTCTATTTTTCCTAGTACATGGCTTTCCATGCACTATAAAATGCTATACATGAATGACTTTTCATTGTAGATTAATTATGAAAGTGAACTCATAAAAACTGCACTAACGAAGTGTACAATTCCCTAAGGCAATTTCCAAAGGAAAAGAACAAAAGAAAAAAAAATCATGAGTACTGTTGTTTGTCTAATTATTATTAATGAAATCAGAAGAAAATAACTATAAAAGCATTCAAAATTGAGATTTTAACATTGTAAATGTTATTTAATGGTACATATACACCCCCCCTCCCCCAAAATAAAAAAGAAGAAAAAAACATACTGAAAGAATTGAAAAGTGTGCAAAGGTGTGGGTTAAAAACATGTAGTATTTAATCTAATTTTTATACGAGATCAATGTTTTAAGAAAGAATGACTGTTAAAAAAAATAAAAGAAAGTTTTTGAAAAAAACAATATATTCATCAATAATAAAATAACAAGTATCTGACGTTGAAACGATTGTAAATTAAAATTCATTGATGAAGTTTTTCAATATAAAAATTATGCAATTTAAGAAAAGCTGATTTATATAATATTGTGTGCTTTTTAAAATGGAATTCTATATATATAAGATAAAAATGTACCTGAAGCAGAAGAAATCTCCATTTTTGAATAATTCATCCTCTTTTGTTATCACAAAACTATCTCATTGCTCTTTCATTCCATTAGTTAAAATGACCATTAAAAATGATTTACATCCTTTCACTAACCATGTTAACATTTAAAGTGAGCTAATATCAAAATTTGATTATTACAATGAGAGGCTAATTTTGTTTTGTCACTCGAGGGAGTGAATATGTTCTAAATTGGTCAGGTAATACGTAGGTAGTTATATGTGTTGAGGATCTCTATTTCATGTAGGAACCAATATAAAATTATTATAATAAAATAATGGAAAATAAGGATTTTATAATTTTATTAAAGGAACAATCATCTATGAACATTAAATATCTATCAGTGTCATTCTCATGAATAATATAAATATATATGATCAAAATATTTAATTATATATAAAATAGATTCCTTCAAATACAATGACATACAGCACTATTGAAACACATATTTCATAAATACTGACTCATGTAAAATATCTATTTTGAATGATCACTATTTAATTCTACAATATTGACACATACAGAGAATAAGATAAGGTCACTAATATGATTGTGTCAGAAGTCATGCACTAATTAATATGTAGATGATATGATGCTGCATCTGCACACTCAACTGGTGTCATGTTGTAACAGGGAGCAATCATTTAACTTCAAGGGGGTTATGGTTTTTTGTCTGAGTCAGATTTTTTTTTTTTGCGCATAGCGCAAACATTTTAGTTTTCGACACGCTATCAATCAAAATATTTTTTTTTTCAAAATTTAACAATATATATGGGGAAAATCTGGATTCAGAATATTTTTTTTGTCATCTGCTTGACCACACTCATCAAATTAGGGATCAGAATATAGGAAAAAAACATAACCCCCACCCCCCACCCCGAAGTTAAATGGTCGTTCCCTTATCCTGGAGTCTCTGGTTTATGTCAGCTAACCTGTTGTCATTTTCAATGTACTTTCTTTAACGACGTTTACCACCTGCTGAGTACTGGATTGTTCTAAACTCAGTAGCTGCTTGCTGTTTCTTCAGTAGTTTTACCAAGTTGATGGCCCCATCGATAAAAGCATGGAAGGCCTGAGTGTTGACAGTCTATATAGTCAAGTTATCGGGATTACAATGAGGACTAGCTGTGTACCACTTATTGCGGACCTGTTTCTGTATTGTTATAAGTTACAATTTATGACTGAAATCAGAAAAGACCCATCGAAACAATTGCAACATCTGATACATTTAATAACACTTTTAAATATTTGGATAATATATTGGCTCTCAATAGTGACGACTTCAGCATGTACACTAAAGAGATTTATCTTGCTGAACTGACTTTAAATAAAGCTAATACTAACAATGAAGACTGCCCTTTCCTGGATCTTGATATGTATACAAATTATCTTTAACGGGAAGCTGAATACCAAAATTTACGATAATTATCCATTTTTAGATGGCGACGTTCCCTTGTCACCATCTTATGGTGTTTATATATCTAAACTTGTTCGATTCGATCGTATATGTAATTACGTATTTGATTTTAACGAAAGAAATCTCTGTATTACTGAAAAATTATTACACCAGGGTTTTCGATATCACAAACTAAAGTCAAGTTTTATCATCGGTACAAGTACATCATTCGTAAATATAAATCAACATGCATACATCTTATATACGTTCAGGTATTTCACATCCAATTTTTTATGGTAATATTCTATACAAAGCACCACAATGTCGGCATTCACCTCAAAAGCTAACCAAACCTTAATTCAGAAGGGATATAGTTACGATACTGTTGTCAGGTCATTAAAGATGGCATATGTTGGTATTAATATTGATTCACTCATAGGGTCTTTGCATCGGAAATAAACACATTTATTCTAAAACCAGTTGTTGGAATGATACGGGTTATGTTCTTCTTATATATATCATGATGGTATGATACTTAACCCCCAACGGGAGGGATTGTACTTGATTTTCATATGACGAAGACATAATCTTTAAATCAGTTTAAATGAGGTCTGGAGTTGGCATGTCAGTAACTGCTAGTTGTCCTTTGTTAATTTATGTAACATTGTCATTTTGCTGAGTTTCTTCTGTTACCTTTTCTGACATCGGACTCGGACTTCTTTTAAACTGTGCGCATTGCTGCGTATTGAGATCTCACAAAACATGGTTAACCCCGCCGCATTTTTGCGCCTGTCCCAAGTCAGGAGCCTCTGGCCTTTTTTAGTCTTGTATGTTTGTTTAATTTGAGTTCATTTATAAGTTTTGGAGTTTAGTGTGACGTCCATTTTCACTGAACTAGTACACATTTTTGTTTAGGGGCCAGCTGAAGCCCGACTCCTAGTGCGGAATTTTCTCGCTGTGTTGAAGACTCATTGATGACCTTGGGCTGTTTTCTGCTCTTTGGTCAAGATGTTTTCTCTTTGACACATTCCTCATTTCCATTATCAATTTTATTACTAATAATAAATCAATCAATCAATCAATCAATACATCATGGATGAATAAGTTCATCACTTTTATAAACAGTTGTTAATAACAAATCATGAAAAGTGATAACGATATCCCAGAACATTTTGTTTCAAAAAACATAAATAAAATTGAAAAAAAATCAGGTATTAATAACCAATCAATCAATAAGTTCATCATTTCTATAAATGTTTGTAAATTTTTTTTGTGATATGTTGCAGATCAGCTTCTTAAACTGATTTAGCCATGAGTTATTTCCTCTTGGACATCTATTACATTTCCATAATAAAATTTCGTTTCAGAAGTACGCCTTAATATTATATAGTTTAACTATGAACATGACGAAAGATTTTATACCTTCGATAGACATTATATTATACACTGCTAAATACAGAAGGGCAATATTCTTGTTTAAGAAAGAAAATATCTCCAATTATTTCTCCTTATGAATGCTGTCATACATAAATGATTGAAACTGGACCAGATAAAAGGATTTACCTATTGAATGTATTCTCAGTATAATGGTCGCAGCAACAGATGTTTTACGATACAAAATTTAATGCTGCAGAAATTCTTATAGTTATAAAACGAATTAAGTGTTAACACTTTTTCTATGATTATAATAGAATTTCCCGTTCTTTATGAAAGCCTGGATTACAATAGTATTTCTAGTTCTCGACAGACAACTTTATCAATATCTCTCTTTATCTTCCTATCAGAAAGATCTTATTATATTAATGTAACCATGAACTTTGTTCTTTCCATTCTAATTATAAGTTTGTTAGTTTCAAATAATACATATCTTTTTATAAAAAAGTGTTTTGATTTTATTGATAACAACGTTTTAAGTGAAAGAATAAACTCAAATTCTCATGAGCAAGTTCAAGTAACGGAACCAGCATTGAATTGATATGATCAATAATAAGGAATGATAAATTACTTATAGGTTAGATAATACCTATATAGTATTACCTGACCAATTTAGAACATATTCACTCCCTCGAGTGACAAAACAAAATTTCTAAAGCACTTGCGTTTTTGCCTGTACTAATTTCGGTAAAATTTTTTATGGATAAATTTTTCAAAAGACATGTCATTTATTTACTCTCTGTTTATTTGTTTGTGTTCGATAAAAAAAAGTGATAAATATCTTTCATTAATTGTCCCGTGAGATAAATCAACCAAAACGTTCAAGAGTCCACTGAATCTTTATTATACCGGAACTAATTGTCCCTATAAACTACTTGAGGAGGTTCCATTAGTTTGTAAGGGTACATAGTTCCTCCAAAAAATGTTTATAGAGTAAATCGGTTTAAAGTCGGTTATATAGGTCTTCTTGTTATTTTTTTTTAGCTTTGTATCAATCTGATGAGTCAACCCCTTTTCAACTGATTTTTACAATAAGTTCTTACATACTAGTATTTAACAAAATTAATAGGTTAGCAATAACCGGTCCCGCTACGTGCGTACGTCGAGTTAGGTACGTATGTCATTTTATTGGAAATCTCTAATGTGACTTAAAATGACATCGGAATGACTTTTCTCCCGCAGGTAAGTGCGGCCAGCTCAGTGAGTTTTTGATAAAATGACAATGAGTTCATCAATACGTAACGTATATATCAGTTTATAAGTGTTCTTCTTCATCACTATAAACGTATAATAACAGTTTTTTCTATTTCTTTACGAATATAATTTTATTAAGCTAAATATGTTATAAAGTATGTCAGGTTGAGATTGTCTGGTATCGGTTGTGATATTCTGGAACAATGTTGAGATTTTCTGTCAAATAAATAATTGTCAATCAGATACGACCGTCAAAATTCGTGAACTCTCTGTATAGTGGTTGTCATTATAGCTTGTTTTTGTTTTGACATTAGTTTTGTATGATCGAGTCATGTAGATCTATTAATACAGACACTAAAGAGTAGTGTTTTTAGTCCGTATAAATTATTTTTTTAATTCAAACATATTTTAATTCAAAATCTGTTAAAAAAGAAACGGGAATACCGTAACGTTTCCGATTTTGGTCCTGTTAGGGATTTTAGTTGGGACGTCATTTTCAATGTAAACAAAGAAACGCTATCATCAGGTAACGTTTTTTTTTCAATTGTTATTGTGCTCCTTCCTATATTTTACTCAGACTGATAAATATTTACTCAAAGTCTCGCGACAAACGAGACCGGAAAAAAGAGATTTCTGCGCAAATGTGGGAAAATAAAAAAGTCTGAAAAAAAAAAGTTATCGATTTTGAGTTCATTAGTAGATTGTTTTTTTTTTTTTTTAACATTTTTCTACTGTAATTTGGGACTTCGTCCACATAATAGTTATACCTCACTGCTGCAAACAAAGTTAAATAATAAAGACAGAACAAAACTCAATAGATTTGAATCACTTTTTCGTTTGACCTTGCATCATTAAATATTCATTCAACACTTCATTTTCAACTTGAATGAATACTTCACTGTCATTTTCATGACATACTATCATGATTCTTTTCCTACCTCATTTACGGATACGCTCACATATAATAGATGCAGCTCAATAATAACAAATCAGACGATAAGAAAGCCTTTACTTCATCACATACTCTCCTGGAATAAGCTAATATTTACCAACGAGAATACCTTTAAGATTTATCCCATTGTGACGTGCCCTGTATGACTAATTAGACCGAGTCTCATGTGATTCGGTAATGAAATAACATTTGCGGATAATCCAGCCTTTTCCCGTCTTGGGTCTAAAATTAACGTGTCTGTAAAAACTTTCTTTGGAGGATATTTACAAATATGTTAAACTGGAATCCGCTTGTATTACGCTTCACTCAAAGTGTAGTAGTCAGCCAAGAACCAGCTTACAAATATGTAGGGAAAATGCTTAAAATTTGACTATTTACGAAGCGAGAAGGATGAAATCATCATGATTTTAAAAGAATTTGGCTGAAAACTTTAGAAAGCAGGTGAGATAAAAGGTATTTAACCTGAAAATTCAACCTGCAAGGTGTTTTCCTACTTAATTTCTGTTTTGAATCTGGCTTTTTTACGATTTTTCGTTATTCTGTATCAAGTATACTACGTTTACGCTTTCGATTTTTAAACTGAAAAGGCCGGAAGTTTTGAAAGTATACAATGTTCATTTGTACACGAACAGAAGGCTATGGAACGCTGTAGCTGCCTTATGTGAACATATGTCTCATTCGCAATCACACCACATCTTCTTTTTTATATTTATATACACATACTTTTTCTATGTATGCACATAGTTTACTTTATATGCACATAGTTTTCCTATATATGCACATAGTTTATTTTATATGCACATACTTTTTCTATATATGCACATAGTTTACTTTATATGCACATAGTTTTTCAATATGAGAATTTCCATTCATATGATACTTTACCGAAAGTGCAATAAAAAACGAGAAAGTGCAATTTAAAAAAATCAACGTTTCGAACATTTCGGATGAAGATTTAGATCCAACATATAGGAGCTAGTTGATAAATTTCCCTGTTGTGTCGAAAATATGATTAAACATCTTTACTGCAAAAGACAGCTATACCAGTATATTTATTCCCTCTTTTTGAATTGCCGCTTTATCTTAATTCATTACATATATCAATTAAATTCACAGTCATTTTACAAAAATATTTCATAACAATAGCTATAAAAAATTTTACTCATGCATTCGTATACCGGTATGGATGATTGATTGAATAATTGATTGGTTTTAATTTTAACGCCACTTACAGCACTATCGTGCTATTTCATGGCGGTTAGTTTTTATTGGTGGACAAAGCCGGAGTGCCTTGAGAGAATCACCAACCTTTGGTAGGAAAACTGACAATTCTAGTCAATTAGGATTGGAGTCGAGCGTACCTGCCACGTGCGAGATTCGAACTATCAACCTTAGTGTTGACAGGCTAGCGATACAGTAGTTCGATTACTTATACCACTTTGCCACCGAAACCCCCGGTACGAAGGAAAGGAGATATGGGATTAAACTCAACTCGGTACATTACATTTGCGCGCAGCTTTTTATTACGTTTTGGCGCATTTTTTACAGCTTCAAATAGACAGTAACCCGAAACATAAAATGTTTCGTAGGAAGCCGCTCATATATATGTTACAGTGAATTTGTAAAATCAGGGATTTTGTAATATCCCTGAAATTGTCAGGGATTTTATAAAATCACTGAAAATATTGCTAGGGATTCTGTAAAATCCCTGATTACAAGTTTAAAACTTGATATTAGAAATGTGTTTTTCTTAATAAAAATATATTTTACAAATTCACTATAAAATATACACCCCCCAGACTAAAGACATCGATTTGTAAACGGGGCCAAGGTACCGACCATTCATCTTTTTTGAAGGGGGAGGGCAAAGTTTGATTCCAAATTTTTGAAAAAGACATTATTTGTTTCAGAAGTGAATCAAACAAAATGGTTTCTTTCCATTGAAAATGTCTTTCCTATTTAGAGGCAATACTTTATTCTATATGATACACAAGTTTTATGTATATTAATATTTTGTAAATTTAGCCATGCTGATCATTTGAGGTGTTCAAGTTTCTATTCAGATATTACTTTTCTTAAGATATTAGTAAAAAAAAGACGCAAAAATGAACAAAAATCGGACATTGGAAGGGTAATAACTCCTGTAGTAGATCGGTCTGTAACATGAACAGGGGGGATAGGAGAAAATTAAGGTGGGAGCTTGAAAATTTTTGGAATGGAAAGGGGTATCAAATTAAAATTCAAGATATCAAATTTGAGGCCATACAATGGGTCGCCGTCGTCGTCGTCGTCCGGAGAGATTTTGTTTCCAGACAATATTTTGAGTATAAGTGAATGGATCTCTATTAAATTGTATCACAATTGTCCATACCAAAATAGGAAAGTTGGGATTGATTGTGGGGGTTATGGTCCTAACTGTTTTGGAATTAAGGGTTAAAAAAGGGGTCAAAATCAAGACTTTTTTAATACTTTATATAAATCTCTTTTTTTTACCAACTTCAATGTGGTTTAATTCAAAGTCTTGAATTCTTCGGGTTCTTTGATTTGCTGAATCTAACCGTGTATTTAGATTTTGGATTTTGAACACCGTTTTTAAAATGGTCCACATTGAGGTCCAAAATTAATTTTTTTTTTATTTAATCAACAATTGATTTATTGGGGTTCTTTGATACGCTGAATCTAACCGTGTGTTTAGATTGATTTTGGGCTCGATTTTCAAATAGGTCCACATTAAGGTCCAAGGGGTCCAAAACTAAATTAAGTTTGAATTTATCAAAAATTTGATGATTGGGGTTCTTTGACACGCCAGATAGTAATTACGTAAATTTGCACATCATATGATTATATTTGCACATCAAATACTGATTAAGTGCATTCATCAAATTAGCAATAATATTTGCATGTTTGAAATAAAGAATTGCTTAAATTTTGTTAACAAATTCCGAATCCCTCCTTCTTTGGAAGTATTAATAAAATGCTCCACAGGCGCAGCTTGATACGTCCACAGAGGTCGAAACCTGAACAGTTGGGGCAAATATGGACACAACATTCAACCTTGATACAGCTCTGAATTTGGATTGTGTTTAAATATTTGACACAGCGTAGGTTTTGACACAGAATGAATGTGGCGTAAGATTTGTGAAATTGGACGTTTACCTATTATGGTCCAATATCTAGAATCTAAATACATGGATTGATTTAGCATATCAAAGAATCCCAAGCATCAAATCTTTTCATAAATTCAAACTAAATCTAATTTTGGACCCTTTGGACCTTCATGTGGATGAATTTGAAAACCGGTGTTCAAAATCCAAAATCTAAATACACGGTTCGATTCAGCATATCAAAGAACCCAAAGAATTCAAGACTTTGAATTAAATCCCATTGAAAGTCAATAAATTAGCAATGTATACAAAGAATTAGAAAAGTATTGTTTTTACCCTATTTGGCCCTAAATCCAAAACGGTTAGGACCATAACCCCCAAAATCAATTCCAACCTTCCTTTTTATGTATGGCCCCTTGTGATACAATTTCATAGCGATCCATACTCTTATGCACATGTTATTGGCTGTACCAAGAAAAATGCTTGTTTTGGTCCCTAACTCCTAAACAGTTAAGACCATAACCCCCACAATCATCCCAAACTTTCTTTTTGTGGTATGGACTCATGTGGTACAATTTGATAGACCTCCATACACAAAATGTCTCCGGACAACGACAACCATTATACAGCCGCAAAATTTTGCGGTTGTATCAAGAATTAGATACCCCCTTTCCATTCCAGACATTTTCAAGGCCCCCCCCCCCCTTAATTTTCTCCTATCCCCCCTTTTCAGGTTACAAATGACCGCAGTCCCTTACAAGAGTTATTATCCTTCCAATGTCCGATTTTTGTACATTTTTTGTCTTTTTTTACTTATATCTTGAGAAAAGTAGTATCTAAATAGAAACTTGAACAACTCAAATGATCATCAAGGCTAAATTTATAAAAAAAATGAACATACTTGAAATTTGTGTATCTTATAGAAGAAAATGCCTCTAATTAGGAAAGACATTTTCATTGGAAAGACAATATTTTGTTTTCTTCTCTTCTGAAACAAGTAATGTCTTCCAGTAATGGTTATTATCTTAAACGCAATGAAATAAAACGTATAATTTTGGCTGTAGTACTGGACAAGATAAAGCTTTATTCGTGCCAAATATTTCCTTATTTGAAACAAAGATAAATTCTGCATATTTTAAAAAAATTGACATACCACATGGCACTCATACCACATCTCCTTATATCTATAATCACAAACTTTAACAATGACCAAAAACAACAATTTAAACTTTCTGGAAGTCAAAATTAGCGTAAAAATAATATTCGATGGTATTGAAGTACAAATATCATGGCAATGTTAAAATTTCATAGATTTATAGTTATGTTTAAATTCTAATACTGTGTTTTTTTTAGTTGCGCTAGGATGAGCATTCCAAACTTTTGATCCGCTGTACAAGAAACTAGACATATACAACTCTGTATTTTGCTTTGGAATGATAAAATTACCAGATAATGAAAATCTCGTTTTGTATGTTTGGTTTGCAGAAACTAATGCAATAAGACTCGACAAATTTTCTGGAGCTAAACCATTTTATATACATTTACAGGTCCTAAAACGGACCCATGAGGTACACCCTTTTTTTTTGTAGCGAAATATATGAATTTAATTTTTGAAGAAGCAGTTCATGATTGAGAAGATACGAGGCTTTTGATTGACACTGCCACCATCATTAAAGGCTTTTAGCCATTTATCCAATAAAACTGTTAACGCAGTCTGACAAGAATCATTATGGTTTGCGCAAAATGCTGACTTGCATACGATACAATACGTTGTACTTATTAAGATAATTCACCAATTGTGTCTTCACATGTCTCTTAAGGATTTTTAGAAATTAGTTGTAAAATCCCTTTTGGACTGTTATTTAACACATCATGTTTTGAACCTTTGTTCTTATTAATTGGTATGTCTTTAGCTAGTTTAAATGAAGATTGAAAAAAACAATTTTTTTTAATACTTAAGTAATTAGTTAAAAATGTGACAAATTGGAAGTGAAATATGATCATGAGCACTGTCTGTATCACTATGCTCAGATTTTCATAAAATTGCATACCACGGCTTTGTCAAATACGATAGCCTGGCCTTAATAACTTTGACTCGGACATATCATCGACGTCATAATGAGTGAACCAACGTTGATAAGTTTGACCCGAACTTATCACGTCATTTTCCGGGTTACTGGTGAACGAAGAAAATCACTTGTTTCTATAATAAAAATGCACAAATACAATCCGATAAATAGATTATAAGATTTTCTTCGTATTAATATTGTAAGATCAGCTGCTCGACACATTATATTAGTAAAACCTTGTTGAACTTAGTAAAACCTTGTTGAACTTAGTAAAACCTTGTTGAACTCGTTCGCTGCGCTCACTCGACAAAAAACTTCCTATTGTGACTCGCTGCTATATTTTACAATATCAATATGCAGACAACCAGCTAATCGTTACGTATCATCATAATAATGACAAAGTATCAGTATATAATTAAAAAGTATCAACATTCATATTATAGATAATGCATATTTTAATATATCTATATTTCCAATCGGCTGTAGGAAGACATACTTGGGGAGGCCTGCTATAAATGCTATAAATGATTCCGACAACAAAGATGGGCTTGTTATACAACATTGTGTAGATAAATCAATTTAGATTTAAGGCATAACAAGTTTTAGTTGGGTAGACAACCGAGAAATTGAAATATAACGGAAGTTCGCGACTAGGTGACAGACATTTTAAAAAAAATGCGGGTTAAGTACCTTGTGTTATATTAAGGTATATAGGATTTTTTTTCATAGACAAGTGCCTGTGCTTCTACATAAAAATAAATGAGGTAAAAGCATGTATCTTAATATATACTACTCAAACAAAAGTTGAGCAACACAACTTCTGACTGAAAATAAAATAAAATCTCGATTATCGTTCAAGTTTGTGTTTTCTTTATCTTCAATTATTTGTTTGCTCAAAAGTACTACAGTTATATTGTCCAAATTCAGACAGCTACACTGTTCGCAAACTTTCAGGGAAGAGGCTAAACTTGAAAGTTACATTTTTTGCACATGATCTAGTTAAGAAATGCATACAACGCACAAAATTGGCAAAGTGTTGAATCTGATGGCATTACCGATTGCATGTGAACAGAAACTTACAATTCCCTCGCAAAAAAATAATGAAAAAAAAAATGAGAGGGGCACTTTTTTATTCCCCCATTCGTATTATTATTTTCTAGTATTCTTCTTTAATCAATTCAACAACCCTAACAACAGGAATGCCAAATTTAAGTGTTGTAAAACTTTCTTTGAATATATATCTTTATCTTTATTACCAAAGTCTATATTAACTATAGGTACACATTTGAATTACATCAACATCAATACTACATACAATACATACATAAACACAAACTATGTGACAGAATAGCAGAAGGTGTTGTAATAATACATAAAAACTATTTTAACATTTCGGTTCTAAGCTTAAAAGATCTACATATAAATTTACCTTAATTACATAGATCTTTTACATTGTTTTGTACTCATTAGTTTAATAAATTTGTACATCGGTGTTTTTTTCCAATAATATGGCTTAATATAAAATGTTCGAAAACCTTGAAAAATGGACATTTGAGGATGAAATGAAACTCATCCTCTACATCATTTTTACAAAAAGTACATATTCTATTATTTCTTGTCATACCATAAAATCTTCCATTTTCTATAGCTAAGTTGTGGCTACTTAATCTTATTTTCGTTATACATGTTTTGTAAACATTATGAATTGGTTTGCATAAATAAAATTGCAGACAAAAATTATCTAACATATATTTGTACTTGGAACATTTTGGAGAAGTATGCAACTGAGCATCAAGTTCTTGTTTTAGACAATCATACAAACGTTGCTTTATGACAGCAAAATATACATCAGGCAAGTCTGAAATAAGGTTTTGGATATACCATACATCACCTAAACCAATAACAAACAGTTCATTCTTTATAAAATACAACCAGTTACACTTATTATTTGAACATCTCTCTAATTCGCAATACAGGTAATTATAACAGATTTTCAATATACAGTTTGAAGTATTTAGCAATTTAAACCAATATTTGAAAATCTTGCATTTTCTTGTGAAAATAGTATATATCAATTATCTGATCTTTCAGTGCTAGAGTTTATTTCAAACAAAATAAACGACCAGGTTTACGATTGAATTTCTTTTTTTCTTTAAAGTCATTTGAAACCTCAAATTTAAAAAAAAAGTTGAATATGTTCTATATTCTTGAATGGCTAAGTTTTACTCTAAAAGAAGTGAACGTGATCTTTTTATGAAAGAAAACCCTTTTATTATCAAAATCTTCATAAATGTACCGATATTGAATTATTGACTTCCCAGACACTAATTCGCCGATATTTTCCCGTATGCAATGACGTTAACTACAAGACCTCTCGTTATAACTTCGGCCACCGCACAGTGCAAGTGCGAGGGGAAAACCGTGATGAAAGAATGTAAATAAACGTGTTCTGGAAGGTAAATAGCAATAACAGATTCTTAAAAAACAAATTTAATACAAATTTAATCAAATCATTGAACTATTGTAAGGAAAAGCTTTATTAACAAATGGGAACACATGGAAAATATAAAATAAAAAACCGAATATCATGGCTCTTTCAATTCACTTATTTTTCACGTTTTGTCGTGCTCTGTTTTTATTGTTTATCAATGTCACGATCCGGTAAACGTCGGCAAAATACTCGAAAGTAAATTAGCTTGAGATCAACAACCACTGAATTAAATATTATTTATAGATAATACGTTATAGATTCGTTATAGATTCGTAATAAATATGAAAAAAAAAAAGTGCATACAAGCCTTAGTTTAGTATATATGCATGCATTGGTTCAATAATTTCGATAACATTAAAATTTTAAGAAACTCTTTTAATATGACTTTAATGAATTTTCTATGTTCAGTGGTAAATCATTGATGTATAAAATAAATATTAGAGGGCCAAGGATAGAGCCTTGTGGTACACCAGTTTTTTTTATATATTTCGTATCAGACATTATGTTATTGGCCTTAATTTGTTGAATACGTTCAAACAAGTATGACTTAAACCAGTCTAGTGTACAGTTTTGAACGTTATAATATTCAAGTTTTTTCAAATAAATTATATGATGCATGTGTATATGTGTCAAGGATGTCAATTCGCTGTAAAAATAGGGAACATGCACGCAATAAAGTCTTATAAAAATAAGAAGATGTGGTATTATTGCCAATGAGACAATTCTTCAACAGGGACCAAATGACGTAGAAGGAAAACAACTATAGATCACCGTATGGCTTTCAAAAATGAGTAAAACTCATACCGCATAGCAAGCTATAAAAGGCCTTGAAATAACATGTAAAACAATTTAAACTAGAAAACTTACGGCCTGATTTATGTACAAAAAATAAACGAAAAACAAGTATGATATACAGCAACAAACGACAACCACAATAACAGGCTCCTGCATTAGGACAGCCACATGTGAGGCACATACAGAATGTTGCGGGGTTAAGCATGTTTGTGGGCGCACCAACCCTCCCCTAACCTTGGACAGTGATGTTACAGCACAACATAACAAACACAATATTAAAGTCTAATACTAGTCTGACAGGAATTGTTAATCCCGCAATACTAGAAATAGTTAACAAAAAGTAAAATAACAAAAATACTCCGAGGAAAATTCTAAACGGAAAGTCCCCAAGCAAATGGCAAAATCAAAAGCTCAAACACATCAAACGAATGGATAAAATCTGTCATATTCATGACTTGGTACAGGACTTTCTTATGTAGAAAATGGTGGATTAAACCTGGTTTTATAGCTAGCTAAACCTCTCACTTGTATGACAATCGCATACAATTCCATTATATTGACAACGATGTGTGAACAAAACAAACAGACATAATAGGTAAAAATATCAAAAATAGGGGTACAGCAGTCAACATTGTGTTATAATCCCAATCACTATAAAAACAAACAAATATGTCAACAAAGAAAAACAAAAAGGCATATAGACAAATCACATTCGCGCTATATCAGTCAGGATTCAACTTCTTCACAAATATCTCCCCATTATGCCATCTATTTTTTTCATCGTGAAAATGTCCCAGGCTAGAGGAAGAAATGAGCCCTCACAAACATGATTAACTTTTCCATATTCTTTATGTTCACAACTGTTTTTAATTATTGTTTTAGAATTAAATCAACTGTGATTCATAACAATACAGGAACAAGTCTGCTAATAAAGGGGCGTAAATGGTGCCAACAGAGCAACCTGCAAGCGATGAATATTGCCAAAACGTTCAAGCTATCAAGGAGAACATTTATCATCCCAGTTTCAGTAAGTTTATGTAGCATCGTTCTCTTTTCTTTTAATTACAGAAGAATGCTTCATACAAGTTGCAGTAAATAACTTTGCAACCAGATTTCCGCGAAGGATGATCGTTTCACATTTTGTAAAACTGGGGGTACAAATAGCTTACTAAAGGGTATGGGGTTTCCTATTTTTTAAGGTGGCCTGTAGTTTACATCCTTTTCGCTTAGGTGTATAGTTGTCTTATTTGCAATCATACCACATATCCTTATCTTTAAACATGAAAATTATTGATAACCGTCCCTTTATGAAAGTTAGATTTTTACAAAAAAAAAAAAAAAAAATAATAATAATGTTTTTTGCTGAAAATTAATGCAAAATATTGAAAAACATATTTTCCTGTGGAAAACATATTTTCCTTAGAAAACCATTTTCTTTTGAATAACATCGAATTAAAATGGATGAAGTGACATATGTTGATAAAACTATTTTCCATCACTCGTACATAAAAGAATTTTAATTAACACTGTGAGCTTTTCAAACGGTATAATTCAATTTATATTTTGGGAAGAAGACAAATTTCCATAAACGGGATTGGATAGTCAACAACAACATAAGATTCAAAAGTCAGAATAAAAGAATAACCAATCATATAACGTTATATATATTATAGTCTTATGTTGCCACGTGCAGTTGGTGTCTGAATATATATTAAGATTTATATTACGAGTGGCCATTTCTACCTGCTCCTTGATCAAAGTGTTTGAATATTCATTAACTGAAGGTAAGAAAGTTTACACCAACACAACTAATTATACTCATTGTTTGTAATTTGTTCAGTGATTTATATCATACTATACACGGTTTATTAGTTTTGTTTTATAATATTGAAAAGCAGAAGCTTTCGATATTTCTGAAAAGTATTTTGTTAACGTTTAAAAATATCAGTGGCAAGTAATAAATAAATATATATAATATAGGTTGGACGTAGCTTTATTATACATTACAAAGCCAATACAAATTTGTATTTTTTGTATGATCTTTATGAACCATGACATTTTCCATAGCCTAAGGATTCTTGTTTTAACTGATATATATATACTTATTTTAGATTAAGTGAACGCTCTAGCTTCCGACAGCTACCGGTAAGGTTTCTAAATCATTTATATTGATGCAGACTTAGATGTTATTCATTAATAAATTTTCATGCTGTGTATACATAATTTTCTTCGTTTTAGTCGAAACAATCTCCTGGCCTTTTCAGCTTGTTGATCTTAAAAGGTTTGACTTTTGTCCGCATTCATCATACATAGATTGTGGAAGATATAAAGGATGATAACTTCTTCATTATTTTCACACAACTTAGCTGTCAGGTACTGTGATTACTCTCATATATCTACTCTGTGTCTTTTTTGTTGTTATGGATGTATAAATACCGCTACGTCCGGTCTGTGGTTTGTTAGATGTTTTTCTGCTTTGTATCAATCTGATGAGAAAAGTTTTGTATAGTTCAAACCTAGATCAGTTTTGGACATTTCTAGTTCTAGTCTTGAACATATTCTGACAGTTTTACTCTTATATAGTTATGGACAGTTTAACTATAGTATAGTTATTGGCAGTATATATTTGAAAAAAACATTAAGACATAATACAGTTGTTAAATATGTCATGCAAACTTTGTAAGGGAGTACCTATTATCTAAATGCAAGTTATTAACTTTATTCTTTTTCATTTAATGTCTTAGACAATATTTGATGCTGTAGATTTTAAAAGAGACATTAAGCGCCAATTTTCCCTGAATTTATTTTACTCAGTACAATACAAAAATACTTGTCATATTAAATGTTATTCAGATGAAAATTACATAGTTATACTGTCTGTAGAATTTTTCTTTCGATTAGAAATAGTTTTCTTTTTTGAGCCATTTCACCCATTTCTATTTTGGTTACTTGTTGAGAAATGTGACAATTTTTTGTAGGTATACATTATACAATTGTATAAAACATAATCGGAACAGAAAGTGAACAAGGTATTGTTCTGGAATGATGCTGGGTACAATCATGACTTAGACAAGTCATTGTTCTGGAATGATGCTGGGTACAATCAATGACTTTAGACAAGGTATTGTTCTGGAATGATACTGGGTATAATAATGACTTAGACTAGGCATTGTTCTGGAATGATGCTGGGTACAATCATGAATTTAGACAAGGTATTGTTCTGGAATGATGCTGGGTACAATCATGACTTTAGACAAGGTATTGTTTTGGAATGATGCTGGGTACAATCATGACTTAGACAAGGCATTGTTCTGGAATGATGCTGGGTACAATCATGACTTTAGACAAGGTATTGTTCTGGAATGATGCTGGGTATAATAATGACTTAGACAAGGCATTGTTCTGGAATGATGCTGGGTACAATCATGACTTAGACAAGGAATTGTTCTGGAATGATGCTGGGTACAATTATGAATTTAGACAAGGTATTGTTCTGGAATGATGCTGGGTACAATCATGACTTTAGACAAGGCATTGTTTTGGAAAGATGCTGGGTACAATCGTGACTTTAGACAAGGCATTGTTCTGGAATGATGCTGGGTACAATCATGACTTTAGACATGGTATTGTTCTGGAATGATGCTGGGTACAATAATGGCTAAGATAAGGTATTGTTCTGGAATTATGCTGGGTATAATAATGACTTGAGACAAGGTATTGTTCTGGAATGATGCTGGGTATAATAATGACTTGAGAGGCATGGTTCTAAAATGACGGATATCTATTTATACTGTTATACTTAGTAGGTACAACATAATTATGTATAATAATCCAGTTTTCAGAAACTGAATTGAGTTGATACATCAATTTCATTTCATAGTCATATACGTTCATATAATATACAGTTGATGGAATAAAGTAATCCTTTGTAAGTGACAATGTACAAAAAGAAATCAGAATGTTCATATGAGCTCAACTACAAGATGTTTTTTATATTTTGTAATTACTACTCCTTTTACCCCCAAAATACAGAAGATTTCCCTGTTGTGATCTCGTCGAGAAGAAATTCGGGCTGATCATGTACTGCTCAACTTGTTCGTACCCATTTTGTGATTTTTTTTCTTAGTATTCGTACAAAGAATAAAGATAAATATTTTTGTTAGAACTCTGTCTTTTTTTCCATCGTGATGTATGAGGATGCGCCCAAAAATAAGTTAATATCAACTGATAAATTAAAGGGTCTTTTTAAATATCAGGCTAACATTTAACTTAGTAGATATATCATTAGCTTTCTCAGATTTCTTAAGTAAAAATACACACAGAAGTCCCCCTATTCATCCAAAAATGCGTTTAACAGTTTTCAAATTTTTATAGCAATACATTCATGTTAGTAAAGCTATATAATCAAATTAAGGCCCGACACACTTTCTCATACAACGAACACATATTCACTCATACCTAGTAGTTCAAAATTAGACGTCAAGCTCATGTCTACATACTGAAAAAAAGTGCCCACAAACCTTTTTAAAACTCGGCTCATTGTTAATGTGCCTGTTCAAAGTCAGGGGCTTGCAATTCAGTGTTTGTTCTAGTTGCTTTTTATCATTTTTGATTTTCGATAATTGTTTTTAACATTAATCAGGCCGTTGGTTGCCTCTTTTGAATAGCTTCATTGTTTGTCATGTCAGTGTCTTTAATAGCTTACTTGACGTTATGTGTTTTGCTCATTGGTGAAGATCGTACGATGGCCCATTATTCTCTGGTCCCTGGCGGATAGTTGTCTCAGCAATTAAACTACATCTCCTTATTTTAAATACCTCATCATGAGGTCTTCATTCAGTGTGAAACATCAAGTCTAACGTTACATCTGTATGAACTGTTTGATGAAGTTTTATAGATTTTGAGCAAAGATGAAATCTTCATGTCTTGTTTAAATATATATGTACTTTTAAGGCTTAAAAATATTATTTTTATTAACAGTTTTCTATTATTATTCTCTCTTTTATTTCAGCTGTTTGCATTCCTTACCTCTTCGACCATTGCAAAGAAATTTACACTGTCGAGAAGCTTTATCACCAATCGCCTTATTGAACAAAGGAGATAATAAACAACAAGGAAATCCTTAAGATGATCAAAACTGATCATATGGTCGGTCTTAGTCACTGTCTTTGCATACCATGTTTTTGTAAAAATAGTGAGAAAAGAAAAACGAACCAAACTGTCGATCAATCAGGTTAAAAACTTTCAGTTAACGTGTTGCTGAGAAGTAGAGGGTGACCTTAATTACCATCAAGACAGGTATACGGTAAGCGTTGTTATTTAGCGGCAGTTGAATTTTATTTTCAGATTGATTTTTTTAATGGAAACGGAGATGACAGTTTCTGAAGGGGAAGATGGTTTCGGAGAAAAGGAAGAAAAGATCACAGATTACCATTGTATTCACAGAGGGTAAGTACTTGTATTTCCTTATAATTCTTATATTTCAGCTTTTCCCGTTCACCATGTAACGAATTATAGGTCAACCCAAAATTCACAGATGTTGAGTAGTATTCCGATATTCTAATGGAAGCTGATGTTCGGAAAGTCATTAGTGCTTCCAACTCATGAGAGGAAAATGCTGAAGCAATCTTTTAACAAAAGTACAGCCGAATAATGTTGCATATGAGGTAAGTTTTTATAATAATCTTTATCAACTCTTTTATTGAAGGTCGTTATATATATTACGGTGGAAATTGCTAATGCACTTGTTTAGAAAATAAGAGACATCAAGCTGGACAACAACAACAACAAAAAAACAGCTGTGTAAAGTGTTTTCTACAATCAGAAGTGTATTCTACAGTGGGAAGTGCATTCTACAGTGGGAAGTGTATTCTACAATTGAATCGAGCGACACACAATAATTTGTAAGCAGACATTCGATACGTATGTATTACAAAGTCCATTATGCAATGTAAGTATGAGTAAATTCTTAATTGCTGCTCTAAAGTAATTTCATGTCCTTTCATTTAAATTTGATTAAAGCTGCTTGGATAGTAAGTATATTTATATTGCTGCCGATGACCAGTAAGTATAGTATTTAACACACATATCATGGAACTAATGTTATTAATGGGAATTAATTTAGAAACATGTTGTCCAGAGCCTCACAAAATAAATATCATATACAGCATGTTTCTTATGTTAATATTCCATTTTGTTTTGTTTACTTTTAATTACATGTTTTTATTCTTGTATTTTTATTCTAAATGGAAACAAAAGCAGCAAACATATTTTCCAGAGCCTCATACTTAAATCAATAAACCAAAAAAATAACACATGTTTGCTAAATATTTGTTTCCATCAAAGACGAAAATACACATACTACTTAATAATTTATGTTGTTGTTTGAGAAATATTTTACGTTATAAACAATGTAAAAAAAAAATAGAGCACTAAACACAGAACATGAAGTCCATAACGGTTTCTGTTATTTCTTTTATTTTAGAAAATGTGGTCATAGCTAACCCATCTGAACCGCCACCACCAGGTAACTATATAGCTTATTATAAAACAGGTCAATGCAAACTAATTGTTAAAGAGATTAACTATTGTATAAAGACAAGGAAGAACATTCTACGGTATGTCAAGTGTCCGGCTGAGATGGTGATATTACATGATATCAGATCGATTTACTGCTACATGTTTTCGCAAGTATAATAGTTTTATTTTCATGAGTGTTCATCTTAGGCCGAATACTTTACAGGTTTTGAGCACAAACGACGCACAACTTCCTTGTATTTTATCTAAACGCAGTGCTTTAAATATTCTGTGCAATATTAAAATATATTAGCAGTCAATGTATCCTTTATAAAACAGTCCTCAGAACCGAGTGCTACAGTAAATAGTATTTTATGTTTGATATATGTGGCGAACCCTGGAATTTTGAAAATAAGGATGAATAAACTAAGGAATAGAAGTAAAGAAGGAGAAAAATGCAATATAAAAAGAAATATTCAACTAAGATATGCATTGAGCCAGTCCCCAATATATACTAATCAATGAAATGAATAATTCAAATGCTTTATTCCGATGAAAAGGAAGCTATGATGGTGATTATTTGCTATGTGACGAAGTATAAAAAAGGCTTGATAAGACTCCTCTTCACAGCTGTAGTACTTGAACATTGTTCTTGTTTTCCAATTCTAGAACAGTAAAACAAATTGCCATCAAGACAAACAGTTAATGAAATATTAAAAAAAACACATATACTGGCCAAACATACTATTTCTACGTACGTCTCAATCCAACAATTCTGTTCTACCTTAAAGATTGTTTACATCAAGCATACTTACTGTATAAAATACATATCAATACACCAACATGAAGTTTGTTCACATTGTTAAATTTACATCAACATCGACATACGTGTGCTTGGATCAATACAACACATTTTAGTGGAGTGACTTTAACCATAAAATTAAATTTTTAATGCACCCACCTAACACACGGCTAAATTATATATCATTCGAAAGCTACTCATCTGTACTATCCGTTTTGCCCGGTCGTAAAAAAATCGTACGGTGCAATTTCTGTCAAATCAAGATCAAAGGTCAAGGACGAATAAGTGCATATTTTCCAAGATGTCAGCTTGATTGCATATTATGACTTCCATATAATAAATTCACGTATGCAAACAATTCAAACTTTTAGCAGAGAGATTAACAGTCATTAATCAAACGCCTTTTTAAATATTTAAAGCGTGTTTTTGATAGACAGCACATGTTTCCTGAAATTCGAGTAAAAGTTACCAAAATGAGTGAAAACCCATTTTTTCTTTCTGATGCAACTGCTTATCGCTTAAAACTAAGTAAAACTCTGCAATAACTATTAAAGAAGTTTTTGACATCATCAATTTCCTATAATCATGCTTACTTCTAATCCAACAGCAAATCATAACAACTCACACGGTTGCCGAAAATACCGCCATCTGCGGAATCACAGTTTTTAAGCTATTCTTCCTTTTTAAACATTGTATGTGGTCAATATAAGATTTAATAAACAAATTCTTAAGAATCTGAAAAATCTAAAGTAAAAAAAAATATGTGTGAGCATCATACTATTGCTTGAAATAAAGGGGGCGAAACTGTGAGATTGTAATCTGCATTGTAACTACCAGACTGAAATAAACATGTTTCGACTTTTCTAATTGTTTGATTTGTAGTTTCATTATAAACATTGACGTCGTGAAAAGACCTTTTATTTATATAATGCGAACCATAAAAAAGAAATTGAAAATATGGACAAAATAAATTGATGAAAATTCATTAACCAAAAAAAAAAAACACATTATAAAACTTGACTTCTTGATTGCTGAAATTGCGTTGTTCATTGTTTAAATGCATAAATTCATCAAAAAAGAATAATTTTGAAGAAAATATACCATAAATACGCAACGATTCTAGTTACAACTAGACTTCCTGAATAGCTTGAATGACTTGTTCTTTTTTTATACGAGGCTGACTTCATGCAAGAGCTTCTTATGACGATTGAAAAGAAGCTACCATTATCTTGAAACTTCAATTTCCACTATATAGATGATGTCCTCTCACTGAATAGTGCTAAGTTTGTGACAATGTTGAACGCGTATTCCATTGAAATTGAAAATAAAAGACTCAACAGATACAGTTAACTCTATCACATATCTTGAAATCGACAACGAGGGGCGGTTGAGAACAAATTTTAGGACAAAAGAGATGAGTTCAGCTACGCAACTGTAAACTTTTTATTTCTATGTAGCAACATTACAGCAAAGCCTGCATATCTATATTACTAAAGATAAGAGTCCGATTTCATTGAGCTGCAACACCTCTAAAACTATAAAAAGTCAGAAATATTTTTGGTATGACGTATAAATGTAGTGTTTTTTATTTCCTAAATTTGTCTTTGCATGCTCAGTCGACGTACTGCTCGCAAAATTTTTAAAACTCTTTGTTTCAACACTTGCACAACTGTTACGCGATTTCGCGGGGCCTTCTTGAGGAGTATATATCTCCAAGTTGATAAAATATTCCAGAGCATGCATTTACTTTCACGATTTCCTTGATAGTGGGTTACTGCTCACAATGGAGCTATTAAATAAAGGCAACTATAGTATACCCCTATTCAATAGTTATAATTCGATTTAACTGAAACAAATCCGGGTCACAAACCATAACCGAGAGAAACGCATCAACAACTGAATAATAGAAACCTGAACTGCTATAAAAACAAACGCCAACTTACATAGAAACAGACTATTTGATAACAACTGCCATATGCCTGACTTGGTACAGGACATTTAAAGAAAAATGGTGGTTTGAACATGGTTTTAAACCAGAGTTCAAATGCAAAGTTGAAAACATCCCTTCGAAATTTTTATGGACCCAACTACAAGTTGGTTGACAGTTATGCAATATCTGATTCGCCAGATGACGACGGATCAGTTCCAATCAACGTAACCAAAATACCGTCATCTCTGCCTTGAATGTCACTTATCGAATAAGGCTTATCACCGAGGAAGGAATTACATGAGCCACAAGACGTGTGTCACATGTGGAACAGGATCCGGTTACCCTTTGAAGCCCTGATTTCACCCCAAATATTTTTGGGGGTTTGCGTTACTCGGTCTGTAATTTTATATGTTTATTACTGCAACTTAATGTCTTGAAAGTAACATGATACCAAAGGGACAATCAATCTCAAACTATGAATCAAAGGAGCTTAAATAAAACCATGAACAATATAAAATTAAAGTCGAAGAGACGAACAACAGTTCACAAAACACAGCACAGCATGAAAACAGTCACTGCCTAAAACAGAGACTGTTCTTATGAGGTCTAGAAGGGTATTCAACCTTTTTATCTTTTAATAACACAACTGCTTATAATGTTTTACATACACAATGCCCTGCATTTGTATTTTAAAAGCATATGTTGAAAACACTCAAAACATCTTTCATTCGAATAGTTAAAGAGATTAAACTCCTAAACACATTTAACATGTCTAACACGTTATTAAACTAAATAAAAAGCAGCAGCATTATATTTAGTTCGTTTACATCCCGCTTAAGACAACCAAGTGATAACGATGGTTACTTATTTCAATTTTACATACGATTTAGTCGCAAAGTTACAAAAGGTAAATAAGTTTGACACTGAAAAACCCCCCATATTTTTACCTCAATTAACTCGTATATTTCTTTTCGAACTTTAAATACCCCTTCTTTTATTATTGAAAATCATTCTCCTCCCTGATATTGACAATTCGCGATGTGCTATCTTAACATAGAATAACAAAATCATCGCTATTTGCAGATGGCAGATTTTTGGGCAACTGCAAACACTTCAATAGAAGGCTGTTCTATGAACAATAACTAATAATAGCATCTTAAAATTATACAACAAATATTCCTTGACCTAAAAAATATACATTTATCTTTTTTTTAAGCATACAAATATCGATCCCCCAAGATATATTTTGCTTTTGAAACAATTTTTTGATTTTTTTTAGGATTTGTTATAAATTTCAAATTTCGGGAAATATTGCGCAACTAACCTTTTAATTTTTGTTTGATTTTGAAATAGTGTATCATGTCATATAAAGTTTCAATGATCTTTTGGAAAATTTTATGGTACAACAACTAGAAAATGGCTTTTTGTTCAATAATTTCAAAAATTTGAATGTTTATTCATGACCTTTGACCTTGATTTAGCAGAAAATGCACCGTACGATTTTTTTACGACCGGGCAAAACAGAAAGTACAGATAATAAGCTTTCGAATGATATATAATAAAGCCGTGTGTTAGGTGGGTGCATTAAAGTCGTTAACTAAGCGTCTTTTTGAAATATGTCACTCGCCTATTTATCTGGGCGCTGACACGTTGGATCGTTCCAACTTGTTTTATATGGGTTTGGACATGTTGGATCGTTCAAACTTGTTTATATGGGTTTGGACATGTTGGATCGATCCAAACATACTTAAAGCAGTGTGGGTTGAATACAGTGGACGTGCATAATGTGAACTGTCTATACTTAGGCGCAGACATGTTTAATCTGTCCAAGTGTAGGTATGCCGGTGTCCATATAACTTGTAAGATGTGGAAAACAGCATTATGTATAAATGAAAGATGCTTTCGTTACGAAATGTAGATATTTATACAACAATATCAAAACGGTTTAATGCATGAGTTCGTGCGTTGAAAAGTACGTTATTTGAACCTGTACCGTGTTTTTAAACGTAAATGCACTTTCATATATCATTTCAAGTCGGTAATAAAAAAATGATTTTATTCTCAAAATGTCCATCATAATGTTATAGATTTTATTTGTAAAGTGTGTATATATCTTAGGATTTATAGATTCCATGTTTGCCTTTCTTTTAAGATATGCATTGATATTTTTTTAATTTGGCTTTATTCTATATTTCGAAATAAGAGCACTGTGAGGTTGAAATAAACTGTTTTGAAAAAAGGTCTGTTTTTTTACATTCTTGATCATACTTACTCGAAAAAACATCGTGGCACTCGAAAAACTTCCCCGATCAAATCACTCGAAGAAACCCGATCAAATTACCCAAAAAACCCACGATGTCAGCCAGACACTATACCTACTGTGGTGATCTGCGCATGTAAACTGTTACACATCTAATACATAATATTACAATTTCCATACCTTTAAAAGTTTTTTGAAAATGATAACTGGATATCGATATGAAAGTTATAGGGGATCACCGAATTCGTTTTTGATGTATGAATCAAAAAGGGGTCTCTGCAATGTCTTAAACCGTCGACAAATAAGATTTCTAGTCATGAATATGACGTCACGATTATTTTGTTTTTTTGGTGCCTCTTTCAAGCTGTACAGAAGATTCAACTTTTGATACTCAAAAAACGAATTCGGTGACCCCCTATAAGTTTATATCAATAAAACGGAAATATGTCATATATTAAGTGATTGATAGCATATACCCTTGTAGTAGATCTCTAAACAATGGATTCCATTTACTGTGTGCAGTACCAATTTAAATATCTATTTTTGTTTGTATTTAGATAACTGTGTAATAAATTTAGAAACTGTTTACACAGGCCACATACTTCCAATTTGAGTTAAAATGAATTGTGTGGTAAATCGAATGTTTAAAAAAGATCCATTTAAATTGCAGCAATATATTTGTTGTCGTCCAGAGCTTATCAAGAGTGTTATATTATCTTTAAAAGTACCGTTTTTGCAACGAAAACCAGAAATTAATGCAAAAAAAAAAAAAAAAAACCAGAAATAATGCAAAATGCAGAAAATGAGATGTTTTACTAAATATTCCATTATTTAAGCATGCGCAGTTCTTTCGTAATTGTTGGAAACACAAATTACAGACTTGTACTTCTATAATTTCCATTATCAAGAGATTTTTTCTCTTCAAGTAGTAGGGATATCTGGGCAGTATTAAGATTATACAGAAACACCGAACTTTCAATACTTGGCAACCAAAACCAGAAATTAATGCCAAATGCAGAAAATGAGATGTTTTACTAAAAATTCCATTATTTAACCATGCGCAGCTCTTTCATAATTGTTGGAAACACAAGGTAACACACTTGCACGTCTCAAATTTCCATTATCAAGAGATTTTTTTTCATTTTAAGTAGTAGGGTATCTGGGCAGTTTTAAGATTATACGGAAACACCGAACTTTCAATACTTGATTTGTTAACTTAAATTTTAATAGAATATGATATTACTTGTTTTGTCATTTGTATCATATTTTAAACGTTGCAACCAATTTTTGATAATAATTGCTTGTACACATACTAATTTAAATTTATCTCATGAATCAAATTCAATAAACATAATTTATTTAGAACATACTACTAAAATGAACTCGGTTCTCTGTCTAATATCATTTTAACTTGAAACTTATGAAACTTCAATTTTATATTGTAACTACCAGATCTATGCCAATTCGGATAATGTCAGCATTTGTGAAAAAAAACAACTTTTGATTACGTAATTATTTGAATATAATCATATGATATTTTAAGGAATGTGTGATAAAGCACTTGGAATGAGTGATGATAGTATTGATGGAACCGTGTCTTACTCGTCCTTTACCATAAACAGTGGCAAGGGAGGTCTTGAAAATCCATGGCTGCCCGAGTCTGACAAGTTTATTGGATCATTTATCCAAGTTGATTTTCAACGAGTTGGCTTCTTCACAAAAATTGAAATAAAAGGTGGAATGATTAATGAAAGAACAGGATATGTAAAAGAAGTTAGAGTAGAAATCCTCAAAGAAAAAAATAATAAAGATAGCTGGAAGGAGATCGGCGTAAGTATTCTAATTTCCCAACCTTCCACATGAAAACAATTAAATTCAAAATTAATTTTCACAAATACAGCTTCATTTAAAATTAAAATGGATTCTTATAATGTTGAAAACTTAAGGAGGTAATAAGGTGAGGTTTAAGAATTTTCGTGAAATGTTCGGACTTCTTGGTTGTTTTCCTACGATACATGGTAAAAATATTTTGCCCCATAACTCCCATTTTTCTTTTCAAATAAGACTTCAATAGCTCATAAAAGGTCATTTATCAAAATTTAAGCAAATTCTAGATTTCTTTTCTTTTGATTTGAGACCCAAAAAATAGCAATGCAAATATAAGGTAAAAGTCCGAGTCAGCATTTCCCGCCATTTAAAAATTTATTTCGAAAAGGAGCTCCATAACCTATCAATATTCTTAGCTAATTTTGTTCCTTAACTAATGCTCTTCTGAGTTATAGTATCAATTTTATATTCTTGGTTTTTTTAATTTCACCTAAGTACATCCTTTAAACATATTTTGAACCTGAGCAGCTATATTCAACGCTTCTATTTATCAAAACAAGACAGATAAATAAATGATACATCAGAATAATAACAAAACGCTAATATGCATAAATGATAACATATAAAACATTATTTGTTTTATTAATCTAATATTTTATGGATATTTCTTTTATTGTCACTTTAACAAACTTAGAAATCTAACATACAAATTCTCCAGATTTGACTTTTTTGTTACAATGTTGGTAAACGAGAAAAAAATTCTATAAGAAATGATTGAAATAGATTTTGTGTTGATGCTGTAAACTATCACAGATTTGTTAGAAATGAAACATCCTGTTAAATTTGACAAATAAAAAAAAGATAACCAATGGTTTCTGACATTATCGTTGCATTTAAGTCGGTTTTGGATTACATTCAGCCATAAGCGTTGTAATTTTGCGATGCACTGTGGCCTAGTTGACAGGTTTCTAATCGAAACAATCACAAGTCGTTTAATTATGGATTTTCATCATTGATATGAGTGACGCTGTTGTGCTATCGCTTTTTAGTCGTTTACTCACCTTTGAAAAATGCAAGTTTAATCATTTGAGACATTTCAATTTCATCCTTCGCAATCAATGCTAATTACTGTTATCTTTGATATGATAAAGAATTTAAAAATTGTATCTTTACTTTTGTTTTTCTGTGAAAAAAAGATATTAAAAGAATGAGAAAAATCATTTTTTCTCTATTGACAGACATTTAAAGCGAACACAGATGTGACTACAACGGACATTTTAAGTTTTAACATGACTATGGGATATGCAATACGATTACAACCAATAATTTGGGAAGACTACCCTATAATTGGATTTGAAGTTTTTGGATGTCTACGTAAGTATCTTCTATTAAAGTTTCTCAAAACACGTACGTTATAACGAACTTCACCCAATATATTTGATCATCAATTATAAGGAAGACAAACAAATCTAATGAAAAATGTCAAATCACACACAACATTATATTATACGTATTTAAGACGAGTCAAGTATGTTAAATAACATATCAGTTCAGTCAAATGTTCAGTATCATCTATAAGATATGTTGACGTAAAATAGTCTAACTGGCATATGACAACAAATAGTTATATCAATAGATTTTGACCTGAATTGTATATTTTGATGTAATTGATCTCAAAGGCATAATTCGTCTTTGTATACAATATTGGAAGCTTCCACCATGTTGAACTCGAAACGTTCCGACGATACATTGAGATAAATAGAAAATATGTCAACTGCCGTGGTGGTCTCGTTGTATAGTGCGTTAACCATCTATGTATTCAGAAAGTTAAAAAAAAAAAAATAATAACAACACGATACACAATTTCAGAGTGCTCGACAATTTTTTGGAACAATCTGCATCGCACTCACAACCTTTGGAAAGGTAATAATAAAAAAAAAAAAAATGCGTACCATCTGATATACTTAGTATATCCCGTATTTTGTTTTCGTCAGAAAGTCTTTTTTTAAAAATAATGTCTTCAAAAGACATAAAATTCGTCAGCATGAATTGGCTCTTCATCAACCTCATTAGCAACTCCAATGTTTTCAACGCGCTAATATACTGATATTTGAAGTAAAACATTTGTTGAAACCAATAACTTCTTTTCTCTTTGTTTGTTTAGTAGTACAAAATGATACCTTATCTTTTACCAGGAATAGCCTACAATTATTTATATCAATAATCGTTCAACAGTTTAAATGACTGATACTTTACCAGTCTCGTTTATTTTACATTAAAGTAAACATGCTTTTGTTTTTGTTTGTTTTTGAACATACGACAACAAAGGATATTATAAGTAAAAATATAACTGTTTGTCCTGTATCGTATCCAATATAGTTTGCAGAAAATCTAATAAGAAATTAATTGTATCTAAAATTTATGTCTTATCGTATTTTCTGTCTAACATTAAAAAAAGGATGTTTCCGTCCTCTCCATCTTCGTCTGTTCAGAAAACACAAACATTTTGTTCCTTTTCGCTCTACATAATTTATAGACAAAAAGAAAAAAATTATCTTGTTATATGTTTGCTGTTATGAATTTATTAAGACCGGGCTGTTTTTCTGTAGCTGGCCAACCGGCCACAACACCGACACAATCTCCTAGTTTTACCTCTGGAAATCCTTCTACAGCGTCAACCCCAACTACAGGTACTCAAGCAGGAGCTCCAGGAACAAGTCCACCTTTGATCCAAACAACCCAACCGTCGGTAACCACAGGAGCCGCTTCTACAACTGCAGGTATATTCAAAGTCCGAAATTTGGAAATTCATTATCAACAAAACAAATTCCTCACGTTATTTGTGTAGTTCTGAGTTCGAAAATTCGTTATAATCATTTCATAAAATTATGTCTAGGCATTTTCGTTTTGTGAAACAACGTAAATATATTAGGTGCATTTTGAAAGGTTGTTTACTTTTATAAAAATTCTCGAATAATTATAGAAACGATGTATTTTCATCCCTCCTTTATCATATTATGGAGGATATCGGACAGGAATGTAGACTTTGTACATGACACATGTTTTGTTGTAATAGCAGATAAAGCCCAAAACAACATCGCTTTTGTGTGAGATCATATTACATGAACTGCTTGATAAATGAAAAAGTGATTGACAATTCACTTGCAAACTCAACATATACCCCAACGACACTTACCAAGGAGGACATGCTGTATGATTATAGGTTTGTTGTGTGCTCCTTTTCAATTCCAACCAAAGATCTTCCTTCACTGTATTGGATACCTAACATGCTTAAGTGTCCTTACACAAAACGTTATATGACTGGGTCTTCCAAGTACTTCCCGAAACTTCTTTCTTAATAATTAACATCTATTTATTGAGCAATCAAAGCCGGACTTCAAATTTATTGTGAAACTACCTATAATAGAGTAGGTGTAAATCAGATGGGAATACTAAAACAATCCGATGATCTGTTAAAGTACATATAATCTAAGACTATTTCGTCTTGCAATACTATTCTCATATTTGACTTTTCTATACTTAACACAAGTTTTTCCCATTCCAAACTAAAAGACAAATTGAAAGAGTTGGTCCTGCGTTGTTTCATCAGAAAGTAAGGTCAACGTAGATACAAGTGTCTTATCTTAGGGAGGGATATATCGTACTTTGTAAAAACAATCACTCTGACTCAAACAAGATATTCTCTAAGATGCTTGATTTCTTGATTGACAGCATATTTGTTACGTTTGAAGGACGTATATTCTAACTAACAATCCCCATAGGAATTAATTGTGCAGCTCTTTTTGCCGACTTGTATTTTTATTCATACGAGGATGACTTCATACATGAGCTTCTTAGGAAGAATAAAAGGAAGCTGGCTTTATCTTATAACTTCACTTGCCGCTATATAGACGATGTCATCTCACTAAATGATTCAAAGTTTGGTGAATATGTTCAAAGCATCTATATCCATCGAACTTGAAATCAAGGATACAACAGATACAGTTTAGTCTGCCTCATATCTTGACTTGCGTCTGGAAATTGGCAAGGTGGGTTTGTTGAGAACAAAACTTTATGACAAAATAGATGATTTCAGCTTCCCGATTGTGAACTTTTCATTTCTATGTAGCAACATTCTGGCAGCGCTTTCATATGGAGTATATGTTTCCCAGTTACTTCAATGTTCTAGGTCTTGCGTTTCCTATCATGATTTCTTTCCTCATTTGTTTGGTTTTGTGTTCTAACGTTTCTAATATTCAATTCATAAAATAATGTTCTAGATATTAAAAAAACGTTATCTATCTTAGGCTAATTTTGAAAGATTGATTTCTTTTTAAAACTGGTCAATTGATTGTTGATTGAATAGAAATGTAGACTTTGTACATGATACTATATTAAAAGAAAAACGTAGAATACAAATATCGACCGAAAGGATGACTAAAATAGTAACTTTTCCATCAATTTAAGACGTGGTTTGAATTGTTTGGGGAAACTCTTGACATCACTTCTCCTCTCAATCAGACAAATATTCAAGATTTCAACATTCCAATACCACTAGTAGTCTGTCAAACATTTTGTTTGCTAACAGGTCAAACTTTTGAACGAAAAGCCCTTCTAATCTTAAGCAGGAAATTAGATAAAGATTACAAGATGAACACTCCCTTTTTGTTCCCAGGGAAAGAACGTTGGCAATGTTAATGGTAAGCAGCAGCCATCCATCATATGTATTTCTTGTATTCCAATTTATACTAATGCTATTTGAATTTATAGGTTTGGAAAATTGTCCGGATGATTCGACAAAGGGCCCACTAACTTTTGAAAATGTGACTTCTTCATCGAATCCAGATGTTGCTGAAAACGCTTTGAAACCTTCAGGATGGAAACCGTCAGCTGATGACAAAAATCCTGTTTTAGAGTTATCAACAACTGACAGTAATCCGATAATGAATGTTGCTCTTGAAACACAATTTGTTGACAGTATTGTTGTCAAACTTTATAAAGACGACGTTGTAGTTTATGAGGAGACTGTTAAGGTATGATATTTTATTATTATCATCTTATAGTCAAATTAATGAAAAAGAATACAACTCCCAATTAATTAACCTGGAGGAGCACGAATAGCAGTTATGATATTCTAGTACAACCAAATAATATTGACAAATTACGTTACATTGTTCTCAAGTGTCGTTGTTAAGGACATTAGGATTATTTTCGTAAGGACATTTACATTTGTGTTTGATTTTTTTGTCTGGCCTTTCTAAATAACTAGCACAATATTTTCATCGTATTAATGGTTTGATATTTGATCCAATTGATCTGAAAAATGTTACCTTCTAGATGATGTTGTCTCCTTGTATATGTTGTTTACAATCAGAAGTAAAATATTCAAAAATAGAAATTCATAATAACAGAAAGACAATTGTAATACTTTGGCTCGTCAGATCTGCAAAAGGTTAACACTATTACAAGAGAATGAAGTCAAGCAAGAATAAGTACAAGTCAACAAGTGGGAAAATTCATAATACTTTCCAATTATCCCAGAAACAGTTATTTCTTTTGTAATGAAAGATTGACTTAAGATTGAAGTCGTATGTCAATAATAAACACTGCATATAGTGGTTAAAACATTTAAGGGAAAGAAAGATACCAATTAAATAACACTATTCAATGCAATATAGTACTCCATAATAGGCACATTCATACATTCATGTGGCTATATATTTCAACAGCCACAACCAAATGGAATCGTAGAACTGGAATTTATCAAACCTCTGTTGGCTGACAGGATAACATTGACGATAATACCTGACACAACTCCTAATGCCACTCCGGTTGTTAAAAGTGTCATCGTGGAGGCTTGTCTTAAAGGTAACTACTTTTGCTGTACTGTACATTCAAATTAACAATTAAACATAATAAAATTCTCCGTTAAACCCGTTAAAATTATAACCAATATGTTATAATGTATATGATTTTATCTTTGCAATATTAGATTCATTCATATGTTTTGACAAAAGAATATGAAGAATTGTATCTGCATCCTTAATATATAAAAATATACCAATCAATCTATTGTCTTTATTTGTGATATTTGATATTACTAACAAAACAACTTTCATGTCATATTGAATTTGGACATTGCAGAAAAATCCTATAGGTTCCTATTTATTTGACTGTAGCATTTTAGCTTCATTGGTGGAGGACAAATCGACATCTTTATCTATAGACGAAATTGAAAATGTTTTTAGTTATATATGTGTTAAAATAAATGTACTAAGCTTGTGATGTTTTCTGTAGCTGTGACCACAGGACAACCAGCCACAACACCTACATCGTCTCCGGTGTTTACCTCTGGAACACCTTCTACAGCGTCAGCCCCAACTACAGGTACTCAAGCTGGAGCCCCAGGAACAAGTCCACCTTTGATTCAAACAACTCAACCGTCGGTCACCACAGGACCCGCTTCTACCACTGCAGGTATATTTAAAGTCAGAAAATCTGAAATTCATTATCAACAAGGAAAATTCCTCAAGTTATTTATATATATTTTGAGTTTTAAAGTTCACTATAATCACTTCGTAAAATTACGTCCAGGTACAGCATTTTCGTTTTTAAAAAAAAACGTAAGATATATTTGATGAATTTTGAAAGGTTGTTTAACATGACAAATATGTTGTTGTCCACTCAGTTAAAGCCCCAAACAACATCGTTTTTTTGTGTGTAAATAACATTACATAAACAGCTTGATAAATGAACAAGTGGTTGACAATTGACTTGGAAACTCAACATTTACCCCCACGACACTTACCAAGGAGGACATCTTGTATAATTATAAGTTTGTTGAATGTTCCATTTTGATTTCAACCAAAGATAAAGGACTGGATCTTCCTTCACTGTATTGAATACCTAAATTGCTTAAGTGTCTTCAGAAACAACTTTATTTGACTTGGTCTTTCAACAAGTACTCCACGAAACCTCTTTCTAAATACCAACATCAATTTATTCAGCAATCAAAGCTGGGCTTCAAAACTATTTCGTCTTGCAATAGTATTAAAGTATTTTATTGTTATATACTTTACACATGTATCTCCGATTCCAAACTAAAAGACAAATTGAATGAGTTGGTCCTGCTTCGTTTCAAAAGAAAGAAAGGCCAACGGAGATATAAGCGTCTTGTCTTGGGGAGGTATAAATCGTACTTTTTAAAAATCTATCACTCTGATTCAAACAAGAAATTCTATTAGAAAATTATTATCAAGATGCTTGATTTCTTGATTGACAACAAATTTGTTACGTTTGGAGGACGTATATTTCAACTAACAATCGGCATTCTCATGGGAATCAACTGTGCGGCCTTTTTTGCTAATTTGTATTTTTATTCTTACGAGGCTGACTTCAGACATGAGCTTTCTAGGAAGAATGAAAGGAAGCTGCCATTATCCTTTAACTTAACTTTCCGCTATATAGATGATGTCCTCTCACAAAATAATTCAAAGTTTGGTGACTATGTTCAAACCATCTATCCCATGGAACCTGCAATATATGATACATCAGATACAGTTAAGTCTGCCTCAAATCTTGATTTGCATCTGGAAATTGACAATGTGGGTTTGTTGAGAACAAAACTTTATGACAAAATAGATGATTTCAGCTTCCCAATTGTAAACTTTCCATTTCTATGAGGCAACATTCTTGAAGCGCCTGCGTATGGAGTATATATCATCCAGTTGATACAATATTCCAGGGCTTGCGTTTCCTATCACGATTTCTTTCGTCATTTGTATAGTTTTTTGTTCTAACGTTCCTTATATTTAATTCATAAAATGATGTTCAGATATTGCATTTCTAGATATTGAAACAACGTAAGTTATCTAAGGCTAATTTTGAAAGGTTGTTTTCTTTTTAAAAAACTAGTCAATTGATTGATTGGATGGAAATGTAGACTTTTTTACAAGATACTATACTAAAAGAAAATCGTAGTAAACAAATATCGACCGAAAGGATAACTAAAGTAGTAATATTTCCATCAATTTAATACGTGATTTGAATTATTTGGGGAAACTCTTGACATCACTCCTCCTCTCAATCGGACAAATATTTAGGATCTGAACATTCCAATACCACTAGTGGTCTAACAAACATTTTGTTTGCATCGTAAGAGTTCAACCTTTTTAACGGATAACCCTTCTAATCTAATAGGATGTTAGATAAAGATTACAAGATGATTATTACTCTTTTGTTGCCATGACGTTGTCCATTATAAAGGCAACCAACAGTCATCCGTCATATTTATTCCTTGTAATTGTAATCCAATTTAGACTAATACTTTTTGAATTTATAGGTTTGGAAAAATGTCCGGAAGATGCGCCAAAGGGCCTATTGAATTTAGAAAAGGTAGATTCTTCATCGAATAAAGATGGTGCTGAAAACGCTTTGAAACCTTCAGGATGGAAACCGTCAGCTGATGACAAAAATCCGGTTTTGGAGTTATCAACAAGTGACAGTAATCCGATAATGAATGTTGCTCTTGAAACACAATTTGTTGACAGTATTGTTGTGAAAGTTAATAAAGACAACGTTGTAGTTTATGAGGAGACTGTTAAGGTATGATTTTTTATTATTATCTTCTTATGATAACATAAATGAAAAAGAAGACAACTCCCATTAATTAACTTGAAAGAGCAGGAAAAGCAGTTCTGATATTCTAGTACAACCAAATAATGTTGACAAATTACGTTACATTGTACTCAAGTGTCGTTGTTTAGGAGATTAGAATTCTTTTCGTAAAGACATATACATTAGTGTTTGATTTTTTTTGTCTGGCCTTTCTTAATAACTAGTGCTATATTTTCATCGTATTAATGGTTTAATATTTGATCCAATTTATCTGAAAAATGTTACCTTCTAAATGATGCTGTTTCCTTGTATACTTTGCTCATACGTTGTTAAAAATCAAAAGTAAATCATTTCAAAAATAGAATTTCGTATCAAAAGAAAGACAATTGTAATACTTTGGTTCGTCAGATCAAGCAAAGGGTTAAAATGGTATAAGAACGAACTCTGGGTTTTTATAACAATGCTTCAAGAGAATGAAGTCAAGCAAGAATAAGTACAAGGTCAACAAGTGATAAATTTCATAAAACTTTCCAATTATCCCAGATACAATTATACTTTTTGTAATAAAACGTTACATTAAGACTATAGTCGTCTGTGAATAATAAACACTGTATTTATTGGTTAAACCATTTAAGAGAAAGATACCAATTAAATGACACTATACAATTCAATATAGTACTCCATAATAGGCACATTCATACATTCATGTGGCTTTGTATTTCAACAGGAACAGCCAAATGGAATGGTAGAACTGGAATTTATCAAACCTCTGTTGGCTGACAGCATAACATTGACGATAATACCTGACACAACTCCTAATACAACTCCAGTTGTAAAAAGTGTCGTCGTGGAGGGTTGTATTAAAGGTAACTACTTTTGTTTACAGTACATTCAAATTAACAATCAAATTTGATAAACTGCTCCGTAAAACTTGATAGAATTATAACCAATATGTTAAAATGCATATAATCTTATTCATTCATGTGTGTTGATAAAAGAATATGACGAATTTTATCTTTGAATCTTTAATATATTAAAATGTACCAATTAATCTATTGTATTAATTTGTGATTATTTGAAAATATGGATTGAAAATGTTGAGGTTTTAGCGTTCATTATGGAAGCTTCATTTAAAAAAGAGCTCAGTCGCACGAACTTGATTATCTGTTATTTCAATGTATGTTACTAACAAAACAACCTTCATGTCATCTTGAATTTGGACATTTGCTGAAAATCTCATATGTTTCCTTTTACTTGACTGTAAAATTTTATCTTCATTACTGGAGGACAAATCGACATCTTTATCTATAGAAGAAATTGAAAATGTTTTTAGTTATATATGTGTTATAATAAATGTACTAAGCCTGTGATGTTTTCTGTAGCTGTGACCACTGGACAACCAGCCACAACACCTACATCGTCTC